>JARLTB010000297.1:5070000-5760000 GCA_030141615.1 Unio pictorum
AAATGTTTTTTTTTCAGCCGATCTATTCATGTACAGACTGTATCACTTGAACTTGATACAGCTTTCACAGGTTTACACTAAATTCACATTAACGTTAGTACATTGCTAAGAATAAATAGTAAGGTCACTTTATGACCCAGCTCGTTGCTAAGTATTTAAAACGCTAATTGCAGGGAGTAGTCGTGTTGTGTATAGAAACATGATTTAGTCTGCGGAAAAGAGACATGGACGTATGTAACACCGAAGAGAAAGAGAGAGAGAGAGACGAACTTATTTCGAAAAGCTTTCTTCTTTAGAAACTGATACAAATTTTGTAAGTATAATTTCTCTTGTTTCTGATTTTGTAACAAAGTTCATTTTTTGGCATAGGATATTGTTTAGAACAGATATCATTAATGGTACCATTGTCATATGGAGTCAATGTTTAAATTCAAAATGTCTTTACTTTGTATTAAGTAGGTACACCCGAAATCGGATGTAAAAACTTTGAGATTTAGGGAATTTTGTTTATGATTATCTTGATTGCGTTTTGAAATGGCATCTTGTTGTATTATTATCTCTGTATTGCGTATTAAAGAGGCATCTTTATTTGGTATTATCTGAATTGCTTATTAAAAAGACAAGCTTATTTTGCATCACCTGGATAGCAAATTGAAGGTCATTTTAATTTTGTACAGTCTAGATTGTTTTTGTTTAAGGGGGCATCTTTGATTTGTAAAATATCAATTATGAGGCGGATTTGGTAAGGTCGATATGCATTGCTTCTAATGTTACTGGTTCAAACCTTTTCCCAGCCAAGCAAGGACTGCATCGGTTTTGTTTACGAATTGCCCATTATGTGTTGACATTTTGTGAAACAATAATTTAGTCATTTTATATTGCCAACAGTTCGGTTAAAATGTAGTATTATTACTTTTTATTGAAAGAGAACCCTAAGATTCGGAAAAGATGCTATGATGCGTCAAAATCTGATTTGCAGAATCTGAATGTAAACTACGTGACTTACCGAATTATCAGTCCGATTTCAGACATGCGAATAAGGTTCGCGTGATAATTGTGAACATTTATGACTATGTTCAAGGTAATTAATTGATACCAAAAAAAGTTTTGAATGTCAAATTTCATCGTATATATTTACTTTCGAATGAAACTTTAAGCATAAACTGAGTAAAACATACAAAATTACACAAAATGACGAGAAAGGTAGGAGTCAATTAGAATCTCATTCCTGACCGTTAAAACCCAATTCGGAGATAAACACAGCTAGACTATTGGGTCTAGTCCAGGTAATATTGTCATCTTACATAACTTGACTCATGCACTTAGGTACACACTCATCTTGCCATTGACCCACACACATCTCAAAGACCAGGTATACTCGTAAATAGTTTCTTAAATATCGCCAGCTTCAAGTACTATATGTTGAAATACTTCCTAATTACAGATTGCATATATACATTGCGTCCATTTTGAATCACTTACACATATTTAGTGATTGGCAATGTTTTGTAATGACTGCACACCAACTGTTTTTTACTGATGTGGCAGCAAGAGACGATCCAACGGTAATTTGAAAATGCTTCCATAATCCACCTGTATAAGCGCAAAGGTAACCGCCAGACCTGCGACAACCACCGGATTATATCCTTACTCTCAAATGCAGGAAAAGTACTCTCCAGAATGTGGACTGCCTCACTACACACCATGGTTATGGACTAATGCAAGAAAGTCAGCGCGCATTCCGAAAGGAACGTGGAACCATCGACATGGTCTTTGCAGCGAGGCAGCGACACGAGAAAAGCAAAACACCGACCTTTTCTCCATCTACTTCGACTTCTTAAAGGCCATTTATACCGTCAGCAGAGAATGCATGTGGAAGGTAATGGCCAAACAGGGATGCCCAAGAAAATCTATATCCATTTTACAACATTTGTGGTACCGACACGGTTCAATCTATTGTTTTCCGCCATGCTGACAAATGTTTCCATAGACGGAGAGGCTGGAGATGGCATCAGGTACTAAACAGATGGAAAACTATTCAAACCCAAGAGGCTTCATGCGATAACCTAGGTCATCCAGACACCATCAGAGATTTTTTATTTGCTGATGAATCGACCGTAAATGCTTGCTCAGAAGCCGACCTGCAACGTCTGGAATAGAAAAGGCATCAGCATCCAGACCGAACTAATGGTGTACAGGGCGGTTGTGCTCCCCACAATACTTTACGCATGCTAAATGTGGACGGCGTACCAATGCCACGCCAGGACGCTGAACCACTTCCACACCACAGGTCTCATTAAAATCCTCCACATCAAGTGGCACGACAAGGTTTCAGACACTGAATTATTCTACAAAGCAGGATCGATTAGTATCCACAACATCCTGATGTAGTGCAGCTATGCTGGGCGGTAAATGTACACCGGCTGCCTAAGAGACTAATATATATTAGTAGCCTTGTCATATGATGTAATTAATGACTTAAAGGTCAAATTGACAATCTATATACATATGTATTTATACAGAAAAAGAAATTTAAATGACAAAAATTACCTTCCCAGCAGATATAAAATTAAAAACTAATGTACGGTAGACATAAATCAATTAAAATTCAAAATATGAACTTTCAAAACATTCATTGAAATAAATTAGTGGGATAAGAGGTCATCCGCAAATCATAGTAGAAGAGACGCACGTGATCATATATGAAACATTATGTTTCAAAATAAAGCTTGGAAATATCATGTTGATTACTGTAATTACTATATAAATGGTAAATTGTATAAAGATTATTTACGTTTTACTTAGATATAAATCAAAGCGCAAAACACTCCACCTAATATTCACATATACACACTGTTCCCACCTCTTACTTCTTGGCAACAGTGGATATATCTGGATATGTGTTTACCATCCCACTGAATGTTACCCTGTGGTTACCAAAAGGTATTAGTTTTGTTTGTTATCCGCAAATATAACCATATGACTGTATTTCTAGTAAAGTTAATTGCTTTTGCATATGTGGAGTTGTATAGATGTGGCTGTCTTTAGGACTCATGGTACTAACTGTAACAAGATAAGCTGCTCTGATTTTGGATTAAGTGTAATAAGATAAGTGTGTCGGATTTCGGATTAACAACATAACACAATTGATGGTGACACAAATACAATATTTAACGACGAATAATTGGAATGAGAAATTAATATGATTGATATGTGCGTGTATGTGATCCAAATATTGAATCAATATAAACAAAAAGCGCACTGACTTAAAATAATGAAGATACAAATAAATGACCTCACAATGTACAAGGACAAGGAGTAAATAGTTCACAGTGATTTCAGAATAAAAATAATTTGTTTTACTGAAATAGTAAAACATATAATTTACTCATATAGTAAAATGTATTCACTCAAATAGAGAAATCATGTACACAAAAGGACATGTACAAATTATCTTTAAATTCCCCAGAACACACCGAGTTTTACGAACCTACAAAACTGAACTTAACCCCATCACCTTGAAAGTTATACACCCAATAATAATAATAATAATAATAATAATAATAATAATAATAATAATAATAATAATAATAATAATAATGACTTTGTATATCGCCAAATCTTTGAAGCTTCAAGCGCTTTACAACATCAAAAATGATGACTACAAAAATATATACTATATATATATATATATATATATATATATATATATATATATATATATATATATATATATATATATATATATATATACATATATATATATATCCCCTCGTGTCTCCCAGATATCGCCAGCATCACTATACAATTCCTGTATCTTAGTTTCTGTATCCTACATTAAATGGCCACACATAAATTTTACTTCTTTAACATCATACGTGTCGTCTAAGCTCAAATGCGGTTAGTCATTTTATACGTATTTGTGTGGGTAGATAATATCATCCATCCTTATGGTTAAATTCAGACACATATATCAGAGCATCCTTCCTAATGGTTAGATTTAAACACATATATAATAGCATCCATCCTGATGGTCAGATTCATACACACAAATAATTGCGTCCATCCTAATGGTTAGATTCAGACACTCAGATAATAGCATCCATCCTTATGGTTAGATTCAGACACATATATAATAACATCCATCGTAATGTTTAGATTCAGGCACAGATAATAGCATCCATCCTAATGGTTAGATTCATACACACATATAATATAATGCATCCTAATATTTAGATTCAGATAACAGGATCCATTATGATAGTTAAACAGTGTGTACAAACGAACGAAGTAAGCGAATTGGTTTGGACCATAATAAATTCAAATATGCTCACGTGTATTCACAATCTTGGTACGTCATTACGGGACGGTGAGATGTGAGGAATTTGCATGTGCTATAAAATTGATGTAGCCTATATACGAAAATTACCAGGCCTGTCAAGCTTTGCCCCACCCCACCCCTGTCACAATTTATTAGGGAAGATACAACAAGTAAGCGGTAAAATTAGAAATTAAATTAATTTGTAAAAGTATCTTTTACATAGCAACACGATAGGTATATATTGAAACTTATATCAAACTATGACTTGTTCAAAAATATCAACATTTTGTCTATACTGTGATAAAGTAATTATAACAACAACATCAATCGTATAATTTGTTCATAAAGTCCCTAACACGATACCTGTCTCTCACCTTGATCATCATATTTACAAAGTTTCTAACAGTTTGAAAACAAGATATTCCATGAATCAACTTTTGTTTATATTTCAAAATACGAAGAATCATTCAATTCTTTTTCAACAATACATACGGCATGCAAAAATTAGATTCAATGTTATTTTTGGAGAGATTTCATTTTCCATCGAAGCACTGTGTACATTGTGCACATATCGAGGTAAAATAATAAGCCAACCTTTTGCCCATATTGTCCGTAACTATTAGGAATCCATGTTGAAAAGACTGATTCCGATGATTCTAAAAATGAGTGAAAATTGCACTGTGCCGTGTCAAGACTGTAGTCTGATGATTCTAAAAATGAGTAGCAATTACAGCGTGCCGCGTCAACACTGTCAAGACTGTAGTCTGATATTTACAACTGAGTGAAAATTACAGTGTGCCGTGTCAGGACTGAAGTCTGATGATTCTGAAACATGAGTGCAAATTACAGTGTGCGGTATCAAGACTGTAGTCTGATGTTTAAAATTGAGTGGACATTACACTGTGCCGTGTCAAGATTAGTTTGATGTTTAAAAATGAGTGAACATTACAGTGTGCCGTGTCAAAACTGTAGTCTCATATTTTAAAAATATGTATATATTACCGTGTCCGTTTTAAAAGGTTGTGCTATCTGATGTTTCTAATGGTGAAAATGAATGTGTATAACCAACAAGTCCTTTCTGTCTGATATTTCAAACAATTGGTAAAAATTAACGTGTCCTACCAACAAAACCTTTATGTCTGATATTTCTAAAAATTGGTAAAAATTAACGTGTCCTACCAACAAAACCTTTCTGTCTGATATTTCTAAAAATTCTTAAATAAATAACGTGTGCTACCAATTAGACCTTGTTGTCTGATATTTCTAAAACTGGTGAACATTATTGTGTGCCCGGTTTTAAAAGACCGTAATTCCAAAATCAAGTGAACATTACATTGTGTTAGCTTATGTTCAAAGCAAATGTTTAGCAAAGTGACAAAGTTTGTTGGGTAAGATATCTTCTTTAAATATTATCGTGTAGTTTACTTTCTAAATAAGACATAAAAAATGACGAGATACATTAAAGAAAATACAAAATCGGTAATGTCTAAAAAAAACTATTTAAGTGTGATGAGATAATATCTGTACAAATTTGTTCAAATGACTATAATATTTACTTTCTGAAAGTGAATTTTAAAAAAGATCTATGTATATGCTGTCTATGACATTTACTTTTGAACTGTGCAGTGTCCGTGACATGTAGATCAGAACTGTGCATAACGTCCGTGACATGGACTTTACAATTGTGCATAATATCCGTGACATGGGTTTAGAATTGTGCATAGTATCCGTGACATTGGGTTTAGAATTGTGCCTAGTATCCGTGACATGGGCTTTACAATTGTGCATAGTATCCGTGACATGGGCTATACAATTGTGCATAGTATCCGTGACACTGGGTTTAGAATTGTGCATACAGTATCCGTGACGTTGGGTTTAGAATTGTGCATACAGTATCCGTGACGTTGGGTTTAGAATTGTGCATACAGTATCCGTGACGTTGGGTTTAGAATTGTGCATACAGTATCCGTGACGTTGGGTTTAGAATTGTGCATACAGTATCCGTGACATGGGCTTTACAATTGTGCATAGTATCCGTGACATGGGCTATACAATTGTGCATAGTATCCGTGACACTGGGTTTAGAATTGTGCATAGTATCCGTGACATGGGTTTAGAATTGTGTATACAGTATCCGTGACACTGGGTTTAGAATTGTGTATACAGTATCCGTGACATGGGCTTTAAAACTGTGTATAGTGTCCGTGACATAGATTTTAAATATTTGTCAGCCACATTATTAAATCTGTTATGCAACCCGTTAGCTATATATCTCCCATTGTATTGTATGCAGGAATTTGTGCTCGCCTTGGTGCCTTGTACAATATTCATGAAAATGAATGAATGTCTTTACATTATTGGTATTTCCCCGTCCCATAATAACCAGTAGTGAATATTTGGTATTATTGATGTTACTCTCTTGCTGGAACTAAACGCAAACGGTTTCGGTTGCACACAAATGGCCACCTCAGTAGCCATCTTAAAAATATTGCTATTGCCATTAATTTCTTAACAAGGCCCATGGTGGCCGAATTGTCAAATGTGCTCGCATTTACAGATAACTCATATTTCAATTCTGTTCTCGTGGATTTTATTTTCGGACAGACACACGTGGGTACGAGAGAAGGCTTGCCAGTACATTATTGTGGATCGGTTGTTTTTTATTGCGTCTTCTTGGGTTCTTTTACCAAATATATTGGGCACAATGCATAGCCTATTATATACTAAAGAAAAAAATTTCAAACCCTTGAGACCACAAACTCCTCATGAAACGGTGGCCATATTCACATTGGTATTTTTACAATCGACTTGTTATGATGTTTAGTTGGTTTTTAATAAAATATGGTACCGATCCGACTTCTAACATGACTACCACAATGCACATCTTCAACAGTTTGTGATTGTCATTTAGACTTCGTACGTTATCTTGTTGGTATATAATGGGCATGGTGCCAATTCGACATCCAGTATGTCCGCCATCGCAGCCAATTCAAAATATCGATGAGGTTTATCAAAGCTGGCCTTAACATACAGCTGATACAAGGAATAAATGGTGTCTTTAATATCTCGAAGTTTTCTTAACTTAGCAGAACGTCTGCATTTCTTGATTTCTGTAAATTATTATATTGTTTTAAAACAACAACCTAAACTCTAGAACATTCAATGACTACCATCAGTTAGGCCTCCAAAACCTGCATGTCTGAATATTTGCTTTGTATGAAATCCTCACCCACCATCCATTCGTATGGGATGAATATATTACCTATTTCCCCTGCTGAATATTACTGTAATAGCATATTACAATATAGTATTCAACTCAGATTCAATAGCATAGTACACTGTATTATTTAACTCAGATGCAATAGCATCGTACACTGTAGCATTTAACTTAGATCCAGTTGCATCATACCATAGTATTCAACTCATATGCAATAGCATCGTGCAATGTAGCATTCAACTGGCATCAGTATATCATGCAGCGATGCAATAGCATGTCACTCTGCAGCATTCGGCTCAGATGCAACCCTCTGAACCCTGATTTTTGGTTGTTTGCAACCCAAATACAAAACCTTGTAAGCAGACACACTAAACGCCGTACCTTGATTTGCCATCAGAATATCATGCAGCCTTGACAGTTACAATATTGACCTTTCTATAATTTAGTCTCCTAAACACCTCCACTGCTCCTTAAACAACAAAAATTACTTTCCACGTTACACGATGGAAAAAGATCTTCCAAAAGTCTTATCATGAACTCCTCAAAAAAGTTAGAATCTAGACTAGATCAAAGGAAGAGGAAACGGCTACTGCAGACATCGTTAGTGGCAACAACACAATAAAGATTCGTTTGCAAAATGATCCATCAATGTCTTCAGCCAAAATTAGAGAATTAGAACTTGCCCTGAAAGTGGCTGAAAACAAACGTTTATTAAACAGCATTAACTTCTCTGGCTCACTATCAGTGCTCCAGTCATTACTAAATAGAAAATTCAAGAACCTATTATTAATCAATCTGCTCGTCACAAATATTGTGCCGAGTACCTCCCACAAGATCTTTTACACCAGAAGTGGCAGGAATCGTGAAATGATCCAGTGAATAACAAACTTTGCATAGTTTAGCCAACCCGGGAGAATAGACTCCTTCCTAAAGAACCATCCGTGGGGAGGAGGGAGTTATTGCAAGAATTCGAATTGGTCATACGTATATAACCCACTCCCACATACGAAGCACAATGATACTTGTATTTATCATAGCGACAATTACTATCTGATTAATGTTGGAACTGTTTTATATATTCTTCTTAAATTGAAATTGTGCCACACGCAGTTTAATACAGCTTGATACTGAGAAGGAAAAACAGCAGTCTTTACCTCTACTAAGTCGGTGTGTCATCATCAATATTATTTCTATGTCTTGCTTCTAATGATTATAAAGTTACAGTTTTAGTATTTACTTTTAATATATAATGCATTAGTTATTAAATAAGATACATGCTCAATGAAGATATTTTAAGAAAGGTGTAATTGTGACAATTGCTACATTGTTGATCAAGTCAAAGGAAGATTTCCGTTTGCACAAGTACAATCAGTAAGAAAACGTTCATATTTGTGTCGAAATCTTACTTTCCTTTGTTTAGCATCATCATACATGCATGATTAAAAGCATAACAAGACATGTATTTACCTTATTCAGCTCTCAAAAACAGAATACATGGTATTAGTCCCATACGGTCATTTATCCATTCAATCATGCAAAGTGCCAATATTTTTGTTTTGGTGTGACGTGATAAGCAATAGATTTACTGGTTGCTCTAACAGGTTTTCATGATGAATGATCAATGATAATGTCTAGACATAAGCAACATGATCAACCCTAATGGTTAGACATGGGTAACATGATCAATCCTAAGTGTTAGACATATAATAACATCTACCCTCCTGGAGAGACATGGATAACATCATCCATCCTAATGGTCAGATTCATATAACAATGTCTACTATAATGGTTAGCCTCTATGAAGTATCATTTAGATCCAACCATTTTTTCTTCACAACTAGATCCTGTAAAACATCAAAAATTGAAATTAAATTGTTTGTACACAATAACTAACAAGCGAAGGTGTTTGCACAATAATAAAAAAAATATACTCACATGTGTCTTCCCATTCCTACAAGATATGTTACATGAGAGACAAAAATACTTTTTAAAATTAGGTTCAATTATCAAATTAGCTGGGAAAGATTAGCAAGTCAGGCACATATTGATACCTATATTTTCAAAGACATGACATGTTCCAAAATATAAACAGTGTGCATACTGCAATAAAATTATTATAGAAAACAACAAGTGTATACTTGTGTTCTTGAGGTATAGAAGTACATGAAACACTCGTCTCTTAGCTTCATGTACACAGAGTGTTTGCACAAGTTATTTAATGATATGTTTTATGTTTCACAATGTGAATTAATAAATAGAAACGTATATAAATGCATTTACGGCGTGTAACTATTTGTGTCGCAAGGTTTCTTTAGGTGATTTTCCCCTCTATCCTGAGTACAGCTTTCCAAATATTTAAAGGACTAAAATTAGGTACATAAATCCCTCTCAACAGAACCCTGTATTTTTTATCACCTAAAAATGTCCAAAATAAAAGGCCATCTCTGTGTTCATGTTTTCCGTACCCACATGGAATTCGTGTTGAAAAGACTGATATGTGATGTTTCTACTAATGAGTGAAAACTAATATGTGCCGTGTCAGCATGGCTTTATCTGATATTTTAAGAACCAGTGATAATAATAGTGTGCCCTGTTTAAAATAATGTGTTATCCAGAGGCGTACTAATGGTAAATGGTGCCCGGACAACGACGAAGATCCAAAAAGCTTTTGTCGCGACAAGAGGTCTGATGCCAATGGCCACCATCCTCTCCCACCCTCGCCGATAGTACTTTATTATTATTATTTCTTGTTTCTAAAACATAGTAAACATTAAAGTGCCTTGCTCAAAAAGACCGCGTTGTCTGATATTTCGAAATGTGTTATTTTAAACAGAAGTGATACTTACAGTGCGTTTCGTAATTTCTGTATTACTTTCAAGATATGGTAAGGCAGTATCTCTATAGATTTGTTAACAAGAGCTGATGGCAAAATTTGAACCTAATGTAGAAAGTGAATTTGAAAAGCTCTCGTTCGACCGTTTAAGAGATTGGCTAACCTATTTAGGTGATGCAATTACACTTCCAAAGCTTCCATTGTTATGTATACGGTGTCTGGGATATGTACTTTAAAACTGTGCCCGAGGCGACCGCCTTCCCATACCCCGCCCTTAATACTTCATTCGGTGTTTCAAAAGTTAGTAAACATTAAAGTACCTTGCTTACAAAGACCGTGTTGTCTGATATTTATAAATGTGTTATTTTAAACAGAAGTGAGATTTTACAGTGCGTGCTGTTTCAAGTACTGTTATGTGATCGGTTCCAAAAGAAGTAAAAAATAGTGTGTGCTCTGCTCAAAAGACCGTTGTTTCTGGTGTTTCCAAATATGAGAAAATTATTTTGTGCCCTGTTTAAAATACTGTGTTGTCTAATGGTTCCTTAAAAAGTAGCACAATTTATTGTGTGGTTTGTTTTATAGACAGTTTTGTTTGATCTTAAAAAAAGATTAGTGAAAATTACTAAGTGCGCTGTTTTAAAAACAACGTGAAGTCCTATGTTTCTAAATATGAGAGACAATTACTGTGTTCCCTGCTTAAAAGACAGTTTTGTCTGACGTTTATAACAATGATCGGTACTTACTGTGCGTTCTGTTTAGAATAATTTTGTCTTTCATTTCCAGAGTGAACATTACATTGTGCCCTATTTAAAAGAGTGCATTGTCTAATGTTTAATGTCTAATAAGGACTACACTGTCTGATGTTTAATGTCTAATACGGATTGCGCTATCGAACATTTAATGTCTAAAAAGTACTGCTCTGCCTGATGTTTAATGTCTACTAAGAACTGCGCTGTCTAATGTTTATGTCTAATAAGGACTGCACCGTCTGATTTTTAATGTATAATAATGACTGTGCTGTCTAATGTTATGTCTAATAAGAACTGCGCTTTCTAATGTTTAATGTCTAATAAGGACTGAGTTGTCTCATGTTTAGTGTCTAATAAGGACTGCACTTTCTAATATTTAATGTCTAATAATGACTGCGCTTTCTAATGTTTAATGTCTAATAATGACTGCGCTTTCTAATATTTAATGTCTAATAAGGACTGCACCGTCTGATTTTTAATGTAGAATAAGGACTGTGCTGTCTAATGTTATGTCTAATAAGAACTGCGCTTTCTAATGTTTAATGTCTAATAAGGACTGCACTGTCTGCTGTTTAGTGTCTAATAAGGACTGCGCTTTCTAATATTTAATGTCTAATAATGGCTGATGCTGAAACGATGTATTCAAATGACTGTATATACTTTACAAAGCATGCAACGTTTTGTTATTTCTGTAATATTTTCCAAGGATGGTAAGACAGTATCTTTACAGATTTGTTTATGAGTTGATGGTAAATACAAACCTAATTTAACAGATGAATTTCAAAAGCTCTTTCAACCTATGAAGAGTTTGGCTAGGCTATTTACGATCTGCACTTCCAAAATTTGCATTATTTTTTATACGGTGTCAGTGACATGTGCTTACAAACTGTACATACAGTGTCCATGACGTGGACTTTATAACTGTTCATACTGTGTTCGTGGCATGGACTTTATAACTATGCAGTGTCCGTGGAATGGACTTTAGAAACTGTGTATACCGTGTCGTGGCATGGACTTTAAAACTATGATGACAGTGTCCGTAACATGGACGTTAGAACTATGCAGACTATGTATGAGTCTTTTCATAAAATTATTAATTCCCCATCCCATAATTTACACTAGGTATTATTTCTTGTAAGACATTGTTACACGTGTGCACAAACAGTGATTGTTATATTAATTTGAAAATAATGATTATTAATTCTTGGATGCTCAAGAATGACTCATTTTTACACCCCTCCATACCTGCTAATTGTTTGAAGTAGGACACGTGGCCTTTAATAGACACACAAACACACACACACACACACACACACACACAGAGATATTACATGTCTGCTTAACTCTTAGATCAGACGAAAGTTATCTGACTTGTTCTAGGTTTTGTGAACTTATTCAGAAGTAACCCAGTTTAGGAAGTACATAGTGGTCGTGTCGAAATTAAGCAATCAATAACAAAAAATGAACAAAGAAAGGAAAAATAACCATTAACTAATATGGTTACTGAAATGCAAACTTAAGGCAATACAAAATATGCAGCATAGTAAAAGTAACAATAAGGATGTAAGATAGACAGGATGTACGTAATAATGATAATGATGGTGCAGGTGTTCACGTTTAAAGCAATACATTATTATTATTATTATTATTATTATTATTATTATTATTATTATTATTATTATTATTATTATTATTTAGGAATGGGTAGCATAAATGATAGTTACGATATTAATTTTACACAACAGAATATGATATACACATCAGTAACAGTCAGTAACAGCGATCTCAAGTAATTATATATTTAATATCTTATTTGCTCGACGATCAATTTATTAAACCATAATTGAAAGTTCACATTCCTAAACAACAGCCTAACACGGTTAGGTGTGCATTTAAATTTTATACTCTTTAACCACAGCGTGACATAGATATGAATGCATTAGTAGTTTATATTATTTAACCACAGCGTGACAAAGATATGTGTGTATTAATAGTTCATGTTTTAACAACAGCGTAACATGGATTTGTGTGCATTAATAGTTCATGTTTTAACAACAGCGTGACATGGATTTGTGTGCATTAATAGTTCATTTGCTTTAATAACAGTCTGACATGGGTATGAGTGCATTTATAGTTCATATTCGTTAACCACAGCGTGACATGGATATGAATGCATTAGTAGTTTATATTCTTTGCAAACAGCGCGACTTGGATATGTGTGCAAACTTGTAATTCGATTTCCTAACCGTTGATTAGGTTACATATATAAACAGTAATAGTATGTCATAAACTGTGTAGGATGTAAATTCATGAAACTAATAAACCTTCAACGGAATCCTTGAAGATATATTTCAACATGATCAATTTCACGACAAAGAAATCCATGAATTAAAGACACAGATAATCTGAAAGTGATTATATTTACTATATTTGAATCCAAGTTGATCATTGCACATATAGTGCACATATAGTGTTGAATTTATTATAATATATAAGTTTTAAAATTCTAAATTTAAACTCCTACTTTATTAAGGCCGCAGAAAAAGTGGGGAGAACTTGTCTTTCTATTATCCAATAGTCTTATTGCACTGAATGGATAACAATTATACATGGGAGACTCCAGTATGCATTACATTTTTCCAATTTCAACTTTAAGCTCATCCTTCGTAAACACCGCAGCGAAAACGGCGGGAAGTGTGATGCCCATCATAATTCAGTCTAAAGTTGTAAAGTTTCGCTACATGAAAAAAACACTCAAAACTTATAAAGTTATTTCAGTTTGATATTATGCATTACACATTTCCATTTCCAACTTTAATCCCCTCTTTCGTAAACTCTGCAACGAGAAAGGGGGACTTATTATGTCCATCAAATTCCAGTTTAAAGTTGTGAAATTTAACTACATGAAAATAAACTATATCCAGAATAATTGCATGCAACTACAACATAATTGTTAAAACAAAACTTTTTCTAAAATGTAAATGACGGTTTTACTTCCTATCCAATACATAATATATCCTAATGCGCAATTCAGAGAAATAATTATCATATTGACAATTTTGTTATGGTCACTCCTTCCTAATGGAAAAGGTTTTTCACTATAATATCTCTTACAGCATCCAATTAGACCTGAATAAAAATGGTGCTAATCTTTCATCGTTACTCATTCATAACGAGAAATATCAAATTGAGTTTCTACCAGATGGCATCTTACAAGATCGTGTTGGTTCTAATTGAACATGATTTCAGTTTGAGTTCCAGTATCTCCAACATATCAGCTAACTGAAAATCTTTTATTCGCCAAAGAACATAACAGTTAAGACGAGAAACGGTTTCTTTAATTTCTGGAAGTTATTTTTAGACTAGTAAAGCGTCTGCCATTCCTTAAAACAAACGCTTCGAGATTTAAAGCAGTACAATCATTTAAGCCTCTAATTACCTTTATTTCTCAGTATTGCTATAATCACCACCCACCCACGATCAGCATGGGAAGAATATAGTACATGGTTATCTTGTTGAAGTTTGATGCAATAGCATTATACACTGTAGCATTCAAATGAGATGCAATAGTATGGACCATAGTAACATTTAAATGAGATAATTTAGTATGGCCCACTGTTGAATTTAAATGAGATTCAATATAATGGATCACTGTTACATTTAAATGAGATGCAGTAGCATGATACACTGTATGATTCAAATGAGATTAAATAGCATACCACGCTGTAGCATTCAAAAGCGATACAATAAATTGGACCACTGGTACATTTAAGTGAGATGCAATAACATGATACACTTTAGCATTTAAATGAGATGCAATGGCATGGACCACTGTTGCATATAAATGAGATACTATAGTACGGCACACTGTAGCATTCAACTGAGATGCAATGATATGGTGCACGGTTGTATTCATCTGAGATGTGATAGTATGGCACACCATTACATTCAGCTGAGATGCAATAAAGTATCAGTCTCTAACACTCCACTTGTATTTGCTACTAAGAAAAACACCCATATGATAAATAGAATCAAATTAATGCATGACATCCAAGAAAACCTAACAACATACATTCTACAACAAGCAAGTCGATAACTGCCTGCCTTCATTGTTTGAAAAGCATGCCCAAGCCTTCAAATGCAAAGTATCAATAAAAAATGTGTTCTCCATAGTATAGCAGTGTTAGGGACAAGCATAGAACTGCTAATAAACCGCCGAAAAGCAGAGAGGCTTTGGCTTTCCACCAGACTCACTCTTCATAAACAAATATATGAAGCCGCTAAGTAGAACTTCACAAACATAGTCCATTGAGCAAACTTATCTCACTACAGTACTATGGTCACGAAGAGTTCCAGCTGCAAAGAGCTCATCGAGATAACTAACAAACTAATGTAAAGGAACAAATGTACACCACTTCCAAATGCCTTCTCTCCAGTACACCTTCTGGACCTATTTGATATAAAAATTCTTAGACAAAGTTGTGCTAACCCAACTTGAATTCAAACAGTCTTTCTAACAATGCGCAGTCTGCATATCGCCCTTGCCAAAGTAATGAAAGTATTTATTGACATTCTGTCTGTGTTTTGGATAGTGGAAAGAGTACAGTTCTCACCTTCCTTGATTTGTCTGTATCATTTGACACAATAGACCATGATAAATTACTTCACAGTCTTCAGCATGTATTAAGCATTCAGAATATAGCCTTACAGTGGTTCAAGTCCTACTTAGTCAACAGGATATAGCTGCAAACGGAATACAATCCAGCCCAGTTTATCTATATTGTGGTGTTCCACAGGGGTCTGTTCTGGACATGTTTCTTCATTCTATACACCTAGCCGCTCTCAAGTGTCATAGATCATCACCCAGTGTCTCAACAATTGTACACTGATGACTCCCAAATATATAAGTGAGCCACCCAACTAAAGTTCATGCTACCATCCATGGAGTAGATAGCTGCATTTCTGATGTGAAATCATGAATGACATGTAACAAGCTGCAGATGAATGACGATACAACTGAGGCCATTTTGATCACACCAGAAAGTCTTTCTCATTCAAATCTTTTTCCTCAGACAATAAGTATGAGCAACACCAACATTAAATTCACACAGTCAGTACGAAATCTAGGCATTACTCTAGACAGTATTATAACATTGCACCAATACGTCATGATTGAATGAATGGTTGGTATTATAGTGAAACCGGCCATAAAGGTCATTTGTTCACTGGATTAAATCAAACATTTTTATGATGGTTGGTTTCCCGTGGGTAAAAAATGGTGCCACATCCCCACGAGTATTTAACGCACAAAGTGCGTTTGTTAATTTTGGCCGTCATGTCATACCACTAAAAAGTGGCTAATGACATGAATGTAAGGCCCTTGGTGAGTGTAAATTGACCCAACACACACTATACCCTATCAACCAATCCGAAGTAACGTACTAGGGGTGCAATGGCACCAAATGGTGACGAGAGAAAAAGAGTTTTCTCATATCGTCAATTTTGTTGGAGTCCGGTCGTTGAAAAAGAGGAAAAGATCCCTGAAAGCCAGCCGTTGTCGTATATGGATGTCGTTTACGACCCGGAACGCCCTAGCCGTACTTATTTCAAATTCAGTCCAGTTATACAAATGGACAACTTAATACCAATATTGTGTAGGCCACCTGTGCAATTGTATCAAATAAATGATTCATATAATTTTTCTCTAACATCCTAACTATACCTATTTTTCTAGTACAATAGTGTACGTATCATAAGTCCCTAACAAATTTGTTAGCTAATATATCTATGCGACATATAAAAGTATAGTCACTGTTTGGTAAATAGATTGTAAATTTTGAGCGGTGTTCAAAATTGATCAAGTCAGGTTTTGTAATAGAGATTGTTCAAAGAGGATTACTCGTATCCAATTGAGAACCCTATTATTCAGGCAAATGAATGGCAATATGAAAGCTATTCACATCTGCACCGCAGGCCGTCTTTCTCGGAGTGCTGTAGCTTAGCGGTAACAGAGTATCTCATGTTACAGCCAGTTTTCCTTTTAGTTTCCCAGGTTTCAAGAACTTTTTCAGGTGTCGGTATTTTTAATCCACTGTTCCTCTCCATTTCTATAGTCAAATCTATACTTTTGATGAACCTCGTGCTGGAACCTCCATTTTGATTTCCATGTGGCCGCCGCCATTTTCCTTTGTTCTTGATTCCACGAAGAATAATTCTTCTAACGAGTTGTTTAGTGGCGTAGCTCAGTAGTGGTTTACCGTACACTACTCCGGTTACCTTGATGCTCGTATGGTTGCAGTTAATTATCTACAACCTAGCCGGCACCATTTATCTACTTTCAGCTCTCGCACACCGTAGCCCGCTGAAGACCGGTCCTGCCTGCACAGAGCCCACTGCCTGAATGTGAATGAATGAATGAATGACGTCATGATTATATGCAAAGCTGCATATCTTGAGCTGAGACGCATCAGTTCCATTCACAAATATCTTTCAGTTGATGGCACTAAAACACTTGTGTATTCATTAGTACTTTCAAGACTGTGCCCGTCTCATAATCTACTCCAGAAATTTCAAAAAATTCAAAACAAAGATGCTCGGATCATTTTTGGAGTACGATTATCAGAGCACACTTCACCACTGCTCTGTACCCTACACTGGCTATCAATTCGATACAGAATCAAACACAAAATGTGTTTGCTGTGCTATGTTTCACTGACAGACGCCAGTCCAACAGACCAATCCTTCCCCACCCATGTGTATACAGCAGCTAGACACTTACGCTCCTCTTCTGACAATCATATACTCATTGTTCCCACTACGAAAACGCAGTCACATGAATAAAGTTCTTTCGAATACCAGTGCCCGGTGATGTAGAATTAATTGCCATTTGAAGTTTAGACACAAAGACACAGTAGTCCCTTTTAAGAGTGCTTTTAAAGTCACCTTTTTCGACTGCAAGATCAAAACTTAGAGACCTAATTATGTTTTGCATCTTATTTGTTTACAGCATGTTTTTATGGTTTCCAATTTTATGTCTTTTTATTTGTTTTTCTGTAGTTTAGTCATATTATATATGGTGTGAAGCGCTTAGAGATTCTAAAATTAGGCTCTATACAAACTCCTCATTATTAATATTATATTAAGCATGTATAGGTCTAGCTAAATTGATACGTATTCATATTTGCCTGTGTGCACAATGTGGAAGTATTATCCGGTGGATTTATTTAACACATAACATTCTAACTATAGAAATAAGCATTGATATTGCCAATGTTCATGGGAAGAGGTGGACTAATTTCTAGTTAGAATATAGTTCAATTATTAGTCCAATTAGATGAATACATAATCATGTTCCCTTGTTAAAAAGCAGGAATCCATAGCTAATTAATATATAAACTGCTACTATAATGACATTATTTTGCAAGGTATTTATTATCCGATATTGACAAAAATTAATCTCGGTTATTTTCGGATACCAGTTGAATATGTGTAATAATTGAAGTGGCGTCTAGGCACATACTAAGGAAGATTTGCTTTAACCATTTTGCAACAATGCTTCAACTTTCAACTGATGTCATATTTTGTCTCAATACATACAAATGATGTAAAACGCCGTATGTTTTTATGTCAGTGCAATGAATAGACTTGTATATTCCAAAACGTATTTACGGCGAATTATCCTAAGATAATCACTGTCACCATATCCCTGTTATCAAATGCATTGATATATAACAGTTTGAAATATGTAGGAAATGTCAATTTATATGATCTTGGTGGTTAAATTTATACTTCGATGTGTGCAATGAACGAATATATAGCATTAGGTACGAAATGACCATATCATTGGTTACGAAAAGACCATACATTAGGTACGAAACTCCCATAGCACTAGATTCGAAACGACTCAATTGGATATGAAACGACTCGAGCACAGAACGACTTGAGTATTGAATTATCTGATTGGTTCGAGTCTGTTGGTATGTGAGAAAACCTGCTAGGAGGCTTCCTTCAAGGAGTTGGTTCTTATCAGAGTTTTATCAGATTCTTCTTCCACCAGTTATACTGGTCGCCATGTATAGCCTATCTAGCCTGATAAATAGCGTCAAACCCAAAACACCATTACCTTTAATTTTGTTCTATCGTGGTAAGGGTTTATCTCTAGAAAAATATATATGAAGAATGTAGATGCCGATGATGGAATCATTAAAACCTAATATGTCCCAGATTGTTTCTTCAAAAACATTAAGATAAATAAATTAAAAACATACGTCCATTCAGTTATACCGTTTCCATGAATTAAAAAGAAAAGCATGGTTCTGATGTACGAGATAAAACGATAGTAATTCGATACGAGTTAGATGTCTGTATACGAGGGTTAGTGACGTGAAATCTGAAAGTGGAAACTGTCTGGATCACAGTATTCAAAGGAAAACCGTTCCTAATTAAGCTTGCAATTGTATCTTATGAATTGGTTTTATGTTATGCTTATGAATTGATCATATTCCTAAGGATTTTTCTACTCTGTTTTACATTAAGTCTCTCAGCTGTTATCATCATGGAGATGGATTACTTCCTATGCTGACACTTTAATTATATGCTTAACATTTTATATTAGTATATTTGTGTATATTCTTTTTTCCGTTATACCTTGTTTTAGGATGCACGTCTTTAAATTGTGTCTTTACATCTGCCAATATTATACCTAGGTTTTTCAATTATCTTATTACAATACTGCAATGTCATGTCCTTCATGTCCGTATGAGTCGTCTTATGGGTTGTGTTTAAATTACCCATGCTGTCAATCCTAGTTGTGTCTAGCTCTAACTTTTCTCTTAGCAAATGACATAGTTTATTATATAACATTCTGGTAAAAAAATACTAATATATACAATATTGTGAAATGACCGTTGCAAGCTGGCTGTTAGCCCGACTCGAGATGCAATAGATGACGGCCCCATTGTGGCAATAGAGGGCGTCGTGGTATGCGTGACAACAAAAGGTGTCGTTATATACGAGGATCAGTTATAGTATGCATCAAATAACAACTGGAACTGAATTACCGATCCAGCAACTTAGTATCTACTGGTGAAGGCTTTTGATAACGTCATCACGTTGCAAATTGAAAAGAAAACAAGAAACATTTTGTAAAGATTTAACACAAGTCCCAAGTCTTCAAGTGATATATATACTGAGCTATTAGCATCTCTCTCTCTCTCTCAGTCTTCAAGTGATATATATACTGAGCTATTAGCATCTCTCTCTCTCTCTCTCTCTCTCTCTCTCTGGTCTGTGCAACGTTTGTATATGTATACATATTTTAAGAAGATATACCCTTGGTATATCATATGATCCGCATGATAACGGTACTAATCAATGACATCCCAGGCATAGTTTGGTCCGCATGTCAACATTCATGATTAAAGAAACCAGAGACATTGGATGGTCCCAATCGTACGAGTTTATTTTCAATACACCTTGGCAAGGCATGCAAAAGAGCCATGAAACTTGAGGTACTAACACTAACTGTATGCTATGTCCAGATTTCTCGAAGAGGACATCCGTCATGTCACGCTGACAGCGTATTTCGCGAGCTACTTATAATGCCGTTACATTGAGTTAGGTATAATATGAAATTCATGTGTGGCGCGTGAATCGGTACATGTACATGTCAGCCTATTATGCGCGTCTTAAAATTCTGCGTTTCGTCAATTCTTTAAACATTGGATAACGTATGGGTAGTGGTGGTAGAAGATACAATTTGTGTCAAGAATGAACGATCATACTACTTAATGAAAGTGATATTCATAAAGTGTAAGAAAGAATACCATATTTCTAAACGAGAAATGAGATATGAGACATATCACCTATGTTTGTTTGAGTTCGAGTCTCAGGTTCGAACAGCATGAATGTGTGAGAATGCTTGCCAGTTGTTTCCCGTGGACTGTGTGTTTCTTTATGGGATGTTCACGAGATACTCCACCAGATATACTGGCCGTCATGTATAGCCTATCATGTGCTGAAAATTAGCCTTAAACGCTATACAACAACACATTTTTCAACTGCATGGTTAGAAAGGTTACCGCGACTCAGTGTAAATAATATTAATAATATAGACCTTGTTCAAATATTACTTTTAATCTATTCCTTACAGTTGAGCTCCGTCCTAATCAATAGCTGTATTTGATTATGCTGGCCTTGTGCGTAAAGGGCGTAACTGAGACGTCTACATACTTTTTCATGGACAGATGGAGAGAAGAAAATATATATACAATTACTGGGGATAGTGAGATAAAAAAATAACTGAAAGACATCTATTATGTGGTGCTAACTAGGCCCTTATTCATTATTCCCTTTATCCTCTGTTCAGTACATTATCTGCCTGAATTCGCTTGAACAAACCACATGAAAGAGGTATACATATTGCAAGAGAAACATAATTTGGTCGGGTCATATATCTTAATTTGCAAATGCAACCTAGAATAAATACATGGTTTTAATTAAGAAAGCATGGATTTTGAGGGATTGATATAAACTTTTTAAGTCCCAGTCTTCTTTTTATAAGTATTAAATTGTTCAAATACACCTTTGGATTGTATTTTTTATAAATATTATCTAGTCAACATATTGAGTAGGTATCGATCTAACTAAACTCATACGTGTTTACAATTACGTGAATTCTATCTAGTCACTGTATTTGTTTTTTTTATGGTTTAACGCAATTTTCAGCACAATATAGGCTATACATGGCGGCCAGTATTAATGGTGGAGGAAGAACCCAGAAAACCCCCGGAAATAACCACCGACCCACTAGAAGCTACTGGCAAGCTTTCTCACATAACTACATTAGCCGAATCTTAGACTCGAACTCACGCAGACAGAGGTGAGATGGCAGTGATCCGTAACTCGGGGCCCCCTATATAAAGTGGTATTGGAATTACAGTACTGTCGAAGTAATTTGTTTTACGTTAATGACACACATGCACAGCATTTTTTGAGTTCAGAGAAACTTAAGTGTAGGACAGTGCCTCATAAGCCTCTGGTGCATTCATTTGTTGAGATAAAACTAATATTTTTGCGGAATTCAATTTGTTTTGGGAAAGGGGGAACATGATAAGTTATGCACGAAGATTGATGGGGTAAATGAACCCTCTATATTTATTGACCAACCACACTAATGATGACGGACGACGGAGGTACGGCCATACCATAAACTGTCGTTGTTGTTGTAGGTTTAATACCATTTTTCAGCACACGATTGACTATATATGATTTAACCCAGTGAAAGTATGTGGTGTGTAATTCAGGAAGGTTGTATTCTGAGGAATGTTTGCAACTTATGCAAGTATCAGTCTTTATATAATAATAATGAGGACTTTGTATAGCGCCTATTCTTTCGAAGCTCTAAGCGCTTTTCGCCATCAATAATGATATGACTACACTACAGAAAAACAAATGACAAAAAGAATGAAATTGGAAAACATAAAAACATTCTGAAAACATATAAGATACAAATCATGATTAGGTCTCTAAGTTTGTCCCTGCAGTCGAAACAGGTTAGATTTAAGATCACTCTGAAAATGGACCACTGTGTCTTCGTGTCTAATTTCAATAGGGAAGTCGTTGCACATTGTCGGGCCCTGGAATGCAAAAGAACGTTTTCCATATGACTTTGTTGTCACCGTGGGAACAATGAGTATGAGATTGTCAGAAGAAGACCGTAAGTATCTAGCTGGTGTATACACAATAGGTGAGGCTGGATAGGTATGTTGGACTGGAGTCTGTCTTTGAAACATAGCACAGAGAACAAATTTTGTGTTTGATTCTGTATCGAATTCATAGGCAATGTAGGATACAGAGCAGTGGTGAGGTGTACTCTGATCGAGGTACTCTAAAGATGATCCGCGCAGCTGTGTTTTGAACTTTTTGAAGTTTCTGGAGTAAATATTGTGACGAACCAGATATAATTGAGTTACAATAGTCCAATCTTGAAAGTAGTAATAAACACACGTGTTTTAGTGGCATCAACTGAACGATATTTACGAATGGAACTGATGCGGCTCAGTTTAAGTGGTGTTAAACTAACACGCAAGTTACATATCTCCATACCTGAGTTCATATTGGGGATTGGTTATTACATTCTGATTAATATCTTAAGCATGTATAGGACTTGCTAAAGAGGTACGTGTTCATATTGACTGTGTTCACGATGTGGAAGTATTAGCAGGTCGATCTATTTTGCAGATAATATACTCACAAAAGAAATACTAATTTATACTGCCAATGTTCATAGGTAGATGGGACTAATTTCTAATTAGTTTATTGTTCCATTATCAATTCAATTAGATGAATACATAATGATATTATCGATGTCAACGTATTGCGCAGGCATCAATTCAGCTAAACTCGTGCACGTGTTTACAATTACGGGAATTCCTATCTAGTCACTGTATAAAGTGATATTGGAATAACAGTACTGTCGAAGTAATTTGTTTTACGGTAATGACACGCATGCAAAGCATATCTGAGTTCACAAAAACTTGAGTATAGGATGGAGTCTGATAAGCACTCTGGTGCATTCATTTGTTGACATGAAAGCAATATTTGTATGGAATTTAATTCGTTTGGGAAGGGGGAATAATGAGACACTTGGTAAGAGACTCCTCCATAAATACCAGTCTGATAATAAAGCCTTTATTTGTCCGTTCATTCAGCCACGTACACAGAAGTTTGCACTTTTCATCGTCCATAATCAACTACGTCCTATTCTAAATGGAATAAGTTATGCGCCAAGATTGATCTGGTCCTGTTCATAAATGAACCCTCTAGATTTATTGTCAAACCGCAAGAAGGACGACGGACGACTAACGTACGGCCATACCAGAACCTTAGTTGACTTATATTAGGTAAACTAAATTAAATATTTGAATACTCTTTCCCACTTTGTTTGCAAAGCACTATTATAGTGTTTATAAGTGTACATGCACCATGCATATATTGTAGATTTATTTTGGATGCTGTCGATTTGAAGTTCATTGTTACTATATAGACCAAGACAGGTTATGCATGGCGGACGGTGGACAGGGTGCAGGAAAAGCTTTGGAAACTCTTTCGATCGAGGGAAAGTTACTGGCACTTTACTCACATATCCATATTAGCCAGCCCGACATCTACGCAGACAGATGTGAGATATTGGCTGAGGGCAACTCGTCAACTCAAGAACCCCTATAAGTTTGATATTCTGTAATATTAAATAGTTTTTTTTCGCCAATGACGTTAGTCTTTTATACACAAACTTATATCTCTTCGACAATTTTTAAATTGAACAGTAGCTATTCCTTTATTTCGACTGTCTATATTTTGCAGACCGGGCCTAACTAACATCATCACTGTATTTTTTTAACTACTCACTTCACCTAGTGTCAGTACCCTTGTATCGACATTCCATTGAAAAGACACGATGGCCACTTTAAGATCGCAGGATGCTATTTGCAGAATAGTCGAAAATGGGATTCTGGAACTAGAAACGAAAGGTATGTAATAGATAAGTCATATATAAAAACCTGGATGATAATTACTAAGATATCAATGAGTATACATGGTGTTCCAAAATATACTAAACACAGTAGATGCAAATTACATAAAAACTATGATGATGATGATGATGATGATGATGATGATGATGACGGTCATTCGGTGGCAATGACCATATATTGAGCCGCGTGTTACGATTTTGTTGACGAACAACTTGATGATGGTGATCGGACTTATTTATAAAGATCCCAACCATTATTTCAATACCCACACATAAGTCTAAAATTCCAATTATTTGTTCTTATTAAAACGATCAGTCCAACCTACGAATAAACAGTCAATGTGTATTTCACCTGACAACCCCATGACCATGACCATGGCGTGTACTGAAAAAAAATCACAGTAAAGCAGTAAGATCCTACGAGACGAAAACCAGACCTTTGATAAATGCAGCACACTCAGTTTAGAACTTTGTATCACATTTGGTGCATACCATGGGATCTTTGAAAATAAATGGAAGAGTTGTCAAAGTGCGTTAGTTGATTAAGCCACGAATTCTTTTCTTGCAGCGAAGGAGCACATTCCTTTAGATGTTACAAGGTCGAACGCATACTAGTCAGAATATACAGATGACGTCATAATGAAGTCAAAACACAGAATGGTCCCCTATCGTAGATATACATTATGTTACGAACGCAACAAAATCGTAACCTTTCCTAATTCATAACAGTCACGGATACTGTAACTAATGTAAACAAAATTGCCGATGTGCCTAATGCTATCTAATTTTGCATGTACTGATTTATATCAAATCATTTTTATTTTATTAAGAGAGACTTTAAATGTACTATTGCAAAGTTCGAT
Source organism: Unio pictorum (assembly GCA_030141615.1). Classification (NCBI taxonomy): domain Eukaryota; kingdom Metazoa; phylum Mollusca; class Bivalvia; order Unionida; family Unionidae; genus Unio; species Unio pictorum. The sequence continues at coordinate 5,095,515 of JARLTB010000297.1, forward strand.
GTTTTAACTGTTTTACTAAGCGAATGTGTGTAGAAAGGCATGCAGTTCTGCAACACTTGATACAAGCAATGGCGTTAGGGATGGAAATAAAATGATTATGTGATAATTATCTAATGACAATAGCTCGAAGGACACAACATCGCTTGCTTAAAAATCATTTTGCTGTATGCTACCACCCACCTCCAAATCTGCAATCAATAAGCAAATGTAATGACTTATACTAACAAACACGTATAATTGTCAAAAATCACTTGAAGTCAGAACATTGTTGAAACAACGAATGGAGGCTTTATACGTTGTGTTGCAGTTCTGTAGATAATATTCCAACGTTGCCGTGACAGTACTTTTACAAAATGATATTTAAGTGGAACAGTCCATATTGCCTTTGCTAGATTTAGCTTTGCAAATAGACTGATAATAATTTGCATGAAGTTTTGTGATATGGATTTCAAGATGAACTTTAAATCATTTTTTCTGAATTTAATTTCCAAAAGTTGACTTACAAATAAATGGAATCTTTAAATAATGACAAATTAGGAAAAGTAGCTCCTATTGTTTAATTTATTTTTATTGATCGTAAGCAGACATTGTACCACCTTAATGACATACAACTAGCACCAAAAAAAGACAAGCATGGCACATGAAATGTTAACCCTTGTGATGGTGCAGTTATGTTACCCGTGATGGGGGAAGGATAATGCAGTGTAAAAGTGCTATCTTTAAAAATAATGTTATTCCTGTCAAGGAGTTGTGGTTGCATCCTACTGTGTAACAGTGTTTTATTCAGTCACATTTATATTATTTGTGAAAAGTGGGGTGGGTGTGCATACTAAAATGTAACAGTGCTATATTCAAACAGTAACATTTATACTACAAGTGAAAAAGGGGGCGGGAACATACTACAGTGCAACAGAACTCTCTTCAAACAGCCACAGAGGTATGAGAAGTCATCCAATGTTTGATTTTAGGAAACGTAGACATAGGTACAGTCGTATTCCATGGGGTGGTGGTGGGGGCGAGTAGCCGTATGGTCTAAAGCGCTCTCTGTTACGGATCACTACCATCTCACATCTGTCTATTTGGGTTCGAGTCTAAGATTCGGCTAGTGTAGTTATGGGAGAAAGCTTGCCATTAGCTTCTCGTGGGTCTTTGGTTCTCTCTGGGGATTTTCCCGGGTTGATCCTCCACGAACAGTACTGGCCATTAACAATAACCTCTGAGAAAACTTTGTACGTGTGATAAAAGAATTTACGTGACTTACTCTTTTCTCTGGAGACTATGTAAATGAGTGTAAGAACAGAACATTTTTTCTTTTGTAACTCAGATTACCCCCCACATTTAATCGCATTATATCTGATAGTTCGTGGGAAAGACAAGTTACTCAAAGTTGCCTGATGAGTAAATAACCACTATAGGTAACTGTATATGGAATTGACATTACATACCCGAACTCTGATCCCCATCCTCTCTTTAACTATTTCATAAATTTCGGTTTCAATAACAAGCGGCTGATGTAGAGACGAGGATCAATCAAAATACATCTAATGGTTTGATTTACTTGTATCTGATGTGCCTTATAGCTATAAAACAGCACATCAACCAAAACCATGCATTTAGCAATATGTGCCGATGGTTTTGTAAGCAGAAAGTGCACTGACCTTTAGTTCGCTTCAAATATAATTTTCCAGAGAATAAGGAAAAAGCCTAATATAATAATGAAGAATGAGAGGAACATTGCTTTGCACGCACATTTTGATATTTAAACAATGGAAAGCATCAATCATGACGTCTGCTCACAAGACATATCTTAAAACACTTTACAACTGCATAATAAATACCGTCTCAGTCAATAGAAAAAAGCCCTCTCCCTTCCTGAAAATAAAAGGATACGACTAACCGTAACATCAACAACAACATATTTAAGAAAAACAACTGGAAATATCGTCCATATCATCATCACAACAACAACATTACGAAAATAATGGAACTAACGATCATCATACATGACTGTGATAACAACCATGATGATGATAGTAAGCATTCAGTAGCAATGACCATATGTCAGGCCGCTTGTTACGATTATGTTCATAAATAACTTGATGATGATGAAAATTGTGTTGATGATGCCACTTATTTAAAAGGATCCTAGCCAATATTTCAATACCAACAAGTACATTCTATTTAAAAAATGTTCTTGTTAAAATGTACAATCAAACCTATGAATAAACAGTGTCAAGTTACACCCGACAACCTCGTGACCTTGGTATTAATGTGTACTAAGAATAACAGTCACAGTAAAATGCTAGACAAAATCACACCTTTGATAAATGCTGCACACTCAGTTTAGAACTATAAATCACGTTTGGTGAATACCGTGGTATCTTTTAAAATAAATGGAAGATTTGTCAATCTACGTTAGTTGAATAAGTAATGAATTCTTTTCTTGCGGCGATATAACACAGCTCTTTAGATGTTATAAGGTCGAACACTAATACGTCACTATATACCTATGACGTCATAAAGAAGCCAAAACACAGAATGGTCCCCTGTCGTATATTTACATTATGGTACGAACGCAAGGAAATCGTGACCTTTCTTAATTCACAACGGTCACTGGTACTGTAACTAATGTAAACAAAATGGCCGATGTGTGCAATGCTATGCAATGTTCTGTGTACTAATTAAATGAAATATTTTTTATTGGAAAAATAATAACTCTAAATGTATTATTGCACAGTTCAATATTTTAACTGCTTACTAAGGGAATGCGTTAGAAAAAGCATGCAGCTCTGGAACACTTGATACAAGAAGTGGCGTTGGGGATGGAAATAAAATGATTATGATAATTATCTAATGACAATAGCTCGCTAACACATTGGAAGTGTCACCGTTATACTGTTCTTTCTTAAAAGACAAAAAAATCTTGTACTAATAATCCTTTGCTGTATGCTACAACCCATCTGCAACCAATAATCATATGCAATGACTGTTACGAAGAGAGTAAAACAAATCGCTTTAACTCACAAAATCGAGAGAAATAAGAATAGGTGGTTTACACGTTTTGTTACTGTTATGTACAGTAGATAATATTCCAAAGTTTCCCTGACATAATTCATTTACAAAATGATATTTAAGTGTAACAGTCGATATTGCCTTTGCTATATTTAGCTTAGCAAACAAACTGATTATAATTTGCATGAATTATTGTGATGAAGGTTTACTCATTTTTATTTCTGAAATAATTTGCAAAATTTAACTTACAAATAAATGGAAACTTTAAATAATGACAAATTAGGAAAAACAGCTCCTAGTGTTAAACTTGTTTTTATTTTTTGTAATCAGACAGTGGATCACCTTAATGAGATACACGTAGCACGAAATGATAGTCAAGCATGGCACATTTAATGTAGACCCTAGTGATGGTGCAGTTATATCACCCGTGATGGGGGAAGGATACTACAGTGTAACAGTGCTATCTTTAAAAATAGTTTTATTCCTGTGAAGGGGGTTGTGGTTGCATCCTACTGTGTAACAGTACTCTTTTCAGTCACATTTATATTACCTGTTAAAAGCGGGCTGGTGGTGCATACTCAAGTGTAACAAAGCTCTATTCAAACAGTCACATTTATATTATCTGTGGAAAAGGGGTGGGGGTGGGGTGCTTACTAAAGTGTAACAAGACTCTATTCAAATAGTCAGTTATATTCCCTGTGAAGGGGAAAACATATTACAGTGCAACAGAACTCTGTTCAAACAGTCACAGAGGTATGATAAGTCATCCAATGTTTGATTTTAGGAAATGTAGACATAGGTGAAATCGTATTTCGGGGGGCGGGGAGCCGAGTGGTCTAAAGACCTCTGTTATGAATCACTGCCATCTCACCTCTGTCTGTTTGGGTTCGAGTCTAAGATTCGGCTAATGTAGTATGCGAGAAAGCTTGCGATTAGCTTCTCGTGGGTCTTTGGTTCTTTCGGAGGTTTTCTCAGGTTCTTCCTCCATCAATAATACTGGCCGCAGTGTATAGTGTGCTGAAAAATAGTGTTAAACCTTATTTCATGGGAAGGTGGAGCTCATTACAATAAATGATCACTTTATACAAACCCTGGAAAATCGCATGGGAATTAAAAGTCAATACAAGGTTAAATTAATATAAAAAGTTTTTGGATAAAAAATTAAGTTATGAAGTTTTGTTTCGAAAAATGGGACACATATATAATGGCATGAATTCCAATCTTATCCTCTATGTATTATAGACATGTCTACTATGTTTTGATTGTCGACTTCAAGTGATTTTAGCGTACTCTTCTTTACATGTTTTGTGTCAAATGATTCCAGATCCCAAATGTTTACAAATGTGTAACCAATAAAAACTTACCAAAATGAGAATGAATGTCTAATCAGGTTATTTCAATATATTAATAATATGCCTATAAATACAAGGTCCTCAATGTCTAGGTATTAAATTGGAACACAAGTGCTCAATTATAATTACTTTTAACGAGCACGTTACATATTTCCTGAAATCATATCTTGATGATTGTAATTATAGTATGTTAAGCAAATTTCTTTGTTTTTGGGGATGGGAAAAACCATTTATTGAATTGTCTAAGAATAAAATTAAAACAATTAATGTAGAAAAGTAGCATGCTCCTATATGTATATTAACGCTGGCAATGCAATTGTATTTAGCGTATGTTATCTGGAACTGTACGATACTTTTAGAACAGTATGGATTGGGAGGAGATCTTTAGAATGTGCTATTCTGGGCTAAAATATGTGGAAATTGAATCCAATACAATAGACACATATCTTTAAATTTCCTTCAATGTGATGTTGTTGTGGTGCATTTAGTGTCAGAAAAATGAAACTTCTTTAAGTGCTTTCATTCATGCAAGGCTGGAAAGCTCCTATGGAATACAATCTAACAAATTCACAGTACAATATTGGCAAGGGTTGTAAGAAGGCACTATTTAATACAGGGGTTCATACAAATTATCACAGAATTGCACATGGCATGAACATATTGCCAGCTGTGCTCAGCCTAGTCACTAAATTGTTAAGGGCATTTAGAACATGCAAAAATGTCCAATGGTTATTTAAATAAAAAACAATTTTTGTACATTTCATGAACATATTGCCACAGCTGTGCTCAGCCTAGTCACTAAATTGTTACGGGCACTTAAAACATGCTAAAATGTCCAATGGTTATTTAAATCAAAACCCATCTTTGCAGAAAACAAATCCAAAATTACAGGCAAATGAAACAATGTTAGAACATAAGCTTCAAAACGTTCATCTGGTAAAAGCATTCTATGTTAAATTTTTATCGAAGGTATTGTCAACCTCTTCTAAAACTATATCTACCAAAAAATAGTCTATAGTTTACTTCTACTAAATTTATATTTACCATAAATGGGGAGTATTGCTTACTTCAACTAAATCAGTTCTTTATCTATCACAAATAGAGAGTATGGCTTACTTCTACTAAATCTTTATCTACCATAAATAGAGAGTATGGTTTATTTCTACTAAATCTTTATCTACCATAAATAGAGGGTATGGTTTATTTATATTAAGTCTGTATCTACCATAAATAGAGAGTATGGTTTACTTCAACTAAATCTTTATCTACCATAAATAAAATGTATGGTTTGCTTCCACTAAATTTATATCTATCACAAATAGAGAGTATGGTTTACTTCTACTAAATTTATATCTATCACAAATAGAGAGTATGGTTTACTTCTACTGAATCTTAATCTACCATAAATAGAGAGTATGGTTTACTTCTACTAAATTTATATCTATCACAAATAGAGAGTATGGTTTACTTCTACTAAATTTTTATCTACCACAAATAGAGAGCATGGTTTACTTCTATTAAATTTATATTTATCACAAATAGAGAGTATGGTTTACTTCTACTAAATCTTTATCTCTCATAAATATAGAGTATGGTTTACTTCTACTAAATTTATATCTATCACAAATAGAGAGTATGGTTTACTTCAACTAAATCTTTATCTACCATAAATATAGAGTATCGTTTACTTCAACTAAATCTTTATCTACCAGAACTAGAGAGTATGGTTTACTTCTACTAAATCTTTATCTACCCTAAATAGAAAGTATGGTTTACTTCCACTAAATCTATTTCTACTGTAAATATAAAAGTATGGCTTACTTAAATGCATAGTATTTTGCCATTTTTGACTATTTCAATATGAATAAATATATGAGCCAAAAATAATCTTTTCTCTAGATGATTGTTTCGAGATTCAAGAGTCATATTTTTGGTCAAAGAACCCATTATTTAATTTCTCAAGATACAACTAAGCTGTCAAACAGTCAGTAGCTTATTTTTAAAATGACCAAAACTATATGCGTGGGCACTCAAGGCCTTTTACCTAAATGAGGGCCATGCTCAACACTATTCCCTGTCCTTAAAATATGCAAATTTCACTATGATTGGTTTTGGTCCCTATATCTAGCAGAGTAGTCTATCAGCCAAGTACAAAGCATATATCTTCAACATATTCATAGTCTACATAGATTGATTCCACAAAGAAAGATTGAAGAACTTTGTAAATAAATACATTCTCTTAAGCGCTGACGATATCCTTCTTACAACAAAATATTCACTCTTTTGCTTTGCTTCTTTTAATTTCAGTAGCCGTTCTTAAAGTTTTTCTATTTTGTCTGAGGCTTGCATTTCTTCTACATGATCTATGATTTGCTTTCCATGTACCTTTTAAACATATATCTACTTTCTCTTTAGCTCTTGTATGGATTCATACTAAAACTGCATGCTTTACCTCGATAATTCAATTTTATCCAATCATCACTATTAGAAGTTACTGTGTCAAACTCTAGTTCAACTTTTATATCAGCAAACAGATTTGGGAATTCTCGGTCTATCCTATGTTATTTTAAAATTTTGATTTCTTAATCTCAACAAGCACATCTCTCTCTCTCTCTCTCTCTCTCTCTCTCTCTCTCTCTCTCTCTCTCTCTCTCTCTCTCTCTCTCTCTCTCTCTCTCTCTCTTATTGACTTTGTCCAAAATTGATTTCTTATACCCCATTGGTGACCTCCAAAGTCTCGCTATTGGTTGACGCACCTGCCATGCAAGGATATTTGTTATCAGTATTATGACCATATTTACTAACTATCCATGCCCAAGTCGTACACAACTGGCTATTATTGTACAATCTCTGCTTGACATTGCTAAAGTTTATATTCGCATGCATTATTTTGTACACCCACACGATCTCCTTCTATCAGATGATGAGTATAGTGCGAAACATCCATACAATTTTCATTAGCCAACAGTAAATGTAGAATAGTTTAACCTGTATCAATAATTATCTTGCAAATCTGCTAGATTTAGTGTGTCTGTACTCTTCTCGACTGCATTTATCGTCACGTTCAAAACAAAGACACTGAATGTCAACTAAAATTTGGTTACCCCAACTGGGCACCTTCGAACAAACAGGAAGTCATTAGTTTAGTTCTTGGTTATTGATTTTGTCTTGATAATAAGTTGCATACATTGATTAATTTGTCTTTTCGTGCTAGCAATTGTGTACATGGGTATAAATTGATAATCTCAAAAGTTTCAAAATTTCTGTTTAGGGATAGGGATGGAATGCCTTGTAAGTGTCAGTCATATGTGTAAATTTTTCTTTGTATGTAGAGTTCGTCTGTGTTATGGATGTTAGTTGGTGATCTCAATTCTCAATACTTTTTATGATGTGACCTGGGGGATACGTTTTTTGGATGGTGGAGATAGACGTTAGGCTATCACCTCACGTATTTATATAAATATTTGGTCCACATATCACATATGTCGTGAGTTACTTGAAACTTATGTAGAATCACCGCTACTCCATTAGCCCAAGTTTATTCTGAGCAATTTAGTTTTATTATTTTTAAACGTATTACTAGTAGCTTGCAGTAACAGTAATAGTTGCAAAAAAGTTACAAATTGGCATCTATACTATACAAGAAAAATTTGTTTATTTTAAAAGTATTTTTTAAATTATTTTTATTAGTTGTAGTTACAATCACATATGGTAATTAATAGGAGTTACTTGAAACATACGTACAATCGAATCTACCCCTTTAGTCCTACTTTAGTCTGAATAATGTTTATCGTTTTTTACTCGAACGTATTTTTTATAGTTCGTTCTAACTGTACATATTATAGCTACATTTTCCTATCTTTAACTCAGTAATTATTCAGGTCATCGTCATTCAATGTATCCAAGAAAATTTAACTGGCTTTTAAAGCTTCATGTGACACGAATTAAGGATTTTTTTATAACGAATTATAGTAGCAATAATAATAATAATAATTAAATAAAACTATTACGATAATGGTAGTGGTCTGTAAATTTACGACTGTAGAATATTGTTTTTAAGTTAGAAATAGATACATAGACGTATTTACGTTTGTTTGGCATTGTTTAGTAAAATTATATATTTCTATATTTTATGACACTATGTCATTATTTTAGGTCAGAAATAGATTTAAAGATGAGTATAGGTTATTTTTGCATTGTTTACTAAAAGTATATATGTCTGTATTTTGTGTATTCCGTATCCTCATGTAAGTCATTTTTTATCCACAGCCGGTCATAAACCCGACTATTATGGCATTGCGAAGATGGAAGGCATGTTGGTCGTCGTAGAGTGGAAGGCGAGGAATCTTCAGGTTCACAATGGTCAGGACGGTAAACTGATTACATCACACAGACTGGATGACCATCCCAGGGATGTCTGTCTTATTAGCAAGAATGAAGTCGCTGTGTGTATGGATAACGGTACGGTTGTAATCCTGTCATTGAAATCGATAGATGACGTAAAACTCGTCAAAACGTTAGAGACAGGATTTGATTATTGTTATTCATTGGCAAAATGGAATTCAGACAAACTCATTGTCAGCGGTGAGAAGAAAGACGGCATGTTGTGTTGGGGAATAATATCGATTAGAGATGGACGTATGGTCTCAACTCACGACATCTGTAAAGGGTATCGGACTCGCATGGTCGTCAAAGATAACAACGTGTACATCTCGTGTCGGACTTTAGACTCCATTACTTATAGAGGAGTTCATGTTTATGATATATTGAATCCAAAAACAAAAAAGTTTCTGTATCAACACCAGAAATTAAAAGAACCGTGGTCAATAATGGCTGACAGGGATTGTGTGTACGTGTGTGAATGGAACTCTAACAGAATTCATCAGCTGACAGACAGCGGTCAGCTAGTGACCATACACACAGTGTCATCAATTCCGTTAGGAATATTATATGATGACCAGCAGGGATTACTTTACACCACAAGCAGGAAAAGTAATGTAATAACTGTTTACAAAATGGAGTCTTTACATCAATCAGGTAATTCTATTTTATTTTATATTTTCCACAACGAAAACTTCATTTATTTACATTTCCTAATTAACATTTGTGTCCCAAAATATGATTTATGAATATTGTAGTCATAACTTTATTGTAAGACAAACATGTATAACAGATTTAATATAAAATAGAAGTGGAATAAATATTATTTTATTATTTTGGAAGTTTCAAAATGTCCATTTCGTCATGCATGGTCATATTTATCGATTTATAATATAAATAAAATATTTTTGTTATTTTAAATATTATTACAAATTATATTATAGTCATTTCTATTCGTTAGTGATTGTTCAGTTGTCTGCTTGTTGGTTGTGACTACATAATTTTCATATAAAAATATTAAATCTGTATGGACTATCAAAATGGCTGCTTATCTGCAAACACGCATCATCCCATTTAGGGGCAATGCATATTTTTTCCCAGAAGGTGGCGCTTTCATTGATAAATCTTTGCATACGACCTGTCATTGCACGCGACATGCACACGACCAGATCTCGTTCAGCGTCTAAAATTCCCATGTATTTTGTGTTGAGATCATTCATGTTGATGGAGTGGTTCTGTGATGATTTTTCAAGGTGGATTTATCAATAAAAAACTCAAATCGGATAACAAGATACCTGGACAGTTAAGTTTTAAATAAAATTATAAATACCATTTTGGATATTTTTTGGTATGTTATACAATGCGCGCTATATTTACTACGATCTGTTCACGTTTTCGTTGAAGGATGCAATGATATTGCAAATCGAAACAGACTAGGTTGAAAATGGAAGTAGGGCTGAGATGAATGAATATGGCGAATTTAAGAATAAATAAATAATATTGTCAAGTAATATTGTAAGATATCGGCCACATTTTAATTAAAATTTAAAAGTTGGATGTGGAAGTAATCACAGGTGCTCGACGCGAGCTTGATGTGAAGAAAAACATAATAATCTAAAGAAAAAAAGACATAGAGTGAGAATGGAATTATTTAAATCTGCAAGATCAGTTTGAAATAAATTATTAATGTCTAGATTACCTATTCTTTGTTCAATCGTTGTCATCATACAGGTTATTCAAATATAAGATAAAACATATGAATATGGTGTAGACAATTTTGTACAAGATTAATCCATGTAGGAACATTTTAGTACTTGACACAAAGCAGGGGTACTTCCACAAGGATTTATATTGCATAAAATTTGCCCATAAATTCTACATGCACTGTATCATATTATGACCTAAGTTAATAGTAATATGTATTGTGTGATTCATATGTAAACTATAAGCAACAATTTAAGTCCTTGTGGGTATCTGTATAGAACTAATTTCAATATTTTTTAACAAATCAAACTGTACATCAGTTTGGAACAGAGTTCAGAATGGTTGGAGACCAGACATACTTTTAAGCTTTATATAACAATTGACTTCCCCAAGATATATTTTTTATCTAGCACATTCTATACCCAGACCTAGCTTAACAGTCTTGATATCTCCATACTTTATCTGGGATATTTCAGTTGCAGTCATTGGTCAGTATATCTCTCCATCCTTCTATGACAAATCTAGTCATAATTAATTATTCACAATACTTGAAGAATTTAAATGAATCTTTTTACATTTGAAGGGTAGGTACCAGGTTGATTTCAGGAAAGGTTTAACCCTGAGACTGACTACTGAATAACCCTGAGACTGACTACTGAATAATTTCATTTTGTGGGGAATGCCTAGAAAAATTCATTGAAGAAACAATTGTATGAATTTTTTTTTTAGTTGACCTGCAGAGGACTTTATTTGATATCAATGTTCCAAATGTGAGATGGTGTGATAATGATAATGTAAATGTGTTTGTCAGGAAAGCATGCAACTTGTATTGCTTCCCACCACACACACCCCTTTTAGATAGGGATGTATACCATATGTTCCAATGTGTCCATCTATTCACAGAGCACATACAAGAAATGGATATCTATTTTATAAGTATACTAGCCATTGTTAGAAATTATTCCCTGGAAGTAGCAATTTATACTTTTCTTATTGTTAACACTGGAGAGCATGTTAATTTAAGTAATTTCAATATGCACTTATTGAACTGGGCCATAAAATGCATTCCTTATTCTGACAATTAACAATACACAAATATAAGAGGCATGTATAACCTCAAATTTGTCAGACCAGGAACATTTTATTGGTGCCTCTCCACTGAGTCCAGTCATTAGATGACTAAAAGCACATCAAACCAGGAATTCCAACTTGGTCAGAAACAATAACCTTTAGGTTTGGCTTCTTCACTTATGTAAATTCTATAAGGTTTGATTTGTAAATATAATATAATCCTAGCTATTATTAAAAGAAAACACTACACTCACTATATTTAGTATATGTTATAGGAATTAAATAATTAATGCTAAACTTTAAAGTGATTCAACTTAAAATTACTTTAAGAAATTTTAATTCTCTCATCTTGGCATGGGCCATAGATGTAATTTGTGATGTAAAAGATACAGCTTGGCTTGCTTGCTCGGTTTATCATTTTCACTTCCTAGACATAAATAGTATATACTATATAGCCATCTCTGACAAGATACAGTATATTTTATTTATCAACTATTGCCTTCGATGGTACCGGATTCTCATAATTACCGGATGTAAATTAATTTTAGTACAGGAAAGTAGTACAAGTATTAAGGTATGCCAATATATCGCAGTATTGCACATGTTGCAAATGTAAATAACTTCACCATAAAACCTGCCCATCTTTCAGAAACACATAGTAAGTGTAGAGCGGAATCTTATTAATACTTGTTGAGTCTGCTATATAACAGCAGATATCTGTTTTAATCGTATTTGATATTTAAAAGTTGTGGTTTAATTTTCATTTGCGCAATTGGACACCAATAAATTTTGTATGATGAGTTTTATTGGTAAAATATTTGTTTATGTTGAAGACATGGATAACAATGATATAGCTTGAACACTCTGGTTTAGCTCTCATAAGTTTTAGGTCCTTATTGTTCTTGTAAAATCTGCATCATTGTTGATAGTATACATGTATATCTACATAACTAATCCATTATATGGACAGGTATTCCAATAGAAATTTTGAAAATGGATGACAGATCCATCCAGCTTTTTGAAGAGGCTCTAAAAGACGGAAAGGAAACTGTGCACAGCATACGTATTATGGTTGTCGGACACATGGGTGTAGGCAAGACGACTCTAGTCAAGCGTCTTCTGGGAGAGAAGGTTAACATTTCCGAGAGACATAGTACAGAGGGCATTGATGTCTATGTCAATTGCTGTGATGTTTCTTTGTCAACCCATGAATGGATAAGGCGAACAAAAGGTATGTGGGCATACATACTCATTAATGATCTACCTCTCCGAATTTATGCAAATTCCACAAGGTGAAATGTGTCACATTAAACTGTTTTGTGTTCATCCAACTTTATTTCACTTCTTTACAATAGCAATTTTTTCCACTATCTAATGTTACCAAATTTTGTAAGTAGTTTGCATTCTGGGCAAGGAACAGACCTAATTTGTCACAGGGCTAACATAATGACACTTTACACACAGCAATGAAATAAGTAACTGTTTGTCATCATTCACTACTTTCACATATACACAGCAAGGTGGAGATTTTAAGTCAAGATCAAGGTCAAGGTCACAGGGCTAACATAATGACACTTTGATATTTAACTTTTACTAAGTATTTAGTATGTTAGCTCATTGCGTATGTTGTTGTATTTAATTATTGTACATTTAATATTTGCTTTTTCCTCCTTCATGTACTTGCACCACAAATCAATATACTGTTTGCATCCTGTATGCACCGTTTGGCTTTTAGTCTGTTGTATGCTAACTTGGTTTGTAACATAGCTCCATGGTGAGTGGTATTGGTACTAACACCATATAAGCCATTAACCAGGCAGCCTTGGTAGAATTGCCTGGGGGTTCAGGTTAGAAGGCTTGTATGTGCTCATTTTTGTGTCCATATACGTGTTCATATTTTGGTTATCATTCTTAACCATGGCTATACAAAACAGTTAATAGTCGACTAGCCCAATGCTTGTAAATTTTCTATTAGTTTTCATAATTTAACTAGTCTAATGGCTGGTTAATCTTGTTATGTGTTAAATTGCTTTGTGGCAAGGATTCAGTAAGAATGAACAGGACGAGAAACTGTATGTATCTATTAGTAATTCTGTCTGCAAAGAAATTTGTTAAATCCTCAGCCTGTGGCTAACCTAAAGACCAAATAATATTTTAAGATTATAGTGTTATTACTATTATTATTATTATTATTATTATTATTATTATTATTATTATTATTATTATTATTATTATTAAAATAGAGTTTATATATGACATAAAATCTAGAACATCCTTCCTCAACCAGGTTTCTGTGTCCGCAACATTTATAGTACTGTACACCAATACATTAAAAATGGACATTTTATGGGGTATCCTGGGTGGGCATCCACTCTATCTTTTGTAACTTTGATGTGAAATTTCTTTTCAAAGTGCCCAATTGTGGTTTCTAGTGGGATTTCCAAGGGTAAATCTGATATATGTAGTTCTTTTGTTTTCTTCTTGATTGTTCTGATGATGGTTGCTGGTTCTTTAACTAAAGCTATTTCTCCTCCTATTGATATATTTCTCATGTTGTGTTATAGTTAAATTTTTTACAGTTTCAATATACATGTATATTCTCTGTCTCCTTTCCTATTTAACCCTTCTGCTAATTTGGTGAAGGTTCTGTTTCTTACATCTAATGCAACCATTGACGATGGCATTGTAGGTCATATTTCTACCAACATTGCAAACAGTTCACTATGTCCCTTTTTATAACAACATTGTAAAACTGGTCCTCACTTATCTCTATTCTTTTAGTGTCGCAGTTCTTTTTCAGCTCTGACAATTGCCAATTTCGCACCATTATCCTTCTGTACGTGCAGCATATTTATCACAATTTGCTCTTTGTCCAAAGCGGTATTTCAGTATTATATATGTATTATCTTTCTGTTCTGTCTTTGCATGTTTGCACAGATTTCTTTACTGCTTTCAAACTTTGTAGGCCTGTACATGTATGACCTTGAAGAGGACAAATATGCAAAACTGAAATTCGCTGAAACTTTTTATATAATTTGCTATATGTATATGGCTCATTTTCTGACAATTTGTACCTTTCATGTTTAATCGTTACAAAAAATTTATTTTTAAAAAACCAATCGTTTCTCTCTATCCGTCTTAAATATAACAACATACTCATGCCCTTACAAATAGCAGTTGCAACGTCATTTGAGACGTACACACTGGCATTGTGTTGATAATGAATTATTGAGAACTCACATAGGGAGAAGCATTCTAAGTTCTATTTCTGAGATGTCGCCACATGGTTGTTAAGGCTTTATGTATTGTTATCTTTCTTCAACTTAATAACTTATTAAATGTGTAAAATGTTTAGGTTTTTTACTTTTCCATTTGATCAAATCGATTTCTCAATTTAACGAAAAAGAAGTGGTATCTGTCACTTTTGCTCTGCTCTTCAAATCATTAGATACATTATAATTAGAAAAAATAGAGCAGGTGTAAGCATGATGTGATGTCTGCAGTATTATATATGAAAAGGTTCCAACCTAATAATGAATGGTACTTGAACTCGATAAAAAGCATAATTGACGCATACTCAGGAAATGCGGTCACTACTGAATTCAACATTGTTTATTTTATTTCTTCTTATTTACTAGTGTTTGTAATTTTTATTATTTCTCAATAAAACAAACTATTTAAAGTTGAACGAGACGTTTTAAAAATATTTATTTTCTAATTGTGAATGCAAAATAATCAGGTTTACGTTATTTTATAATATATAACAACAATCGAGATAATGTTACCTTAAATACATATTTTAACTGCTAGACGTACTTGGGAAAAAATGAGAAAGTTAGTTTCAGCAAAATATTTAAAGGTCACGTTTAAATCCTAGAGAAAACTGAATAGTATTTAACATGGTCCTAATCAGCAAGTTTAAAGAATCAGCCAGATATCTGGGCCAAATCAGTCAGCAATTTATATCGTGTTTGAGAGTAATTACCACATTAATGAATAATGTTACTATAATATTTGTATCAATCAAGAAAGTAAACAGAAACATTTGTTTAAATATTTATATCATAATGTACTGGTATTCGTTTTAAGAAATGTAACGAGATTATATGAACACAGACTTTCAGTTATACGTGCGTTACTTTTTTATTATGACATTACACAAACAAGATGAATGCAGCATATAATATAAAAAAAAATATTCAACAATGCACAAACACTTCGTTCTTCGTTTTTGAACATATCTCAGAAGTGAAATATTCTAGTTGTTTTTCTTTTGTTTTGCTTTTGTTTTTCTTGTCTGACTTTGTTTCAGTTTCCCTTCCGAAACGTTTTGGAGTTGGATAGGTATTGCGTTTGCTTCCTTGTACAGGAGAGCCAATATCTGATAATTAGATACATCATTTGTGTATTCAAATAATGCGGTAACCATCACGTGGCAACATCTTTGTTATAACAGTTTAGTTCTAAGGCACACATTTCAATCTTATTAATAATTTATTTAATTCATAGATAAACATTAAATAAGTTTTCAGGGTGACAAGTTTTGGGATGACATTTGCAACTCTTTGGGGGGACGTCTCCAGATACATTCTGACTAGTTCTCCCAGGGTGAGTTTTCAAAGGGGAGAGCTTTTTTTTGAACATTCATTAAACTATAAATTCTAAATGTACTTCACATTTTCTTATCTGGTTTTTATTTGTTTGGTCCCTCATGGCGAGTACCCCCATATTAAATGTATGTTGTTTCTGTTTTGTAAAAATTCAAAAATAATTTTGAAATGGGGTTTAGTAGTATAGTACACTTACATATTCTAGTGTAACATTAGCTCTACTTCCCAAGCTGAGCTATTATATGAATAGTCTAAGCCTTGCCAGGTGTTTGCTATGTTAAATTGCATGCTATCCATGTATTTCTGTTTGGACTGGTTAGACAGTCAAATCATAATACGGAATAACCTATCTAAAAAAACATTACTAGTGTCTACTAGGGAGGTCAAGGCTAGCTTGTGGTGATGGCATGTGGCTCCTCTGTCCAACCACTTCTACCACAATGCCATTCTATCTTTCCCATACTGGTTTTCCTTATCTAATTATGCTATAGTGCTTGCAATAAGTGTAAAAGAAAACTGAAAATAAAACACGAAACAAGTAGAAATAAAAATACTAAGGAGCATTTTGTTGCAGGTTTGCATGTACTGCATAATTTACTAGCTCATATATTTAGTAATGTGTGATTCTAGTCCCATGTTCATGTTTTCAAATGTTCTTTTTAAAGTGGCCTTCCCTTTGGGGAGATACGTTTGCCTTGTAGTAGAGGTATCACCATTATTCGCTTCTTACTCGGTAGTCACACACAAGCACACACACACAATTGTTTATACACAAATGTACTAGCAGCACCTTGAAACCTTGAAAGAAATTGATCTAATTTCTATCCGATGACGATCTCCATCTCTGCCAATTGGTAACTTCTTTTAAATCAATTGAACTAAATCTTCCAGATATCTGTTACAATAAAGGTTGGTAATTTGGGTCTTGCTGCTTTGATAACTTGCACTAGATCATAAGATGTGTAGACCAATTCACTATCTGATGACAAACTTCCCATCTGAATGTTTCTTTGGACAGGTCTGGACATTTTAGTCCTTGTCTATGAGGATTGACATGTCTCTCTCGATTCAGAGAGATTATTGTCATCACCTTTTCAAATATTCTCAACAGTTCTATGATCTAATTTTCTACAATCTGCTTTGCAGCTTATCTGCAATGCACATAGGTGTTTTCAAATTTGGATAGTACCTTCTTTTTCATTGCTTTCATATTGTTAGCTAAGTCCACATCCAGTGTAGGTTGTTCCAATATACTATTAGGAATGGCCTTAGCAAATTTGGGGCCCAATTTGGATCATTTGGCACATCATTCTGGATTTATGCACCGTGTCCCCTGTGGTCACTGCATTTGGAAATAAACATTTCAAGTTAAGTTAACATTTTCTTCCATCGTTAATTATTGATGTGCAAGGTCCTAGTGAGCATTTCTTTATCTCTAGCCCAAGTATAACACTAGTATCATTAATACAGACAGATAATGGTGCACTCAGATTTGGTCAACTACTGATATCTCACAACATCTGTTGTAGCAGGCATCATAGTGATCCATTGTAGCTGTAGGGAAGTAAGACTGTTACTAATGTCAACTGAACATTGAGCAAAATGGTTGTTTATTAAATGATATTGCATCCGCAATCATTGTACTCATTTACCATTAACATTTCTTAACAAAAGCAAAATCTGATGTAAAACAATTATATTAGATATTTATTGTTATGTTTTTTGTTTGTGATGTTGTAGGGTTTAGAAAATTACATGCATATATTCATTGTATTGAAAAATGTTTACCTTTTGGTGAGATATTTTTATGGGCAAAGAATTATATCCTGTTATTATTAAAATAATGAGAATGTGGTATATTTTATTTAACTTGTGAGTTTATGTCAACGAGGCTCTGACATATCCTGGAAATTCCTGAGTTTCATAAGTGAAGAGTCTAGGACTCCTTTTACTAATATTTTGTTGAGAGGATTAATTTTTGGGTTATATTGTGTTTTACTTTCTGCTCAGATCATTGAGGCCTGCTAGGGTTAAAATTGACTTGAATCAAGATTTTCTTTAATAAGTAAGTGTGACAGACACTGGCTATGGTTCAATTTTTAATGACCTTTGCAATTCATAATCAATGTTTAGTAGTGTTTTAAAAGGTAAAGTGTTGCATTTTATTTTACGGTAAGTTATTGTTAAAACTTGTGATATCATATTTGTTTACTTACGTCACCATGACTTACATTTCAAGTTTTCAAATCATGAATTTAATGTTATTTTCATCATTATGTTTAATGTTATTTCCATCATGATATTTAATGTTATTTTCATCATTGTGTTTAATATTATGTTCATTATAATTCATGTTATTTCCATCATGATATGTAATGTCATTTTTATCATTATATTTCATGTTATACCCATCACTATATTTCCTATACATATATTAGGTCAGAGGGTGAGGTGATTTAGAATGAAAGGGTTGCAAATGCCTTTATATATTTCTTGCTTAAGAAATTCAAATACATACCATGGTCACATGCACTTGACTTGTGCTCTGGATAAATAAAGCACCTACCTACCCTAATTTTAAAACCAGTGCTATATAAAACACACATATTGTTTGCACCTTAATGTAGACTGCCGGGAAATTGCAGTAATCGGTTACTTTAGTTTGAAGCTACAGTGGCTGATGGGGGTTTGGTGGTATGATCTCTATGTAGAGAGTGCCATTGATCTGTAGTACAATATGGCAACCATCGTAAATATCTTGAAATGGTTCTAAGGTAGCACTGTTCTGTTTTGTAATTATTATTGGGTTGGAATTTTAATGAAGAACATATCCACGGTTTTCCTCATTGGTTGTACTTGCTTGTATACAACTTGGCCATACTTCAGATGTGCACCATTGCCTAAGACTTAGCTCCATCTGGTCATTTTCACTTCCTGGACTCCACTGGTAAATTGTAAGAATAGAGCAGATAACTGCTAATAGTGTACTTTAGATTAATTCAGGCCGATATTTTTAGTCAAAGGGAGCAGAAATATTTAGTAAGAAAGACTAGACTAACAAATTGTTCTCCACCTTTTCTTTTATTTTTGACTGGCGGCAGTTATTAAAAGGTGGTAAACAATTTGTTGTTCTTCTAGTAGATAGTATAAAACATCTTGAGAAGATTTCAGCACAGGATATGTTTTTTTTTTGTTTCTTCTAAATAGCACAGGTTTGTGGATTTCACTCTATACACACTGACAGACTCTAATCCAACATACATACCTGGCCTCACCCATGTGTGCACATAAGCAAGATATGTATGCTCCTATTCTTACAATCGTATACTCCTTATTACCACTATGAAAACAAAGTCATATGGACAGCGTTCTTTTACATACCAGTGCCCAATTCATTAGGGCCTAACCGGAAATCGCCTCGGACATTCGCTTCGGCTGAATATCCGGTTTTTGGTACTATTCGGAAGTTATCGCCTCCGCAAATAATACGCACACGAATGGTTACAAGTAAAATATTCAGTAAATATCGAACTTTAAAAAAAAATTCTTAATACATAATAATTATAGTTAATAATACAATTTTTCATCTTATAGGCAATATATACGGTATACGGTACACTAAACGTTTAAGCTTCTCATATAATAGTGACAAAACCGGTACTCTCCGGAGTCACACCAACTACTTGGTTTGTGCCCGGATCCGGCAAATAGTACATCCAATTACTTGGATTCGGTACTCTGCGAAAATTGTCTACTCGGTTAGGCCCTACAATTCACCATTTTTAAATGCAAGAACAAATGTAAAGACTTAGTAATGTTTCCTACTTTAAATATTTTAAACATTTTTTGTTCAGAAATTGTGAATACTGGACTTCATTTTTATATTTTCATATCAGACCAACTATTTTATTGTGTCCTCGCCCCAATTTACTCCAGAATGGAAACTTATCCTGCCTTTTTGCAAAGGTTTAAGTGATAAATGTGATGTGTTAGTGAGTTCAATGAATCTTTGAATGGTGGTCAAAATCTTTGTCAATTATCATTGATTCAAATATATTAGGCATTTGTATGTGTGTAGTGGGCAGAAGACTGGAAGTCACCAATGCCTAATCAATGTATACATATTTCATGAATTGATAGTACATGTACAAATTAATTGTCAAATATAACAAATCTTACATTATAATAATATTAGTAAATATTGATGCATTTAATTGATGCCTCTGCCATGGAGGTATTGACAAGACATTTGGTGGTGAGTAGCATGGTATTTACTCCTCAAATGCAGCACTTGATCTTGTAGTGACTCTGGAGGAGCATAGTTGCACCATAACATTTAGTGGGGAAACAATTTATATGTATTGTATTATGCTTTCTAATTTGATTATAACTTGATACCCTGTTGTAAAGCATAATTTAGCTGTAGTCAGTGTTTCTTATGTTTTCAGATTCAGAACAGGATTATAAACTGCAGCGCCTTGTCAAGGTCCTAAATGCGAATTACCAAACAGGGGGAAGGGAAGTTGATTCGGAACTTGATGCAAGCTCAAATCAAAGGGAGACAACTGATGGCAATCCTTTGAGCCATGTTGCTGACGATAACAAGGATACAGAAGTACCATATCACCGTTCTCAACAGCAGAACATTGTCAAAAATCTTTCATCTACAGCTAGTCTACAAATTGAATCGTCTTCCACTGTAGTTCAGGGAAGTCTCACTCAGTCAGAAACAAACACAATACCTGGATCAGAGCTTGGAGAAAATGTTGCCACTGAAAATTACAAGATGGATCCATTAAGGGAAATGTTAAAATTGTTGCAACAAAATCCCAATAAAGCAAAACAAGATATAAGCAAACATGCGCATTTAACAATATCGGACTTTGCAGGGCAGTATGCCTTTTACACGACACACCAAATGTTTCTAACAAGACGGGCCATATATCTCTTGGTTTCGGATGCCAGTCAAGAGGTCGATGATCTTGTAGAAGACGATTTCTACTTTGACATGGAGGGTAGAATGAAATGCAAAGTTCATGGTGAGTTCTGTGCTGTTTTTACCTAAGTACACCAAAACGAGTATCAATTTTGTTCTAGATTTGCTGCTCCTTTAACATTGGTATTATGCGTCTATGAGTAACAGGTTTTCTCTCAAACTAATCATTCTTAAAAATAATTTTATCATAATTTTTTAAGGTAAAATTACACCCAACAACAGTATTTTATTATACTCAACTGTTTTAAAAATTTAATTAACAGCAAGTTGACTTACTACTAAAGAAATATGTAACACCTGATGAAAATGCATTTCGAGTGAAGCTGGTGGAGGAAGAAATTGAAGGATAATAATAAAAGTTGTTGCAAGGACCATTTGGTCTTATTTGGAATTGAGGCTTCACATATTTTATTTTTAATTAGTTAAAAAACATTATGTCAGGGACTGAAAGTGGGTATTTGGTTATGAAAATAGCTTGCCAATAATCACGTTTACTTCATTCTGACATTGTTTACATAATCAATGATGTTTTGTATTTTGACTTTTTCAGACATAGTTCAGGTCTGGATGAATTCCATACATTCCTGTGCACTACCTGACAAGAATAACTTGAATTCTGCAAATTCCCATACGTCGTCTTATAAAGTCCTCCAACCACCAGTGATTTTAGTGGGGACACACATTGATAAAATTCCACAGGTATGTCGATAACATCTGGAAGTTGTAATATTTTACAAATTATTACCTTATTCTGTCAATAGTAGGATTCTCTTTGAATGCATGAAATTGCAGTATTATGAGTGTCAGGAACAGTACAGCTATTTCTTTGCCTTTAATCCTGATTTACACAAGCCTTACTTGATTTGATCTATGCAAGTTTTTCATGTTGCCTACTAGTGGAATAAATATTCATCCATTTTTAATAGCATCAGTATCATAAATATTGTCTGGTACGCACTTCAAAGTTGCTTTCTTGAAATATACATTATAGCATGCTTAGAGACCGTAACACATTAAGCCCTGAATGATTTTGCTGTTTTTGCATGAAGTGCTAGTAGGAAATACAATTTGGAGTCTATTTCTGAAAATATCCTAATACATTGACTTTCATGCAAGTTTCGTTTAGCCTAATAGATAGTTATGTTAAAACATTGTTTTCTATTGAATATTTTGCTCACGCATGAGCAGAAGGGAATAAGTTGAATTTTTAATTTATTTTTTTCGTATGGAGACCATTCTTTATTAAAAATGGCCACCCATAGCCTGACCTGACTTAGATCTGAGGCAGATTTTAAATCAGATTTTAAGATAGATGCTCTGAATATAAAAGTTAACAGATTTCTGATATCGTTGACTATTCCGACAGTTTGATGTTTTAGTGAAATTGTACAGACGTGACCATACCCAAACGTACCAGTCAATGGATTTAATTTAAGCAGAGTTCATAAGGGATATTCTCTGATTACATTATACAAAAAACACAATGATAAAGTGATATTTATCTTTGAGTACATCACACAAAGGACACAATATGCATCTAAAAGAGTAGGATATGATATATTCCATCAATGAGGCTTTAGTCTAGAATGCATGATTGTGAGCAAAAGAGACTCAATGTGTAAATAATTCCTCATCATATTTACAAGTTGTACCTGTTGTTTTCTTTCTCATTCAAGTCACACCACATGCTAAGATTATTCTCCCCTTTTTCAGAGTGAGGGTAATATTTCCTGTTTTCAGTTTTTATGATAGACCCAGCATTGGGGGATCTTTTCTTCATGGTCAGTGAAAGGGTCACGATGTTAAATTATATGTTAATCTTACCTTTTCACACTGTTATTTTAAAGCCATTGGACACGAATGTTTGAAACTTTGTGTCACTGTTTTCATTTTACTATAAACAAAATGTGCAAGTGTGAAATTGGATGTTAGGCATGATGCAATTCATTGATACATTTTGCTGCTACGCTAATTTTGGTGTACCATTGCACATTATAAAGTTAAAAGCCAGTATCAGTAATACATTATCAACTGTTTAGTATATTTCTGGAATGCAAACTCTGCCATGCCAGCTAATATTTTCTCCTCCAACTAGAAATTGATTGAAAATTTTAAAAAATAAAACAAAATAAGATTCCAGACTGATTTGTTAGTCATATCTAGCATATGGAATATTATTGTTCCATGGACTTTTGAACTATTTGTGTGTTTATGATTCATCAGAGACTTTCACCTCATTTGTTGCTGATAAGTAATGGCTAGTCATAGTTTATATATTGTCTTTTCGCCTCAGTCTTTACATTATTTGAATTGTTTTTATTTCGTGTGTTTTTCTTCCGATTTTCAAGCATTTGGTTCATGCCTTGAAAGGCTGTGTTTTTGTTCTTACCCTTGTTATTATTGACATTAGAGTACATATCATTAACCCTTTTCAGTGTTCAGTGGATTTGTTTTGTATTTTCTTATTCACTGATGAACTAGGTCACCTAGTGTGGGTTAGTGTGGTGAGATAAGAAATATCATATGACACTCACCTCTCCTGTTTATCATGTAATGCAATTCACACATGGACAGATTTCGGATCTGTTACCTTTAATCAAGTGACCTGTGGAACTTTGCAGAAAGTCTTGACACTTGGCTCTCTTTCTCATTAACAATGCAGGATGACCACTTGTTTCCTAAAAGGGGTCTGGATCAAATCATTCTTATAAGAGAAGTTGATTCCCTCAATCACTGAGAGCCCGGACTGGTTTATATGGCTTGTAAATTGTTAAATTACCCATGATTCCTGATGCCTGATAAAATGCTACAAGTTGCACTGAAGGATAGATACCTTTCCCTTTCATAAGCCTGGGGTACATAGAGTCCCAGTGACCAAAGCAATACATTCTTTTCTGACTACTGGGACAAGTAGTCAATGATACATTCAGTGGATCTTTGCAGATATGTAGCCTTAGACATGTCCAAGGTCTTGCTGGATCACATCAAGAACCCGTTGAGTGTATGGATGATGCATTGGTTGTGTTTAAAGGAGATTAACTAGTTTTATTTCTAGAAACAATCTCCACTATCACAGATTCCCATTTGTTTTTACCAATGTAAAATGTATGACTTTATATCTGATTTTCCCCAAGAGTATCCTAGTGGTCTAAAGCGCTCTCCATTATGGATCACTGCCATCTCACCTCTGTCTGCGTGGGTTCGAGTCTTGGATTCGGCCAATGTCGGTATGTGAGAAATCTTGCCATTAGTTTCTCATGAGTCTGTGGTTTTTTTCCTGGATTTTCCTAGATTCTTCCTCCACCATTAATACTGGCTGCCATGTATATATATATATATATATATATATATATATATATATATATATATATATATATATATATATATATATATATATAGTCCTGCGAGGATCATATGCGAAATATCTGACGAGGAAGCTCTGGCCCGCAACTCTGTATTAACTGCGGTATTGGAGTACAAGAAAAAACAAAATTATGTGTTCGTTGTGGATTCAAAAATTTTACGGCGCTGAAATGGTACTACGAGCGTCATAATAAACCATCATTGTTACAGTCTCCGGTTGATTATCTTAATAGAAAAATACCTAACAATTTAGATAAATAAAAACTCTTATAAAATAATAATGAATCGTAACGAATACGTCGTTGTTCCGATTTACGTTAATTGCGAGACTTCACGAGATGGAATCGTCCGACATTGACAACAAAAGGTTCCACTTGGATATATTAGTAATACCTGTTATATAAGAATTTAATGTATGATCAAAATAAGAAAAATTAAAAATTATCATAAACATAGATTTCTCGTCGAATGCTTCATCGGGGAAATCGGTAACGGTTTCGTCATTGATCATATTAATCGAGATAAACTCGATAACCGCGTAGAAAATTTACGACTTGTTACAAAGGATGAAAATTGTCTTACCAAAGCAACGAAAATAAAATCTCAACAACTGCGACCCGTAATAGCGTTCATGGATAGCTCCATTAAAAATTTTCCGTCGATATCATCCGCAGCTAAATATTACGATATTCACAGCGAATCCATAAAACGAGCTGCGGAAAGTACTATTTTGACCGTTTACTCGAAAAGATTCAATAACAGGGGTTCATTTACCTTCGCGTTAATTTTTAAAATTCTGAAAATTGCAATTTATATAAATAAAAATATTTTCGTATATATATATATATATATATATATATATATATATATATATATATATATATATATAATGAATTATATTTCGACGATAACGACGACGAAGAATATTGGAGTTTTCTTTACAATAAAAAATAGTTCCGGAGGTGTTCGACGACGGAGAAATTTACGATTATTACCCCGCCGATGACTAATTTGATTACGACGATTATTATTTTTACGGTACACAATCCAACGCAACTTTCAAATATTACTTTAACGGGAACAGTCATAACATTTTTACGCTCCTGAACATTTCATAAACCTCCAACGATCTGAAGCAATTAAGTATCAACGACGTAAAAAAATTGAATGGAAAATCTTCGATTTTCAACGACGAAATCGCTAGAGATGAGAAATCGAAAATTCTAAAGAAATTAAAGAGATAAGAAAACACATATGAAAAACGAATCTATCGCCGAATTGAAAAACAAACTCGATCGTATACGACAGTATCATCACAGTAATATATTTACCAGCGATTACGTCAACGGAGAATATTGAAAGATAATTTCGGCTCGACGACTAAACTTTCCCACGTAAGAGTATCGCGTAGTAAAATTTCTTCTCCGGGAACGAAATCGTATCATTTATGAAAATATCCACACGGAGGATTTTCCCGAACAAGAATTTATTGCCGTGTCAGCGATGTTAACAAATATATTAAGAGCCGTCGGTGAAGTGTTCAATGATGAGCATCTAATAGAGTCAACCGTGAAAGAATTCGAAAAGAAATATTTGAAATCGTAGATTTCCTGCGAAGGACTTTCATCGTAGAAAATTTCTCGGCATTTTTTCATTGATATATCATTTTTTGTGTGTCTTTGCGCAGAGATTTTTATTATATTCAGTGATAACATTATAATACTTCATTATCCGTTCATTATTTTATAGTTGCATTCCAATTTAAGTTCGTAAACATCGCCATGTTTTTTAGCTCGGTGAGTTCCATATTTTTTTCTATGACAGTTGTTTCCTCGTATTTCTTCGTGAGGTCTTCTACGACACCTCTTAGTTGACTCCGTTCCGCGGTTAACTCTGAGATCCTTCTCTCACAGTTTAGAATTTTCTCGCGAAGTTCTCGTTGTTTACGCTGATGTTTTATCGCGGTGCGATACTCCTCAGTGGATCAATTAGTTGTAGCTGACATCGGCTCCTTTGACCATATTTTATACAACCGCAATAATCCGATTTGTAATTCGTGAGACACTTCACGAGGACGTTTAACTCCTCGCAACGATAATATTTCTTCCGTCGTATGCGGTAAGGTAAGTTTGTGCTCTCATATATAAAAATTGAAGATATTCATGCAGAAAAATTTCTAATCGAAAATTATACTTGGAAATTATAATCGGAATTCACGGGAATAAAATAAATTATACTCGGAAATTATGCTCGGAAATCATACACAGTTAGGAAATTTGCTGGATTTTTTCTGTTTTTTAAATCTTTGATTTTATATTTCTGATCAACGGTTATACATGAGTGGTCATAGTTCATGATCTGATCGCGACTACAACTAATCATCTCTATAGGATCACGCTGAAGCTGTCTTATTTGATGATCCGTCAGTAGAACATACTCGTCACCGAATCTGTCTTCGTAGAATTCGAAGTTACCTACGATGGTTTCCGAGAACGATTTTCTAATATCATTCTCAAGTTTATCCTTGTCATAGACGAATACCTGTGCATGAGTATTCATATTATAAATGTTATAATTCAATTTGGAAAATCATCGTTGAAAGTCTATGACAAAAATCCAAAGGATTTTACGACTTCACATCGAGAATAATTTGTAATTGTTCCCCTGATAAATCAGTCAAGTTAAAATCGTGATCAACTAATCTAAAATTCATTCTTGATATCTGAGAATTCATTGTTGTCAAATGTACTAAATTAGTTGGGGTTTCTACGATTAAACTTCCCCTGGAAACACTCAGAAAACGTGTATATGATGTAACCTTGATCTGCTTCACTCGTCGATGATATATCAACGCTATAACTACCTAACACGGCATAGCAAATAATGATTCCTTTTGTATCGACGTTATTTGGTGATATATGTCTACCTGTTCCATCAGGAGCATTATCCCATTGTAGAATATCTACGATCGGTTTTGATATTTCCCAACGGTGATGTATCCACGGGAAGAATTCGTTGATGAGATCATTGATCGATTTTTTCAGCGTTCGATATCCGGGAAATTTATAATTGGATTATTGATCCTCTGTGATTGTTTTTTCTAAAATCTATCTTTGTATAGTTTTATTATATCAAGTAAAGCATCAATGAGAAAATCTATATCAGATGTGACATGGTTTAACTCTTTAATCCGTCGAATTACTTCATCGCGATCAGGTGTCGCGTTTCCCAACGTAGATGTTTGAAAATATTGTCGTAGTTGTTATAATTGTGTTTTAGATAATTTATCAGCAATGTTAAAAGTATCTTGGACGGTGTGTTGTGTAAGAAACCAACCATCTTCCGCAGGAGAATGCCAGATCATAAAACCACCTATGTTATCATGATAATCTTCCTGGTCATAGACGATATACTCGTATGGAATAGTATTAAGATGCGTTTTTAAAAAATTAACAGTGTGATGATTGTAATCTAAATTAATTTCAGGTTCAGGAGTTTTATCTGTGATCCAATCAGATTTTTTGGTTCATCGATGAATGGGGTTATCTTTTCCCAGCTTTCATGTATCCGTGAAAAATATTTGTCAATGAGATCATTGAGAGATTTTTTCAATTCGGGAACATTATACTCGGGAAATTTATAATTAGGTAATGTGTGTTCAGACAATGATAACATCGTTAAAAGATTTTGTTTGTTTGGACCGGTATCATCAACGATTAATTTAAGTAATCTCGCATTGATATAATCCATATCGAATAAAATTTGATTTAACACTTCAACGCGTTGAATATTTTTATCGAGTGAAGATGTATCATTGATATACTCCTGAAAATATTGTCGTAGTTGTTGTAAATTTGTTTGAAATATTTGTTTGATCTTATTAAAAGTAACGCGTAAATTATTCGCTCTGATATAAAACCCTCTATGATCCGCAATAAGATCAAAATAACATACTATGTTACCATATGTTTGTTCTTCATAGCTGTCCGGGTTATCATAAACGTTATACAAGTATGGTAATACCGGGTTATTTTTAAAAAAAACAAACCTCATTAATTTTATAATTTAAATCAACAGTGCGGATCTAACATCTGTAATAAAATCAGATGTTTGGTTCCGTAAACGCGGATGACCAGCCGTCGTTGATTTTTCGGGCCAACGACGATTTCATTTGAGTTATTTACTCAAATCTACTATGAGTTCTACGTATAAGGTTATTGATGTCCGAGCAGCTAATGGTTGATTTTCATCTTGGATATGTGTTATCGTGAATCGTGTAGATATATCCTTAGCGAAGACCCTTGATATGATATTCACACTGTATGCTCCTCCCATCCCTGCTCCCTATAAGATATTAAATTTGTATGGAGATAGTCTATAAATTTCATCGATAGTTACGGTGATATCTAGCGTGTTATTCTCTGGTGTCCAAACGAGCATTCCAATTTGTATCGTATATACCACCATTTTCTTGCTCGTTAGGAATATTTATTTTATCGAGTTTATTATTCACTGTTTGAAAATCACCTTCGATTGCCTCTTGATTTATCTTGATATCATCTATGGATTCTTTATATCAGGAAGTTTTGTATCGATGGGACCACCAAAGAACCTATTAACGATGTTTCTACGAAAATTTAAAAATTGTTTTATATGATACTCATGCGTTGATTGAAGCATTGTTAGTTCATCGATTTATCAGTGAGAGCTTCCATGTGGTCACCGCTGTAATCCCAACGAAATTGTAAACAGGAAGTTGAATATCTGTAACGGATTTCTGTAAACCCGCAAATTGATTTATATGAGTCGTATTCATCGTTGAGGGTTTTTAACGATTTTGCCGATGATATAAAATTATCACCGAGCACCGTTAATCTGTCTGTGATTGCTTTCGATATAAGATGTTTTACTCCTTCGATCGAAACTCCTTTTTTGCATTTTGGTATACTCGGTAATGATCTTCCCCAAATATCTACCGTATTATATTATTGATATCTCTTTAAAAAGCTGCTAGGAGATATTGAAATAGCCGTGAACACGTTAAGAACTTCTCGTTCATCGGGGGATCGGTTAAGGTCTGCGTGGTTAATGTTGAATATCAAACTGGTATTTTCAACTGTGATACGTATTTGATAAATTCCTAGCGGTGATAACCCATACAAGTCAAAATAAATAATTGATTTAGGGTGTATCGCCTTAGCTACTGAGTGTGTTCCATGTCCGGTGTTATCATCGAGATTAATTACACCCGTTTCTGGTTTTTTAAGTAATTGATCTCTCATGAAAACACCTCTGAAATATTTCACAGGGAGTTTTTTCACCGCTGTTATTAAATCAAAATTTGACATTGGAATCGAAGATTCCCGTGTTTATGTCTGGTTGTATATATGGTGTATCGGCTGCCCGGTAATCTGAAGCCTTTTCCATTTTTATATCCCTGCCCGATTCTTCGACGAGTAAGTAACGCCTTTGCAATCACAGGAGCCATCAACAATGGAAATATCCCTAAGGTCTTTCTTTTTTCCAATCCTGATCACTCTCTTTTGGCGTCAACGATTACAATTTTATTTGCAACAGCAGCACCAAGAGCTTCAACAGCTCCTAACGCAGCAGCCTTAGCGGCAGCAGGAGGCGCGACAGCAATTAATCTAGGAATCGCTGCCGGAAAGAGAAATATTACAGCGGATTTTATCATATTTGAAATCGCAGAAGATAAAAACTCCAATTGGACTCCTGTTTTCGCGGTAAATGCTTTACTAAAATGATTAAGTTGAGTTTTGTCAACGACAATTTATTCGGTCTTCCCTTTATCTGTTCATGTTTCAAAGTTACTTTAACTCCACTTATAGCAGAATTTTTTATTGTAGTTTTTTCTCTCTGACCAGGAGTTAAAGTGACATTAACATGATTATACGACATTTTTATTAAATTGGTTACCAGATCATCTAATTGTTACATTCTTGGAAAATATTACATATTTTCTACCGGTGCATCAATTATTCTCATTTTTCCACTACCACCTTCGAGTGTCATCGTCTTATTACTAAGAATAACCGCGATTACTCTGTGTGATCCACCATGAAGAGGAATAGCTCCTATACAAGCCTGAAATTTAATGTCAACGACAGAATGCTTAGATAAATCGAGATGTTGTAATGAAAAATAATAGATCGGGTACAAATTTCGAAACTCCCATTGCGATATTTGTAATTCGGTATCAACATTTTGATTGCGTCCCATATAAGTCCATAAGCGATGATATACATGACCTATTTGATTGTTATCATAATCAATAAGAAGATTTTCAGCGGTTTCTTGCTGATTACTTATTCGCAAATATCATATGACTCTGCTGTTGTTTATTATCCCCGTCTATTTTGATTTTACTTTGTAACGCGATAACAATATTTCTTGGCGCGGAAATATTTTTTGTTAACTTTACCTGCCAAGTAAACGTCCCAATAGTAGTACACGTATGAGTAGCCGTTGTAACATCCAACCACGACAATAATGATTTTCCTCCGCGATCTAAAAAGGATAATAAACGAGTTTCTATATCAAGCGATGGAGTCATTATTGGCATCCATAACGCCAATTTAGATACAACTATTTTACCATCTGGAACACCAACACCGTGCCAGAGCGCATAATCATCATTTGATTTACTCATAAGAACCAAGGTATGACTAGCACTGAAGATAGCTTTTCTAACATCTAGAAAAAATCCAAAAATATGAGAAAGAGGAATTTCGTATTAAAATCTTCCAACGTTGTTTAACATTATTTTTCGATTATGAAATCTCAAATTAAAATTATTATTAACACTTTTGATTATATCAAAAGCACCAGCCGGTCTAGCTGGATATTCATCAGGTTGAGGATCAGATGCAGTAGGTCATGGTGTTCTCAGCATATTAAATTGATTATTATCGGGATAATCAGCGAGATCCTTCGCGAACATCATTGAATGATAGGCAGATTTTATAAAATCAGAGTATCTCACGAGTCCTAGTATCATACTTGCGACATCAACGTAATTATCGATAGATTCTATTCTGTTAAAATTAATTAGATATTGAGCACTACCAAAGAGCACTACCAAAGAATGCCATTATATCATTTTTGACAAAACCGATCGGGGTTGTTGAGATATTAGGATAAGGTGTACTAACATTATTTTTTTGAACTAATGTTCCTTCCACATCGATAAAGAATTCACACGTTTTGAAGTATTTAGAGGTATCATCAAATCGAAGTTTAATTCCTGATCTAGCATAGGCATTTATCGCGTTATATGAGAAAAATTTAAAATCATGTACTGAATCATATCACGGTACGGGTGCATCCATGTCAAAAGCATCATCGGAAATAGATTGGAACATTTTATTATATACGTGCTGATCTAAATCATAATCGTCTGATACCGGAACCAGCAACCAAATTAGCAACAACATTATTTTGTAATTTATCATTTTTTTCAACGGAGCCAATGTTTTAGCTACTATTTCATTTACTTCTTTACTCACCTTAGGTGGCATTAATACCGTAGACGGTAATTGTTTTTTTTGTTTTCCTCGAAATAACGATATAAGCCAGTTTTTAACGGTATTAAACGCGCTACCAGCTAGATCACCAACTGCACCGACAACCTTACGACCAATAGCATGAATAGCTTTTGAGGCTAAAGGGATTTTCCACCGCGAATAATCTTTTGGAGCAATTCTAGCGAATAATCCTGAGACGACATTACCTAATCCGCCTCCGTGATATACTTTGTATACTGGTAATCTCGAGTTCATGACGTAAACTCTAGTAGGTTTGTTATGATACATTTTATTTAGATGTTATCTATCTAATCGCTGTGATAATCGTCGATTAAATCATCGATGAAACCGGAATATAATACAATATCCATAAAACCTCCTTGAAGTAATCGCAGACAGATATCAGCAGCTTCATTAATTATTTAGGGAGAATTATGTCCAGCTCGTTTTCCACCAATGAGAACCTCCAATCGTGATATATCATCGAGGATACTTCGCAAAGATCACCACCGTGAACCTTTGATTGAGAATATCCATCACCAGATTTACCTGTTGCACCCTTTGCATCATCATATTCTACATCAGAAGGATAATATAATTGAGTTGGTTGAAGCGATTGAGGTAGATGAGGCAGTTGATGTTTTTGTTGTTTGTATAGTGATTTTCGTTGTTTTCGTTCTTCTTTTTGTTTTTCTTCTTCTTTTCGTTGTTGTTTTTGTTTTCTTAACTATTCCGTTACAGCTTCATGTTTTTCATATTTCATTTATATTTCATATAATCGCTCCGCTGTATGCTTTATATTTTGGATCATTTTTGTTATTTTGTTTTATTTGATTTCTAACTTTATAGATCACATCAATGATGCATATTTTTGATAAAATTTCTATGTTCCGGTTTCAAATATGTATATTTATTATAATATTCAACAACAGCAAAATTAATAAAATCATTTATATCACTTTTATCGATGTGAGCTAAAGCTTCCTCGGTAAATCTGTTTCATACTTTATCAATTCGCTCCTTGTTTTATTTTTAGACCAAATCGAAAAGTTTCCGTTTTAGACTGTTACTATTTTTTCAGAGTGTAGGTTTTACACCTTTTTCAGTAACGGTAACAACCTTTTCAGTAGTCGTAGTGATCGGCTTAAATAATTGTTCAGTATCAGCGGTAAAATCAAGTCGCTGTTGTTGTCTCGCTTGGAGATTGTCTCTAAAAGAATCTCTCACCGGAAGAAATTTCTTAACTGCTCTCTAGCCAATCTAGTAATCTGCGTTTCTCCGATATTTGCCACACGTATGATATTAATTGGGGAATTGACAAAATAGCAGCAGCATCGTTAAACCGTTATTTTAACAAAATAAAACCTGCACAACATTTTATAAGGTACATCCCCATGACATTTGAAATTCCTGAATACATGTTATTTTGTCAAATTAACAGCTGTATCATTAAAATTCTAGAAACCGTTATTGTAACAAAATAAGACCTGCACAACCTTTTGTAGGGTTCTCCCCTCCCCCTCCCCCTCCCCCTACTCCCTCTCCAAAGAGCATCTCATACAACACTAAGTGATGTATGGAAAAGGAGAGAAAATATATTGAAGCTAAGGCATACAAATATTTAAATATACACAAAGAAGCAGAAAGCTAAAATAGATTTGGCTGACTGCACTATAATTTATTTAATATTTTTCTTCTCAGGACAGGGGGGCCAGTATTCATGTGCAAATTTAATGCTGAAATCTGCGACTTAGTTTAAAAAAATGATAAAACATAATATACATGTCAAAAAGTTCGATATTTTTAGATACCTATATTAAAATGAAGCATAAGAATAGTATGCACTTGAACGTAAACGTCAATGGCAGTTTATAGCAGAATAAGTTTATGCACCCCAATCTCAAACTTATACCTGCAACTTTCATGTCTGAAGGTCATTATTGACACCATCTGATGCTGACAGTGCAAACACAAGCTCTTTTCCTAGATGACAATTCTGCAAAAAAGGCTCATGCAGTTGAAAATATTTGTCATCCAAGCCATTTCTGATATATTCTACTTGCCCCAAACCCATGTGTTTACTGCTATGGGAGGCTAGCTCATCTTCCTTGTCCACTATTGGTATTTCACAATCAACATACTGCAGAGTAACTATAGAAGGTGCATATGCCTGACATCTTTTTCAAGAACAACACAATCCTGAAACACCTAGTTCACAAATATATCCATATCGTTAAATAGTAAAGAGTAATAGCTGAAAAAGTCACATCATAGCCTTAACTTATGAAATTTGCCAGGGGCATATTTATGAAAATGGACCCTGCCACCTAGATAATATGACCCTGGGTGCACGGTTGTAGCAGTTAAGTTTTATAAAAATAGATTTTTAGGAATGAACGGCTAGATTCTGAATTGCGTTACATAGCACTACAAATCTGTATCCGGTTACATATCCTTTGGATCCTCAAGTATCATATCCTTTATATTATTCAATGACCATGCAATGAAGAAATGAAATACCTTATAAATATACATGCTGATCAATTGTAAATAATTAAATACAAGCGATTTCTCGAAATTTGTTTATTACTGTTGGATTGCAGACAGTAAATTATTATTGAATACTTTTTTTTCATATGAAGAAAGTTATTTTCAGATGCTTGCTAGAATTTTATTTAAAATTTTGTGTTGAAAGGTATTGAAAACTGGCAAACAAACACTCATCTAAGTTGTAGTACTCTTTCAGTTTTTCAACATCAACGTGAATTGTTAGACTAATGCTGAATTAAACATTGATTTTATATTGATTTAACATATTGAATCATGAATTCATATTGTTTTATGTTTTGTATGAGGTATTGACTCAGATTGCACATTCACCTAGCATTGGTATTAGCAGCAACGATTAATGGATTTTAGTGATAGGGATTGGATTAAATTTTACAACTGGTCATTTTCGCTTGATCCAAGATCAGTTTATATTCTGTTTATACACATTATGTCATTGTGTGTTTTGTTTGTGAAAAAGAAATGTAGTTTTCAGTCTGAAACAGATGGAATGATGCAAAATGTGAATTTCACCATGATTAACCTCAGCATTTCTAATAATGTTCAAGTTTAGCAAAATAGACTGATGACAATACATTTATCAGAAACTTTTTTGTTTTTTTTTTCCATTTGCTGCTGCTTTATATTGATCAGACCTTGAAATACATTGTTTTTCTTCAAATTCCACAATTTTGTTTGAAAGAGTTATGGTTGATTATATCCAGTTATGATATAAATGTTCTGCACGATTTTAAAAACATATACATTTGGTCGTTTGCCATGAAGACACTAAACGAGTTTTGATTTCTAACAGATTTTAGTTCTGCAAGAAACCTTTACCAAGGTTTGTTTAGTGAGAGCTAAATTTAGTATGCCTCAGATAAAATCCATCTTTCTACATCCTGTTAGAAAGGTATAAGCTCTTAATGTGCAAAGTTCCTAACTTAATACAAGCAGAGTCCTTTGTTTAATTACGTCCAGAGAAAATTATTACAAGAAGTCTTTTGTTTAATTACCTCCAGAAAAAATTATCACAAGCAGAATAGTTTGTTTAATTATCTCCAGAGAAATTTATTACAAGCAGAGTCTTTTGTTTAATTACCTCCAGAGACAACTTTCACAAGCAGAATACTTTGTTTAATTACCTCCAGAGAAAAGTATCACAAGCAGAGTTGGACTTCTTTGCCTTATTTCATTCCCTTGTAATCTTTGACCTTTAATCTGAAATTGATGTTCATAGATTTGGTTACATAAAAGTTTCTTTGAACTGATTCAAGGTAACTATATTAGCAGCATTGTGAAACAAACTTCAATGAATTGAATTTGAAAATCAACATAAATTCATAACTTTTATATCTGCAAGCACCTATATGTGGACTCTGATGAGGGTTGAATTTGATAATGTTTGCATTAGCTTATTGGCATAGGAGTGGTGACTGTCCTAGAGGGATACATTTGAACACAAACTCATTCATGCCATGGAATTCTGTCTGTACATACGCGGTTAGCAATGCCATTGAAGAGGAGGGCCACTAGTGAGATATGCTCAAAAACATTGTACTGAGTGTTTTGTAAGATTATATTCTAGTAATTTATGTAGTATAGCTTTATTGGTATCAAATACTTTACTTGAATCTAAGAATAAAACTTTATTTAATTTCCCATTATCAGTATTCTTTAAGTCATCAAGTCAATGTGCACTGTCTCACTTTAAAGAAATTATTGAAATTATATGTAATTGTATCATTAATGACTTCAGAGTCAAAAGTAAAAATGTTAATTTGACTATTGAACAACTTCATCAAAATGATCACCTTGAATGACTTAATTATTTCTGATACAGCAAGTTTCTAATTTAATAATCTATTTTACATTTTAGCTATATTTTACCTTTAATCAATTTAATCTATTTTACCTAGTTGACCTTTTCCCACTTAGATCTTCAATATAGCCACCATGTTAATCATCTGATAAATCTTGTTATGGCTGTTTATGTTGCACAGATAATAATAATAATAATAATAATAATAATAATAATAATAATAATAATAATAATAATAATGCTTTATTTATAGAGGGTGCCTCATTAGTCAAAGACTATTCTCCCTTGAGGCCCTCCTAATGAGAGTATAACAAATGCATATTATATGTTTAAGTTGCATAGATGGCCATACTGATGTGGCTTTTCTGCAGTAATATTTTGTATGATATCGTATCAGTCATATAATATATGTATTAATGGCAACCATCTGACATTAGGTATGGTTACCATGGTAGCCTCCTTAAAGATTTGTTTATTTGCACTCCTCATTAACAAATGATGATATAAATAATGCATTTCATTGAAAGCCTTAGTATAATGTTTAGTTAATCCCAAGTGAAAAATGGCACCATCAACACGTCCAGTATAGACATCCTGGCCGCCAAGTTGAAAAGCTTGCTATGGCATAGGGCTGCTATTCAACTGGGGGTTAAATTTACATTGGAGTTTCAGCAGAACTCATTGATCCAATATAAATGGTGACTAGTAGACACACAAGTGATGTTTGACCACACTTTAGTATTTAATTGCATTCCAGTTGGTAATTAGCAAACTGACAATGATTTTACAGGTCTTGACTTTGGGTTTTAGTTGCCCTTGATTGTGTGCATTGTAAAACATAAAGAATTATGAATGGATTTTACCAAACATAGTTTGTACATATGTCTGAAGAATATCTTACATTATACCAAAACGGTCAGGAGAAGGGCTTTTATCAAAATATATTTATAGATATGGTTTAGTATGGTGCATATTTATACAGTCTGTAAGTTTTACATTGGATTTTACAAATCCCTGTCCTCGTATATTTGAAACTTGTATGTTTTTATCAATGTATCTTCTGTGTATTGGCTAGTTATTATTTTGGAATATTTTACCACTAAATATCAATTAAAGAGAAGAATTTATTCATATAATTTATGTCTTCATTGCATTTTTTACTTGAAATTATACTTTTGAAGTTAGGGAGTTTGTGGTGGGTAACATTGGGTATTTATCTTAAGTATGGATTGACCAGAATTTATACACATGAACATTTGAACACTGCATCTATTTATCTTGACATTGTTTTTTTCTATTCCCTATAATTTTTATACTGAATGACCATGAAAATGTATTTTGTTCAGCACATTATACACCTATGTATGTATGTATGTATGTATGTATGTATGTATGTATGTATGTATGTATGTATGTATGTATGTATGTATGTATGTATGTATGTATGTATGTATGTATGTATGTATGTATGTATGTTTTGTATGTATGTATGCATGCATGCATGTATGTATGTATGTCCATATAGTTTTACCATATTTGGTATGACTGAGTTTTTCTAATGAAAAGAAAAGACTGTTTTAATACTGAGCAGTTCAAAGGAAGCTATGAACATAAGAAATGATCTCGTCTTGGATTCCATGAAATTGATTTGTACCCAATTGAACATCTTGTAGTATCTATTTAGTGCCATTAATTCAAAATGTATGCCAGGAATATATATCAAATTAACATTGCCTAATGCTTTCCTGTTTGTGCTGCCATGGAGGAAAATAAATATGTGTATGTCTAGACAGTACATGTATTACAAATTACTGAATCTTCAGCAAGTCTTGAGAATATGTCTGTTTTCTTAGCACTCTCATCCTGAACACATTTAGGTGTGATACAACTGTACGGAACAATGATGAGACTAAATCAATCTAATTCTGATGAATAATTAAAGCATGCAAGGACAAAAACAGTTTAATAAGGTGATATATTAGTGTTTAACATGTTTAAGAAATTAGTGATTGAGAGATATTTGTTAGTATCTAAGGGAGCAAACCAAACGGTCCGAAAGTAATGATTATGTTTATCATTAGATAATACTTGCAAAAAATAATAAAATGGCATTACACCAACCAAGCGTTTTTCATTGTAATGTACAGTATATAAATAATGCTACCATTCATCTTTATTAAAGCGCCTGGTTGTCCCTTATTTAATTTAAATTGTCTTTACTTTTCTAGAATTATCACCATGAACGTGGGCAGATATACTTAAAGAAAATCCGCTCTTCCTTAAGAAACGAACCTACTATAGTTCACTTGGTTGATGAGGACTTTGCCATTGACAACACAATTCTTGACAGCAAATTGGAGAAGTTGAAGAAGAAAATTGTAGAAGTGGCTTCACAGCAGCCACACTGGGGTGAGCAGATACCAACTCGGTGGTTTCTTCTGGAACAGCACCTGATGAGGCTTAGGGATGCTGGTGTGAAGGTAGTCATTTAAATGCATGATTAACATCAATATGTGCGTTGTTATAAAACCTTTCCATTACACAGCACTTCGGATTTGACCGTTTTTTGATTTTGCATTAATGCGCATGACAAGTGAATTTTGATAATTTGTATTCCATGAAACTTATGTGGCAAACTGCTTTAAAGGTTTAGCTCTCTGTCAATTTATTAAATTTAATAAACACAAAGTTTGAATGTTGAAAAGTGAATTTTGTTAGAGAGAACGTGTGTTGCATCAACTTTACCAGAACTGTTCAACTTTGTTGTAACCAACAAGAACAAAACAAATTGCAAGTTTTATTGGACAAATGACAACAATTTCTTTCCACTTCACATGAATCGAAAAGTGTGTTGAAAGGTCAAAGTCCACCCATGTATACGGATACATTGAAATGTCCAGCAATAGTTTTGAATGGACATTATCACTATGAAAAATTGCAATTGTTTTCGAACTTAGAGAATTAAAAGTATTTTCCAAGTACCTTTGCCAGGAATTACTTTTTATTGGTTTATTAATGCTAAGAGATCGTCAGATAACAGATATCATTAAATTCCAATCCCATTAATCATTCAGTGTGTGTATGTGTTTCTGTGTGTGTGTGTGTGTGTGTGTGTGTGTGTGTGTGTGTGATTCCTGCCATTGTTCAAATGCATACCTTGATAATATCACTTAGCATTCATTGTATGTTTCCATTTTAATTTCGTGGTTATTATATACTATTTCCTGTCGCCTAACATACAATTAAATTATTTCTACACATTGTAAATGTCCAGATGAACATGATCTTGTTCTAATGTCAGTATTAACATATGATTCAATCTCATCTCTGTTTGCATGGGCTTGAGTCTCAGGACCTCTGTCTGCATGATTTCGAGTCTCATGTTCAACCCCTCTCTGGGAATGTGGGAAAGGTTGCCAGTAGCGTCTCGTGGGTCGGAATTTCTTTCCCGGGTTTTCCCGGGTTCTTCTTCCACCATTTATACTGCTACCATGTACAGCCTATCTTGTGCTGAAAAATGGCTTTGAACCCTAAAACAACAACATCATCGTGATCGATTATCTCCCTTAACATAGTAAGATCATGTTTTGCACATGTTGTGTATGGGAGAAATTGGGTTGGGGGATAAACATGTAACTAAATAAATGTGCAAAAGTTGTATTGTGTTACCCTGTTTGCATGTCATGTATTATAGTACCTGATTTGCGTGTCAGACTTCAGTCATGACATTGTCACTTTTCTGTATTATTTCTATGTCACATATTTGTATACTGTCATTCACATGTCCCTTTCCTGTTTATGTTATTAACCTGTCAGTTTTTTGTCTTGTGTCATTTACAACTAGAAAAATGTCTCATTAGTACGAGCATATACATAATAGGTTTGAGTCATCCTATAAATTTGTAACTGTTCATAAATAATAATTATTAGATGTGGACTGTCTTTAAAGTTATTCAGTCATTGCTCAAATGGCGTCATTCGATCTTATACCGTCCTTTAATATTCAATTCACTTGTTCTTCTTATAATATAGACCAGTATATCATATTTTACATTTTCATCAGTGTAGTCTGTAGTGTACAGAAGCAGTTATGCAGGTATGCAGGCTACAATTACACTGTAATGGGGTGATAAAACAAAGCCATAAGCTCACATGCATATTGGGAAGGTCGTCATTATAAGGCTTAACACACGCTTTTGTTGATGAATACCTGACTCTAGTATGTAGTATACACATGCTGTTTCTGATCTATGCCTGACAGTGTTGACATTAGTATACATATGCTGTTTGTGATCTATGCCTGACAGTGTAGACTATGACTACTATGATCTAGACAAGCCACTTGGATGCAAGATGTTTGATGCATGACCAATGTGATCAAGACAAGCCACTTGGATATTCTCAGGAAAATTATATATGCAAATGTTAATGAATGCAGGATTTATGACACATGATTGAATTGACCAAAACCGTGCCATAAAGTAAAATTTAATATTAGCAAGGTCAAGGTAAGGTATTTATATCTTCTTGAATGATTTTATCAAATTAAAATATCTATACCTACTTAAACATATTGACTGCTCTTGTGCCTTAGTGGTTAGAGTGTCCACCCCAGATGCAGGATGTTGTGGGTTCAAACCATGGCTGAGTCATACGGTCTCAAACCAAAGACCTTCTTTAAAAAAAAAAACTGTACTAACAGCTGCCTCACTTTGCACTCAGCATTAAGAAATTAGTGTTATTGCTTCTTTAGATATCGACTGCTCTTGTGGCTTAGTGGCTAGTGTCCACCCCAAATGTAGGATGTTGTGGGTTCAAACATACCAAGGACTTATAAAAAAATGTGCTTACAGCTGCCTCACTTTGCACACATCATTAAGATACTGGTGTTATTAATGGTCGGTCTGGTGTCAAGATGATTTGAATTAGTGAGACATCATGCTACATGTCTGCTGCATGATGTCTAGTCCTAGACATTACTTTACACTGCAGACATTATAGCAAGATGACTGGAAAATTGTTAAAGCTATGTTAAAAATCTAGATCATTCACACACTTAACTATTATCCATGTGAAATGTGAACACATATAGTGCTTTATGGTGATTATAAAATGACAGTTTAAAACATATTTTATTTATAAAATAATGAGATTAATGTCTTTCTTAACTTGTAATTGCAGGTGGTTTCCCACTCTACAGTGGAAACGTTAAACAAGGAAGTAGCTGTTGGAATAGAAGACAGTGAAGAACTTGATGTGTTTCTTAGATATCTTCATGATACCGGAACAGTCATCTACTTCAGGTAATATTATAGGGCAGGGGTAAGTGTATTGTGTGCTATTAGCTATTTCATGTGAGATTGTAAGGCTGATCTGCAGTAGTACTCGGTGGACTTTAGTATCTAGAAGTATCAGTTGAAAATGAATAATAATTTTATAAAAGTACATGAAGATTTTCTTTTTTCTGATTTGTTTATCAAATGGAACGTTTTCATTGCATAGATTCATTGAATTGCTCAATAATAGCGCAAAATAAAACTGTTGGCAGCAATGATGGTTCTTATGAAATATATATATATATATATATATATATATATATATATATATATATATATATATATATATATATATATATATATATATATATATATATAACTGTGTGTGCGTCTGTAAGTTTTCCTTATTGTTTAATTTCTTAAGAACATAAAACAGAAAATAAATTGTAAATAAAATTAGCTCTTTTGACTTTGTGTCGACTTAAACCAAAAATCTTAATTTAAATAATACAGGAGTCATTAATAACATACAAGGCCTTATGAA
Source organism: Unio pictorum (assembly GCA_030141615.1). Lineage (NCBI taxonomy): Eukaryota > Metazoa > Mollusca > Bivalvia > Unionida > Unionidae > Unio > Unio pictorum. The sequence continues at coordinate 5,137,736 of JARLTB010000297.1, forward strand.
ATATTGATTTTTTTCAGCATTGAAGTATTGAGAGATAATATTCTGTTAGACCCAAAGTGGATGATTGATGCCTTGAAGATCCTCATCAATGCTCGGCCTAATCTACCAGATAACCCAGCTGACAATGACACTGAATCAAATAGCCCTGCTGCCAGTGCTGCTCACAGTGATATCACACAGAAATGGTCTGACTTCAAGGAGAAAGGAATCCTTACTGTAGAACTTGTTGGTCTGTAATTTTTTTTTCTTCTGTTACCATTTCATCAAATACATATCATTGTAAAATTAATTGAGATGTACTTTAAGCATTTAGCAAGTTTGTTAACTGTTTTCATTGTTTTCTTTATTACACCCTGAATATCTCAGACATAAACTTAGGAAAATTGGAAACATTTTAACAAAAGTAACTCAACCATGTTTGAATGTGAGTATTGTTACCTACTTCACATTTATGAGTGACATGTATTTTATGATATATTGAACCATATTTCACCAACACAATGCAGATAGATGTCAGCAACATGACAAAAGTGATTAATGTATTTACTTTTGTTTCCCATGTCTTTTTATATTGAACCCCTCATCACCCACATTAAAACTATTTGATATATGGATACATCTCAATGAAAGCAACTCATTCACCCCATAGACCTTGGGTTTTGTGACATAAAAGCAAAGTTGGGTGATTTTTGTAATTTAGCTTGATGTTAATTACACCCACATCCACTATTTTGATATCAGTAAATGAACAGGGTATATGTATGCATTTCATAAATACCTCCCAATAAAAGCAAATTAGATACATACATGTTACATCATTGTGACCCAAATTGTATGATTGAAAATGTATCAGCCATGTTTTGGACAGAAGTTAAGGATGAATCAAGGAAGGCTTATTAACACTTACCATACCAGTAAACCTGAATTTGGATCAGATGATGCAACAATCCACGCTGTAAGACAAAGGACCACATGATGAAAAATGTCCACAGTAGGATTTATTGGCAGTCCTTGGATACCATGATGAAACTGTCCATAAAATGATTTGGGTCTAGCAGTATCAGCTAGTAATTGTTTGACCTCATTCAATATGGCTATTGGACCAGGTTTATCCAACTCTAGATGTTAAAGAAAAATCACAGATAGGTTATTTTCTACAGAAAAATAAGCTGGTGAGTTTATCAGGTAAGCTATGATCAGCATAGGTTTAATCAAGGATAATAACCAATCCATAAATGTAGTCATAACATAAAGGAGGAGTAAGACATAAAAACATCATAGCTGGAATGTATGATTTATGGGGTAAGGGATAGGGAAACGTGTCCTCTTGTAACGAGGTTGACATGGTTATATTTACCTCTGATAATGGAGAGCTTTTTGATGGTAAGCTATATATCAGCACAGGTAACATAATAACGGACAACGGAGTGAGAGATAAACATCATAGCTGGAATGTATGATGTATGGGGTAAAGAAACGGAAAGGAAAAGGAAAACGTTTTCTCTTGTAACAGTGATATGAAGTTGACCTGTTTAAATGTATGCCTGAAATGTGATTACTAATATAAAATTATATACTGCTGAAAGCCAGAATATGGGATATCATTACATTATAGTTTTATTTTGAAATGTACGTTCACTGCTGGAACTGTAGAGAGATGTTTTTTGACAATAGTGTGCAATGATTTTGTGATAAATGGTATCGTTCATATACTACTGCTAAAACTGCTTTTTACCCATTCATTGACCAGTTACAAGCCCAAGAAATACTCGTGTTACAGTTGGTGCAGAACTAGTTGTTCTCCTGATGAGAATCTGCAGACAAATATACATATGTCAATTGAGGCAACGAATTGAGAAAGACTTGCTTTAAAACACTGACAAAATGCAGCGATCATTTACATTTCAAAAGGCAGAGATATTTCTGTAGAGGAATAGTTTAACGTCCAATAATTACAACTGTTGATCACCTTTTCTGACCTGAAAATAATGACAACCTCTTCTTTCGCAATGCCAATATATATAACTGTACAAATGAAATACGTGGGCAAAATATTAGATTCCCATGTTAATGAAATTAAACTGAGAAAAAATATTGGATCTAACAATTGTTTGCAGCGGATTTGAAAGGCAAGATTCAGCAACAATTATTATGAATTGTAAAGTTCTGTTATATATCGTCATTTGGGCTTTTTACATCTTGTATTAAGTCATCTACTTAGCTAAAAGTCTTTTATCTTTTTCTAGTGATTTTCAAAACTCTGCTTTAAATCCTCTGACTGGGACCTTTCTTAAAAGGAAGTGTGGTTGGTCTTTCTGTGACAAATATGGGCATTATATCCAATTTCTGAATATTGATATGAGAGTGGCATTCTTGTACATTATATTGTTATGCTCGTTAGCTCGCTAGGATAGTTAAACAATCTGATTAAAAGCTTGAATCAAAAAGGTTTTGCTATCCAATGGCAGTTTGTTCCTTGCCTGGTCTTCTGTGCAATAGAATTGGATGATAATTGCAACACTGTTATTGACTCATCTGATGATTTTTGTACATGCTTCATAAGCTGCCAGATACTCTAACTATATGCAATAAAGCGTTTCTTTCTACTTGAAATATCATTAAGTTTTGTGATTCCATTGAATTAAATAGTGTGTACACGCACTATTAGTACAGTGACTCACTACAGGACATATTTCATTCTTCTGTTATTAAAACATATTATCACTATATACAATGTGGTCCAAGATTTACAGCAATAATTTTTTTTATTTCTATTTCTACAACAACCGCGTTGAATGTCTTTCTAGCATGGATGCATAGGATTGTCAATTAGTGGACATTTTACTATATTGCTTAATGATTATGCAAATATTATCAAAGAAACATTTTAAGTCATATTTTCATTTCTGTTAGTTACGGATGTAATCAATTTTAAAATTCTAAAAATGCTAGGTTTTAGTCAGTTGAATGGATTGGTAATTACTCTGCACTCAAACAATACTCCTAAATTGTGCTACGGTCATACTAGAGCAACATGTTTAGCATACATATCATCATACAAAGTATAAATTGTGACATGTGTATATGTTATAACTTGTGACATGTTTATATATACATATCTATTGGACAGGCTTAGCATCTAATCTCAATAATGAATTACACCAAAATCATCAGTCTTTTTTATCAAGACACTATCACTTACTGAATGCAGGTAAGCATCTTTAGTGACATTGATATTAATTACTTCATTGATGGTCGATAAAATTTTATATCCATAACCTGTCATCAGCAGCAGCCAAAGAAAATGAAAATGGAATCCTAACCCATTTCCTGAAGTCAAATTGGAAATGAAGCTTATTTATAGAGTTTCATCTGTTAAAGTCTTGTCATCTGATTTTGTATGCAGATATTAATGCCATGATTATATTTCACACACACACAGACACACACACACACACACACACACAAATACACATACACACAGAGACACACACATTTATAATTGTATGTTATACATTGCTGATGTTAATGATTTGTTGAATATAAATATATTGTCAATGAAATTAAATATTTAGATATAACATTTACACTTTCAAATCTTTGCGAATAACTCTGGCTCTGATGTTTTGATGTAAATATTTAAAAACGTATTACATTATTAAAAATTGCCTATTGAATCTAAAGTCTTTATATTCACAGATGCTATCTGGACAAAGGAGAATCATCCAGAACTACATAAACACAAAGAACACATCTTGATGATAATGGAACAGCTAAACATTCTTGCCAAACCGCTATCATTTGATGAGATGGGAGAGAAGCCAAAGGTAAGTTAATATGAAGGTTCCATGTTTTATTCTCCTTTTGCATGAGTTGCAGATTTCAGATTTTATCTTTACCTTGTACTACTACATATTACTTTACTTTAATCTCACATCAGCAAAAAACCACACTATATAATACCATTTAAAAGATAATGTTTTCAACTGCAATTTCAATTATTTCTGAGAAGTCAAGGAACAAAAACTGTGCAAATAATACTAAATATTTACTTTTATGATATTATGTAGTGTGGATTTTGCTGATGTGATATCCAATAAATCAGATATGTGGAAACTTCTTTCCAGGCACCAAATTTAACACAAATACATCTGTCATGTAATGTTTTCGAATTAAAATATGCTGATATATTGTAAAATGTGGTACAAGTTACAATATGTTTTGTTTTTTAAAAGACGTCTTAAAAACTAATTTAACCTAATGACATAATCAGTGTTTTGGTATTATGAGCTACAAATTTTGTAGCAATGATGCAAATCCGTCATTAACTTCATTACAATATAGAAGAACTATTTTCAACAACAAGATAAATATTTGGCCCGAACGTATCAGACAGAAAGGGCTTTTAAATGTGTGCTATTGATGCATACTAACAATTTAATATGGCTGTCTTGACTTTTATAAAACATGTTAGAATTTTAGCAGAAAGAACATGGCATAAAGGACTTTCATGTATGTACATAAAGAAGCAATTCAGATGTTAAATATAGTTGCCATTCTTAAAAATGTCCATAAATTTATACAGCATCAGGTCCACAAACTTTACTAAATTTGATAAACTGTTCCAAATTTGTATTACACAATGACTATAATTTCTAATAAGAGTAAAATTCTTCTGGTAACCTGTTCTCAGAATTTCTTAAAAGATGCCAGTCTGCTTTCAAATTTGTCTTTTGATGTCATGGAAAGAAACAAACCCTGTCACTAAAAGTAAACGAACAGCATATTCTAAATCATTACTGAATATAATTTATTCAAATTTAACAAAACATGGCATGATGATAATTCAGATTTTACAAATGATGCCATACTGATCCTTGCATGATGATAATTCAGATATTAAAAATGATGCCAAACTGACCATGGCTTGATGAGAACTCAGATATTAAAAATGATGCCAAACTGATCCTGGCATGACGATATTTCAGCTTTTACAAATGATGCCAAACTGATCCTGGCATGACGATATTTCAGCTTTTACAAATGATGCCAAACTGACATTAGTTATGGCAACATTTGCTAAATGTATAGATATATGTGCGTTATTTATTACCAAACATAAGTCGACAGCACTTGATGATAATGGAAAAGTAAGAAAGACTTTAAAAATAACAAATTGCCTGTACTCAGCTTTAAACAGATATATTGATTGCTAATGGATGTAGGTATTAATTGGGGCATCATATAAAATTATTTATATTTCTGATTAATGTTGCTACTAGAGAGAACTGTATCCATTGATTTATATTGTCTCATATTGGATATAACGTATGTTGTGGTCAGATTGGTTTATGCTGTTATATGTTTGGACCTCCATATTTTGGATATCTCTGAGTTGTATTATATTCTCCCTTGGAATTCTGTTTTAATCTTGCTTACATAAGTTGTTTACTGTATGCGTTGCAGGTGATTATGTAAATAACATTTTGCTTAGTACAAAACATTTTTAACTTGGAAGAATATTTGAAGATTGTAAATGTGCTTCCAAGTATTTTATTTTTATCCATTCTCTTCCAATAGGTGCATTTAACAGTCTAATGATCTAATACTTTGTTTCCAAGTTATAGAACTGTACAATCTGGCTGTTTTCTTGAAACCTTTACTCTATTAAACGATTGCTTGATTTAAAACCATATCTGACAGACAGATTGACAAACAGCTGGAAAGATCTGATTGCACATCAGAAGAAATAATTATCCTGTCATATGAAAAGAAATGGATTTGAAGTCTGAACAGATATACAAATGAAGCTCATCCACCGTTCAATTTGATTTTCATGAACAAAACTAGAAAAAATATATATATAGGATTTATCCAATGATTCATTGGCTTAAAGTAGTTGACCAAACTTTGTACAAATCATCCTGAAACTAAAGGTCTTTCTCAATATGTATGTACATTTTATACTTTCAGGTGGAGGACTACTTCCTTACACCTTGCATGCTTCGTCAAGAATCTCCAAAAGCAGTTATCTCCCCTGAAGAAGATCTCCGCATGGTTAGAACACCAGACATGCGCTGCATATTTACAGGGAAGTATTTGCCACCTCCCATCTTTCACAGGCTGCTTGCTGCCTGTGTAGCTCGCTGGCCAGTTGCCAAGAAGAAGGAGACATCAGAAAATCTAATTTTTTGTGGATGCGGTGTCTTTGACTTAGACCTTTTTCACAGATTAACAGTCTACATTAAAAACCATGTTGTATTTGCAAGAATAACAAGGATGGTGATTGATGAAGTCAAGACCCCCGATACAAAGCTGTGCAGCAGAGTTAGAAGGTTCATTACACTGAATCTCTCCATGATTACCTCCTACCTGGGCCCGAACTTGCAGTATGAGTTGCTAGCAGCATATCATTCATGGCTTGCAGACGAAGTGAGTTGATTATGGAGGGAAAAATAATTTATTTTTGACTTCTCCATGGATATTGTTCTTCGTAACATTGTCTATTTTGGTATATAAGATACTTGATCAGGAGATAATGTCCCTATATCCCATCAGATAACATTGTAGAAGAATGGTTTCGAAGTGAAATGGCAGAACTATATGTATGTATGTATATATATATATATATATATATATATATATATATATATATATATATATATATATATATATATATATAACATCATATAATGTAATGTGACAAGAGTCCAGTGTGCACATAGTAATAGCAAACATACCAGAGTATACGGGGATTGTGTACTGTCTAAAATATATTCCTGTAGTTATTCAGTTTGAATCTGATGATGTATCATGTTATATCCTAAAAGACTTTTTAATTACCGTGCTTTGACGATCTATACACACTTAAGCAGTTATTAGGTTGGAAAATTGTAAAAGTATTTATTTGTGTTTACTTTAAATACCGTTACTATGAGGGAAAAATTTGTCAGTATTTAAACCTATTGCTTATATTTTATAGGAGCGAAGGAAACATAATACTTTTTTTATTAAAATTTAGATGGAAGGAAGGAATACACACACCATATAAAATGACTATCTATATTATGACTTTCAACTTGGCTTGGGGAATGTCATACAATAATAAGCTAGACAATCAAGGTCAATTTGAAAACATTTTTCCATCAATGTTCTTAAATTATATCGAATACATTCAATACAAATTTGCTTTGGAAAAATACATACTCATATTAGCTTTAATACATGCAATATCACAATTAACAAATGGCAATTGCCTATGCTTCATTTGTCGAATTTGGAGTAAATGTCAGTACAGTTGATAATTAGAATTGCCAGAAAGGTGTCAGATATAGACCTGTAGCAAGCGAAACAAACTATATAATATCACCTAACTGGTTTTCCAATCTGGAGAAGTTTTCTTCAGACTTACCATTCATTATTGCTATCTGCGGAAATATTGTGCTCATTCTGTCATCATCTTCATCAGTTCTTTGTAAGGCGTTATCATTGACCAGAGCTTTCGGACTTTGTGATATACAATCACTGCGAATGGAGTTTAAACACTGGGATGATCTTATTTCATAATTAGATATACATGCTTTCATGTCACTGTAATTATTTCTCCTTCAATGAAATGAAATATAATATAAATATCTTCTGATAACATATCCTCCACAGGAGCACTATTTGTTCGAGGTAAACGTTCTACTAATCGACCATCAGGACAATCATATATCTTCCTGAGAGCTTGCCTAAAATCCCTGTGACCTTTGACATCAAGTGTTGATTTCAGTCTTTTGTTGAAGGCACTTATATTAAGAGTTCCAAATTTGGTTTTGATTTGCATGTATATGCCTTCATTAATTTTGTCTACATCTGAATCATGATCTGCTTAGGATGCTTGTGAAACAAATAGAGCATCATCATTGGTATCATCATTTGTATCAGCATCAGTGACACTTTCAATGTTTCTCACATTTCCCTTTGGTTTCCCCATATCATCCATCACTGATAAGTTTTATTCCGGCCTTGAATTGGTGTTGTCCTCATATTCATTATTTAACATGTCTTGAGCAACATCAAAAATATTTTGAGAATTTCTCTCCATGTCCACAACATCAATAATATCCTGCTGAGAGAGCATTTTTGTTCTTTCCTAATGTAATTCTCCTAAAACATTAAAGTATTTATAAATGTATTTATTTTGTTTTTATTTATTGTAGGTAGTATATTTTCATTTCAGCCATATTGTCAATGTTTATTTTGCTTTCTCATGTAATATAAATTCTTAAAGAGCTCACTCTTTAGATGTACATGAGCTAGCAGTTATCAAGGGAGCATATACCAAGTCATGTGCTTAGCCCAGATTAGCTCTGACTTGCACTCACTAAACCCATTGAGGCTTAAACAAACCAAACAAAATATAGAACTGAACTATAAGTGAGCAATAAGTGAGTTATAAGTGTCCATACTCCTGGTACAAATGGGTTAAATGAATATATGACTAAGAAATATTTAAAAACACAAAATTAATACTTGAAAAAAAAACCTTCCAAAAATAGTAATTACACCAAACCACAACAGATCACTTCATGAATATATCCACAACATGGGTCAATGAATACAATCACATTTTACCATCCAATTTGATGAAAAACTGGGAGCTCCAAAAACACATGCCTGACCCTACCACCGCCATGCCTATGCTTCATTTGTCGAATTTGGAGTAAATGCTAGTACAGTTGATAATTAGAATTGCCAGAAATGTGACAAATTTAGACCTATAGCAAGCTAAACAAACTATATATATATATATATATATATATATATATATATATATATATATATATATATATATATATATATATATATGTAGAGAGAAAGGGACAGAGAGAGATTCCACAAAATATTTTAGTTTGCATGAATTCTGTTTCCGTCATAACAGAGATAAACAAATTTTATTTAAAAAGTCGATGTTGAACCACATAATAAAGAGCATTAGCTGAAAACAATGACATAACACAAATATGCAAACATTAAACGGAATCTTTCATTTAATACTGACATGACCCTTATAGACTATCTTTTTATCTTGGATCAAGTTGTCTAATTTAAAGCTCTGAAAAACAGATAATAACTCGTCTAGTATGCTGATTTTGGCTTTGTTCGTTATAGCACAGCAGAAAAAGTAGGTTATTTTGTGCCGAGGAAACACCATGTTAGCCGAACTAGGCTGGTCGGATTACCATGTTAGCTGACCTAGGTTGGTCTTATTACCATGTTAGCCTACTTGGATTGGTTGGATTACCTTGTTAACTGACCTAGGTTGGTCTTATTACCATGTTTGCTACTTGGACTGGTCTGATTACCAAGTTAGACGACCTAGGTTGGTCTAATTGAAGGATTTAAAGCAGTAGTCCAGGGCAAAATAAGTATTGACCATTTACACTAAAGTATATGGTACTGGCCAAATCAAAGATAGAAAAATAGTTAGGTGGTGTGAAAAGATAAATAAGAGTCTCCAATGTATAAGCAAGGACATTTAAAGTATACACAGGATTCAAATGATGTCATGTACTGCCTAGGTTAATTTCCTAGTCCATGATTGCTAGAAAGTAATTTAAGCTTCCAGCCACTCGACTTCAGATCTTAATTGGTATGGATTATAACGTTCTGACCTGATTGTTTATATTGGTATCATTCTTTAAAATTGATTTCACACAGTCTTGTTTCTAAATATCTACTGTAGACTAATGGATCAGAGGCACTTATATAATAAATTCAAAAACATCAACACATAGAATGTGTGATGCATTTAACTTTATTGCTTCATCAGGCAGAGAGAGAAATTAGATATAATTCATATGCAACGCCTTCTGTGTTATTTGTACTACATGTATAATCATTAATTACGTATCAGTATATTTAGTCATAGATGGCATATTATCAGTATGTTTAGTCAAAAATGACATGGGTGTGGTAATAATATTGACCTTTCTCTTTCTTTAGGGACATGATCCTGATGCACCCATCACTCGTGATCACATGAATCATGCCCGCCTCTGTGTTGTTCTGATAACGGTTTGTGGAAATGCAATGAGGGAAATCCTCAGTACCCATGTTCCTTCTTCACACACAGAGATCCACCAGACAATCCTGGCCAATAAAGTCAAGCTGACCAGTAGACAGGGAAGACCCCTTCTAAACTCAGATCAAATACAGCTGGTTTTCCCAGATCCAAAAGGGAAGACAACAGGAAAGGTAGATCAGTTTGATCTATCCCTACTTTATATTCTGATCAGAAATATCAGCACAGTTCCTGCTCCAGTAACAGGTTGGGGACATGAACCAAAAGATCAACCAAGGGACAACTCGCTAGGAGCTAGTGTCGAGCGAATTCGTTCCTATAGAAATCATGTTATTGGTCATTCCATAGATGGAAAGATGAGCCAACAGGACTTTGATGATTATTGGAACAAAATTGATGATGTTCTTGATGACATTGAACTTAAACTTGGTAAACAGGGATACAGGTCACAGTTAGAGAAACAAAAGACACAGGTTATCTCTATATATGAATCCTGCTAGCTACAAAAGAAGATTATGAAGCATAATTAAGAGACATAAAAATAACAGTGCATAAATAATGTGAGGGAATAGTATTCATTACAACTCATGGCATACACTTTTGAAAGGAAAGAACATGTAGCAACCATCTTTATCAAACTGAAGAAAGCTTATGACACCACAAGGATGTGCACCAGAACGAATGACCTTTTCTGCCAAGGCCAAAATGACTATCTTCCTAACTGTATTGCCATGTTTTTGAAAGACAGTTATTTCAGGGTTTAAATAGACAACACCCTTTGTTAAAGTTGTCCTCATGACAGATAGATGCACCTCAAGAGAGCATGTTGTCACATATTGAACAGCCTGGATAAATGTCAGTCACCCTATTCAACATCAAAACCCATGAGCTATCCTTGTATCAATGACCCTTTTTACCTGCTAGAAGGTAATATATATAATGTATAGTGCCACCTATAAATAAACTGGGTCGTAATTGACGAAAGGAAATGATTCTAATTTTGAAAATCTAGCACTGAATGTACTTATGCTGATCATATTGAATTAAAATGACCTATATACTATTCAAGATGATAGGAAACAAAATTTGTGAGCATAGTTGGGGTCCAGCGTCATGTGTAATCCATTGTCAAGAGTGACTACCATATGAGAGCATATTTTGGGTCCAGCATTATGAATAATCCATTTCCAAGAGTGACTATTAGATGTGATCACAGTTTGGGTCCAGCATCATAAATAATCCATTGTCAAACGCGACTGGGATCTATCGTCATGCATAATGCATTGCCAAGAGTGACTAAGGAGGGACTATGGGCTGTGATAATAGTTTGGGTTCAGCATCAGGTATAATCCATTGCCTAAAGTGACTACTGGATATAAGCATACAGTCAAAAATGACTTTTGCCATAATTAGAGCTAGCGTAATGCATACTCCCATGTTGAAAGTTGCCAATGTATTTGATCCTTTTTAGTATTTTAGGCCATAACTATAACACATCATTGTGCATAATACAATTCCAAGTGACAATACTGTGTGACCGTTATTAGATTCATGCATTGTGCATAATTCCATACATGTGCATACTATTGTCTGTTGCCATAATTAGGATAGAACATTGAGCGAAATCACATACCAAGAGACACTACTTGTATGAACTATATTTATGATCTAGAATTACAATGTGTGAGACCTATTGGAATAATTGAGTAATACATTGCATGGTCATGTGACTAGTCATTTTTGGATGTGTAAGTGGTGAGCAAAAGCACAAAACCAGTTATAGCATTTTCTGTTGAGATTTTCATGTTTAATGTTTGGAATGGTGTATAAGAGTGGTCCTTTCTCTAAGACAATCCATAACATATCTTTCAAAATAGTAATATCCATTGAACTGACTTTTTTATTAGCTCTTAATTTCTTCAGTAATTTGTAATTGCCAATGTTCTAAATTCTCTGAAAGTATTTGTGCCCTTTCACTGCAGTGGCACAACATTGATTCTGCAATGCAACCGTTTGTAAAAATATTACTAATTTGGTAATTGCCTTTAGTTTTACATCTTACACAGACATGTATGATGTTCACAATGCAGATAGAACAATGATAGATTTCAGGGAGCTTTCAGCTAGAAAAAAATATAAAGATGCATTCAGTGACCCTTGTATGAACAATATAGATTAATGATCATCCTGAACATCAACAGAATAAATCAATTTGAGTTAGTTTGATCCATTACAGTTGCTTTATTGTACAGATTTATAAACCAGACAAACTTATGTGATGGCCATACATCCATAATCCAGGGCTTCCATTGTCACTTGTCAGTTAGCTCAATATTGTTATTGTTACTCTTCCTAAAATTCATATTATGTGGTCTTAAGTTAACTATAATACATATATTACATGTAGTTGGTTCTTAATTAAAGGGGTACCAATCGTAAATGTATATTTTTGATGATATTAACTCCAGCATAAGAAGTTATTGTTTTCAATATTCAGTTGCTTGTTTTAGCAAAGTACAGTCTGCACATCGCCCTTGCCACAGTACGGAAACTACTACGTTTGCATACCAGGGCCCAGGGATGTGGAACGAATTGCCCGTTCAAATTATACACAAAGAAACAGTAGTTCCTTTTAAGAGTGCTCTTTAAACTCACCTTTTCTCAATATCTACTCCAGAAATTTCAGAGTTCAAAACACAGCTGCTCGGATCAATTTTAGAGTACCTCAAGCAGAGCACAGCTCATTACTGTTATGTACCCTACACTTGATATCAATTCTATACAGAATCAAACAGAACATTTGTTCTCTGTGCTGTGTTTTACTGACAGACTCCAGTCCAATATACCTATCCAGCCTCATCCATGTGTATACAGCAGCTAGATACTTATGCTCTTCTTCTGATAATCGTATACTCACTGTTCCCACGGTGAAAACAAAGTCATATGCACAACGTTTGTTTGCATACCAGGGCCTGGTGATGTAGAACGAATTGCCCATTGAAATTAGACACAAAGACAGTGGTCCCTTTTAAGACTGCTCTTAAAGCTCACCTGTAACGACTGCAGGAACAAACTTAGAGACCTAATAATGTTTTGTATCTTATATGTTTTCAGCATGTTTTTTATGTTTTCCAATTTCATTGTTTTTGTCATTTGTTTTTTTCTTTAGTGTAGTCATATCATAATGAAGGTGCACAGCGCTTAGAGTTTCTAACGATTCGGCGTTATACAACGTCCTCATTATTATTATTATTATTATTATTATTATTATTATTATTATTATTATTATTATTATTATTATTATTATTATTTGTTAATAAGAACTATTGTCTGCAGGGTCGATGATACTGGACATGGTTTGAAAATGGGTAATACAACAATCTGCCAACATTTTACTCTCTCTTCCCAGATCCAAATTCTTCAGCTTTTCATGCCCTTGCACTTAGTCAGCTGGAAACAACTCTGGTACAGTACCTATACACTTCCAGTTCTGATTCTGATGTTAATTCAGAAAATGGTGGCACATATTGAAATAAATCAGGATTGCCCATTTACTATAAAGCAAACTAAAATGTGATTTTGATATAAATTATTTACTCTTTTACTACTTATAATACAAATCATGTAATGATGTCATTCGGTAATACTTGATTCGAAAACCCTGATATATGTAAGAGTTATTAATATTGTGTTTGTAACAAGCCACCATATATATTGATAGACAAAGACAACTCAGGTAAGCATTTTTATATAGAAAAAGATGTATTATTCATTATTTGGCAGAATTTAATATTTACGTTTAATTACACGCATAATGTATTAGGTTTCAATGTGTGTGCAGTGCAGTCAATTAGAACATGAATTAAATGACTTGAAGCAAATCGAATCAGTCATCATCATACACCTCCATTCCAAAATGATCAATCTGTCCAATCAAATACACTTACGACGATATGACATGTGCTATAACTAGGAAAAATTAAATAATTCTTGTCCGAATTACGCAAGTCATTTGTTTTTGCTTTATTTTATTATTCAAACAAAAAACAAAAACGTTCTGTGTGATAACCGATATATACAGCGAGAACAGGTAAATACATGTGTATTTCCGTTTTTTCGGTTTTTTTCTGTGTTTGTAGTAACCCTGATTGCCGCACTAAGATGGGTTAATGTATGATTCATTTGGGGAATCGATTGGTTTAAAGCGCTCACCGTTACGGATCACTGACAAATCACCGCTGTCTGCGTCGGTTCGAGTCTCGGTCGCGGCTAATGTGGGAATGTGAGAAATTTTGCCGGTAGTTTATCGTGGGTCGGTGGTTCTTTCCGGGTTTTCCTGGGTTCTTCTTCCACCAATAATACTGGCCGCCATGTATAGCCTATCTTGTGCTGAAAATGGCATTAAACAATTAAACAATGATTCAGCAATATTTTCAACTTATATCATAAATCAGTTCTTTGAGATAGGCAATGCTATTGGATCCGGAACATGCTGGCAACATGTATCTGGAGCACATGCAATCCAGACCTCATAGTTTTTCTATAAATACAAACAGGAAAACAGGAAACAAGAACAACCCCAAAGCCTTATCATCCTGAGTTATCCAGTCAGCATACTATAATTTCTCACAGGAACAAGTATGTTTACTGATGATTTTATCATACACAATACAATCTATTTGTTCGAGTTTTGCCTTGAAATGCAATGTAACATTAAATATGTGATGGAATGGGGCAGTTGTCATATCAAGTTGACTGTATCCTCATTTTAATTTAGGGACATAGTTGAATCTAGTTGGTAATGTGGTTGATGCCCAGACACCAGACCATGCCAATCCTGATGCAATTGCTGTCTTGATTCAGACCTTTTAATTAATATGTTGCTATATTCATCCAATAAAAGCCTTTTTTGGTAATAATTTATCAATTGCAAGAGTCCACAGGGAAATTCATTGCACATACATATACACTTATATTCAGTTGTCTCAGCCATTTGCCTGTAAATTAGGTGTTATTTGAAAGTTGGCTCTGTCATTTGTCTGTAAAGGAGGTGATATTTGAGAGTTGTCTCAGCCACTTGCCTGTAAAGTAGCTGCTTTTGGTAATGCCTCGTAATATGAAACCATTATATTTGTTTACTGTGGAAAATATTTAATTTTGTGTCATGGCGGCATTTTGTTGTAGTTTCAGAGTATAATGGTTTGAGTTTTAGCCACTGTTACTTGTACATGTATATATTATTACATCAGTATTTATGAGTTTGTGTGGAAATATTTGCTTTTTGTACAATTGTGGACTTGCGTTGTAACTATGTGGAATGATGGTTATTTCACGTTATTGTAGACCTGCATTATATCTATGTGGAATGATGGCTATTTAATGTCATTGTATACATGGGTTATACATTATGTGAATAACGACTTCTTCATGTCATTTTAGACATGCATTATATCTATGTGAAATGATGCTTATTTCATGTCATTGTAGAGAAGCAAATGGCTACCAAATATGGTAAAATAATAACTGTTAATTTGGTGAAATATTGGTAATGTAATGACATGTAAGATGCACATGATTCTAATGTGGTATCATGATTAACGTATGGACACTACAGCGTATTTATATTATTCATGTAATTGTTGACATATGACCTATATGAAGTGATTGTTTAAATTGGGGACACTACAGCTTATTTTTTATATTATTCATGTAATTGTTGACATATGACCTATATGGAGTGATGGTTTAAATTGGGGACACTACAGCTTATTTTTTATATTATTCATGTAATTGTTGACATATGACCTATATGGAGTGTTGGTTTAAATTGGGGACACTACTGGTTATTTTATGTATCCTTCTTGGGTGTTCTTTCTTTCAATTGCAGTTTATCCGTCAGATCTTTACCATTTGGTTTGACTTGGGCATCATGTAAACTTTGATAATATATTGCACGTTAGATAAGGAAACTGTTTAATTAGAAGACTATTCAGATGCTAAGAGGTAGAATAATGATGTCATTGTGACTAAATTATAAACATTTTATTTTTCAGTGTAATAAAATGCTTTTTCCATGATCTATGGTTAACACCGGATGACTTGCACTTGAGGTGTGAAAGAAACCAGTTTAGCTTGAGTAAAGAAAAGCGAAACATTGTGAGGTTGATGCAGTTGTAGGAAGAAATATAGTTGTTTCTTTACCCCATCAACATCAGTTGTAAATCACATACTTTAACAATTTGAGTGGACGACTATCAGTTGAGTTAAAGAGGGAGGGTGTCAATTTTGGAATTTAAATATCATTCTGTAGGTAGTTCGGATTAATACAAAACACTGTCATCTTCATTTGTGTTAAAATCATTATGGCAGTTTATTAGTCCTTGTATATTATGATAGAAGATGTAATTATATTTGCCCAATTAATATTGCGAATTATGTTTTGTCATCATCATTTAATTACTGGATTACTATTATTATTATTATTATTATTATTATTATTATTATTATTATTATTATTATTATTATTATTTCTGAATATTAGCATATAATATCAAAATTAAAGTATTTTTATAACTACATACATTTTCTTTTTACAGAAGGGTGTTTGATATGTTTGATAAATTAAAGGCAATAGTTACAGATATGCCAGTTCTATCTGCCTTAGAATTCAGCCAATCATTTAAAATGTCACTTGGTTGCGTTTGGATACATGATGACAAATATGATTAGATTAATCCAGCATGCTTTTCACAATATAAAATAAACAAAGAACAAATAAATTATTCCACTGTTGAGAAAGAATATTTGGTTCTGATATTAGATTGCAACATATTCAAGTGTATATTAGTACCGGTCCTTCTCCAATAATTATATTCCATCACCACAACCCCTTTATATTAATACCATTGATAGCAATTAGTATAGCTTGTTAAAACAGAGATTGATGTTACAAGAATATGATGTTGACTAAACGATAATATTGCAAACTTGTTGACAACTAAGGTATTTTGGAAGTATTGAAAAGTGAACATCCTTGTACATTCTTGTCCTTTTGTCTTGATATAATGCTGTACTCTATCAGTTTTATGGAACCAATTTTAGTTGTGATATGAATTTAGAGAAATCATAATTTAAACCATTTTTTGCAGTGACTAAAGTGCATATTAGATGGAATGACTATGTTGTGATTAAAATAAATTCATTCAAAACCATTTTGTATTACATGTATAGCATTTTGCTACATCAGGACTATTGGTGATATTGGTACATCAATATATTCAGACATTTTTTTATTAGAAACTGAACTTTCATTTATTTTGGACATTTAGGATTATTGGGATTTCATTTACAATATTTTGTGTTCATCTTACAAATCCCGCTATATAACTGAGAATTAAATAACTTGAATAAAAAGGTTGGTTTTCTGTCTTTTTTCTTGGTTTAAGACCATCCATCCATCCATCCATGCATATAATGTCTCCACTGATACTAGAGGGCTTTACATCAGTTTTATATTTTAATTTGGGTCCTATCTAAGTGACAAGGAGGATATCTTTGCTGATTAAACATAACGCAAATAGACTTTTATATCAATGTAGCATAATGTATCCTATGATAATTGATGACCGACGTAAGTTAAAATGTTTGCTTTTGGTCAAATCGAAAACTCCATAGCGGTGTTTAATTCCAACGGTATCGTAATGTGTAATAGTTCATTGAGAAGGCCGTTTGCATTTGTATATTGCTGGGGAAATTATAATAATAGCTTAAAAAATTAATGCGCAAATGACCGTTGGAATAAGACTATGTATCAACAGTGCTGGTTTTAGTAGGCAGGACTGTGGTTTGTTAGCAGACAGTAATTCTACCTTTAAACCCACGGACAGTATTATATGTTTGCTACAGTTCTGTTCAATAAGGGGGCGCTCACCAGTTAATATGTACTTTTCAGATAGTGACGCATGTGAGGTGAAGTTGTCTGCATTTCTAACATGCACAATGGAGATAATGTTGGCATATCTCAATGCTACTTTGATGTAATGTGGTTGATATTTCTTTGGATACTGCACTTGTGGACATTGTACATGATCTAAGCACATGGTATAACAAAATGGATGCTCCCATGTGCTTGAAAAATTAGCCAGAATTAATCAAAAGTACACTAACTTTAGCAGTTATTAAAGTAGGGAAAACGAATTTTGCTGAAGTAGGCAATAGCAGCTTCTGAAAGTGCTATGAACAAATTACAAACCATCTGAAAAGAAAAAAAAAGTTATCGTGCCATTTTTCTACAATTTACCTCTGAAGTCCAGGAAGTGAAAATGACCATGCGGAGCTAGCAGTTTTTTTTACATGAGCACATCTTAAGTTAGCCAAAGCTGTATACTCTAGAACCTAAAGTACACCCATCAATCATACATCAAAATAAAGGGAATTGACAGTTCTTCTAACAACACCTAAGATATACAAAGTCTTCATAATATTGCCAATATAACCAGTGAAGAAATCCTGGAAAATTCTTTTTCTTTAAAATTTTAACCCTATGCAAAGTACGAAACTGTATAGCGCCACCTTAAAGAACCACTGAAAATGTGTTGTCAACTTATTGAAAAACTTGTCATATTCTGCAGTCAATTTCATACATATTGATATATTATACATGGTATTTACTTCCAAAATGACAACCGCATAGTTAATTTACTATACCCCTCTGAAGTAAGTTAAATGTAGCTTCATGACGTCAAAACTGTATTTTAACGTCACTGGGAAATGCTATAATTTTGACATGAAAGAAAGACATTCAAGAGTAAATGCATATGAAGTATTTGTTTTATTTTTCAATTACAACATTAAATAATGTATTCTGAACATTTCCCAAGATGCAAACTATATTTTGGTCATGTTTACATGTAAACCAAGTGAGAAAAGTGAGGAAAATTCCATAAATTTTGAGGCAATAGTGCAAAACTTTTCCAGCATTGGATTAAGAAAAATAAGTACTTGATGCTATAACTTGATAACAGTAGACATAAATATATATTTTGTTTGTAAATAATTACTTTTTTCTTTCATACTGGTAACCTAATTTTAATCTGCACTAATGTTTGTATGCCTAAGAATTGAAATGGAAAGTCAAGGGCAATTAACTCCTGGTGAGACCATTCCATGGACAAGGAAGGAATGTGATTGGTGATTACATACATACATGATTACAATGAAAATGAAATAAGTGGACTGCTTTATATGGTCAAATAATGTTTAAAATCCAAACATGCAGACGTTTATGCACAAAAAAAGGGGGTGTGTGTGCTTCCTAACAATTTCAAGCCCCAGCCTGACTATAATGTTACATCCTAAGATCCAACACAGCCAGGAACAATAGGTAACCATGATGTCACAAATACTACATCAACCTACATTAGACACTTCTTAAGAAAACATGGCTGCAGGAAGACCTAAGAAAAAACAAAGCGTCCACAAGAGTTTATGCAACATTATCAACCTAGGGTCTATGGTGTGCAAGTATGCAACAGTGACCAACCAGGATTCAGGTCGGAATCTTGCTCTGCAACTCCACAAATAAAGCGCCCAAGGTATGATGTGTATGAAGAATCTCTATCTTCCTGTGGCCCAAATCTAGTGCCATCCAAGCTTCGCCCTGAAAAGGAGAACAAAACTGAAGAAAACTTCATTGTTGGTACACATGAAGCAACTGGTGATGACAACATGAATGAAAATGTGATCATTAACATAAAGCAAGTAAATATGATATTAGAAAAATTGCGCAAAATGCATGACATTGTTGGAGATTGCAAGGAATACATCCCACACATGAAGAGAGGCAAAAGTCAAGGACTGTGTACATTTTTGACAGTTAAATGCAAAACTGCAATCTACAGGAATCAGATCAGGCAGCCTTTCCCGAAAAGTGTAAAGGACAGGGAAAGAGAGGTCCAGTCACAGGCAATTTAAACGAGATGTTGGCACTGTCTTGCTACAAGACTAAAGTTGGAGTGACTGACCTAAGATTCATCATCTCATGCTTAAATATTCAACCTCCTTCTTCCGGTTATTTATATAAAAAAGTTAACGAAATGTCAAATACAATAATATCTGTAAATGAATCGACTTTAGTAGAGAATCAAAAATTTGTTCATGAGGTTAATCAGCTAACATACAAAGGCATACATGTACAGACAGACACTGCATACAACCACAGACCACAGAGTGGAGGTGAGTCTGCCACGCAGTCTGTGGCTATAGTCATGGAGCATTCCACAAGCAGAAAACTTCCACTCTGCGTGTCCATTGCAAACAAACTGTGTGGAAAGAACACATGCCAACACCTTAACTGCAAAAAAATCATCGCACAGAAGACTCGATGTCCTCAACAGAAACTAAATTGGCAAAAGAAAATTTAAATAAGCTTGAAATGTTAAACATACTAAAGATTGATTCTTTAACTTGTGATGCAAGCGCCCAGCTTGAAAAAACTGTCAGGGAACATTCAGCAAAGGTTCAGAGACCCATACGTCAATTTACATGCTACGTGCATGCAATGCGAACACTGCAAAAGCATCTTAAAAATGTAAATTTAATTGGTCCTTTCCCTGGTAAGGACAAACTTCTCTTTCAGCAAAAACTGGCAACTGCTATCAGGAGAAGAGTACATTTTGAGCTTGTACGAATACAACGACATGTCACTTCTGAAGATGCATTTTTGGCCAAGGCAAAGGCAGCAGTCCAAAATATTATTAAATGTTTCAGCAATGAGCATGGAAATTGTCAAAAAACTGCCCATTTAGCATCATATTCATCAAAATTTCTGCCATATGGTAAACATTTAAATCTTTCTTTTGATGATACTGAAAAGCTTGAATCTATTCTAAAAAAAATTTTCTCAGATGTCAAGCTAAGTAAAATTTCCTGTCTTCTAAACACAAATAAGTGTGAGAGCCTGCACAACAGGATGTTTACATATGCACCTAAAACATCAGTATGGAGCAGAAATTTTGATGCATTATGTCATTCAGCCCTTCATAGCTCTGTGTATGGTACTGGAAAATCTACACTCCTATTGGCCAAGTCTCGTGGAATTGTTTCTCATCAATCTGATCCAGTATTTCACCACATGATAGAACGAGATCAAAGAACACTAAAAGATAGGGAGAGGAAATCGAGTCTTCAGTACAAATACAGACGCTACATCAAACGCAAACAAAAATGCAACAGAAAACGTTTACAAAATTCAATGTTTGCCAATTCAATAAATAATCTTGTAACCAATGAACATTCATACACTTTAAATCCTTTAAATTAACGCATGTAACAATTCTTAAATGTACCTGACAATCACAGTATACACCTACCATAGCCGCTATGGCCTTGGCATTCCCCATTGGCTTTACATGATTTTCTAGCCATATTTACTCTTTTTGGTTCAAGTGATAAATGATCAGGATTTATGCATGTTTTTGTATGGCATCGATGTGATGCCTCACACTGAGATGGGAGAGATTTTACCTTAGTTAAATCGGTGAGCCAAAACAGCCTTTCTTTTCCCACGAAAGGTTACATAAATTATTCCATAACCATGTCGGTCATGTGTGCCTGTCCAAATGTGACACTTGCTTGTGACTTGTGTATGTCGAACTAAAGCTCTTTTCAATGGCATTAATTCTTGAGCTGTTAATTTAGTTTGAAATATTTCTGACATAGCTTAATAAACCAAGACCATATGATACTACAGAATTTTTTAATCTGAAAATAAAAATGTATTAAACAATAACAATGTTTTTGTTCTGTTAATAATGTTATTTGACAATATAAAAAATCAAAATTCTTACAAGTTCAAAGAAGAACTGATAGCATCTTATTTTAGAAAAGTGAAAATAATGAAAAAAGAATGCTACACAGAGGTTTCTAATTGCCACTAGTCTATGTTGTATTGTGTACAATAGCAAGGGACATAACTCTTCTCAAGCCCACCTGCAGCCGCTTAATTAAGCAGAATTTGGAATGAAAAGACATTTAAGTTTTAAACTGCAGTAAATTTAAACTAAATGAGCCAATATTAATACAAACAGCAATAAATATAACTCCATGGGTATACACCAGAATGCTCTTTATGGGGGCGCTCACCAGTTAATATGTACTTTTCAGATAGTGACGCATGTGAGGTGAAGTTGTTTGCATTTCTAACATGCACAATGGAGATAATGTTGGCATATCTCAATGCTACTTTGATGTAATGTGGCTGATATTTCTTTGGATACTGCACTTGTGGACATTGTACATGATCTAAGCACATGGTATAACAAAATGGATGCTCCCATGTGCTTGAAAAATTAGCCAGAATTAATCAAAAGTACACTAACTTTAGCAGTTATTAAAGTAGGGAAAACGAATTTTGCTGAAGTAGGCAATAGCAGCTTCTGAAAGTGCAATGAACAAATTACAAACCATCTGAAAAGAAAAAAAAGTTATCGTGCCATTTATCTACAATTTACCTCTAAAGTCCAGGAAGTGAAAATGACCATGCGGAGCTAGCAGTTTTTTTACATGAGCACATCTTAAGTTAGCCAAAGCTGTATACTCTAGAACCTAAAGTACACCCATCAATCATACATCAAAATAAAGGGAATTGAAAGTTCTTCTAACAACACCTAAGATATACAAAGTCTTTATAATATTGCCAATATAACCAGTGAAGAAATCCTGGAAAATTCTTTTTCTTTAAAATTTTAACCCTATGCAAAGTACGAAACTGTATAGCGCCACCTAAGGGTTGCTATCTCCCATGATTTATTACTTCCCTTTGCATGCTCTTCACAAATACAAATAAATTAACCTGTTCCCAAACTTTAAGGGAGCAAAAATGGCACACAAAAGGTTAGCATAGGATATATATATATAAATATATATATATATATATATATATATATATATATATATATATATATATATATATATATATATATATATATATATATATATATAAATATATATACGGGTCACGAACAACGATTTTGAACAATTTTTGTCTGGGTTCACGAACAGTGCTTCGAGTCACGATCCAAAGCCACGCGGTACGTACACTAGTCTTGTACGCGCGCACAGCCTTGCTTTGTCATTGATATGCAGTTACCGTTTAACTTCCTTAGCAGTGGCGCAATTTTCAAGGTACATGTATTCCACTGCAGTAAGTGGGCTGACGTTGAAGACTTCATTGTAAACCATCATCCAAACAAACTTGAGGCAAACAGGGCAGTGCCCCTGATGAATGATAGCGCGATGGCCCACTTCAGAAACATTCTCCAACGAGAAAAAACTTTTAGTCTTCAACTGCTTATTGTCATTCGTCATTTTAGAATCAAAAGTTCTTGAACTGTTCATTACAAGATAATTGTACATTCTTCTGTTCAGAACAAATCACTATCCCATAAGCCTTTTAAAGTCCATTTATTCGATTATTTTCTCCCTAACACGTGTGCACCTCAATCTCTTAAATAAACCTGCAATTAAACAACTGATAGCTTGTCAAAAGAGCACGGGTCAGCGATTTTTGTATTATCTGTCATTTCGTAGGAGTTTTTGCTCGCCGGAAGTAGATTTAACATTTAACGATAACTCGTGCAAGGGAGGTAACAACCCTTATTGAAGTGGGCCTATAGCTGTGACTTGTTACAAACCTAGCGAGAAGATAAGGCGTGTATTTCTGTACCTTTCCACTGGTCACTTTCTAAACAATAAAACCTATGCACAAATAATCGCACCATCGTGGAAATGTCAGTCTTATTGCGAAATACACCAAAACATGTTTGGATGTACTATTCTGTGAGAACTTCAATAAACGTTTTTGACAGAATCATTTTAGTAGGCTATGTCTGCAATTCACACTTGTGATATTTTACAATAGTGGTTTATTTCCTAAAGACTAAGTATGTCAGTGAGATGTGTGTGAAATTTCGTACGGACAATATACCATGCAAAACGTAAAAGAGTCATGATATTTTTAAAAGTAGGTTAACATTCTATCCCTCTCTCGGTCCTAGCAATTTTTATTGAAATTTAATGGCATCTGTTTCTGTTTTGAAGATACCTCTCCAAAATTGTGACCTGTAGTCACCATAATTACGTAAACTGTTCCGTCTGTCATGTAAATTTGTTTTTAAAACTTACATCCTAAAATTATAGAACGATTTTTTCTTCTATCAGTAAATCATTGTATGAAACAAACTCTTGAGTTGACTTGAGCTTGTACAATTCAGATATATTAGCTTTATCCTATTTGTGCACACTGCAATGTGTCAAGAAAACAATTCTAACATTAGATCTACCGTTTTTCTTCTTCTTCCAAAAGGCAACAAACACGGTTTTTTTCTTCAAGAATGGCGCGAGTGATATTGCACTGTATAACCCTGCCTATGGTTAACTCTACATTCTGAAAGCGAAACATGCGTTCGGAACAATTGTAACAATGTTCGACCTATTTCTCGCAGTTTAGATTGTCTATAAAACAAGGCAAGTTTTGGTACTGCTTCTTTTCCATACTCTTAGATTTGTGAAATTTTGCAACATTGTTGGTAGCGTGTGCTGCGAAACACACCGCGTAAATTTTCGATCCACAGCAGTCAATCGACAATACGTATAATACATACATACATACATACATACATACATACATACATACATACATACATACATACATACATACATACATACATACATACATACATACATACATACATACATACATACATACATACATACATCAGGCCATAATGTTAGCCATAATTCTACCTGTAAAAACAAACAGACAGTATTATACACTAACTATAGCGGTGATTTGTTACAAACCTAGCGCTTTAAATATCATATTATATAGATAATATTATTGTCAGATATAACTTGTATATTGTTGGGAAAAATTATATTAATAACCTAAGAAATGAATACAAATATGATCGTTGAATGTAAACATTTTATAAGCATTGCAGGTTTTTAGTAGGTAGGTCTATGGTCTGTTAGCAGGCCATAATACTACCTGTAAATACACAAGGGCAGTATTATAGCCATGATTTCTTACAAACCTTGTGCTCCAAATATCATATCAAATAGCTTATATTGTGGCTAATAAGGACTATATCAATTACTGAAGACAGTATATAATTATGCAAAGAGGTATTTATAATAATAAAGAACAAAAAGCATATATAAACATGACATCGGTGTACAACCCGCACTGTTGATACTAAATCTTATTTCAACGATCAAACTTGCATTAACTTTTAAGCTATAATTATAATGTTTCCCAACAATATGCAACTGAAATCGGCCGTCTCAATGGAATATTACACAATACGATACCGTTTGGCCTATCGACTTATTATGTTTAATTATAAAACCATAACTAGATATGTATATAAATTCTGCGCGTAAGATTCCTTATCGTCATCGAAGCACACCTGTTCCAAACAAACATCATCTTAATGTACTACCCAACGGCAGCTCGGCATTGAGAAACAGTGGCTCTATTTCTAGCCAAGCAAACCAAGATCTTACAAAATACGGTTGTCATGAGTGAGGAAGACAATGCATGTATGTATGTATGTATGTATGTATGTATGTATGTATGTATGTATGTATGTATGTATGTATGTATGTATGTATGTATGTATGTATGTATGTATGTATGTATGTATGTATGTATGTATGTATGTATGTATGTATATATGTATGTATGTATTTAATGGTAGAACTATGGCATACTAGCATGTGCTAATCCTACGTACTAAATATATTGAATACATAAATACATTCAATATAGCATAGTGCCTACATGCCAACAATATAGCATACATACAATATAACGTGCACAAGTGCTATCTTCAAGTGCAACCATTTGCCATATTAGGCTGAACAAGACTCAGCTAGCAGTTAAATCAACATGGGTTTCGCACTGTTCGTTCGTCCGTAAGACGATGAAAACAGGCCGTTGAGATGGCATTTCGCTTGAAGCGCGGTCAAGAGGCGACATTTCCCCCATGTCCAAACGAAATGCTCGATCAGCAATTGCAAGATATCAGTAGATTGGGCTTGAAGAGACGCGTGTAATAGCATTTGTTTCGGTCGTTGGTCTTGTGCGTTCGTCTGTAATCTTAAGAAAAGCCAATTTTAAGACCACCCCTCCATGTTAAACTGAAAATGTGCATTATTTGTTTTCTCACGAACCTTGGCACTTATTGTCAAGTGTCATATGCCAATCGATTAATAAGACGCGTCAGTCAGTGTATATGGTGTTATATTACGTATGTCCGTTCGTCTGTGCGCTCCAGAAAATCACTTTCGTCCGAATGAGACTGGATAATAATATTCTCGTTTCACTGAATTTAATATGGTCCCTGTGTCATAGTCTGTCAAACTTATAAGATCCATACCTGCTATATTGACTCACTCACTATCATAGTCTGTCAAAAGTTATCGATGATAGCTGTTATCATGACTAACTCCATCCATCGCAATCCATTAGATTATATATAACTATTTTTTCTACTAATTATTTTCTTTATGAATTAGCATAAACTTCATACAAGTTTAAACAATTATCTCTCAGGGATCTGATCGAATATTCAGAACCAGAATTGTGTCCATTGTAAAGTATGTCTAATGAAATCAGTACAGATTTTCACAGCTGCAAATACTCATCTTCTCGCTGTGAATGAAAAGAACACAACAAATGACAACGGTAACCTGGGACGTCGCCTCTTCCAACGTCATGACGTGGGATGTTGATGACGTAAGTCATATTCATCAGAACGTAATCTATAGAGTTACTATTCATCCATTACTCGCACTTGGTAAGACACTTAACATTATTATCCGTGCAAGGAGCTCTCGAGATAATTAATAAACCAATGTCAAGTGCAATTTCAATTTCTTATACACAGTTTATATGCTTATATTGTTTGTGTAGGTATGAAGTCCACTTTCAGAAGTCACGAGTGTCATAATACATCGTCAGTAAAATTCTACAATTGTTGTAAATTCACGTCATGACATTTTACTGGTAAAAAAACGTATATATTGTATACCTCACAACTAAATAACTTGCAAATAAGACATTCAGATGTCCCGCAACGTCAAAGTGTATTTCTATATAGTCATGTGGATCTCTAAGTATTCTCATAGTAAGGAGTAACGTCAAATCAGGTAATGGTCATTTTTTATATACGAAACGTGAGATGGTAAAAAAGTATGTGTGATATATAGCTGTTTCATAGTATGTTTCATGATATATAGCTGTTTCATGGAATCAATCGAAACAAATGTTCGTATGGGTCGAAATCTTTTCTTAAAAGTGAACTTTTCAATGAAAGAAATCGTTGTATTACATCGTTGACCTTATCATTGTTTAATGGTCGAGTTCAGTGTATATTCATACTATACTATACTAGTACATACTATATTAGATTTCCTGAAGGAAGTAAATCTTTATTTTAAACTATAACTTGTATGCCATCACCTAGAATATTTTTATCTAATGCAAATACGACCTCTTATTTTCAACATCTTTTCATCAACATACACCATTTACATATCCCGTTGATTGGGAAGCTTCATATTTTACTGTTACCAACATCTTACTATTTAACTTTGAACTATTTTGTTTTCTATGTCGCTGGTCGATATTAAACCTTTTAGTATTTTAAACATACAACCAATTGTATGGAGCTAAATAGCTGTTTCATGGAATAAATCGAAACAAATTTTCGTACGGGTCGATATCATTTCTTAAAAGTGAAATTTTCATAGAATGAAAACATTTTTATTACATCGCCGACATTGTCTTTGTTTAATCGTCAAGTTCAGTGTATAGTCAACGTGATTTGCTTGAGCTTTACATGTTTCGTTTTGCATGATATTGTGTTATTCATAGAATGATAGAACCGATAATATGTAATGTTACGTAGTACTTTACACATGTATGTGTGGTGTCAGGTTGTTATGCCGCCACTGCGATATGTTTATTATCTAAACTATTATGCAAGTCCCACACCAGCTCGAATTTGTAGGAAGTGAAAGTAGTGATCAAGAGAGATAAAGCTCTGAGCCAACAATCAGCAATGCCAACGGTTAAATTATTGAGTACACAAAAGGATTAAAGTCAGACAAATAACAATTTAATACAATTCAATAGTCAAGAGATACTGATGTTCCAATCACTCTTCTTCCTCTCGACCATGTGATAGCCAATTGCATATCTTGATTTATAGTGTGAGAGAGATTTTGCACTTGTAATTGTGTTCTACTCATCTGTATCTCTCCTATCCCACCATTTGATTCACTCCTTCCGAAATCACTCCTAACTCCTTCTCCTCCTTGACTGCTTCGTCTCCAATTTCTCCTCCTCAACTCCTTTTCCGACTAGCCTTTCATTAACAATCGATATCTCCACTACTTGTTAATCTGTCTCCCTTCTAGAGACTCGGGACTAAACTATACCTGAAGAATGCCCACTAAATGCTTCGTTTACGAAGGTTCGTATTTCTTAGAACCTCCTATGTTTCCTCGCCAAAGTAAGAGTGGTTACCCAGGATTATTCCTTTATAACTTTCCACCACGATGTTTGGACAATTACTAAATTCCTTTCTCGAAGATACTAAAATAAATTCGGATGGAAATGGTGACCACACACAATTCCGATTGGAGGTCGATTCTGCTCTATTCTATTCAACCTAGCAGACAATGCCCCCGGGCCGTTTGTAAATGTGGCAGTATTAAAATGCATATAAGGTCCTACGGTATTGAAGTTGTTTTCTCGCACTTTTAAGAAAGGTACCAACTATAGCCGCGGTGTCTAACACATTTACATGGCTTCTAACCATTTGTTTTTTCCCTTGACTTACGCAATCACGGACATGGCAACGTGACAAGCTGAATCGGGAGTTTACGTTCAACTACGACAAGCCGAACGTTTGTGACGTTATTCGTTAATAAAGTCAATCGAATGATTCTCAAACAATTGAATATAACACCATCGGTTATTGCATGGAAGTGTGTTTCGTGTTAAAGTTATGGATAGGTATTATTTACACAGTGTTTGAAATATTTATAAAAAAAGGAATGAAAAACAGGGACAAAACTAGTGTCCAGACTTGAAAGTATCTACAATGGTTTTCTTTTATATAGTTTTGCTTTGTTTTCATAGTCAATTTAGCAACATTATCACACTCTAGTACTAAGATCACGGAGAGTTCTAGCTGCAAAGAGCTCTTCGAGATAACTAACAAATTAATGTCAAGGAACAAATGTACACCACTTCCGACTACCTTATCTACAGTATACCTTCCATATTGCAAATTTCTTCCGTGACGAAGTACAAGCCATTAAAGATTCACTTGACAACACAATTTCAACTGACTCGTCACCATACAGTTATGATACAGAATTTCAGCGACAACCATTAGGAGCACTTAAACCTGTCTCTATTGATTTGGTACGGACAATCGTCCAAAAGTCTTGGGAACTTTATCCAATTCCAACATCACTGCTGCGTGAGTGCTTAGGCCCAAAAAGTGCTTTCATTACTGATTATTATTATCCATCTCTCGCCGGGGAAATTCCCATCATATTTAAAAAAAACTGCCATCGTAATACCTCTGCTGAAACAGCCATCGCTTGACCATAATAATTTAAAGAACTACTGTCCAGTTTCTTATCTCCCATTCATATAAACATTCTTAGAAAAAGCTGTTCTAACTTGTATCTCATCTGAATTCAAACAGTCTTTTTAGCGAAGTACAGTCTGCATATCTCCCTAGCCATATTACTGAAACTACTCTTCTGAAATTATTTATTGACATTCTCTCTGCTTTGGATAGTGGAAAGATTACAGTCCTCACCTTCTTTGAGTTGTCTGCAGTATTTGACACAATATACCGTGCTATATTACTTCACCCTCTTCAGCATGGATTTGGCATTCAGTATATAGCCTTACAGTGATTCAAGACATACATACTCAACACGACTTAATTGTATCTGCAAATGGAATACATTCCAGCCCAGTTGATCAATGTTGTGGTGTTCCTTAGGGGTCCGTACTTGGACCTGTTTGCTTTATTATATACACTCTCAAATGTCATAGATCATCACCCAGAGTTTCACCAATTATATGCTGATGACACCCAAATATACAAGTTTAGCCATCCAACTGAAGTTGAAGCTATCATCCAAGGAGTAGAGAGGTGCGTTTCTGATGTGAAATCATGGATGCCTTGTAACAAGCTGCCGATGAATGATGATAAAACTGAGGCCATTCTGATCACAGCACAGAACGTTTCTCATTCACATCCTTTACCTCAGACTATAAATATCAGCAACACCATCATTAAATTCACATAGTACATTACTAACATATAATTAGGTAAAGACAATAACTTTTGTTATGCCTGATAAATGTTTGACTATTTTTCTTTGTGCATGCGTTCAACGTTGTCTAGGATGAACAAGTGTCTATCCCGGCAATTAATGGAACCAACATATGTCTCGTCAAAAATTACTTATGGCGAGGGACGTTATAAGCACGATATGCACGGGTATTT
Source organism: Unio pictorum (assembly GCA_030141615.1). Lineage (NCBI taxonomy): Eukaryota > Metazoa > Mollusca > Bivalvia > Unionida > Unionidae > Unio > Unio pictorum. The sequence goes on from JARLTB010000297.1 coordinate 5,168,408, forward strand.
TACTCTAAATATTACTCACTGTCCTATGAATTTAAGCAAAATCAATGTATAACCGACACACTGGTCGCTTTGGATCTTGACGAGGAGTTCACGTATCTTCGTTGCATTATATAGCCATAGGGCTGAGTGGTAAAATTATATTTAATTTGATATGCGAAGTTATTGAGTTTGTGTTGTCATATCATGTAATGATTCATGTATCACAGCGGGAATTTGAAACGTTGTGTACTTTGAATTTCAAATTGCTATGAAGAGTTTAATATATTAGCATTAGAACTCACTATTACAGTTTGGTTTTATTGTAGCTAACGAGTCTAACGAATGTGACGAGTATGATGAGTTTAGCTGATGGGTTTAGCTGAAGAGTTTTGCTGAAGATTTTAGCGTACGATTTTATTTGGCGAGTTTAGCTGCGGACGAATTCAGCTGACATGTAGATCTATCTTCCTCTGTCAATATGTTGGTACGTATGTCTGTATATGTGGCGGAACCACGACTGTAATTCCAAGGTGCCGAATACTGTATGTACGTGTGTATACGTATGTATGTACATGTGGTGGACCCACGACTGTACATGTGGTGGATCCATGAAGGGTGCGAGCGGCCGATACAAGTCTGGGCCAACCCAAAGGTACTAGGTTTATCGCTGTATGAATCGTGCGACTGTACAAGAGTCAAGAAGCATATGTTTGTTCCAATTGTTGTTTCAATTGGTATATTTATATGTACATGAGATTATTTTGAATCTTAGTATTCCAGGAGACTTTTTAATCTCGCGTACAGTGCAGAACATTGGAAACGTATTTGAACAACTTGAGATTGATTGAATCTGAAATCTAGTCTGTGCTAGAAATTAATTATGTGAATATCTTACAGTGCATATTATTATTTGAAACGAGATTTATTGAATCTGTATATCAGATAGATATAATAGTTTTGTTTTATTTTCAATGTGTGAATGTTTGCATAGAGTGATGAATTGTAAGTTGAGGCAGTGTGAAAATCATTGCGATTTTACATCATATATGCTTCTTTACCAATTTAGTTCATAAAATGCCATATTTCACACATTGTGTTTAAGTTATTTATTTGATCCAAAGTCCCCTAAGTTTCAATTCTGCAACAAACGCCTAGGTGTTACTCTCAACAGTACTCTCACATGCATCAACATGTCATGAACATATGCAATGCAGCATATATTGAACTGAGACGCATCAGTTCCATTCGCAAATATCTTTCATTTGATGCCATGCAAACACTTGTGTGTTTATTAGTACTTTCAAGACTTGGAATATTGTAACTCAATTTTGTCTGGTTTGTCTCAATATCTACTTCAGAAACTTCATAAAGTTCAAAATACAGCTGCACGGATCTTCTTTAGAGTACCTCAATCAGAGCACACCTCCACAGCTCGGTACCCTACAATAGCTATCAATTCGATACAGAATCAAACACAAAAGGTGTTCTCTGTGCTATGTTTCACTGACAGACTCCAGTCCAACATATCTATCCGGCTTCATACATGTGTATACACCATCAAGATACTTGTGCTCCTCTTCTGATAATCGTATACTCATTGTCCCCACTATGACAGCGAAGTCATATAGACAATGTTCGTCTGCTTACCAGGTCCCGGCGATGTCGAACGAATTGCCCATTGAAATTATACAAAAAGACACAGTGGTCCTTTTCAAGAGTGCTCTTAAAACTCACCTTTTGTGACTGCAGGAACAAACATAGAAACATAATAATGTTTCGTATCTTATAATTTTTCAGCATGTGTTTATGTTTTCCAATTTTATGTGTCTTGCCATTTGTTTTTCTGTAATGTAGTCATACCATTATAGATGTTGTAAAGCGCTTAGAACTTTTAAAGGTTATGCGATATACAAAGTCCTCATTATTACTATGATTATGATGAGTATTATTATTATTATTATTATTATTATTATTGTCATATAAAACTGATGATTTGAAAGAACGTTGCAAGTAGCAGATATACTGAATGTGCTTGAGATAAAAGTAAAAGATTAGTCGCACAAATATCGTCACGCTATGAAAACTGTCTAAAATCTTTGCTAAAATTCGTCTGCATTTTCCTCGTAGGCGTTTAATACTTCATGTGGCTGAAACGTGCAAGATTTTCCGAGTGAGGTTTGTTTTATTGTTTGCTAAACACTATGAATACCTGGATGTGTTTAAAAGAAACTGTTAATATTTTATATAAAATATTACCAATCAATGCATGCTTACTGGAATTGAATTTAACTACATACAATTCTGATTGTGTATAGTTAGCTCTTTTATTTGGCCGTAATCTAGTTTAGTTTGTATATAAATGTCAAGATCACAATATATGGAACTTGTTATTTCTACTGATACACATTTAGTGTCTCGACGTTGTTTTCCTTCAAGCAAAATATTTATCGGGTTGTCCACAAATATCCAGTTAGTATACTCAGATGTTAGATATATAGAAATTTTACATAACTTTGACAATGTGTCCGTCGTACGTCGTACCGCCTTAACAATTATTATTTTATCCATCTTCAAAATCAACAACTTTTTTGTAGTAAACACTGGTGCAGAATTTATCCTGACACAAAGGGCAAATTTGTGCAAAAGTGACGATCGGCGGTCAGATATATACATTATACCAAAAACAGTTAAACCCTTTAAACATTGTTTTCAAATTCGGTTCAACTAAATTTGATTAAATAGTTCATATAAAAAATGCCGAATCACCTTAACAAGTGACCTCTGTTGCAAATTTGGAAAGCCCTTGGTCATAAAATTAGAAGGCACAATCTTTCAAACTGCGTCTATAACCGCCGAATAGAAGTTTACTAAAACTCATGAGAGAAAAAAATATCTGATACAGAGACTTTTCAAGTTGTAATAAATGACGACGAAATGCCATTACAAAACAGCCGACCTTAATCAAATATGAAACCACTTAAAGGCTTGTCCTCGAAACTTTAGAAACATAGTATAACAAATTTGACTGAGTGCAGTAAGACAAAGATGGGTTTTAATTTTTGTACAACGTTTGGTGATCAGCCACCACTCGATCACTTACACGTTACTAACTCTGTAGCAGTTGTGCAATGTATGACCTACTATTTCATTTGTGAGATTATTACATTTATTAAATGAAAATGCATGGGAAAACTTTGTTTCTAAATGTAAACTTGAAATTTGTGTGCCTGGCTTAGAATCTTTAATAAAACCACTATTTTAAGGATTGTTCGATTTGGAATTTAAATATTTTATTTGATACGCATGGGTACATTTTAACATGTCTACAGTTTTTTTATATAGACAGTAGTGTGCTTTCGTATTGTAAACCGTAGGCATATATACATGCCTTTATCAAGATTATAATTGTCCCCCATTACGCTAAGTTATTTTGCTTATTATAATTAGTAATTATTTGGCAATCTGAATATTTTCAAAATACATTGAAAGAAACGTCACAAACGTACACAATTCTCTCCTGGTAGCACGGTGTATTATTCGGTAATAGATACGCACCCATTTCTGAAGTATGTTCAATACAAGTGGCAAGAATTGCTAGAGTAAAAAATAATAAAGTTTATTCCCTTCAAATAACATATAAAATGGTTAAGATAACTATGAACGTCACCCATATCAACATCATGACGTCTCGCCCTTATTAGTTTAATCATGCTCATTGTAATGTGATATTTAGAGTTGCTAATATTTATATAACTCATATTTAGAAAGGGATTTAATACCACTAACGATGTGTTTTACAGTTAATGATAAATATATAGAGAAGAAACCTTTCTACTACAGCCACCACCACCACTACTATAATTATCACTGCTACCAGTGAAATCACTAACAGCAGCAGCACCATGCACATCCTTACATAAACATACAAGCAATTAAGCAAGAAAATGTTAAATGTCTACGTATCTGTGTGTTATCTTACTCTTAGTATCTCGAATAATGGGGTTAGTATCGTATGATAATTTGTGTAGATACACAACATTTAGAACTGGTCACAACATGAAGAACTCTCTTTAGTAATTATTGCATATCACCAAATGGCCTTACATCACAAAAGTATTTGTCTCATTACAAAAAGTCTTTATCTAATATACAAATATCTGAATGAACTAGAATCATTGAAAAACAGCTTTAAAACTCACCTTTTTAATCAGATTGAGAATAATTTTAACACATGATAAATGAATTTAACCACAACAAATATTAACATATATCATTGCTGTCCCCATATGTTACAAGGCAACATAACTGTTAAAATCAAAACTATCGGACAAGAGAAAACTCTATTTTGATAAGATTGCATTAAACTGTACATTATACACATGCCCCTTGTTTAATGTTCCTCTATGTAGATGATTCAACTGAAATAACCATATTTGTTTCTTCAAAACACAGTGACATAGACCTTTGACTGGCCCTAAAATCAATAGGCTTTGTCCTTATCCCCAAGTCTAAGCCAACAATAAAGTTTGGTCTAGGTTTATGATGTGAAAACCAATGATATCGTGCAGAAACCAGTTATATACTGTCAGCCATAGCCACTTTGATGTTGACCTTTCACCCCAAGCATGTTAGTTTTTATTTCTTTACATTAAAGTACCAGCAAAGTTTAGCATCTATAGACGTTTGAGTTATTGTGCGAAAAACAGACTTTTGACAGACAGGCGGAGTGACGGATATCATATTATAATACACTTCACGCCATAACGCGTATCACAAGATGGAGTGGTTGGAGTAGCTGTCAGTGTAAATTGTAGCGTTATCAGAGTTTTCCTTTGCTTCAGAACACAAAACGATCTTAGGAACATTTACGTGACCATGAAAATAAGGTATTTTGTGTTGTGAAAATGATTCAAAGTTATCTATTATAAACTCACTCCGATTGTGAGTGACAAATAGTCATTTTAGTATTGTTAGTGTGTGCATTTACATGTTTATTATAGAATGTAAGAAATGAACATAATAAGATTGTGGAACTTTTCGTCTAAAAACGAATAACGATTGTTTTAAAAGAATATAAACAAGATAGTTACATATAAACACAGTTCCGGTAGCCAACATGAGCGCATTCGTGTATTTGACACAAAAAAAACTGGATAGGATTGTCTTATGACTTTAACAGTGGGAAACAATGGTAATGCGAGTCACGGAAGAAGTAATTGGGTTATTGTCAATATTTACTTTCAATATGAACCTATTTATTAGTACAAACAAATATTCAATACGATGTTTGGTGTGATGCGCTAGTAAATATTATATTTGCATGTAAACTGACCATACATACTCGTTTGAACTCGTTAAATCGTGATGCTATTACACGAATAGATGTATACATACTCGTTTCAACTCGTTAAATCGTGATGCTATTACACGAATCGATGTATACTCTCCTAGGTATCAGCATCGTTTCCATTTCAGGCACATTTGGAAAATTCATGTCCTTACCCCTCTTCGTGGTCACATTTTAAAGCTAAGCAATTTTGTTTAATATAAATTTTAACAAATATTCGTTTTATAGACCCTTAGCTAATACTCTAACTAATCATCGATTTAATCACAATTATTAAAGGGTAGTTATGTTATGTCTATGTAACTGTGTGTTATCATACTCTTAGTATCTAGAAAAATGGGGTTAGTATCGTATGATAATTTGTGTAGATACACATCATTTAGCACTGCTCACAACATGTATAACTCTCGTGAGTAACTACTGCAAATCACCAAATGGATTTACATTACAATTTTGTTTGTCTCATTACAAAAAGTCTTTGTATACAAAGGTCTGAATGAAGTATAATATTTTGAAAAACAGCTTTGAAAATCTCCCTTTGAATCTGATTGATAATAATTTTAACATATGATGCATGAATTTAAGCACAACAAAATTTGAACATATATTTTTGCTGGTCGCATATGTCACAAGGGAACATATTAGTTATTATTAACTCTTTATTTTTTGTGGTACGATTGTCCACACATTTAACATGATACACATACCCCCTGTTTAATATTCCTCTATGTATATGACTGGAGTGAAATAACCATATTTGTTTATTCAAAACACAGTGATCTAAACCTTTGACTGACCCTAAAATCATTAGGCTTTGTCTTTATCCCCAAGTCTAAGCCAACGACAATGTTTGGTCTATGTCTATGATGTGATAACCAATGCTATCGTCCAGAAACCAGGTGTCTACTTTTAGCCATAGCCACCTTGACGTTGACCTTTGACCCCAAGCTTGATAGGCTTTTCTTTACATTAAGAACCAGCAATTCAAGTTTAGCATCTATATAAGTTGGACTTATTTTCCGAAAGATAAATTGTTAACAGACAGACGGAGTGAGGGATTTCATAACATAACACACTTCACGACATAGCGCGTATCACAAGATGGAGTGATTGGAGTAGCTGTCAGTGCAAACATTGTAGTTTTATCATGTTTTTCCATTGCTTCATAATACAAAATAATCTCAGGAACATTTACGTGACCAAGAAAATTGACCATTTTTTGTGGTGAAAATGATTGAAACCTCCTGAAGTTATCTTTTATAAACTCACTTCGATTATGTTTTAGTGATAATATTCATTAAAATAATAAACCTATGATGGGTTAATTTGCTGCGTAAATCTTGTTCATAACGACAACTGGAACATTTGCAGTGTAAATATTTAACCATCTCATAAAGTTCAACAGCTGGTGAAACTTGTGGGTGACAAATAATCATTTTAATATTGCTAGTGTGCGCATTGTTTATTATATAGTGAAAGAAAGGGACTTGATAAGATTGCATAACGTTTCGTCTTTAAAGAATAACTATTGTTAAAAGAATATAAACAAGATAGTTACATAACAAAACAATTCCCGTAGCCAACATAAGCGCATGCGTTTATTGTAAATATACAAAAAAACTGGATAGGATTGTCCTATGACTGTTTTGACAGTGGAAACAATGGGAATGCAAATGACGGAAGAGGAGGCTAACAATATTGAAGCTAGGCAAGTGGGTTATTGTCAACATTTACGTTCAATATAAATCTATGTATTAGTACCTATAAATATCTAACACTAAACGTTGTTTGGTGTGATGTGCTAGTAAATATTATATTCGCATGTAAACTGACCATACATACTCGTTTTAACGCTTTAAATCGTGATGCTATTACACCAAGCGATGTATAACGCTGCTAGGTACCGGCCTCGTTTCCAGTTCAGGCACAATTCGAACATTCCTGTCCTTACCTCTCTTCCTGGTCACATTTTAATGCCAAGCAATTTTGTGTATTGTACATTTTTACCGTTTAAACAAATGTTTTTTGCATGGACCTAATACTCTAACTGATCATGGATTTGATCACCATTATTAACGTGTAGTTTTGTTATTACTGGTTGCAAATAACGGCAGCCCCGCACACGTGCTATAGATGTTACCCCAGTCAACGGTAGAAATTCTCTACCAGGCGCACAGTTGTGTTGTGTTCCTCAGGAAGAATACAAGGGTTGATGAATACAAGGGTTTATCAGCGTCTGTGCTAGAAAACGACCAGGTTTTCAAGGTGGAATCACATCACAATTATTATTTTCAGTTCAGTTCTACGAATGTAGTTCTAGTCTATTTATCGAACATTTTTTCCTCCTACTTTTTGGTGTTTATATCAGAGCTATAGTTATGCATTTTGGTAGGAATTTAAAAGTTAATTGTTTATTCTTGAGAATATGAGCTCAGATATTGATTCTTTGTATTAATTTCGGTAACAATGCACAGTGAGTAATAAGGCCTTGGTGATGATCCGGAAGTGAAATATGTCTAGGCTTATCTCCAACACACATTCTATTAATCCAACGCCTATCTCTGAAACATTGATGTAATTCACGAACTTAATGTAGCTTCTCGTGGGTGGGTGGTTTTTTCCGGGGATTTCCCGGGTTCTTCCTCAACCAATAATACTGTCCGACATGTATAGCCAACAACTCTGAGATACAATCTCGAAATCTACGACCTATCTCTGACATAACCGTTCTTAATCTGCGCATTTCTGAGACACAATGTCTTAATTTACGACCTTTCTATAATAATAATAATAATAATAATAATAATAATAATAATAATAATAATAATAATAATAATAATAAGGACTTTGTATAGCGCCTAATCTTTCGAAGCTCTAAGTGCTTTACACCATCAATAATGATATGACTACACTACAGAAAAACAAATGACAAAAACAATGAAATTGGAAAATATAAAAATATGCTGAAAACATATAAGATACAAAACATGATTAGGTCTCTATTAATCTAGAGCCTATCTCTGATACAAAATCTTTATCAACGGCTTATCGATGATACATTATATTAATCTAGAGCCTATTACTGATACACACTATTTTATCTACGGCCTATCTCTGATACAGAATCTCTTAATCTATTACCTATCTCTGATACATTTTATTAATCTAGAGCCTATCTCTGATACACAATCTCTTATCTACACAATATATCTAACACGCGCTTTCATAATCTATGGACTTTTTGAATCAAACATTTTACTAAAGGCACAATAGTGCAAAGTGTCTGTAATTTTATGAATTCTAAAGATCATGACAAAAACATTAAATTAATTAAATCAGCCCATTCTGACCCACATTCTCTTAATCTACAACGTGTCTCTGGCATACATTATACTAATCCATTACATATTTCAGATATAAATTATATTAATCTAAGAGTTATCTAAATCACACATTCTCTTAATTCTCGATATGTCGCTGACACACGCTTCCTGACAAATTCTCTAAATATAGGCCTATCTCTTGCACATTCTTTTAATATACACGCTATCTCTGACACACAATGTTGTAATCTACATCATGTATCTGACATCACTCTCTTAATCCACGGGCAATCTTTGACATGTATTCTCTTAAGCTACAGCCTATCTCTGACAGATATTTTCTTAAGCTACGGCCTGTTTCTGACAATAATTCTCTTAATCCACAAATATACGGCTTATCTGTGACGGGTATTCTTTTAATCATTGTTCCCATTACGAAAACGAAGTCATATGGACAACGTTCTTTTGCATACCAGGGCCCAGGGATGTGAAGCAAATTGCCCATTCAAATTATACACAAAAAAACAGTAGTCCCTTTAACGTGTACTCTTAAAACTCACCTTTTTCGAATGCAGGGACAAACTTAGAGACCTAATAATGTTTTGTATCTTATATGTTTTCAGAATGTTTTCATATTTTCCAATTTCAATGTTTTTGTCCTTTGTTTTTTTCTTTAGTTTAGTCATATCATAACGATGGTGTGCAGCGCTTAGAGTTTCTAACGATTAGGCGTTATACAAAATCCTCATTATTATTATTATTATTATTATTATTATTATTATTATTATTATTATTAATCCACAAAATATTATTAACACAGTCTCTAAATCTAAATCTTACATCATACATACACTTTATTAATCAATGATAAAGTCACAGTTACGTTCTCTTAGGAATATTGGGTTTGTTTTGCTGACGATTCATGGGACGACATATCTGGGTCTATGCTATTTTTGTGTAAGCGCATAAAGGGAAAAACTATAATCATTCCATTCTTACTAAGATAAAATGGAATGTCTTATCACATATTTTTAAAAATATACAAATATTAAATATTTCAAAAAAGACGTATGAAATTATTTTATTAAGTTGTGATAAATGAAGATATGAACCCTATACATAAATATATATATATACGTTTAGCTAACAAAGTTAAATGTGAATTTTATTCTTAATGAAGGACAAAGAACACATACATGCATGCATGCATGCATACATACATACATACATACATACATACATACATACATACATACATACATACATACATACATACATACATACATACATACATACATACATATTAACTAACATACATACATACATACATACATACATACATACATACATACATACATACATACATACATACATACATACATACATACATACATACAGATTTTTATTTATTTATGTACTTATTTATTTATTTATTAATGTATCGCAAATCACAATATCTGACTGAGACAATCCACCTGGTAGTGTAAGCGTTCTGCAACTTCTTTATAACACATCACACATTCATAATATCCTCACACGACCGCCATCCAATCAATTTGTTTGGGCCTACAAGGCGACAGTAAATAAAATATCAATCATTGGATTAAATTACTAATTATGGTGCGCTTTTTATATTCCGGATGCATTTCGTTTAAAATTGATCGCGGTTGGGTAGAAAACAACCGGAATTGTGTGGAATACTTTTTATATAATACTTGAACATTCGGAGGTTTGTAATATGTGCACGTTAAACTACTGTACGAACATTTGTATATTTATTAATTTTGATCGCACCTTTGTCGTGTTGAATCGTGTCTAATTATGTGATTCGACTACACTTTCATCGTGTAGTATCGTTATTGTGTTTAGTAATCAGATTAGCCTGCACCTTCGTCGTGTAGTATTGTTATCGTGTCTAGTTATCAGATTTGCCTGCACCTTCATCATGTAGTATCGTTATCGTGTCTAGTTATCAGATTTGTCAGCAACGTCGTCGTGTAGTATCGTTATCGTTATCGTGTAGTTATCAGATTTGCCTGCACCTTCATCGTGTAGTATCGTGCATATTTATTTGATTTCACTGCGCCTTCGTCGCATAGCATGGTTCATCATTAAGCACCTACTATTGTCGACCACAATATACGCTGTACTTTAGAGTGTCAAACTTTCAGTGCACCTTCACTTATGTATTTCCTGTCTGCATTTTCTGCCACGCTATTCGCCAGCGTTTCGCTAGCGCACAGTGTATGTCAGTTTTTATACAGATGAGCCCACATTGTATATTAGTTTTTATACAGATGATGAACTCGTATCCCATTCTCTGTAGAAAAACTTTCCTTTGGAAGTCATAAGAAATATAATGTCGTTTACATAGGCCTTAATATATTATGGTTTAAATTTATCCACTTTATAAATTGTTAAATTCTTACTTTGTGATTTTCTTTACATTTATATTATTATTATGAATTGGGATTATATATATATTCAGTCATTAAATTGACTCATATATATGCACATTAACAAATGAGACTCGCTATAACCAATTTATAATTAAGTTGACGATTTCTGTTTTCGCTGTATATTCTCGTATGACACCTTTAAAACACAACAACCCCAGACAGTACTGTCACTTTATAAAAAGCACCTTATGCAATAATCTGGAGCAAAAGTATGACCTATTTAAACTTTTATATGCATACTTTGAGCATTCCTTCCAATTTCAAAATGCTGTAAAACAAATCATCCATAAATCAAATAATCAGCAATCATCGAGAACTACGGAAATACGTCAGGGTAGTGAAGATATAAATTTGACATCGGATCTGACAGTTCGAGTATTCGTCTTGTACGATCTATTTATATACTTGCCTGCAGTGGCTGATGTTTAACATAGCATCAACGTTTATATCTGGTCGACTTGTGTAATACTTAGTTTATCATTCTTTCATAGGAGTATGTGTTGCTGTTCTGGGTTCAACCTCTTCAACAGCGTAAAAGATGCTAATCGTGACGGCCAGTATGTTTGGTAGAAGAAGAATCTTAAGATAATGTCGTCTTTAGTACTTGAAATTCTTGCAAATTCGAGTTACTATGATTTATATAAATAAGGGAGACATTCTGTACCACAATCATTTCCAGGAAAAGCAGAGTTGTATCGCTTGAACATTTTGCGATTACTACTTGAAGACGATTTGGGTATCTGGGGGAAAAAAGGCATGATCACCCGATAAACACACAAATGTTCATTAATTTAAGAATTGATATTTGAAGAGAAATATATGTATTAAGTGATGACACATATATTCATAGAATGAAATAGTTGTACTACAAGAAAAGAAATATTCTTATCCAAGGACCACACCATTTATATTATTATAAACGTGGGAGGTGACGTGATAATTTACCCTTTCAATGACAACACACAAATAATATTAGTAAAATCGTTATATGTGAAACGAAAACATAGACTCATCTAATGATCACATACACAAATTAAAAAGAAAGAGGTGGCGAGAAAACGTCATCAATGACGTCACCCAACCCCAGTGGCGTCGCTGATGGGGTGCGGAAGGTGCAGACCTCACCGCGTGAAACCATCTCAGAGAGGTGACACCAAAATGAAAAATTGCAAATTTTTCAAAGCATACACTGCTCGGTAAAGTAAATTGAATGTAAAAATAACTATAACTTAACGTTGTTACAGTTCTTAATACTTTTACCTTCTGACGTTCAAGTAATTTGTTTTTGTTATTGTCATTTTAATACTGTGGATTTATTTTAAGAAGAAGATATCCATGGTGCAAGTCTGGAGGGGTGACACCTTCCCTAGCGACCCCGCTGCCAAACCCAAAAGAAGCTGAAACAGATTTTTCTTCTATTTTTAATAGCAATGGTTTTTCAAATGTCTAACAGCGGCCTAAATTAAGGTGTTTCGGCATCTTTTGTGTAAACTCTGAAGATTCATGCAATGATTCTTTATGTCCGATTTGCCTAATTTGATGGAGCGGATTTTGTGAAGAATTTATTTGATGTGGTTTTAATTAGTGTAACGTATTTGACGGCATATCGGCAATTTGCATAATTTAGAAATAGTGTCAGTGTGCTCTGGTCATTAATTTAGTAAAGGTAAGCGATTAACTTAGGAGGAAAGCATCCAAAATTTAGCGATTTGAAACAGCGCACTCCTGCACCGGGAATAAAATGCAGTCGAGTTTCAGCAAAGATTAGTAGAGAAACCTTTCTTAACATGATGTCATTTGTGCAACACTTCGTTTATTCTTGTGTCAACCGCTAATGAAGTCTATTAATTTCAGCTTACTTCTTGATAATAGTTCTAAATGAAAGACTACACTATTTGCTTACTTTACAGTCTTAAAAAGATTTTATTCTTTCATTTTACTCCGGTTTTTATTTTAATCTTGAGTTTTATTTTTTATTTATTTTACTTTTCCCAATCATACGGTCTCAAACAAACCAATCTATAACTTACCATGAAGCACACCTCCATGCAACAACTAATGTTCATTCTAAGGGATTCTATCGGATTATTTTGAAACGAATGATTTCACAGACGTTTACGAAAATAGGTGAAAGTACTACTCAATAACCGCTCTGGTGGCCTAGTGGTTATAGCGTCCGCAGCGGAGGCGGTAAATCATGGATTTGATCCCCGACCGAGTCATACCATGTGTGCCTTTGTGGGACATCGCGCTACATGTCTGCGGTATGAAGCCCCAGTGTTAGACATCACTATAAACTACCTCGCTGCAGATATTGTTGAGATAGGATTGAACATTTTTTAAAGTTACCTTAAACATCCTAATCAAACAAACAAACAATGTACTACTCAGGAATTGGTTAGTCGATCAAATAGTTCTCGTGTTCCAACCTATTTTCTCTAAAATGTTTTCAAGGTATACATTTCGCATTTCATTGCTAGGATGTCATCTCAAGCACAAACCCTCTTTTAAGAAAAACACCTTATTTATTTAACATCTAATTTGGAACATGTCTTTGCGACTAACATCGTGATTTAAATTTAAAGTGAAGAACTAAGTGTGGGTTTTTTTGTCCACAAAAGTCCGAAAGTCCGACACACGTTTGAATCAGCCAGATACAATAACAAAAATTACGAGGACAGTGACATGTTTCTCATTTCTTCTCTTAAGGTTTTAATTGGATACAAATTTGAAAGTATGAATTGAATAACCAGATGTTTCGTTGAGTGATATGTCTCGCTTGCTTGGCATTTATAAAACATTCTCCAACTCAACATGGTCAGTACAACGAGAAAAGCGGTTAATTACAATTGTGTTTTCAAAGTGCTATAATAAATGTGAATACACATATGAAATTGCATGACCATAAATCTAACAGTGAACAAGAAACTACGCTGTATGTTGCGAAATCAAAACAATATCTGGATATATCGAACGAGAGAGAGAGAGAGAGAGAGAGAGAGAGAGAGAGAGAATTTTACAAATGCTCTAGTTCAGCTGTGTGTATTGTGCCATGACGAATGTTCATAAAAGGAACACCCCTTTCTCGCTTTGCAATTACTGTTAAAAAAGTAGTCTTCGTTATATCGAAACAATAATAATAATAATAATAATAATAATAATAATAATAACATTAATAATAATAATAATAATAATCACTATTAATTTTATTATTATTATTATCATTATTGTTATTATTATTATTATTATTATTATTATTATTATTATTATTATTATTATTATTGTGTAGTTGTGGTGTTACAGCAGCTGCCAATGATGATAATGGTTTTTGCAGTAGTTGTAACAAAATGATTAGTTTTAATTAGTGGCTGTATTTATTCTTTGTTTAAGTGCTGGTATTGTAAAGATATTTTTAGTTGTGTTCTTCCTGGTTTAGGGTATATTAAAATCCTTTCCGCTGAATTTCTTTTTATTTCTTTTTCTTTATGCCATAATCATTGGGCGTAAAATTCTCAGATAATTAAGTGCGAGTGATAGAAAAAACACTAATCCTCATTATAAGGAAATTAAAACAAGAAAAAAAATGTGAGAAATGTCTTTCCTGTAACGAGAGAGAGAGAGAGAGAGAGAGAGAGAGAGAGAGAGAGAGAGAGAGAGAGAAAGAGAGAGAGAAAAGAAGAAGAAGAAGAAGAAGAAGAAGAAGAAGAAGAAGAAGAAGAAGAAGAACTATAAACATTACGTTACCATGCGCAAGATGAACGTCATAAACATCTGACGTCATAAACATGTAACGTAAAAGGTAACAACCCTAGTTACGGCTGTCAATTCATGTGTCATTCACAGCGAACAGACGTTTATTGTTAACGCATGCAATTATTGCCCATCTGATGAAACAGACGTGATAAATGGATTAAATTCCGGTTCCAAATATTGCACCAGTCTGCTAGTATAGAATCGTGTAAGCTTTGGAAAATTCCTTTCAATCTCTAAACAAGATATTGCTAAAGACCATGTCATAGATGTGCTAAGGCAAGGAGGAGTGTGGGAACGTGACGACATAACGTTGGTAAAGGTATGTATCTATGGATATAATAATATGACATGTTAGTACAATACAGATTATGTAGTGCCAAATAAACGTTAAGATATGCAAAACCAACGTCAAAATCCCCAATGTAAACGGGATAAAAATGTTATGGTGAGCGCTGTTCTACGGAGTAGTGTTTCAGGGATATTAAACATGTTCAAAATTTATTTATTTTATTCATCAAATTTATTATTTCTAACTCGATTGTCTCCATACAGTTCCTTATATTGTCATCTTATACGCGTGTTAGACCAAAATTTAAAGTGTTAACCAGCAGAGTTCTCACTGTCATGTTTCGAATACTCAAAGAAAATATTTTCATTTAAGGGTTCGATGCTAGAATCTCAGACTTCCCGAAAGCTAAAACAAAGTGTCAGACATTCGGTCTGACAAAACCTGAAAATCTGTCAGACCGAAAAAAAATCTGTCAGACCGACAAGATATAACAAAATTGAGGTGTTTTGTAACGTGTTTTGTTTTCTATTTTCTAAGTGTAAATAACACAGGTTAATCAAGTAAAGTTAAGTCAAATTCACTGATAGTCTGTTGTAAACATGATCAGTTTATCAAAATTGTCAAGTTCATCTTAGTTTTTTTTAATGTACCTATTAATAATTATCACTTTACCAAATTTAATCATTGCTTTGTAGAATTAAAAAAAATCAGATCTTGTTTAATCAGATTTACAGAATTTGTTAAACTTTTATAATGAATAATACTTTCATTGATGTTCTCCTTGAAGACCTGCATAACATTCTCAAAGAGTTCCAGAGACTTTGTTGAGTTTGGAGTGCTGATGTTCAGGAACCTTTCTTTAACAACACCTTTCATTGCAGTTCTTATGTATATGGTCTCCTGAGATATCTGTACTTCAATCCATCATAAAGACAAAAAATGGAATATACTCTATAAGATTGACAGTTTTTTGCTTCTCTGTCTGTGCTATACTGTGTATGAAATCTGTAGCTGCTTTGTCATTAATATATGTACTGCCTATGTATAATTGTTTAGCTTTGTCAATTTCACACAGCCATGTATAATCTGATAGTGGACGATTATTTTTGGCTACTGCGTGTGCATTTCTGAACAAATGCACTAATCTACTTCTTTCAGCTGCCTTTAATTGCTTAAGTGCTTTGCCGGCTTCTGACCCTAGTTTTTCCTGAGCAGTTTTCTGTCTGCCTGAAACAAACTCTGATGCTTGTTTGTGGAACTTGGAAAGTTCATGATCATTTATTGTTGACATTCTAAAATTTGTACATCCGACGATAAACGCGTTTGTGTTTCGCAAATTTTCATCAGACCTCGCTTTCTTGCCGTAGAAACTGAGACACATGGCACACTGCATAACTTGCTTTATTTCATCAAATATTAACCAGTCTCTGTTTTCTTTCCATTTATCATTAAAGGTTCTTTCAACCCTATGTTTTTCAAAATCCTTTTTCTTTTCTTTCAATTATTCATAAGATAGTTTTCTTTTTTTCCCTGGTTTCGCTCCGTCGTAATATTTCAACGATGCCATGATGACCGGTGAGCCGCATAACTGTTTATAACAGGCGTAACGATTGGATCGCTCAAAAGCTTGTAACCAATGAAAATCTGTTTAACAAACTAGTTTCACTAACGACTACTCGAACGGTGCAGAGTGAGAAAACTGCCGGACAGTCGGTCCGATGCGGACTAACAAACTGTCGGTCCGAGTAAAAATGTGTCGGTCATGTCCGACGAACCGACGGCTTTCGGGAAGTCTGCTAGAAGATAAACAAGGTATCTTCTGCATCCAGTGAACGCAATATCTGCTTCAACTAATTCCAGATAAATGGTAGAGGAGGGGGAAAATATGCCCTTACTTTTTAAAGTTAATGAAAATTATTGAATTGCATGGAGCTTGGACAACAGTACAATATGAACTACATTACTCTTGTTGTGTGAAGGATAGATTACCGCCTCCACAAATACGGATGCTGTGTTGATTTTCCGAAACCAAACACCTATATAAAAAGCAATACATTATTTATAATCGTATTTCACGCACAAACACACAGAACTGTTTTGAAATGATGATATTGTTTGTTGTGTGTGTGAAAATGTTGAATAGAATATTATACGAATAATATGCTTATATGCTTATGTTTGTATTTTCTATCATATTTGAGTCATAATATTGTAAGCAATACAAAAAAATATGTGTGTGCCTGTAGTAAGTTTTGTCTTTTTATTACAATGGATAGTTTGGAAGTTAAATTTGAAATATTGGAATAGAGCATCGTGCTTCATCAATGTTGACATTATTAAAATTATTAAAATTTAGTATTTCCTTCTAACTGTTGTCAGGTTGACAAAACACCGCCCTTTACTTTGAATTATGTATTGGCGTTGATTCTATCCATATCTATAGTCTAAATATTGGATTTTGGCATCAATTATTTGACACGTTTTGTTATGTAAGTTTATTTTTTTATACTTTGTATAGCTTTATGAATGGATTAAACTTTAAAAAATGATTATTAGACTTTAAAATATAAACAAAAATGAGCTGGAACTCTCCGTGATCTTAGAACTGTAGTGGGATGATTTTGCTAAACGGACTATGTTTGTGACGTTCTTCGTAGCGGCTTCGTAGATTTGTTTATGAATAGTGAGTTTAGTGGAAAGCCAAAGCCTCTCTACTTTTCGGCGATGTCTTTTAGCAGTGCAAAGCTGGTCCCTAACACTGCTATACCATGGAGAACACTTTTTTATTGATACTCTGCATTTGGTGGCTGGGGCATGTTTTTCAAGCAATGAAAGCAGGCAGTTATCAAGTTGTTCCGCTGTTGGATGTAAGAAAGTTGTGATATATCGTGGGGATACGACTGCCAAATTGTTAAAGCTACGTTAAAAAATCACACACATACACATACACATTCACACGCAAAAACAGTCTTACTGTTGTTGCTATCACTCGTACTTGTGAACACATTTGAGATAATTAACCGTTGTATTCTGGATGGTAATGTTTAGAGCGACTATTTCTTGTCACTCAGGCTTAACACAGTTATATGTGGATTTCATTCTTAATGAAGAAGGACAAAGGATACATATCCTCACAATACCGCCAATCGTAATATTCTAACACTACCGCCATTCATAATATCCTCACACAACCATCAGCAAGTCGATTTGTTTGGGCCTTCAAGGTGATAGTTAATAAAATATCAATCCGTGAATCAAATGACCAAGTATGGTGCACCTTTTATATTCAGGATGCATTTCGTTTTAAAATCGATCGGGGTGGGGTAGAAAACAAACGGATTGTGTGGGAATCCTTTTTATACTATACATTCGGGGGTTTGTAATGTGTGCACGTTAAACTACTGTACGAACATTTGTATATTTATTTGATTTGATTGCACCTTTATTGTACGGAATCGTGTCTAGTAATCCGATTTGATTGCACCTCGTCGTGTAGTGTCGTGTTTAGTTATCTGATTCGACTACACCTTCATCGTGTCATATCGAGCATATTTATCAGCTTTGCCTGCACTTTCGTCGTGTAGCATCGTTATCGTGTCTAGTTATCAGATTTGCCTGCACTTTCATTGTGTAGTATCATTATTGTGTCTAGTTATCAGATTTGCATGCACTTTCATCGTTTAGTATCAAGTCTAGTTGTCAGATGTACCTGCACCTTCATCGTGTAGAATCGTGCCTAGTTATCAGATTTGCCTGCAGTTTCATCGTGTAGTATCGTGTCTAGTTATCTGATTCGACTACACTTTCATCGTTTGGTGTCGTGCCTAGTTATCAGATTTGCCCGCACCTTCGTCGTGTAGTATCATTATCGTGTCTAGTTATCAGATTTGCCTGAACTTTCATCATGTAGATTCGTGTCTAGTAATCTAATTTGACTACACCTTTATCGTGTAGTATCGTGTCAAGTTATCTGATTCGACTATACCTTCATCGTGTAGTATCGTGCCTAGTTATCAGATTTGCCTGCACTTTCTAAGTGTGGTATCATGACTAGTTAGCCAATCTGACTGCACCTACGTCGTCTAATATCGTTATCGTGTCTAGTTATCATATTTGCCTGCACTGTCATCGTGTAGTATCGTGTCTAGATATCATATTTGCCTGCACTGTCATCGTGTAGTATCGTGTCTAGTTATCAGATTTGCCTGCACTGTCATCGTGTAGTATCGTGTCTAGTTATCAGATTTGCCTGCACTTTCATCGTGTAGTATCGTGCATATTTATTTGATTTCACTGCGCATTCGTCGTATAGTGTGATGCATCTTTAGCACCTACTATGGTCGACCACAAAATACGCTGTACGCTCGAGTGTCAAACGCTCAGTGCAGCTTCACTTATGTATTTTCTGTATACATGTTGTGCCACGCTATTCGCCAGCGTTTCGCTAGCGCACATTGTATGTCGGTTATTTATACAGATGAGAAACTCATACCCATTCTCTGTAGAAAACACGTTCTATTGGAAGTCATAAGAAACATTGTGTCGTTTATATAGGCTTTAAAATATTACGGCTTGAATTTCTCCACTTCATAAATTGTTAAATTCTTACTTTGTGATTTTCTTTACATTTATATTATTATTATGAATTGTGATTATATATAGTCAGTGATTAAATTGAATCATATATATGTGCATTAGCAAATGAGAGCCGCTATAACCAACTTATACTTATGTTGACGGTTTCTGTTTTTGATGTATATTCTCGTATGACACCTTTGTAATACAACAACCCCAGACATTACTGTCACTTTGGAACAAAAGTATGACATAGTTAGACATTTATGTGCATACTTTGCACATTCCTTCAAGTTGCAAAATGTTGTAAAACAAGACATCCATAAATCGAATAATCTGCAATCATCGAGAACTACGGAAATACGTCAGGGTAGTGAAGATATAATTTTGACATCGGATCTGACATTTATAGTATTTGTCTTGTACGGTCGTTTTATATACTTGCCTGCAGTGGCTGCTGTTTAACATATAATCAACTTTTATATCTTGGCTCCTTGTGTAATATTTAGTTGATCATTCCTTCATTGAAATATGTGTTGCTGTTCTGGGTTTAACGCTTTTAACAGCTTAACAGATGATTTTCGTGACATCCAGTATGATTAGTAAATGAAGAATCTTAAGACAATGATGACTTTAGTACTTGAAATTCTTGCAAATTCGAGTTACTATGATTTATATAAATAAGGGAGAGATCATGTACCGCAATTATTTCCAGGAAATACAGAGTTTTGTCACTTGAACATTTTGCTATTACAACTTAAAGTCGATTTGGGTATCTGGAGAAAAGGCATGATCACCCGATACACAAACAAATGTTCATTAATTTAAGAAAGATTGATATTTGAAGAGATAAATATGTATTACGTGATGACACATACATTCCTACAATGAAATAGTTTTACTACAAGAAAAGAATTATTCTCATCCAATGAACACACGATTTATATTCGCGAAAACGTGGGAAGTGATGTGATAATAGACCCTTTCAATGACCACACACAAATAATATTAGTAAAATCGTTATATGAGAAACGAAAACATAGACTCGTCTACTGATCACATACACAAATTAAAAAGAAAGAGGTGGCGAGAAAACGTCACCAATGACGTCACCCAATCCAAAAGAAGCAGAAACAGTTTTTTCTTCTATTTTTAGTAGCAATGGTTTTTCAGATGTGTAACAGCGGCCTAACTTAAGGTGTTTCGACATCTTTTGTGTAAACTCCGAAGATTCATTCTATGATATTTTTTGTCCGATTTGTCTATTCTGATGAGCTGAATTTGAGAAGAATTTATTCGATGTGGTTTTAAATTAAAAGTTTTAATTAATGTAACGTATTTGACGGCAGATCGGCAATTTGCTCAGTTTAGAAATAGTGTCAGTATTCTCTGGTCGTTAGATTTAGTGAAGGTAAGCGATTAACTTAGGGAGGAAAAGCATCTAAAATTTGGCGATTTGAAATAGCTCACTCCTACACCGGGATTAAAATGCAGTCGAGTTTCAACAAAAATTTCTTAACATGACGTCATATTTGCAACCCTTCATTTATTCTTATGTCAACCGCAAAAAAGTATATTATTCCAGCTTACTTCTTGATACTAGTTTTAACTAAAAGACTACAATATTTGTTTACTTTTGTTACGTGCTTAGGCTCGAATAAGCAGCAACACAGAAAGAGTGAAAACTAACAAGCTTGTAAAACTTTAACAATGATTTATTAAGTACAATTATTTTCATAAAATAAATAAACTTACGGTTTTAGAGAATCAAATCCAACAAATATAGAATTCACAAAATAATCCACTAATGGAATTGCAAGTCCTGATAAATAAATGTTCTAAAAGTTCCAGGTTCGAATCTTCACGATGTAATCCAAAATGGCTGACAATGTCACGTGATGCAGTTCTTGTTTTTAAATCATCTAGATGAAATTATGAAACATATGTCCTTTTTCAGATAAATAGAATAATTCTTCTTTTCCAACGAATCGACACAGTCCAGAACAAGATTTTAAACTCAAACAGAAAATACACAACTTCGTTAAAATAAGCCCAAATTCTATTCTACTAATGCTAGCTTCCAAAACACAGCTATATATATTGTAATTCCCTCGTAAACAAGAGGAATCATGTGAGTCTAGAAGGTCACAGAAAAAGGCTACCTTCTCCAAATCACGTAATAATGGAATGTTCTAGAAGGAAATCATTCACTTCCCACCATCAATAAAAGTATTGTCCTTGAAATTGACCAATGAAATTGAAGACCTGTTGACAATGTCCAAAGCAAGGTCAGGAACTAGACCACTGTAAGCCAAGGTCAGTCTGTTTATCAGTAAAGTACAAGTCAACTGAATTTTCTAGAAAAATTTCCCATTTAATGAATAATAAATCCTAAATGACAATTTTGGATTTAATAATTAAAAATAAATAAAATTAAATCCAATAGCCGTAACACCTTCACCCATAAAATAAAAAGAAAGGTTTATATGATTAAACTTTCTTTTTATCATAAACCAATTTACATCTGAAATTAAAAATTATACAATAAAATGAATTATACACGGGAAAGAGTGTCTACAATTATATCATCAAGAAATAGCCTCAACCTTTTAACTTGTCCATGTCCCACTAAATGTCCTAGGAAAGGCACAATAGCACAGAAGTACTCACTTTTAAACAAATTAATTGTCAAACATACATTAGTGAGTCTGTTAAAGAATTATCGAATTGTTGCTAGCTGTTCTCTCCAGGTGTCGTTGTAGATGATGACGTCACAAATCTCTAGACCAGAGATGAACATTTTTATGAGACGTTGGAATGGACTTTCTTTATATTGATAGAGTCCTTTTGGAGTCACAATGTTGAGTTTTCCTTTGCTCTTTCCGTAGTGGAATCTGCCAAAATCATTTCAGAAGGTCAGAATTAGGTGACGTACTTGGCATTCCCAATTTTATCAATAATATAGTCAATTCTTGTTAATGGGAATGAATCTGTTTTTGTCACACTGTTCACCTTCCTATAATCATTACACATACGGAGAGTTTTATCTGGTTTAGGAACAAGTATGCATAATGAACTCCAATCACTTTTACTGGGCTTGATAAAATCATTCTTCAGTAAATACTGAATTTCCTTTTTCAAATATTCCTGTTTGAGTGGACTCTTCCTGCATGGAATTCTCAATCTCAACGTCATGGAAATTTTGTTTGTCCTTGTAAGAATATCTGGACATAAGTGCTCATATAATAATAACTTTCAGTTCATTTCCTTCTTGCACTTGCAAATGTAAAAGTTTCTGGTCTAGATTTTTTTATAATTTCTGAATTCCAACAATTCGTCGCTCCAAAATCAGTTGAATCCTTATGATATTCCTTCACTAAGTAGGACTGGTTCAACTAAATTAATTACATATTTAACATGGCTATTTCTTTCAATACACTGGTACTCCTATAATTAATTTAGATCCCAGGAGCACTAATACTATAATTTAACTAATTCATTTTTTTCTTAACTTTGTAAGGGCCGTAATATCTAATTTGAAGAAAAGTAAGAAGAATGAACAAGAGTAACACAACTCCATGATCAAACTCAAAAGTTCTCTCCTTTTCAGTTCTTTCAAACCTTACTTTCATTTTTAACTTTAATTGATTATTTGACTTGGTCTTTGGTAAGGAATCCACACAATCCACCATAATTCCACTGAATGTTTCATCAAAAGTAGGAATAGGTTGCAGATGAGCCTTAGGTATCTTCTGATTGGGTTTTCCTACAATCTGACAAGCATGACAAGATCTACAATATTTGACAACATCACTTTTGATTTTTGGCCAATAGAAGTGAGTCAAGATCTTGTGATACATTTTATTAATCCCTAAATGACCAGCCAAAGGAGTTTCATGGGCCAGATTAAGTATTTCCTATCTGTAAGGTTTTGGAACTACTATTTGATAGTTCACTGACCATTCATCACCAGCAGGTACCTCGGGAGGTCTCCATTTTCTCATAAGAATTCCATTCTTAATCAAATAACAGACAGGAACTTCAGTAACTTCAGTCTCATTTATGACCCTTTGAAACAAACAGGAGATCTCAGGATCTTTTTCCTGTTCGACGACAAGTGACTGTCGTTTATCACCCTGATTAAGAGAATGAGTTATTAAAAGATGATCACTATGATCAATACCTTCTGATTGATCTAAACCAAGAGTAAACGTGACCTCATCAAAAACCTGACCTATACAAGGGCCAGTTGAAGGAATGCTGCCTTCTGTAACATCACTCTCAAAATCACCACCCTGATTAGAATAAAGAGAATGAGTTCTCAAAAGAGGATCACTATGATCAATACTTTCTGACTGATCTAAACAAGAAGTAAATGTGACCTCATTAAAATCTGACCTTTACTCATGTCAGTTAAAGGAATACTGGCTTTTTCAACATAAGCCTGACCCATGCAGGTGCCAGATAAGGGAATACTGTCCTCAACAACATAAGCCTGACCCATGCATGTGTCAATGAAGGGAATACTGCCCTTTTCAACTTCATTCTCAAGAGCTTTCTTTACCATAGCTCCAGTAACTGTACAAGCTTGAAATATATCAGGGATTTGTTTTTCAATTGGATCAACTTTCTGATCCAAATTAGGCTTGTCAGTTACAAGTGGATTAACCACAACCTTGTCCCCAGCTAAGTCGTTGCCTAGCAATAAATCAATTCCCTCAACGGGTAAAACCGAGACTGTTCCGATCGTCACAGGTCCTGACACTAAGTCTGATGACAAATTTACACAATGGAGAGGAACATTAACAAAGCAGCACTCTAACCCCTGAATAAAAACACTTTCATTAGAAGAAGACTTCTCAGATAAAGGCAAAGTACCTGATAATAAAAGACTCTGAGAAGCTCCTGTGTCCCTTAAAATTTGAATAGGGGTGGAATTGGCCGAATCACCCAAGAGTGATACAGAACCATTCGATATGAATGGGTCATAATTCTCCATATCACAATCAGACTGGGATTTTTATTAGACCCAACAAATGTATTGCTTTCAATACATGACTGTGACCTTGACCTCTTGTAAATAAGAGCATTTGGAACTGGTCTATCTTGATTCTGATGCCTATTTTTCAATTTGTAGCAATCAGAAATAACGTGTCCTTTTTTCTTGCAAAAGTTACACGTCGGAAGAGACAAGGATCTAGAATCAAACTTCTCTGAAGTCTGATTTTTGAAAGTTGTGTTAGTTTGAGTTTTAGAAGGGCTTGAATTAGGCGGAAATTCTTTTCTGCCATTAAATTGTTGAGTAGAAGTCTTGTTAACAAAAGGAACTTTATGTGTCAAAGAATATTCGTCAGCAGCTCGAGCAGCATTTTCCAAGGTTTCAATCTGATGCTCATCAAGATAAGTTTTAACATCATTATGGACACAGTTTTTGAACTCTTCAATTAATATTATTTGCTTGAGATTTTGATAATCTTGCTCAACTTTCTTGGCTAAACACCATCTATCAAACAACTGCTCCTTTTGTCTAGCAAATTCAACATCAGTTTGTGCAGCTTCTTTTCTGTAATTTCTAAATTTTTGCCTATAAGCTTCAGGAACTAACTCATAACCTCTTAAAATGCATTCTTTAACTACGTCATAATCACTACTTTGCTGAACAGACATTGAAGTGTAAATCTCACTAGCCTTACCAGTAATTACACATTGTAGTAACTGAGTCCAATTCTCTCTTGGCCACTTTAAATTTTCTGCAACTTTTTCAAAAAGAATAAAATATTTGTCTACTTCTTTTTCTTTGAAAGGGGGCACTAATCTAATATTCCTTGCTAAATCAAAATTCTGATTTGAAGTATGATGGTGATTCTCACTTGCCAGCTCTAATTCTTTCATTTTACACTGATATTCCCTTTCTTCCTTCTCTCGCTCTCGTTCACCTTGTTTTTCTTGTAACCTTTCCTGTAATTCCAGTTTCTTAAACTCTAATTCAGATTGGAATTGTCTTTCTTTCTCCCTTTCTTGTCTCTCTCTCTCCTCTCTCTCTCTCTTTGTAATTCAATTTGTTTCTCTTTTTCCCTTTCCTGAAACTCCAGCTTCTTCAACTCTAATTCCATCTGGAATTTTAATTCTAATTCCTTTAGTTTAATGTCAGAGTCTGATGCAGACTTACTGACTGGAATCAAAGCACTTTGTTCAAAAACATCCTGTTCTACCAAATACTGGACCAAAATCTTTTTAATATCTTGTTTCGTTAAAGAAGCCTTGACTTCAGAAAGATCATATTTTCTGGCAAGTTGAACCAACTCGTCTTTTTTGAAAAGATCTAATTGCTCCTGGGTAGGATTAGAAGGAAATATTTCTACCTTAGATGTCATTTTGATACAAGCGTGTTAGTCTCACTAAAAATTTAAATTTTTCAAAACTAGGGGAAATTCAAATTTAAATTCAAATTTATTTCAATCTCAATCTCAATCTCAATCTCAATCTCGGACTATAGCCACCAATTCTATGTTACGTGCTTAGGCTCGAATAAGCAGCAACACAGAAAGAGTGAATACTAACAAGCTTGTAAAACTTTAACAATGATTTATTAAGTACAATTATTTTCATAAAATAAATAAACTTACGGTTTTAGAGAATCAAATCCAACAAATATAGAATTCACAAAATAATCCACTAATGGAATTGCAAGTCCTGATAAATAAATGTTCTAAAAGTTCCAGGTTCGAATCTTCACGATGTAATCCAAAATGGCTGACAATGTCACGTGATGCAGTTCTTGTTATTAAATCATCCAGATGAAATTATGAAACATATGTCCTTTTTCAGATAAATAGAATAATTCTTCTTTTCCAACGAATCGACACAGTCCAGAACAAGATTTTAAACTCAAACAGAAAATACACAACTTCGTTAAAATAAGCCCAAATTCTATTCTACTAATGCTAGCTTCCAAAACACAGCTATATATATTGTAATTCCCTCGTAAACAAGAGGAATCATGTGAGTCTAGAAGGTCACAGAAAAAGGCTACCTTCTCCAAATCACGTAATAATGGAATGTTCTAGAAGGAAATCATTCACTTCCCACCCTCAATAAAAGTATTGTCCTTGAAATTGACCAATGAAATTGAAGACCTGTTGACAATGTCCAAAGCAAGGTCAGGAACTAGACCACTGTAAGCCAAGGTCAGCCTGTTTATCAGTAAAGTACAAGTCAACTGAATTTTCTAGAAAAATTTCCCATTTAATGAATAATAAATCCTAAATGACAATTTTGGATTTAATAATTAAAAATAAATAAAATTAAATCCAATAGCCGTAACACTTTACAGTCTTGAGATGTTTGTGTTCTTGCATTTCACTCCTGTTTTTATTTAAATCTTGAGTTTTGTTTTTTATTTATTTTACGTATCTCAATTATACTGTCTCAAACATACCAATCTATAACTTACCATGAAACGCACCTGCATGCAACAACTAATGTTCATTATAAGGGATTTTATCATTCTATTTTGTAACGAATGACTTCACAGACGTTTTGACAATTGGTGAAAGACTTAAAATCATGAATAAATTAAATATTTATAGTGCATGGAACTCGTATAATATATATTTGTTATGTGTATATATCTATATCATGAACTAGACCATTAAAGTCTAAAAATAGCATTGCCGTACTGAAAATGGTCTTAGAGTATGAGACAATCGTGATTGGAAGAGGATACTCATACGAATAGAGGGATCTTTCCGACTGATTCCATGAAAGATCCACACTAACCAAGAGAAGATTTTCTTATCATTCCACGATACAAAACACAACAAACGCCATTTTCAATGACCATTACCACTCTATGCCTAATCAGATGTGTCACTTTGTTATGAACATACTCGGAGATCTGCATGAACATATATATAAATATACTTCGTGGCTGTGCGACATATTCAAACGGTCTTAAGTATGGGTTATTTTATACTATTTTGAGTTCGACGAGATATTTTTGTATCATCAGGACAAGCCCATTATACGAGATTAAAGATATCAGGTGTAGATTTGAAACCATTGATAGAATATGACTTATTTTTGGCCAATCAAATTGAAATTCATAGTAAAATTAGCAGTGTATCAGTTTTGAAATTAAGAACATTATTTCCTTTTCTATGCTCACAGACAAAATAAGGTTAAGAACATATGCAAGATGAAGTCTTATGTACGATCTAAAGAAATAAGATTAATTCAAGACGTTGATTATATTTTAATGTATTGGTCAATGGTAAATAAGGTTACTCACGAACCAAAAACTTGTACGAATCTCTAATCTAGTGGTAGGTCTGACTGCAAAGCAGAATCTCCAGTGTTAATAATTGACATGGGGTGAGATTTAGAACTGCGTCTTATGTAACACAGAAGATTATCGCTTGAGACATTAACATGGGATGAGATTTAGGACTACTGCTTATGTATGGGAGAAGAGTATCTCTCGAGATATTAACATGGGGTGAAATTTAGGACTACACGTTATATATGGGAGAAGAGTATCTCTCGAGATACTAACATGGGGTGAGATTTAGGACTGCATCTTATGTAAGGGAGAAGAGTACCTCTCAAGATATTAACATGGGTTGAGATTTAGGACTAGAGCTTATCTAACGGAGAAAAGTATCTCTGGAGATATTATGAGACCATTTCCTCACCTTACTGGCATGTCAGGATACCGGAAGTGTGACTGGATTCTTCGAATACGTACATGATTAGATAGTCGACCGATGCATGGATGCTATATCATTATTACGCAAATGCATTAAAATCTTCTTTGTTAGTCCAATATATTTGATTTTAAAAAAAGCGTGTGGTTCCTATGTAAGAATGGTAAAATCCTTTGTAGTGTATTATACATTTTAAGAGTATTCTACGTTAGCGAATTTTAGTTTTCAGTAACACTAATACAATGACGGCTGCGACAGCACATTTCTTTGTGCAAACTGTATTTGTCAAGTACATATAATTCAAAACGGTTGCAGAAAATATTTCTGTATTAGCGTATGCAATCCCAGAGAACACGTATAAAAAAAGGATTTGAATTATTAAGTCAGATTGATACTGAAACAGCTCTTAGTTCGGCGTTCATAGATGAGCGAAAGGGATAACCTTTTCTGGTATGAAGCTTTGCTCTCCTAATAACATATAAATAACGTTTGGGCTCTGCCGTGCTAGTTCGATTCCGTTAAACTTCATGATGAGAGTCCGCCTTTCTTACATGTAAGATACTACTAAATCTGTATTTGTAAGAGTTTCTGTACGATATCATTGCCAGCTTTGAATGTTTACAGTCGATGTATTTTGGGAACCACTCAATTCCATTTCGACGTATTTGAAACATTTCGTATTATGTATTAAAAATGTAAATTATGTGAATAATTAAATATATCTGTCATCCTAGTATTAATGTAGTAAAATCGCAAATTGAGGGGTGGGGGGTGAAAGTCATTCATAACAAGTTTTGATAAAACAATCTTTTCATAACAGCTAAATCTCTATCCTTTTGTAATGTTATTGTAGAGACTGAAGCAACATTTAGGTCAAACAATGCAATAAACTGTCATCATTACATTATTTCCATCATCATCGACTTCATCCTAATCATTATTGCACAAACAAACTACTATCATTACTACTACAA
The DNA here is from genome assembly GCA_030141615.1 of Unio pictorum. NCBI lineage: Eukaryota > Metazoa > Mollusca > Bivalvia > Unionida > Unionidae > Unio > Unio pictorum. Next base: position 5,197,812 of record JARLTB010000297.1, read on the forward strand.
GTACTACTCAATAACCGCTCCGGTGGCCTGGTGGTTAGAGCGTCCGCCGCGAAAGCGGGATGTCGTTGGTTCGCTCCCCAGCCGAGTCATACGAAATGTGACTTGGTGGGACATCACGCTACATGGCTGCGGCATTATGCACCAGTGCTAGACATCACTATAAACTGCCTCACTGCAGACGTCGTAGTGACATGACGGAAAAAAGTGTTAAATCTACGTTATAAACATCCCAATCAAACAAATGCTATATCACGCTTGCTTGGCATTTATAAAACATACTCAAACTCATCATGGTCAGTACAACGAGAAAAGCGGTTCATTATGATCAAATTTTACCTGATGTAGTTGGTATATAAAATGTGAATACACATATGAATTTGCATGACCATAAATCTAACAATGAACAAGAAACTGCGCTGTACGTTGCAAAATCAAAACAATATCTGGAGAGAGAGAGAGAGAGAGAGAGAGAGAGAGAGAGAGAAAGAGAGAGAAAGGAAGAGCCCCTTTCTCGCTTTGCAACTACTTTGAAAAAAGGTAGTCTTCGTTATATCCAAACAATAATAATAATAATAATAATAATAATAATAATAATAATAATAATAATTATAATAATAATAATCACTATCAATTTTATTATTATTTTTAATAAGACTATTATTATTATTATCATTATTATTATTATTATTATTATTATTATTATTATTATTATTATTATTATTATTATTGGGTAATAGTGGTGGAACTGTAGCTGCCAATGATGATAATGTTTTTTGCAGTAGTTGTAACAAAATGATTAGTATTAATTAGTGGCTGTATTTATTCTTTGTTTAGGTGCTGGTATTGTAAAAATATTTTTAGTTTTGTTCTTCTTCCTGGTTTAGGGTATATACAAATCCTTTCCGCTGAATTTTTTTTTATTTCTTTTTCTTTATGCCATAATCATTGGGAGTAAAATTCTCAGATAATTAAGTACGAGTGATAGAATGAACACTAATCCTCAATATAAGAAAATTAAAATAACAAAAAAAGAGAAAAATGTGAGGAATGTCTTTACTAGAACGAGCGAGAGAGAGAGAAAAAAAAAGCTATAAACATTACGTTACGATGCGCAAGATGAACGTCATAAACATCTAACGTCATAACCTCACTAAAGGTAACAACCCTGGTTACGGCTGTCAATCCATGTGTCATTCACAGCGAACAGACGTTTTTTTGTTAACGCAGGCAATTATTGCCAATCTGATAAAACAGACGTGATAAATGGATTAAATTCCGGTTCCAAATATTGCACCAGTCTGCTAGAATAGAATCTTGTATTCTTTGGAAAATTCGTTTCTATCTCTAAACAAGATATTACTAAAGACCATGCCATAGATGTGCTAACGCAATGTAACAATAGGAGTGTGGGAAAGTGACGACATAACGTTGGTAAAGGTATGTATATATGGATATAATAATATGACATGTCAGTACAATACAGGTTATGTAGTGCCAAATAAGTGTCAAAATCCCCAAGGTGAACAGGATTTAAAATTTTATGTTGAGCACTGGTCTACGGAGTAGTGTTTCAAGGATGTTAAACATGTTCAAAATTGATTTATTTTATTCATCGAATTTATTATTTCTAACTCGATTGTCTCCATACAGTTCCGTATACTGTCATCTTATACTCGTATTAGACCAAAATTTAAATTGTTAACCAGCAGCGTGCTCGCTGTCATGTTTCGAATACTCAAAGAAAATATTTTCATTAAAGGGTTCGATGCTAGAAGATAAACAAGATAGCTTCTGCATCCAATGAACGCAATATCTGCTTCAACTAATTCAAAATAAAAGGTAGAGGAGGGGGAAAGTATGCTCTTACTTTTTAAAGTTAATGAAACTTATCGAATTGCATGGAGCTTGCACAACAGTACAATATGAACTACATTACTCTTGTTGTGTGAAGGATGGATTCTCGCCCCCAAAAATACGGATGCTGTGTTGATGTTTCCCCTTTCTTGTTTACGTAAAAACAGGTATATAAACTATGTTTTGGAACGAGCTATTCAGTAGAAGTTGTGCTTTTAGAATACTAAGTTGTGTGTCGTTTTGAGTTATTTTAAATTACCTTGCACTGGAAATTATGGAAATTCTTTTGGATCAAGAGGAATTATTTTGTTATTTATCTGGAAAAGAATTGTGCTCATAGATTTTTATTACCAAGAACTGACTTCATCAAGTGACATCGTCTTCCATCTTGGATACTTCGCTGGGATTCAAACTTGGAATTATTTGGCCATTTTATTACCAGGACTTTTGCAATTTCTCTAGTGGATAATATTTTGAATTATTTTTTGATTAATTTTGGACTTGAGTCTTAAAACCGTAAGTTTATTTTCCTTTTCTGGCAAATATATGTGCTCAATAAATTGTTTATTAAGTTTTTTTACAAGCTTGTTATTTTCACTCTTTCTATGTTACTCTTTATTCGAGCCTAAGCACGTAACAGTGGGGTAAGGGATAGGGGTTCCGCTGAACTTTCTGGTCGTCCACCAGCTTTAACCTGAACTCAAAAGACTTTCCCCCGGGTATTTCCGTTTTAACTTGGAATACCCGGCCAGCAATGACTCTCTCTATTTTCCCGCTTTACCGTGGGCAACATAGGGTCTCACTCCACAATCGAGGGCGTCTCAGTCTTCGTTAAGGGACAGCTAGGTACAGTATTGGCCCGTTCCGTGTTTCCGTCCGTGTCCTCTGTGACGATCGTGGCGTCATTTGCATAATATTGTAAATGATGGAAGACCCGTTGGTAACTGTTTCTACATTTGATGTATGATTTTGCTTGTATGGGTTCCGTTTTATTAACATTTAATTAGTTGGATTAGTTGACTGAGAAAGTTACTTTTTACTAATGTTTTGTTAACACTTATCGTACTAATTTGTTTGACTAATTAACTTTTTTATCTGATTATTTGCTTTAGAAATTTAGTTTTCTGTAATCAAGACAAAACCGATGTGTGCCATCCTTCTTCTGTACTAGGAGTACGTGAGAGCCGTACGGAGAGTCAGCGGACTCGATTACTACCAGAGGTATCATCTACTCGATCTTCTCCCTTACGACTTGTACTTTTGCGTGAGGTAAGGGATAGGGGTTCCGCTGAACTTTCTGGTCGTCCACTACCTTTAAGTTGAACTCAAAATACCTTTCCCCAGATATTTCCGTTGATAACTCGGAATACCCGGCCAGAATTGAATCTCTCTTTTTCCGCTGTACCGTGGGCAACATAGGGTCTCACTCCACAATCGAGGGCGTCTCAGTCTTCGTTAACGGACAGCTAGGGTCAGTATTCGCCCGTTCCGTGTTTTCGTCCGCATCCTCGGTGACGATCGTGCCAGTAGGTTGTCCGACCTTTCCAATTACGACGTACGGCCCTCTCCAAGAAATCTGCAAATGGTTGTGTTCTTGGGGCAACAGCAACAGTACTTTGTCGCCTACGTCTTACTGATGTGGTTTCGCGCGCTTGTTGTAAAACTTCACTTGACGTGGTTTCACTCACTTGAGGTTATCCTGTGTGCGTGATTAAACTGCCTCCAGTTTGTTTCCCAAATCCGCAACGTACTGATAGATAGTACCTACCTCATAAACAGTTTGAGCGTCGGTCCACAGCTATATTAGTACGGCGATTGTGTCATGTATAGTCTTTTCGTACAAACCGTTCGACCAGTCCATTGCATTGTGGGTCGTACGCTATAGTCGTGAGGTGTTTAATCGATTTACCTCTGCCATCCCGCGACTCGTGAATTGTATCCCTTGGTCAGTCAGGATCTTGTCTGGCACTTCGACTCTTGACCAAATCCCAAACAGTGCTTCAGAGATTGTTTCTCAATTAATTACGCAACGCGACGGCCTCCATATAGAATGTGTAGAGTGATCTACGACCGTTAGAATATCCCGATTTTCGTGCAATGACGCGGGTGTTCTCAGTCCAATTAAGTTCATCGCCACGGGTCGAAATGGTTCATCGATATGGAGCTTACTCCCCAAAGGGATGTGTCGATAATCCGTTTTTGGTGCCATTCTCTAACACTTGTCACAGGAGATACAGAACAGCTTGACCCAAGGCCAGTACAATGCTTTGACAAGACGGTTACGCGTCTGGAAAATTCCCATTTGTCCTCCCAAGATAATTTCGTGCGTGAGTTTTAACACTTCACCTCACTTCTCTTTCGGCACGATGACTTACTTAACTTTTTTGCTGCCTTTCCTGGCGTGGCGGTGCAAGTTCCCTTTCTTGTATGCGAACTTCATTGCGTCATTCGTGGTTTCCTTCTCGGTTTCCTCTTCAGCGTATTTGTGCAACTGCACCTGAGTCGCATCTTCCTGCTGTGGTTTCCACAATTTGGCATGAAATACATTATGGGCCGGTGTCAACTTAACTTCCATCGGAGTTGGCTTCATCTGTCGAGTCTCGAAGCTGGTTTCCAGAGCACTCACCGGCATCGATGTCCAGTTTTGGGGTTCGGTTGTGGCAAGACATAACGTAGTTATCTGTACCATTCGGTGGTCGATGAATGGTCGTATGCGTCCCACCAAGGATCGTAAAATATCAACACTCTGAAACAAAGCATCTGTATAAATATAAACAACTATACCTGGCGTAAAAGCAAATAATGCCTAAAATCACAACACTAAAATAAAGCATCCGAAACAATATATGTAAACGTATATACTGTCCAATGACATGTTAATCATTCTAATAAATATTCATGTTAGAACATAAGTAATTCTAAATCAGGTAAATCAGCATGTTAACCTTAAATGTAGAGATTCATCGGAATAAGCTTAAACGCAAAATAATAAATAATACAGCTGAACTTTAAGATACATCCTGTAGCAAATAATCGTGTTTAACTGTATGCTCACGTGATTATTTTTGGCAATGATTTAAGTTTTGTTTAGTACGATAAATATGACTATTTAGCAAAATATTTAAATTTCCAGTTTAACTGGATTACTTATAACACTGATTGATTTGAGTGTTGCTTGTCATTGGCTAGTTTGATGTTTATATAATCATTAATTTAACGTTTAATTAACCATTTTTATATTTGTAAGAAATATTTCAGTCCGGGATGATGTTATTTGCATAATACTGTAAATGATGGAAGACCCGTTGGTAACTCTTTTTACATCTGTTGTATGATTTTGTTTGTATGGGTTCCGTTTTATTAACATTTAATTAGTTGGATTAGTTAACTGAGAGAGTTGCATTTTACTAATGTTTTTTTAACACTTATCGTACTAATTTGTTTGACTTATTAACTTTTTTTTTATCTGATTATTTGCTTTATAGAGTTAGCTCTTATTTCCGCTTGTATTTTAGTTTGTTGTTAATTTATTTCAATGAGTCTTTTTTGTCTATAATGTTCGTGTTTCTGCTACTTTTATTGTGTGATCAATTATTTATAAATTAGTTTATGTTAAGTTTTGTTACTTTATTTGAATATGAGTCTTTAAATTTTTTCTTCTTTCATTTATCAGTCTAGTGACGTTTTATAATCTTAAGTTTTGTATGAAAATGTTTCAAGGTTTATTGGTTTTGGCGAGTTTTCATGTGTTGTTATATGATTCCTTTGGTAATTTAGTTATCATATGTTCAGAATATATTTACTTTCGTCTTGTCTACTTGCATTGATACTGTTAGGCGTAAAGTATCGCATAAAACATAAACAGATGTTTGCGTATGTGTTAAACAATTTTTAATAATAATTATAAACATAAGGCTTACGAATGGCTTGATTTCTCATTTTCTCACCAACAAACAAAATCCAAAAGTATAAAGAAACCCAAGACAGATTTATTCAATATTTTCTCATATTTATTTTATTAGAATAATATATAACGAAAATTATTGTTCTTTACCAATTTAAATATTACATAATTTTATAGTTATTTGAAAGGGTAACTAGCATGTCGAACAAGAAAAGATGGCACATGAATCATTAGACAATGTAATATATTTGTTATATCCTTAGTTTCCCTTCTAGAGGCCTTGCATAGCTGAGTGGTCTGAAGTACTCAACTTTCTTGATCTCTGCCAGCTAACCTCTGTCTCGTGGCGTGGAGTCTCGGGCTCAGCCATTGTGGTTATGTGACACAGCTGCCAGATTCTTCCCGTGGTTCGGTAGTTCTTACTGGGGTTTCCCTTAGGTATAACGGTACCAATTGCGCAAGTCCAGGTGGGAGGAGTTTATGGTGTAGGGTCCATACCATTCAGAACTAAACAATTACACAAGGTTTGAATGGTCGATTATGTAAGAGTTGTACTTTCTGTTAGGCTTAAAAAATAGTTTAGCCTCTTGGCAACGTGTGAATTTATGTTAATTCCTATATGGGGGGGGGGCATTTGATAAAGACGGCTATGGCAGACAGAAAGTTGTATGGCCAGATGGCTCAGTATCAGTGGAGTCTGCTAATAGGATGTCATACATGCGGCAAAATAATTTATTTAAACACAATATACCACGTATGGATGAATGTGGTCACCTATTAGATATTTCACATATATGTCATAATAAATCATGTATAAATAGTAAACATTTAGTTCTAGAGCAGCATGCCATAAACCAGGATAGAGAACATTGTAAGGCTCAAGGAAGGTGTTCCGGTTGTCATAGACCGGTTTGTGTCATATACGAAATGCTGGATTAAGTGATCTTTGGTAATTTATTATATATATGGTCTTCTTTTCCCCTTTTCTTTTTAACATTTGACAACAATATCCCTTTCTTGTAATTTTTCCTCTCTTGAAATTCTTCATACAATTTATACAGATAAGTTCTTTTCTCACATATCTTTTTTTAAATGCTTGTGATTTTTTGTAACCTTTATATCGCTTAAAAATGTTCTGCTCCTGAGCTAGATTTTTAGCAACCCTAGTTCCAAATGAAATTCTACAGCCAATTGCATTGCATAGTTTTAGTATTGATTTCCCAGGCCCATTATTTAAAGAGTGCACTGCACTGTGTGCTCTACAAGGAAAATTTCTAGTCCATGTTATATTTCTTGGCAATGAACGCCTTAAACCCCTGTTGGCTGCCTCAACCTTTTGAGTATTTGTGTTCAATTTTGTTTTTTCCAAATTTAATGGTCCCAAACGATAATTAATACAATCCCGCAAAATGCCCTCAGACTGTTTTGTTACATGTATTTTAAAATTAAATGGCAAATATGGACTTTTTTCCAACCAGTTACTCTTGCATGCATATGAATTATCAGTACACAGACTATGATCTCCCTGGTAACACTGTACAATAGCATCGACACTGTATGATAGGCAACCCTTGACTCTGTCAGCATCCCCGTTAAGTTTATTAAACGCATTTTCAAACTCCACCTGACACCTCTGATTCAAGTCAATGGCAAACCTGTCACACATTTTCTGTCTAGCAGCTTTGGTCATTCCTGGCATCATGTGAACCAAATTTGGGCACCTTTTTATATATTTCCTGTGGTTTTCAGAGAAATTTCTGGTGTCGATAAAGTTTTTAGGGATAGTCTGAGTGATCCCCTGACTGTATAGGTTGACTGCAGCCCTATAGCTGCTTGTATCTGGATCAGTTGTTATGTTTCGCACTTCAAAATTGTCTTCTTTTAGGTTAAGAAGACATTCTGAGGCCCAAGTTTCCTCATCACCAATATTAGTTTCCATACTGATATTTGCAGTACAATCACAGGTTTTGTTTGTCATATTAAATTCATCTGATTGGTGTTGTATGCGATGAGAACACAATTTATTTTTAGTTGTTAGGGCAATAATGTCATTCTTTGATGTAACATTTTCAGCCTGTATGTAGCAGACTTGTGTTGCTGGCTGAAATGGAGTTTTTCCAACACCAGAATACAAAAGATTGTTATATGAACCATCTCCTTGTACATAAATGATATCAGGTGGATTTCCCCTTGCAATATTAATTTCTCTTAGCTTTTGTCTCCGACATCTCATATCCAAAATATTTTCTTTTATGATTTCTTTACAAATTTTGTTTGAAACCTTTTGCATCCCCTTTGTGGAAGGGGCAGGGATGCTGGCAGACAAAAGTAATTTCCTTAGTCCAGCATTTCCCATTCACACTTGTGTCAAACCAACTTTTAGCCCTCTGTTTATATTGGCTGCTTTGCGTCCAGAACTTTTATTTTCAATTTCTTCAAATAGATTAAACATCTTTGATTTGTAACTACATTTGTTACAAATTGCCCGTTCCCTCCAACCAAGGCCTCATTGCTCTTCAGAGTGCTGGTCCCATTTCAAAAAACCCAAACACATTGGGGATACTTGTGTATGTTCTCGGAATACAGAATTCCACATCAATTCGTTCTGGTGGACATTTATTATCCGATTTGTAGATGACTCCTCATCTCTGCCAAATAATAAAATAACTACTGTCAGGCACACTACAATACTTTTATATGTATAGATCTCTGATTATGTAAGCACTCACATTCTGATATTGTTATTTTTTCTTTGATGTAATGCATATAATTTAAATCACATTTAAGTGAACTGAGTTTTATTATATGGAGTATTAAGACATGGAAAGAAAATTATTACACATGTGTAGGTATCTCACTTAGTTATCTCCCTTCATGGAACAAATCTTTTCAAGAAATAAAAAGTGACATTTTCAGTACTTTTTCTGTCAATAATGAGAAGATTAATAATACAATATTAACTAAATCACTGGATAATTATGCAAATTACAGTAGAATTGCTTTCATAATTTGTCAGAGCAAAGCTTACTGTTTGTGTGTTGTCTTTTAATAAACAATTATTCTTTCACTGGTTTAATCAAAGACAATTAATATTAACTTATTGTGTGGAACCAGTACAAATTACATGTGTCTGTATGCATTAAATTATTTACACTTTTATTTCAGATGGATATGCACACTGTTCCACCTGCAGTTTTGATGAAACTAAGGGCCGCAGCAGTACTGGTGCCAATGCATTGTCACTCTTATTCGTCGGCATAGCCTCCACATACTGATCCCGTGTGAGTGTAATAAGCTTTCTATTCTCAGATTTCTGTACATTGTTGTTTTCAAATCTGATTCCTTTATTGAAAGGTACACATCCCTTTTGGAAACAGACTCTCCTCCTGTTTTTTACTCCCTTGGAAGTGCTAGACTTATTACTTTTTCTTGGCATTTTTCTGTTCTTTATTCCCCAAAGTATTCAAAATTCTAAACCAAAAGTGCTTATAAGTTGTATTATACAAGGTGTGATCACAGAATGGTTCATTGCATGAATATTAGTTGCTATTTAAGGGAGGAAAGTTTGTTGTTTATGTTACAGAAGGGATTTGGGAGGCTGAACTGTGTGAAAGGACTGGGGTTAGTGACCTCACTCATTTAGAGGCAGTGACAGTTGTTGATAGCCTAGACTGTTTTTAAAGATTAGGTCATGTCCACCTGCCCCTGCTGTTACTTTCTGTGTTTGTGAAACAAATATAAGTCCTTTACTTTATATCAAAATGTCTTTTTAAGTGTAGAACTGGTACATGCTAACTAGTGCATTGACCTTTGACCTTACTATTACATAATATGACATAATGTGATTTATCCCATATCACCAAAATGAAGTATGATAAGTGCTAATATGAATAAGACACAACTCATAGTTAAAAGAATTCATTTTATTTCAAAAGATGAGTTTGATAGTGAAGCAAAGGTATGAAAACATGAGTTAGAACAGCTCAATAACATTTCTATACACAATCATATAAAACATAGCTTAGTACCTCATAAAATTGTTTTTGACAAGCGAGACTAGGTACATTTGTTACTTATATAGTCCCAAGCTATTGCACAGATTATTGAAAAATCAAGATTTGCTATAGGTATAACGGTACCAATTGCGCAAGTCATTTGTGTTTACATTGTATTTTGTTTAACATTTTTCATCCCGAGTGGTTGGTGATGTTTGTTAAGATGTATGAATGTGTGCATTATTAGTGTTATATGTCAATAAATTTAATATTACTTGAGAGACTATAGTCTGTCGTAAACTTTCGCTCCTTTGTCTTAAGCATCTAAGTGTAGAAGAGTTTTTGAGCGGTGACAGAGATTAGTGTATCCACTATATTAAACCGTCTGTGTAATTACACAAAGGATGTAGAAATGAACGCATCCATCAACGTATATCACATACATGATATCACGTAATACTTTAATTAATTTCCAATTCCAAGTTTGAAGCGAGTTCAATTTACACACGAATTTTTAATCACACCCACCACGGCTATATTAGTTTCTTCACGTTATGTTAGTATTTCCCGCGTGCAATTTTACTCAAACGCTAGTGCGATATGTACTGATGTATAAAGCATACAGCGGACGAAGCCCTCACATATGGGAGTTCGTGATATGTACTGACAAGGTCCTCGTATATGGGAATTAGTGAGTTCTACTGCTGTATGAGGTATACAGCCGACAACGTCTTCATATATGGAAATTGGTGATATGTAATAATGCATAAAGTATGCAGCGGACAGATTTTCCAGTAGCCCAAGAGGGATTTCAGGTAGTGGTCTAATTCAATGTCCTGGTAATATTCTCTGTGATATATCACGATTAAAAGTTCTCATCGGAGGAAAACGAGCTGGAAATAACTCACATGAAATAATTAATGAAGCATCTGATATCTGCATGCGGTTATTTCAAGGTGGTATCATGGATATCAAAACAAATCGAGATTTCATTGATGAGTTAGTGGAAAACCCTACTGATTATTACAGCGACTGAAATGGAAAATCTTCGATTGTAAATTGTAAAGCAATTTCAATTTTACCTACGGATTTTTCATTAGATAAATATCGTTTGAATTACTAGTAATTCAATAATATGATCATACACTACAACCATGACAAATCAACCAGCGTCAACGTAGTAAACTCACGATTTCCAGTTTATAGAGCGTATTATGGAGATGATCTTGGTGATACCATTGCAGGGTTATTTGCAAGAATGGCTCCAAAAGTAGTGCCGCTAGCAAAACAGTTATCGATGAAAGCCATTGATGTTATTTGTGATAAGGGTATTAGCGCTGTTAGAGATCTTGCCGGAAAAGCATTTTCAGCCGCTTGAGATAAACTAACATCGCTAGTTCGACGGAAAAAATCAAAAGGATTTTCAAAACCAGGACCACTGCCATCTACAGCAGAGATGCCCGCGAGTGTTAGTAAAATAATAAATAACATAGTAGATCAGAAACTAGCGTCGCTGGTGACTCCGTCATTGGCGATTTCGTCATACACCAACGACCAAAACGACACTGCAAATATGATAGCGGGAAGTGGCTAAAAAAAACCACGGCAACGACAAAGTCATCATCGGCGATGAAAATCCTTTGAAATTGCAAAGCAATTTACGATTTTACAATTTAGACTTTGATAAATATAATAAAATGTTCAAAACGTTACCTGATCCAGCGTTTGATATGGACGCCCCAGTGCTCAAGGATGATTCTGTATGCGATTATCAATTTTATTCTGATCACGCAGTGCAACTTGATCTTAGATCACGAATTGATCTTCAAGTTCATGATGCCAGTAAATACTTTCTACCGTGTGAAGCTTTAATTGAAGTCGAAGGTGAACTTCTACAAGCAGATGATACACCATACGGTGATAACCCAACTATCCGAGTTGGTTTTGTCAATAATAGTATCATGGCGTTATTTGAAAGTGCAAGATATCTCATCGATGGAAGAGAAATCGAATCAATTGGGCGTGAGGTTGATATTGCTACGGGGGTGATCGGGCTAGCAAGATATTCTGATGACTATACCAGATCGGCTGGTCCGTCTATGATGTTCGCGAAGGATATGACTGATAACGCCGAACACGTCCAGTATTCTAGAGTAAAAGCAACTCAAGCTACTGCAGTTAATCCAGCACCAGCCGGGTAGGTAAGACCAGCTCCTGATTTTGATGTCATAAATAATATTGCCAGCTACAACCTAGGATTTGCAACACGCGTAGCAACGTTGCAAGGACAACGTCGACGATATTCATGTGCAATTCCGTTGCATTATATATTTGGATTGTGGAGAAACGTCAGAAAAGTTATCTATGGAGCAAAACATACGGTAGCACTCGTGCGAGGGGGTACTGATGATAATGCCATCTGGCGCGCTGCTGGTGTTCCTGCCGGTAAGTCGTTTTATCAAAACTATCATTGTGGATGCCAGTGTTGACTCTGTCGTTGTCAACAGAAGAACGATTACTATCATTTATGGATCAAGGAGGAAAGTCATTGTTGAGTTGGTTACCAGTGTCCATGGATACCATGGATACTAATATTGATGGTATATTTACATGGCACCTGGCAGCACGAAAGGGTACTTCAGCTCCACGGCATATTTTTGTTGCGCTCCAGAATACTACGCGATTAAATAATCAAGAACGTTCCCATATGATATTTGATCAATTAGGTGTTAACGAAGTCTCGCTGAGAATAAACAGACAGCAAGAACCATCCGAGGATATACAACTTGATTATAACAACAATCATATTGCACGGGCGTATCATCGGTTGTTGTCGTATAAGGGACGCGATCAAAATGTCGACACTGGTCTAGAAATATCACAGTTGGATTTTAAAAATCTTTATCTGATTTATTACTTTTCGCTGGAACATCTCGATTTAACAAGACAATCCGTCGTTGATATACATTTCCGAGCTCGGGTAACCCGTCCTGGTGGCATTGCTAATTATAGAGCAGTTGCTGTCATTCTCAGTGATAAATCAATGCTACTCGAAGGTGTTGTTGGACAAATGAGAATCGTTGATGCACCAGTGGAAAATCTATGATTGGAAATCTTCGATTGTAATTGTAAAGCAATTTCAATTTCACCTTCGGATGAAAATCCTAAAAGGATTTCTCATTAGAATCAATCTGTTATGTATAAATGAAATATAGTCATATTACTGTTACGTTAACTCCTGGTCAACTCAAGAAATTGCAATCGAAATCAACTAAAAAATGCGGAACCACAATAACGCTGACCCAATCAGATGACTGGCGGAGCGAATAAATTATCGCTGACAACACGTCAAGTAAAACACTTCAATGATGCACTTGTAGCAAAGAAAGGCGTTCAGATCACTCTCTCTGCGAAAGCGATCAGCAACATGATAAAATCAGTCGGTATATTCCCGTTGTTAGCTGCGATTCCAGCGTTTATTGCCGCAGCGACCCCAGCGGTGGCTAAAGCGGCAGCGTTAGGAGCCGTTGGTACCGCGGCAGGAATGGCACTAAAGAAAACAGCCGGTGGACCCGTTCGCGGATCTAAGTATAAAAAAGGGAAAGGGTCTAAGACTACCAGGAACCCCGTATTCATGGTACAGCGGAAAAGGCCTGAGAATCTCAGGAACGGTTTATTAACATGTCCAATTTTGATTTACTCGATGCTGCTAAAAAACTATCGATAAAAAACTTCAGAGGTGTCTTTATGAAAGATCAGTTGCCGGCGTATCCAAACAGAGTTGAAACAGGTATTATTAATCTCGATAATAGCATCGGACCCAGAACTGACTGGGTTGCATACGCGATTGATCCAGGTGGACTCGTCTATTTTAATTCATATGGATTAGCACCGCCGAAGGAATTTATGCGTTATATCCTTGATTTAAAAACTCCTCTTTGGTATTCCACGCTACCAACACAAACGATGATTGATCCACCAATATGCGGCAATGAAGTATTAAATGTCCTTGACGCAATTTCATCATCCTTGGGTAACCCAAGGGGAAAGCCACCTGATGTTGTCGTAAATGAATACACGAGTAATCGCTGGAAATCAAAGATTTCAAATTAAAGATTTCAAATCAAAGACTTTAGAGAGAGGTTATACACAATACCATGATCGATATTTGGGGACGATCCTTATCAGCGCTGAAGAAACCCGATACTGATTGAGTTGAAATCAAGGGTGTAAAAAAAATCATCGAAGATGAAATAGCTGAAACGTTGAACCTAGCAAGTGTTGATCCCGGTGAAATAGTTGTATTTCAAGATCGTCAGGGTAAATTGAAAACTAGTAATATGTCATTGGATCATATTTTAGTTAAACGACGAGATGCAACAGAGGATACTATTGCGTTGTTTTCCGATCAGGGTAAACTCAAACCGGGTGTAACTATTTCGACAATTACAGATAAAATTTTATCACTCGATAACAATCATATATCTGTTACGAATTAATTAAAAACATATGATGATAAATTTAATCAACTCATTGACGGCATCGATAACTTCTTTGGTGTTCCACGTGTGACCACACCAAAACTAATAGAAATAAAAAATTCTATGTTAAAAATAGCAACACTTTAATCCGAAAATGAAAAACACGTGAAACAGTTTTCAAGTTTTCGTAAAAACATCATGGATAAATTTATTGGAACCACGTTGGATAAAATTGAAATAACCCTTCCCGAGATTAAGAAATCCATCGATGAGATGAAAACACAAATTCCTCATGAGAGCACCAACAATATCGTGTACACAATTCAACACGGATCATTTGCGTGGACTCCTACAAACAATAAACTAGGTATCACTGCAACCGTCAAAGGCATTTATCGATTAACACTAGTAACACCGACTCAATCTAATATATCATCGTCGAGTTCATCTGGGATCAATAATACGATATCAATGATCATCGAAAAGAATACAACCGAACAGTTCCAGATAACAACGAATGATAATAATCTAGCTAGGGTTTCAGTAACATGGTATGTGGAATTCGTAGCGGATTTAAGTAAATAACGGTTTCAATTGAAATCGTAAACTGATTTGGAAATAAAATGACAACATCGACGATACCTTCGGTATCTCAATATCGCTATGATCAAGTGAACGAATTTTCTATGAAACTAAAAACACTCACTGAGGAATATCAAATACAAAATACCGACAAAGAATAGCCGTGGTTGATGTTACAGTGTTCTCGGTGTCGGGAGTAATCACTGCTGCTGGAATTATACTCTTCGGTTACAATGATTGCTCTGGTCGTAGTTCCAATTTGTATTTCTGCGGTGGCTACAATCGCGGGTATATTAACCGGGGTCACAAAAAAGTTATCGTCGTGTAGTCAGAGTAAAGTGCACGATTATGTAATTAAATTTCACGTTGCATCTGCCGCATACTCGCAATTATCCTCGATGATTTCCTCGTCGTTGGATAATACAACAATATCAGATAGCGCGTTTTCAGAGATAGCTCAGTTGTACAAGTCAACGATGTTGAAATTGGAAATTGAAAACAATAATAATAATAACAATGTCACAAGTACTGCTTCAACAAATAGTATAAAATACCACACCGGTGAAAACAAATATGATATCATAACCTGAACGCGTCCTGAATTCAGCGTGAATTTCCCGACTCCGATTCCCGAGAAAGAGATAGCGCTAGCAAAACTAAGAATGTATCACAGTTGACCTAAGATCAGATCGAAAGCATTCGGTGGTCAACAACCGAATAACAGTTTGGTGTTTGCGTGGAAAAATAAACCAGACGGTGAACCAGACTGGAATGTTGTCTCGTTACCGACAGGGTCATATCAAATTGAACAAATCAATAACGAATTAGCGCGTAGAATAAAATCTATCACCGGAAAAGAATCGAAAATCGCTATAACGGTTCATGAACCGACGCTATCATCTGCGATCGAGATTAATTCACCCGGATATGTCATAGATATACATAACAGCTCAATCAGATCAGTGTTAGGTTGACCTGAATTACCACCTAGACGAGAAATTGTTATACCGCCTGAACCGCAAAAATTTGATTATATCACCGAGAGGATAAAACCCGTCAAAGAAGTAAAGAGTTATAACGAATATGATGCGTTGGATGTTCGTGGTTCAGGTAGTATATATCTACGACGCGATAGAATCACTGAAAATTTCACAGCGATGAATAATGATTTTTCATTGTTGTTGCCATCTCTTAAATCCGGTACTCTAACCCGAGATGAATTTATCAGCGTCTTAGAAACATGTAACATAATCATCGATGACATGGGAACAGTTCATTCGAAAATTATTCAAGAAGCATTAATGAACGACGACAATAGAACGTCATTTATGTTAACATACTCAATCATCGATGCAGCTATTCCAAAATTTAAAATTCCTGGGTATAATGTTCCAGAACTAAAAAAGTCTCTCAATGATGCCATCGATGAAGGTTTCAAAAAAATCCACGACGCATAGAAAAAAACAGCACCACAACCACAGATACCTATACTCAAAACATAATAATAACCCAGACGGTGGTGGTAGGTATATCGCTCCGGTCAACGTAAATATATTCTCGGTGATTGCATTGAATTTAGTATGTGATGTTATCGAAGGAAGCTATCAAATAAATCTCGAGCAATTAAATCAAGCTCAGCAGGGATATATTCTATATTCATTTGCACCAACAGCTCCTCCAGGATTTCTAATCATTGAGTCTCCAACTAATCCAGTCTATATGCGATGTCATAATGATTCATTGACGAGAATTAATTTCAAACTAACTGACCAGTCCAATAATCTAATTGATCTACAAGATGAAGTTTTACAAATCAGTTTGTTTGTAAAATCGTAAAGAATTTTCGTCTTAAGATTTTCATCCTAAAAAATTGTTTACCCGATAGCAGCAACGGGTGTGAATTCCAACGACAATAGCGTCTTCAAGGAAGCCTCAATTTACCGAATCGACGTTTTTGTTTTACGGTTACGAGGAGGCCTTAAATTGCCTAGTCGACGCCTGGATTCACTCCCCTCATCGTTAACCACATAGCAGCAGAGGGGGTGAGTGACAACGACGCTGGCATATCGTTGTAAGATATTTTTTTTCGTTTTTATAATAGGGTTTTACTTAACAAATATTTGCCCGAAACATTGTCCGATTCGCTCCCCATCATGACAATCGTTGGGGGATGTGTCACAATGACGCTGGCATATCGTTGTAAGATATTTTGTTTATCGTTGTCGTAATAGGGTTTTGCTTAAAAAATATTTGCCCGAAACTTTGTCTGATTCACCCCCTCTGTTGCTAAGCGTCAATCAGATGACGGTGACTGGCAGACTCCGAAACGTCGTCATTGCTCCTCGTGGTCATTCAAAAATAATGATTCCACATACGTAAATTGTTCGAACATATATATACCAGCCTAGTTGACAAAGATGACACTTATGACCTCGCACTGGAATAATTAAAGCCAAACAAGGTCTGTAAGGAAAATGTTTCTGTAACAAACAAAGAATCAGCATCAATAGCTGGGAATTCTGGTAAAGTTACTCTTGCTGGGCCTCACAGTGGGATTTTGAAGAATGAGAAGTTTAAGGACATAACAGAATCAATGAGAAAGTTGAACCTAAATGAATATCATATTCACTACCACGTGTACCGGAGGCATACATGTTCTTCATGGTTAACAATGCACTAAATGAGGAGAGAACGAAAACGGTTAAGAGAAGATAGTTATGGAACGACTGTGGTACGTGGGTGAAAGGTACTTCTCCCATAAATTACTTTGTTACAGTAAACTAGAAACTCGTCAGCCTTAAAAAAAGAGCGGACAACATTGCACTGAAAAACAATTAAACGGTGTGCGCGTCTAGTGCCCACTTGAACCACAACCAGATGATATTGACATGTTGGTTGTGCATGGGGCATACAGCAAGCACAAAAACTCACTAAAATACAAGCAACGTGTAACTTGGATAGGAAATGTGCCACACTCTATGACACTGTCTAAATTTGTCTCGATTATGGAGTAAGTTGGTGTATATCCCGGGAGGACTATTCATGGAAATACATTAAGACCAGAAGTACACGAATAATACATAAGAACTACAGAATGCGTTAAAGTTGTGGCTGCAAGTAATGGTAAAACATGACTCCGCAAAAATGAGTACGACAAAATAAACCAAGGAGAAGATGTATATGACATTCCCAGAAATATCAAGGTTGTCCGAAACATTAACAGACAAAAAGACAAGAACGTCAACCGGCCAAAGACGTTTACAACAGAAATCTGGCCGACCATATTCTTAATGTAGAAAGTAAACTTTATTCTCAGCACCATTTCATTAGAGTTGTCCGACACGTTGATTCTGGCGACATCATCATACTGTACATTGACACACATATACAGGATATTAAACGATTCTGTTGTACAATGGATGGAATGGTATTATGTGTGGACAAAGCAGTTAATCTTGGAGAAATGTACTTAACATCAACAGTTCTCCAAGACCGAGCACTTTTACGAACCGAGACCGGAAGGTCTCCTATTCTACATGGTAAATCTGACATTGAAACTTTCAATGCTTTCTTCTCACAAATTACCAGTCATTTCACAGATGAAGAAATAGAAAATATCGTTGTCGGCTCATATGACGAAACTGCGATTCGTAAAAGTTTAAAGCAGTCGTTCCCTGGAGCGGCACAGATTGTTTGTACACTTCACTTGAAGAAAAATGTCACTGGTTATTTAAAAATAGGGTCGGCGTCAACGTGCATGATAGAAAATTAATTTAAACACCTTTTCGGTGAAGAAGGAATGTCACAAGCCGATAATTCTGTAGTATTAGAAAAAAGAATAAAACAAAGTCATTTTCGAAAAAAACCTAATGCTACCAATACTGAAAGATATTAACTATCCTGCGAGTGTTAAAATATTGACGCCCACTGGAGTCTACGAATAATATCATGAATATTGGAACCAACTGGAAGCAAAAGAAATATATTCGCTCTGATAGACGTACTACATTGTCAGTTCCCAGTATAAAGAAGCCGAAAGATCATTGATTGGAAGAGGCAATTTCAAGCTGGCATCCAATTATATGTATCACATAGTTTCTATTGACGTTTGGTGTCAAGAAACATAAACTGAACGACAAGAAATATTTAGAAAGTTTATCAAAGACAAGGGTATAAATAAGTTAACAGTAAGGTCGACAAACTATACCAAAGACACCTTCAGGAGGGAAAATAAACCTCACCAGAGAAAAAGGTTGAGAGCTGAGCGGAGTCGGACTAGAACAAAATAAAAAAAATGAACAGTCTTAGCAAAGAATATATATATATATATATATATATATATATATATATATATATATATATATATATACAGAGAGAGAGAGAGAGAGAGAGAGAGAGAGAGAGAGAGAGAGAGAGAGAGAGAGGTTTTGGCATTATTTTAATTAAAGCGTGTTAGGTGCACGAATAAAACAATATCACAACAACATATGTTTTTATGATTTATGTATTTAAGTCCCTACAATAAAACTTGTAATATTTAATGTAAATTAGCATAATTTATTTCGCAATATTCTATTTTTGTCCCCATTACTATCCATTACAGCTCATTTCTGTCCATCACTGTGTTTAGGTAAACCCTTTGTGACCTAGCTCGAATCAAACAGGTAATGTAAATTGTACATAACCTAGCAGGTCGGCATGCGCTTCTGAAATACTTTACCTGGATTGGCTTGTTTGTTTTTAGGATCGATATTTGCCGGGGAAGGACAGGACACACCAGGCAGCAACATGATTTAACCCAGTAAAAGTATATGGTGTGTAATTCAGGAAGGTTGTATGCTGAGAAATTTTTGCAACTTATGCAAGTATCAGTCTTTATATACTTATGCAAACACGCAAGTTACATATTTACATTACCTGTGTTCACATTGGAGGTAGGGGATTACAGTCTCATCAAAATATTAATCATGTATAGGTCTATCTAAAGAGATACGTATTCATATTGCATGTGTTCACGATGTGGAAGTATGATCAGGTAAATCTATGTTACAGATAACATTCTAACAAAATAAATAATCATATATGATGTCAATGTTCATGGGTTAATGGGACTAATTTCTAATTAGTTTAATTTCCATTATCAATTCAATTGGACGAATACATAATTATTTTCCCGATGTCAACGTATTATGCAGGTATCGATTTACCTATACTCGTATCAGTGTTTACAATTACGGGAATTACTATCTAGTCACTGTATAAAGTGTTGTTGGAATTACAGTACTGTCGAAGTAATTATTGTTACGGTAATGACACGCATCACGCATACAAAGCATATCTGAGTTCACAATAACTTGAATGTAGAAAAGTATCTGATATGCACTCTGGTGCATGCAATTGTTGAGATGAAAACAATATTTTTATGACATTTAATTCGTTTGGGAAGGGGGAATAATGAGACACTAGTTAAGGGACTCCTCCATAAATACCAGTCTTATAATAAAGCCTTTAGGTGTTCGTTCATTCTAGAAAACATCTAGATTTATTGTCAAACCGGAAGAAAGACGACCGACGACAGACATACGGCCATACCTCGACCTTAGTTGACTTCTATTATATAAACTAAGACCAATGTGTGAATACTCTTTCCCACTTTGTTTGCAAGGCAATATTTATTATACAGTGTTTATAAGTGTACATGCACCATGCGTATATTCTAGACTTATTTTGGATCCTGTCGATTTGAAGTTTATTGTTATTTTATAGAACAAGGCATGTTATACATGGCGGCCTGTATAAAGGGTGGAGGAAAAAGCTTGGTAAAAATATTTCGATCAACGGAAAGTTACTGGCAGTTTTCTCACATATCCATATTAGCCAGCCCGACACATACGCAGACAGATGTGAGATATTGGCTAATGGATACTCGTCAACTCGAGACCCCCTATAATTTTGGTATTCTATAATAGTAAATATTAATTTTTGCCAAAGACGTAAGTCTTTTATACACAAGCTGATATCTCTTCGATAATTTTTAAATTTAACAGTAGCTATTCCTTGATTTCGACTGGACGCTTGCTGTCTATATTTTGCAGAGCGGACCTAACTAGCATCGTCACTGTATTTGGTTAAAAACTCACTTCACCTAGATTCAATACTCATGCATTGACATTCCATTGAAAATACACGATGGCCACTGTAAGATCGCAAGATGGTATTTGCAGAATAGTCAAAGATGGGATTCTGGAACTAGAAACGGAAGGTATGTAATAGATAAGTCATATATAAAAACCTTGATGATAATTACGAACACATCGATAAATATACATGGTGTTCCAAATTATACTAAACACAGTAGGTGCAAAATACATAGAGACGATGATGATGATGACGATGATGATCATTCGGTGGCAATGGCCATATTTTGAGCCGCGTGTTACAATTTTGTTGATGAATAACTTGAAGATGAAAATTCCACTTTTTTTAAAGGATCCCAACCATTATTTCGATACCCTCACGTAAATCTAAAATTCCAGTTATTTGTTCTTATCAAAATGTTCAGTCCAGCCTATGAATAAACAGTCAATATATATTTCACCTGACAACCCCATGACCTTGGCCTTGGCGTGTACTGAAAATAAATCACAGTAAAGCAGTAACACGCTACTAGACGAAAATCACACCTTTGATAAATGAAGCACACTCAGTTTAGAACTTTAGATCACGTTTGGTGCATACCGTGGGGTCTTTGGAAATAAATGGAAGATTTGTCAAAATGCTTCAGTCGAATAAGCCACATTTTTTTTTTCGTGCAGCGATGGAACTCATGCCTTTATATGTTATAAGGTCGGAAGCTTACTAGTCAGAATATACCGATGACGTCATAATGAAGCCAAAACATATAATGGTCCCCTATCGTACATATACATTATGTTTCGAACGCAACGAAATCGTAACTTTTCCCAATTCAAAACATTCACGGATACTGTAACTAATGTAAACAAAATGGCCGATGTGCCACATGCTATCCAATTTTGCATGTACTGATTTAAATCAAACATTTTTTATTGGGAAAATAATGAGAGATTTTAAATGTACTATTGCACAGTTCAATGTTTAAATTGTTTTACTAAGGGAATGTGTTTCAAAAGGCATGCAACACTCGATACAAGCAATGGCGTTAAGGATGGAAAGAAAATGGTTATGTGATAATTATCTAATGACAATAGCTTGCAGCACATTGAAAGTGCCATGTGTATATTGTTGTGTTTCTAAGGACACAACATCGCTTGCCTAATAATCCTTTTACTGTATGCTACCAACAACCTGCAAATCTGCAAGCAATAAGTATATGCAATGACTTATACTACGAGACACGCATAATTCTCAAAAATAACTTGAAGCCATACAGTCGTGGGATAAAAAACAATGGAGGCAATATACGTTGTGTTGCTGTAATATAGATAATATTCCAAAGTTACCATGACAGTACTTTTACAAAATGATATTTAAGTGTAAAGTCCATTTTGCCTTTGCTAGACTTAGCTTTACTAACACACTGATTATAATTTCCATGAATTATTGTGATATGGATTTCAAGATGAAGGTTTACTCATTTTATTTCTTAAATAATTTCACAATTTGACTTACAAATAAATTAAAAATTTAAATAATGACAAATTAGGAAACATATCAGTGTTTAACTTCTTTTATTGATTGTAAGCAGACATTGGACCATCTTAATGAGATACAGGTAGCACCAAAATATAGACAATCATGGCACGTGAAATATAGACCCTAGTGATGGTATAGTTATATTACCCATGATAGGGGTATGGACATTACTGCTACAGTGTAACAGTGCTATATTTAAACATGGTTTTATTCCTGTGAAGGGGTTGTGGTTGCATCCTACTGTGTAACAGTGCTCTATTCAAACAATCACATTTATATTACCTGTGAAAAGTGGGGGCAGGGTTGCATACTAAAGTGTAGCAATGCTATATTTAAACATAGATTTATTCCTGTGAAGGGGTTGTGGTTGCATCATACTGTGTAACAGTGGTATATTCAAACAGACACATTTATATTACCTGTTATAAGTGGGGTGATGGTGCATACTAAAGTGTAACAGTGCTATATTCAAACAGTCACATTTATATTACCTGTAACGGGAAAACATTCTACAGTGCAACAGAACTCTGCTGAAACAGTCACAGAGGTATGAGAAGTCATCCAATGTTTGATTTTAGGAAACGTAGACATAGGTACAGTCGTATTCCATGGGGGGTGGGGGTGAGAGTAGCCGTGTAGTCTAAAGCGCTCTTTGTTACGGATCAGTGCCATCTCACATCTGTCTGTTTGGGTTCGAGTCTAAGATTCGGCTAGTGTAGTTATGGGAGAAAGCTTGCGATTAGCTTCTCGTGGGTCTTTGGTTCTTTCTGGGGGATTTCCCGGGTTCTTCCTCTACCAATAATACTGGCCATTAACAATAACCTCTGAGAAAACTTTGTACGTGTGAGAAAAGAATTTACGTAACCTACTCTTTTGTCTGGAGACAATGTAAATGAGTGAAAGCACAGAACAGTTTTTCTTTTGTAACTCAGATTACCCCACACATTTAATCGCATTATATCTGATAGTTCTTGGGTAACACAGGTTATTCAAGTTGTCTGAGGATTAAATAACCGCTATAGGTAACTGTCTATGAAATGATCATGACATACCCGAACTCCGATCCCCATCCTCTCTTTAACTGTTTCATTAAGTTAGGTTTCAATAACAAGCGGCTGACGTAGAGACGAGGATCAATCAAAATACATCCAATGGTTTGGTTTACTTGTATCTTAAGTGCCTTATAGCTATAAAACAACACATCAACCCAAACCATGTATTTAGCAATATATGCCTTATAGCTATAAAACAACACATCAACCCAAACCATTGTATCTAGCAATATATGCCTTATAGCTATAAAACAACACATCAACCCAAACCATTGTATTTATCAATATGTGCCTTATAGCTATAAAACAACACATCAACCCAAGCCATTGTATTTAGCAATATATGCCTTATAGCTATAAAACAACACATGAACCCAAACCATGTATTTAGCAATATATGCCTTATAGCTATAAAACAACACATCAACCCAAACCATTGTATTTATCAATATATGTCTTATAGCTATAAAACAACAAATCTACCCAAACCATGTATTTTGCAATATGTGCCGATGGGTTTGTAAGCAGAAAGTACACTGACCTTTACTTTAATTCGCTTCAAAATATCATTTTCCTGAGCATAACAAATAAGCCTAATATAATAATGAAGAATGAGAGGAACATTGTTTTTTCAGGCACATTTTGATATTTAAACAATGGAAAGCATGAATCATGGCGTCTGCTCACAAAACATATCTTTAAACACTTTCCAACTGCATAATAAATACCGTCTCAGTCAATAGAAAAATGCCCTCTCCCTTCCTGAAAATAAAAGGATACGACTAACCGTAACATCAACAAATTATTTAAGAAAAACAACTAGAAATATCATCCACATCATCATCACAACTCACAACAACAACATTACGAAAATAATGGAAGTTGGAACTAACGGTCATCGTACATGACTGTGATAACAACCATGATGATGATAGTAATCATTCAGTAGCAATGACCATATGTCAGGCGGCTTGTTACGATTATGTTCATAAATTACTTGATCATGATGAAAATGGTGTTGATGATGCCACTTATTTAAAAGGATCCTAGCCAATATTTCAATAACCAGACGTACATTCCATTTAAAAAATGTTCTTGTTAAAATGTACAATCCAACCTATGAGTAAACTGTCACTGTTAAGTTACACCCGACAACCTCGTGACCTTGGCATTGATGTGTACTAAGAATAACATTCACAGTAAAATGCTAGACAAAATCACACCTTTGATAACTGTTGCACACTCAGTTTAGAACTATAAACCGCGTTTGGTGCATACCGTGGTATCTTTTGAAATAAATGGAAGATTTGTCAAACTACGTTAGTTGAATAAGTAATGAATTCTTTTCTTGCGGCGATATAACACAGGTCTTTAGATGTTATAATGTCGAACGCTAATACGTCACTATATACCGATGACGTCATACAGAAGCCAAAACACAGAATGGTCCCCTGTCGTATATTTACATTATGGTACGAACGCAACGAATCTTGACCTTTCTTAATTCACAACGGTCACTGATACTGTAACTAATGTAAACAAAATGGCCGATGTGTGCAATGCTATGCAATTTTCTATGTACTGATTTAAATGAAATATTTTTTATTGGAAACATAATAACTCTAAATGTACTATTTGCACAGTTCAATATTTTAATTGCTTTTCTAAGGGAATGTGTTAGAAAAAGCATGCAGCTCTGGAACACTTGATACAAGAAATGGCGTTAGGGATGGAAAGAAAATGATTGTGATAATTATCTAATGACAATAGCTCGCAAACACATTGGAAGTGCCACCGTTATTCTTTTCTGTCTTAAAAGACATAAAAAATATTGTACCTAATAATCCTTTGCTGTATGTTACAACCCATCTGCAAGCAATACACATATGCAATGAATGTTACGAAATAAACATATGCAATGACTGTTACGAAGAGACTAAAAAATCACTTTAACTCACAAAATCGAGAGAAATAAGAATAGGTGGTTTGCAGGTTTTGTTACTGTTATGTACAGTCAATAATATTCCAAAGTTTCCCTGACATAATTAATTTACAAAATGATATTTAAGTGTAACAATCCATATTGCCTTTGCTAGATTTAGCTTTGCAAACAAACTGATACATATAAACTGATTTGCATGAATTATTGTGATGAAGGATTTCTCATTTTTATTGATGAAATAATTTGCAAATTTTAACTTAAAAATAAATGGAAACATTTAAATAATTACAAATCAGGAAAAACATCTCCTAGTGTTAAACTTGTTTTTATTTTTTGTAATCAGACAGTGGATCACCTTAATGACATACAGCTAGCACCAAAATATAGACAAGCATGGCACATGAAATGTAGACCCTAGTGATGGTGCAGTTATATTACTCATGATGGGGGAAGGATAATACAGTGTAAAAGTACTATATTTAAACATAGTTTTATTCCTATGATGGGTTTGTGGTTGCATCCTACTGTGTAACAGTACTCTATTCAGTTACCTTTATATTACCTGTTATAAGTGGGTTGGTGGTGCATACTAAAGTGTAACAGTGCTCTATTCAAACAGTCACATTTATATTACCTGTTAAAAGTGAGGTGGTGGTGCATACTAAAGTGTAACAAGACTCTATTCAAACAGTCAGTTATGTTAAGGGGAAAACATATTACAGTTTAACAGAACTCTGTTCAAACAGTCACAGAGGTATAAGAAGTCTTCCAATGTTTGATTTTAGGAAATGTAGACATAGGTACAGTCGTATTTGGGGGGGAGGGAGCCGAGTGTTCTAAAGCCCTCTGTTGTGGATCACTGCCATCTCACCTCTGTCTGTTTGGGTTTGAGTCTAAGATTCGACTAATATGGTATGCGAGAAAACTTGCGATTAGCTTCTCGTTGGTCTTTGGTTCTTTCGGAGGTTTTCCCGGGTTCTTCCTCCACCGACAATACTGGCCGCAATGTATAGCCTATTTTGTGCTGAAAAATGGTGTTAAACCCTACAACAACAACATATTTCATGGGAAGGTGGAGCACATTACAATAAATGATCACTCTACACAAACCTTGGAAAATCACATTGGAATTAAAAGTCAATACAAGGTTAAATTAATATAAAATGTTTTTGGGTAAAAAAATTACGTTATGAAGTTTTGATTCGAAAAATGGGACACGTATATAATGGCATGAATTCAAATCTGATCCTTTATGTATTATACACATGTCTACTATGTTTTGATTGTCTACTTCAAGTGATTTTAGCGTACTCTTCTTTACATGTTTTGTGTCAAATGATTCCAGATCCCAAATATTTACAAATGTGTAAGCAATAAAAACTTACCAAAATGAACATGAAAGTCTAATCAGGTTATTTCAATATATTAATAATATGCCTATAAATACAAGGTCCTCAATGCCTATGTATTAAATTGGAACACAAGTTCTCAATTATAATTACTTTTAATGAGCATTTTACATATTTCCTTTAATCAGAAGGTGATGATTGTAATTATAGTATGTTAAGCAAATTTCTTTGTTTATGGGGTTAGGAAAAACCTTTTATTGAATAGTCTAAGAATAAAATTTAAACAATTATTGTAGAAAAGTAGCATGCTCCTATATGTATATTAAAGCTGGCAATGCAATTGTATTTAGCGTATGTTATCTGTACGATACTTCTAGAACAGTATGGATTGGGAGGAGGTCTTTAGAATGTGCTATTCTGTGCTAAAATATGTGTAAAATTGAATCCAATACAGTAGACACATATTTTTAAATTTCCTTCAATGTGATGTTGTTGTGGTGACTTTAATGTCATAAAAATGAAACTTCTTTAAGTGCTTTCATTCATGCAAGACTGGAAAGCTACTATGGAATACAATCTAACAAACTCACAGCACAATATTGGCAAGGGTTGTAAGAAGGCACTATTTAACAGAGGTGCTCATACAATTATCAGAGAATTGCACATGGCATGAACATATTGACACAGCTGTGCTCAGCCTAGTCACTAAATTGTTAAGGGCATTTAAAACATGCAAAAATGTCCAATGGTTATATAAATAAAAATCCATCTTTGTAGCAAACAAATCCAAAATAAATGACAAATGAAACAACGTTAGAACATAAGCTGTTGCCCACTTCAAAATATTCATCTGATAAAAGCATTCTATGCTAAATTTGTATCGAAAGTAATGTCAACCTCTTCTAAAACTATATCTACCAAAACATAGAGTATATGGTTTACTTCTACTAAATTTATATCTACCATAAATAGAATGTGGTTTACTTCTACTAAATTTATATCTACCATAAATATAATGTGGTTTACTTCTACTAAATTTGTATCTACCATAAATAGAGAGCATGGTTTACTTCTACTAAATCTTTATCTACCATAAATAGAAAGTATGGTTTACTTCCACTAAATCTATTTCTGCTGTAAATATAAAAGTATGGCTTACTTAAATGCATAGTATTTTGCCATTTTTGACTATTTCAATATGAAGAAATATATGAGCCAAAAATAATCTTTTCTTTAGAGGTTAGTTTCGAGATTAAATAGTAATATTTTTGGTGAAAGAAACCATTATTTGATTTCTCAAGATACAACTAAGCTGTCAAACTGTCAGTAGCTTATTTTTAAAATGACCAAAGCTAAATTTGTAGGCACTCAAGGCCTTTTACCTAAATGAGGGCCATGCTCAACACTATTCCCTCTCCTTAAAATATGCAAATTTCGCTATGATTGGATTTAGTCCTTGTAGCTAGCAGAGTAGTCTATCAGCCAAGTACAAAGCATATATCTTCAACATATTCATATTCTAGATAAATTGATTCCACAAAGCAAGATCGAATAACTTTGTAAATAAATATTTTGTCTTAAGCGCTGAGGGGGTCCTTCTTAAAGCAAAATATTCACCCTTTGGCTTTGCTTCTTTTAATTTCAGTAGCCGTTCTTAAAGTTTTCCTATTTTGTCTGAGGCTTTCATTTCTTCCAGGTGATCTATGATTTGCTCTCCATGTACCTAAAACATATATCTACTTTCTCTTTAGCTCTCTTATGGATTTATACTAAAACTGCATGTTCTATCTCGATAATTCAATTTTATCCAATCATCACTATTAAAAGTTACTGTGTCAAACTTTAGTTCAACTTTGATATCAGCAAACAGATTCGGGAATTCTCGGTCTATCTTATGATATTTTAAAATTTTGATTTCTTAATCTCAACAAGCACATCTCTCTCTCTCTCTCTCTCTCTCTCTCTCTCTCTCTCTCTCTCTCTCTCTCTCACTCTCTCATGACTTTGTCCAAATTGATTTTTTTTAACCCCATTGGTACCTCCGAAGTCTCGCTATCGGTTGACTCACTTGCCATGCAAGGATATTTAGTATTATGACCATATTTACTAACTATCCATGCCCAAGTCGTACACAGCTGGCTATTATTGTACTATCTCTGCTTGATATTGCTAAAGTTTATATTCGCATGTATTATTTTGTACACCCACACGATCTCCTTCGACCAGCTGATGAGTATTGGGCGAAACATCCATACGATTTTCACTAGCCAACAGTAAAATGTATAATTGTATAACCCGTATCAATAATTATCTTGCAAATCTGTTAGATTTCGCGTGTCTGTAATCTTCTCGACTGCATTTATCGTCACGTTCAAAACAAAGACACTGGATGTCAACTAAAATTTGGTTAACTCAACTGGGCACCTTCGAACAATCAGGAAGTCATTAGTTTGGTTCTTGGTTATCGATTTTGTAGATCGAAAGGTCTCGAAGTTACAACTGAACGCTGATTTGTATTAATACGCCAAGACTCTGTATTGTATACCGAATGATTGTTAGAAACTTGTAAACATCGCGTCATCGGCGTTCGATGTTCGATTCAGTAGCAGACGACATAAAGTGGAAAGGCAGAAGTGCAGAAGTGGAGAGTGCAGAAGTTTACATGGGAAAGGGTTTTCATTGAAATAATCAGGGTAGTGCATACAAGCAAATTTTGAATAGAAGATGAAAATTATTGGACGATGATATATCTGTATTGTTTATATTTAAAAACAAAAAGATATGTATAAGGTACAGTAAGCATACTTGTTTCCGTTTGTAAAATGAAAAACTCTGCAACATTCACTCCCCTTCTAATTTGTACATAGTAGAAATTGTGTATAGAATTTAGAAGGAGAGGGATATTTTCAGTAACTGTCTTTTTACTGAGAGAAAAGAGTGCTCGTACCGAATTCTGATTGTGAAGACTTTAATGTCTATCTCTGTCTCCCGAGTCCATCCCCCTTTTTGCTTCCCCTGCAATGTAACTTTTTGAATCATTTCTATTTTCAAAAGGAAATTTGTATTCGTGGAATTAGATAAACAAATTTACATTTAAAATCTTACAATGTGCGTCATCTGATTTTATTATTTCTACTTGAATTATGTGTCTAATTATTGTTTACTTAAATTATGTGTCTGACTATTTTTACTGGAATTATGTGTCTGATGTT
Organism: Unio pictorum; assembly: GCA_030141615.1. Taxonomy (NCBI): domain Eukaryota; kingdom Metazoa; phylum Mollusca; class Bivalvia; order Unionida; family Unionidae; genus Unio; species Unio pictorum. The sequence goes on from JARLTB010000297.1 coordinate 5,227,857, forward strand.
TTTTACCTTATTGTGTCTGATTATTTTTTTTATACATAAAATTCAAGTAAAAATAATATCAGACACAATAAGGTAAACATAATCAGACGCATAATTCAAGTAAAAATAGACACATAAGTTGAATTATTGTCACTTAGGAAGTATGTCAGAAGTAGGTAGTTAGTTATAGGGAGCGAAAATCGATTGCTTTCAATGAATGACTCACGAGCTTGATTCAAGGGCATAAAGCAAACCCCAGGGCCTATATTCTTTGCATATATTAATGTATTTTCATCAACTGTAATCGTATATATGGTTATATGGCTGGTATCTCAATAATTTCAAGTTATTACGTATTGTCCAAACATTTCATTGGAGTCGGAGTGGTTCCTGTCTTGATAATAAGTTGCATACATTAATTAATTTGTCTTTTCGTGCTAGCAGTTGTGTACATGGATATAAATTAATAATCTCAAAAGTTTCAAAATTGCTGTTTAGGGGTAGGGATGGAATGCCTTGTAAGTGCCAGTTATATGTGTACATTTTTCTTTGCATGTCGAGTTGGTCTGTGTTATGGTTGATAGTTGATGATCTCAATCATTTTTATGATGTGACCCAGGGGATACGTTTTTGGAATGGTGGGGATAGACATCAGACTATCACCTCACGTATTTGTATAAATATTTGGTCCACAGATTACATATGGCGTGAGTTACTTGACACGTATGTAGAATCACCGCTACTCCATTAGCCCAAGTTTATTCTGAGCAATTGAGTTTTATTATTTTTTCAAAGTATTACTAGTAGCTTGCAGTAACAGTAATAGTTGCAAAAAAGTTACAAATTGGCATCTATACTATACAAGAAAAAAATTATTTTAAAAGTATTTTTATATTATTTGTATTACTTGTAGTTACAATCACATATGGTAATTAATCGGAGTTACTTGAAACATACGCAAAATCGCATCTATCCCTTTATTCCTACTTTAAGCTGAATAATGTTTACCATTTTTTACTCTAACGTATTTTTTGTAGTTCGTTCTAGCTTTACATATCATAGCTACATTTTCCTATCATTAACTAAGTAAATATTCAGGTCATCGTCATTCAATGTAGCCAAGAAAATGTAACTGGCTTTTAAAGCTTCGTGTGACACGAATTAGGTATTCTTTTAATAACGAACTATAATAGCAATAATAATAATAATAATAATACTAATAATAATAATAATAATAATAAAAATAATAAAAATAATAATAATAATAAATAAGCTATTACGATAATGGTGGTGGTCTATAAACATACGACTGTAGAATATTGTTATTAAGTCAGAAATAGATACATAGATGTATTTACGTTTGTTTGGCATTGTTTACTAAAAGTATATATGTCTATATTGTATGACACTATGTCATGGTTTTAGGTCAGAAATAGATTTATAGATGTGTATAAGTTTATTTTGCATTGTTTACTAAAAGTATATATGTCTGTATTTTGTGTATTCCGTATCCTGATGTAAGTTATTTTTTTATCTACAGCTGGCCGTAAACCCGACTATAATGGTCTTGTAAAGATGGAAGGCATGTTGGTAGCTGTAGACTGGAATGAGAGTAATCTTGAGGTTTACAATGGTCATGGCGGTAAACTGATTACATCACACAGACTGGAGTTCTATCCCAATGATGTCTGTCTTATAAGTAAGAATGAAGTCGCTGTGTGTCTGGGTAACGGTACGGTTGTAATCCTGTCTTTGAAATCGATTGATGATGTAAAACTCGTCAAAACTTTAAAGACATTATTTTATTATTGTTATTCATTGGCAAAATGGAATTCAGAGAAACTCGTTGTCAGCGGTTATAAGAAAGACGGCATGTTTTGTTGGGGAATTTTATCGATTAGAGATGGACGTATGGACTCAACTCACTACATCTGTAAAGGGTATCGGACTCGCATGGCCGTCATAGATAACACCGTGTACATCTCGTGTCTGACTGATGACTCCATTACTGAAGGAGTTTATGTTTATGATATCTTGAATCCAAAAACAAAAAAGTTTCTGTATCAACACCAGGAATTAAGACCGTGGTCAATAATGGCTGACAGAGATTATGTGTACGTGTGTGACTACGACTCTAACAGAATTCATCAGCTGACAGACAGCGGTCAGTTAGTGACCATACACACAGTGTCATCAAGTCTGTTAGGAATATTCTATGATAACCAGCACGGATTACTTTACACCACAAGCCATGAAAGTAATGTGATAACTGTTTTCAAAATGGAGTCTTTACATCAAACAGGTATTTCTATTTTGTTTTTCATTTTCCACAACGAAAACTTCATTTATTTACATTTCCTAATTAACATTTTTGTCCCAAAATATGATTTATGAATATTGTAGTCATAACTTTATGTAAGACAAACATGTATAACAAATTTAAAATAAAATAAAATTGGAATAAATATTATTTTATTATTTTGGAAGTTCGAAAATGTCCATTTCGTCGTGCATGGTCATATTTATCGATTTATATTATAAATAAAATATTTTTATTTTAAATATTATTACAAATTATATCATAGTCATTTCTATTCGTTAATGATAGTTCAGTCGTCTGCTTGTTGGTTCTGACTACATAATTTTCAAATAAAAATATTAAATCTGTATGAACTATCAAATTGGCTGCTTTTCTGCAAAACTCGCATCGTCACCAGTTCGATGCAATGCATATTTTTTCCCAGAAGGTGGCGCTTTCATTGATAAATCTGTGAACACGACCAGTCATTGCACGCGACATGCGCGCGACCGGATCTCGTTCAGCGTCTAAAATTCCCACGTATTTTGTGTTGAGATAATTCATGTTGATGGAGCGGTTCTGTGATGACTTTTTAAAGGTGGATTTATCAATGAAAAAGCTCAAATCGGATAACAAAATAGCTGGACAGTTAAGTTTAAAAAAAAATTATAAATACCATTTTGGATATTCTATGGTATGTTATATAATGCGCGCTATATTTACTACGATCTATTAACGTTTTCGTTGAAGGATGCAATGATATTGCAAACCGAAACTGACGAGGTTGAAAATGGAGGTAGGGCTTAGATAAATGAATATGGCGAATGATTATAGAAATAATATTGTCAAGCAATCTTGTAAAATAACGGCCGATATTTTTATTAAAATTTAAAAGTTGGATGTTGAAGTAATCACAGGTGCTCGACGCGAGCTTGATGTGAAGAACACATAATAATATAAAGAAAAAAAACATAGAATAAGAATGGAATTATTTAAATCTGCAACATCAGTTTGAAATATATGAATAATTTCTAGATTACCTATTCTTTGTTCAATCGTTGTCATCATATAGGTTATTCAAATATAAGATAAAATAAATATGTATATGGTGCAGAGAGTTTTGTCCAAGATTAATCCATGTAGGAACATTTTAGTTAATGCGCACAAAGCAGGGGTACTGTCACAAGGATTTATATTACTTACAATTTGCCCAGAAATTATACATGCACTGTATCATATTATGACATAAGTTAATAGTAATATATAGTATGTGATTCATATGTAAACTATTAGCAACAATAGAAGTCCTTGTGGGCATCTGTATAGAACTAATTTCAATAATTTTAAACAAATCAAACTGTACATCAGTTTGGAAAAGAGTTCAGAATGGTTGGAGACCAGACATATTTTTAAGCTTTATATAACAATTTACTTCCCCAAGATATATTTTTTTCTAGCACATAATATACCCAGACCTAGCTTAACAGTCTTGATATCTGCATACTTTATCTGGGATATTGCAGTTGCAGTCAGTGGTCTGCATGTCTGTCCATCCTACTATGACAAATCTAGTCATAATTAATTATTCACAATACCTGAAGAATTTAAATGAATCATTTACATTTGAAGGGTAGATGCCTGGTTGATTTCAGGAAAGGTTTAATCCTGTGAATGACTACTGGATAATTTCATTTTATGGGGGAATGCCTAGAAAACAATTCCCCGCCCCCACCTCCTCAAACACTCCGAATGTGATAATCAGTTTTTATTTCTTTTTGAGCTTTTGGTAGGAAATGTATTAAAAATTCACTGAAGAAAAAATTTTACGAATTTGTTTTAATTGACCAGCAGAGGACTTTCTTTGATTTCAATGTTCCAAACGTGATATGGTGTGATAATGATAATGTAAATTTGTTTGCAAGGAAAGCATGCAACTTGTATTGCTTCCCACCACACACACCTCTTTTTGATAGGGATGTATACCATGTGTTCCAATGTGTCCATCTATTCACAGAGCACTTACAAGAAATGAATATCTATTTTATATGTATAGTAGCCATTGTTGGAAATTATTCCCTGGAAGTAGCAGTTTATACTTTTCTTATTGTTAACACTGGAGAGCATGTTAATTTAAGTAATTTCAATATGCACTTATTGAACTGGGCCATAAAATGCATTACTTATTCTGATAATTTACAAGAAACAAATAGAAGAGGCCTGTATAACCGCAAATGTGGCAGACCAGGAACATTTTATTGGTGCCTGTCCACTGTGTCCAGTCATTAGATGACTAAAACCACATTAAACCAGGAATTCCAAACTTGGACAGAAACATGAACCTTTAGGTTTGGCTTCTTCACTTTTGTAATTTCTACAAGGTTTGATTTTTAAAGATAATATAATCCTAGCTATTATTAAAAGAAAACACTATATTATAGGAATTAAATAATTAATGCTAAACTTTAAAGTGATTAAACTTCACATTATTTTAAGAAATTTTAATTCTCTCATTTTGGCGTGGGTCATAGATGTAATTTGTGATGTGAAAGATACAGCTTGGCTTGCTTGCTCCTTTTATCATTTTCACTTCCTAGACATAAAAATGTATATACTATATAGCCATCTCTGACAAAATTCGGTGTATTGTTTTATCAACTATTGCCTTAGATGGTACCGGATTTTCATAATTACCAGATGTAAATTAATTGTAGTACAGGAAAGTAGTTCATGTATTAAGGTATGCCAACATATCTCAGCATTGCACATGTTGCAAACGTAAATAACTTCACCATAAAACCTGCCCATCTTTCACAAACACATAGTAAGTGTAGAGCAGAATCTTATTAGTAATTGTTGAGTCGGCTATATAACAGTAGATCTCTGTTTTAACCGTAGTTGATATTTAAAAGTTGTGGTTTAATTTTCATTTGCGCAATTGGACACCAATAAATTGTGCATGAGTTTTATTGACAAAATATTTATTTATCTTGCAGACATGGACAACAGTGATATAGCTTGAACACTCTGGTTTAGCTCTCATAAGTTTTAGGTCCTTATTTTTCTTGTAAAATCTGCATCATTGTTGATAATATACATATATATCTACATAACTAATCCATTATATGAGCAGGTGTTCCAATAGAAATTTTGAAAATGGATGACAGATCCATCCAACTTTTTGAAGAGGCTCTAAAAGATGGAATGGAAATTATGCACCGTATACGTATTATGGTTGTCGGACACATGGGTGTAGGCAAGACGACCCTAGTCAAGCGTCTTCTGGGAGAGGAGGTAAACATTTCCGAGAGACATAGTACAGAGGGCATTGATGTATATGTCAATTGCTGCGATGTTTCATTGTCAACCCATGAATGGACAAGGCGAACAAAAGGTATGTGGGCATACATACTCATTAATGATCTATCTCTCCGAATTTATGCAAATTCCAAAAGGTGAAATGTGTCACATTAAACTGTTTTGTGTTCATCCATCTTTATTTCACTTCTTTACAATAGCAATGTTTTCCACTATCAAATGTTACCAGATTTTGTAAATAGTTTGCATTCTGGGCAAGGAACAGACCTAATTTATCACATCTGACATAGAAGCTTTAAAATCAGGGTCAAGGTCACAGGGCTAACAGAATGACACATTACATACAGCAATGAAATAAGTAACTGTTCCTCCTCATTCACTACTTTCACATATACACAACAAGGTGGAGTTTTTAAGTCTTGATATTTAACTTTTACTACAAGTATTTGGTATGTTAGCACATTGCGGATGTTGTTGTATTTAATTATTGTACTTTTAATATTTGTTTTTTCCTCCTTCATCTACTTGCACCACAAATCTATATACTGCTTGCATCCTGTATGCACCTTTTGGCTTTTAGTCACCCTCTGTTGTATGCTAACTTGCTGTGTAATATTGCTCCATGGTGAGTGGTATTTGTAGTAACATCATATAATCCATTAACCAGGCAGACTTGGAAGAAGTGCCTGGGGGTTAAGGTTAGAAGGATTATGTGTGCTCATTTTTTGTGTCCATATACGTGTTCATATTTTGGTTATCATTCTTAACCATGGCTATACAAAATCAGTTAATAGTCAACTAGCCAAGGCTGGTAAATTTTCTGTTAGTTTTCATAATATCAGTAGTCTGATGGTTGGTTAATCTTGTTATGAGTTAAATTGCTTTGTTGCAAGGATTAAGTAAGAATGAACAGGACGAGAAAATTTATGTATCTATTAGTAATTCTGTCTGCAAAGAAATTTGTTAAATCCTCAGCCTGTGTCTAAACTAAAGACTAAATAATATTATTTTAAGATTATATTATTATTATTATTATTATTATTATTATTATTATTATTATTATTAAAATGGAGCTCAGAGATTATATATGCCATCAAATCTAGAACATCCTTCCTCAACCAGGTTTCTGTGTCCACAACTTTTATAGTACTGTACACCAATATATTAAAAATGGACATGTCATTTGAGGAAAGCAAAAAAAATGGATGAGAGCATTCGTTTGAATACACCAAGTAAAGAAATATGTTTAGTAGGGGTTTGACAAAACAAATTTCTTGGAGATGGAACGACTATTTAAAGAAATATTGGATTCACGGTCTTGTCATACCATATTCAAAAGGTATAAATCCAAACGATTTTTTTTGGGGGGGGGGGCCGTAGGGGGCATCATGTCTGAATGTATGCATCATCTATACCACGTGTTTACCAGGAAACCATTTTAAAAAATTACTTTTTTCATTGTTGAGATATTCTGTTTTTAAATGAAGTTGCCTGATTCCATTTTTATGGGGTAACCTGGGTGGGCTTCCACTCTATTCTTTGTAACTTGCATGTGAAATTTCTTTTCAAAGTGCCCAACTGTGGTTTCTAGAGGGTAAATCTAATATATGTAGTTCTTCTGTTTTCTTATTTATTTTTAACATGATGGTTGCTAGTTCATTAATTATAACTATTTCTCCTCCTATTGATATATTTCCCATATTGTATTATAGTTTCATTTTCTTCAGGTTTCAATATACATGTTAATTCTCTGTCTCCTTTCCTATTTAACCCTTTTGATAATTTGGTGAAGGTTCTGTTTTTTACATCTAATGCAACCATTGTCGATGACATTGTAGGTCATTTCTAATAACATTGCAAACAGTTCACTATGTCCCTTTTTATAACAACATTGTAAAACTGGTCCTCACTTATCTCTATTCTTTTAGTGTCCTAGTACCTTTTCAGCTCTGACAATTGCCAATTTCGCACCATTATCCTTCTGTACGTGCAGAACGTATATCACAATTTGCTCTTTGTCCAAAGCGGTATTTCAGTATTATATATGTATTATCTTTCTGTTCTCTCTTTGCATATTTGCAAATTTCTTTACTGCTTTGAATCTTTGTAGTCCTTTACATGTATGACCTTGAAGAGGACAAATATGTAAAACTGAAATTCTCTCAAACTTTTTATATAATTTGCTATATGTATATGGCTCATTTTCTGAAAATTTGTACCTTTCATTTTTAATCGTTACAAAAATATTTTTGTTTAAAAAACCAATCGTTTCTCTCTATCTTTCTTAAATAAAACAACATACTCCTGCCCTTACAAATAGCAGTTGCAACGTCATTTGAGACGTACACACTGGCATTGTGTTGATAATGAATAATTGAGAACTCACATAGGGAGAAGCATTATAAGTACTAATTCTGAGATGTCGCCACATGGTTGTTAAGGCTTAATAACTTATATATTTCTTAATGTATAAAATTTGTATCTTTTCAACTTTTCCATTTGATCAAGTTGATTTCTCTATTTAACGAAAAAGAAGTGGTATCTGTCCCTTTTGCTCTGCTCTTCAAATCATTAGATACATTTGAATTGGAAAAAATAGAGCAGGTGTAAGCATGATGTGATGTCTGCAGTTGTATATATGAAAAGGCTCCAACCTAATAATGAATGATACTTGAACTCGATAAAAAGCATAATTGACGCATACTCAGGAAATGTGGTCACTACTGAGTTAAACATTGTTTATTTTATTTCTTCTTATTTGTTAGTGTTTGTAATTTTATTATTTCTCAATAAAACAAACTATTTAAAGTTGAACGAGAAGTTTTAAAAATATTTAACTTCTAAATTGTGAATGCAAAATAATCAGGTTTACATTATTTTATAATATATAACAACAAGCGAGATAATGGTACCATCAATACATATTTTAACTGCTAGATGTACTTCGGACAAAATGAGAAAGTCAGTTTCAGCAACATATTTAAAGGTCACGTTTAAATCCTTGAGAAAACTGAATAATATTTCACATGGTCCGAATCAGCAAGTTTAAAGAATCAGCCAGATATCTGGGTCGAATCAGTAAGCAATTTGTATCGAATCAGCCTGGTCTGAGTTTGAGAGTAATTACCACATTAATGAATAATGTTAGTATAATATTTGTATCAGTCAAGAAAGTAAACAGCAACATTTATTTAAATTTTGATATCGTAGTGTTCCGTATGCCTTTTAAGAAATGTAATGAGATTATATGAACACAGACTTTCAGTTATAAGTGAGTTACTTTTTTATTATCGATATTATACAAACAAGATAAATGCAGCATATAATCTAAAAAAAATGTATTCCACAATACACAAACATTTAGTTGTTCGTTTTTGAACATATCTCACCTGTAAAATATTCTAGTTGTTTTTCTTTTGTTTATCCTGTCTGACTTTGTTTCAGTTTCCCTTCCGAAACGTTCTGGAGTTGAATAGGTATGGCGTTTGCTTCCTTGTAAATGAGAGCCAATATCTGATAATAAGATGCATCATTTGTGTATTCAGATAAAGTGTTAACCACCACGTGGCAACATCTTTGTTATAACAGTATAGTTCTAAGGCACACATTTCTATCTTATAAATAATTTGTTTAATTCATAGATAAACATTAAATAGGTTTTATGGGTGACAAGTTTTGGGATGACTTTTGCAGCTATTGGGGCGATGTCTCCAGATACGTTCTGACTAGTTCTCCCAGGGTGTATTTTCAAAGGGGCGAGTTTTTTTTGAACATTCAATAAAATGAATAAGATTAAAATATAAATTCTAAATTTGCACATTTTCTTATCTTGTTTTTTATTTGTTTGGTCCCTCATAGCAAGTAACCCCATAGTAAATGTATGTTGTTTCTGTTTTGTAAAAATTCAAATATAATTTTGATATGGGGTTTAGTAGTAAAGTACACTTACATATTCTAGTGTTACATTAGCTCTACAACCCGAGCTGAGCTATTATATGAATAGTCTAAGCCTTGCCAGGTATTTTCTATGTTAATTGCATGCTATCCATGTATTTCTGTTTAGACTCATTAGACAGTCAAATCATAATACGGAATAACCTATCTAAAAATACATTACTAGTGTCTACTAGGGAGGTCAAGCTAGCTTGTGGTGATGGCATGTGGCTCCTCTGTCCAACCACTTCTACCACAATGCCATTATATCTTTCCCATGCTGTTTTTCCTTATCTAATTATGCTATAGTGCTTGCAATAAGTGTAAAAGAAAACTGAAAATAAAACACGAAACAAGTAGAAATAAAAACACTAAGGAGCATTTTGTTGCAGGTATGTATTTACTGAATAATTTACTAGCTCATATATTTAGTAATGTGTGATTGTACTGCCATGTTCATGTTTTCAAAATGTTCTTTTTAAAGTGGCCTTCCCTTTGGGGAGATATGTTTTTCTTGTAGCATAGGTATCACCATTATTCGCTCCATACTCGGTAGTCACACACATGCACACACACAATTATTTATACACAAATGTACTAGCAGCACCTTGAAACCTTGAAAGAAATTCATCAGTTAAGTTAACATTTTCTTCCATCGTTAATTATTGATGCGCAGTGTCCACAGTGTCCTAGTGAGCATTTCTTTATCTCTAGCCCAAGTATAACACTAGTATCATTAATACAGACAAATACTGGTGCACTCAGATTTGGTCAACCACTCTGATGCCTCATAACATCTGCTGTAGCAGGCATCATAGTGATCCATTGTAGCTGTAGCTTGGGAAGTTAGACTGTTACTAATATCAACTGAACATTGAGCAAAATGGTTGTCTATTAAATGATATTGCATCCGCAATCATTTTACTCATTTACAATTAGCATTTTTTAACAAAACCAAAATCTAATGTAAAACAATTTTTAAATTATTAGATATTTATGATTTTATTGTTGTTTTTTTGTGTGTGATGTTTTAGGGTTTAGAAATTTACATGCATATATTCATTGTATTGAAAAATGTTTACCTTTTGGTGAGATATTTTAATGGGATAAGAATTCTATCCTGTTATTATCAACATAATGAGAATGTGGTATATTTTATTTAACTCTGTTATTTTGAATTTGAGGAAATTTGAGTTTATGTCAGCGAGTCTCTGAAATATTCTGGAAATTCCTGAGTTTCATAAGTGAAGAGTCTAGGACTCCTTATCCTAAACTTTTGTTGAGAGGATGTGACAGACCTTTGCAATTCGTAATCAATGTTTAGTATTGTTTTTAAGGTTAAGTTTTGCATTTTATTTTACGTAAAGTTATTGTTAAAAGTTGTGATATCATATTTGGTTACTTAAGTCACCATGACTTACATTTAATGAATTTAAATCATGATTTTAATGTTATTTCATCATTATGTTTAATGTTATTTCCATCATGATATTTAATGTAATTTTCATCATTGTGTTTAATATTATGTTCATTATAATTCATGTTAATTCCATCATGATATTTAATGTCATTTTCATCATTATATTTCATGTTATACCCATCACTATAATTCATATACATATATTAGGTCAGAGGGTGAGGTGATTTAGAATGAAAGGGGTTGCAAATGCCTTTATATATTTCTTGTTTAAGAAATTCAAAAATATACCATTGTCACATTTACTTGACTTGTTCTATGGATAAATAAAGCACCTACGTACTACCTGCCCTAATTTTAAAACCAGTACTATAGAAAACACACATATTTTTTGTACCTTAATTTAGATTGCCAGGAAATTGCAGCAATCGGTTACTTTAGTTTGAAGCTACAGTGGCTGATGGGGGTTTGGTGGTTTGATCTCTATGGGTTGAAGAACATATCCACGGTTTTCCTCATTGGTTGTACTGGCTTGTATGCAACTTGGCCATACTTCAGATGTGCACCATTGTCTAAGACTTGGCTCCATCTAGTCATTTTCACTTCCTGGACTCCACTGGTAAATTGTAAGACTAGAGCAGATAGCTGCTAATAGTGTACTTTAGATTAATTCAGGCCGATTTGTTTTAGTCAAAGGGAGCAGTAATTTTAGTAAGAAAGACTAGACCAACAAATTGTTCTCCATCTTTTCTTTTATTTTTGACTGGCGGCAGTCAAACAAAGGTGGAAAACAATTTGCTGCTCAACTAAGAGATATGAATATAAAACATCTTGAGAAGATTTCAGCACAGGATATGTATTTCGTTTCTTCTAAATAGCACAGGTTTGTGGATTTCACTATATACACACTGACAGACTCTAGTCCAACATTTATACCTGGCCTCAGCCATGTGTACACACAAGCATGATATGTATGCTCCTCTTCTTACAATCGTATACTCATTATTACCACTATGAAAATAAAGTCATATGGACAGCGTTCTTTTACATGCCAGGGCCCAATTCACTAGGGCCTAACCAGAAATCGCCTCGGACATTCGCTTCGGCTGAATATCTGTTTTTGGTACTATTCGGAAGTGTTCGCCTCCGCAAATAATATGCACACGAATGGTTACAAGTAAAAAAAAAAACAATAAATGTCGAACTTTAAAAAAAATTCTTAATACATAATAATTTTAGTTAATAATAAAAAATTTCATCTTATAGGCGATATATACGGTACACGAAACGCTTAAGCTTCGCATACGATAATGAAGCAAACGGTACTCTCCAGAGTCGCACCAACTATTCTGTTCGTGCTCGGATCTGGCAAATAGTACATCCAAATACTCGGATTCGGTACTCTGCGAAAGAAAATTGTCTACTCGGTTTAGGCCCTTCAATTCACCTTTTTTAAATGCAAGAACAAATGTAAAGACTTAATGTTTCCTACTTTAAATATTTTAAGATTTTTTTGTTCAGAAATTGTGAATACTGGACTTCATTTTTATATTTTCATATCAGACCAACTATTTTATTGTGTCCTTGCCCCAATTTACTCCAGACTGGTAATTTTTCTTGCCTATTTGCAAGGGTTTAAGTGATAAAAGTGATGTGTTAGTGAGTTAAATGAATCTTCGAAAGGTGGTCAAAATCTGTGTCGATGATCATTGATTCAAAAATACATTAGGCATTTGCATGTGTGTAGTGGGCAGAAGACTGGAAGTCACCAATACCTAATTAATGTATACATATTTCATGAATTGATAGTACATGTACAAATTAATTGCCAAATATAACAAATCTTACATTATAATTATATTAAGTAAATATTTATGCATTTAACTGATGCCTCTGCCATGGAGGTATTGTCAAGACAGTTGGTGGTGAGTAGCCTTGTATTTATTCCTCAACTGCAGCACTTGACCATGAAATGACTCTGGAGGAGCATAGTTGTACCATAACATTTATTGGAGAAACAATTCATATGTATTGTATTATACTTTCTAATTTCATTACAATTTGATTCCCTGATGTAAAGCATAATTTAGCTGTATTCAGTGTTCCTTATGTTTTCAGATTCAGAACAGGATTATAAACTGCAGCGCCTTGTTAAGGTCCTAAGTGAAAATTACCAAACAGAAGGAAGGGAAGTTGATTCGGAACTTGATGCAATCTCTAATCAAAGGGAGACAACTGATGGCAATCCTTTGAGCCATGTTGCTGACGATAACAAGAATACAGAAGTACCATATCGCCGTTCTCAACAGCAGAACATTGGCAAAAATCTTTCATCTACAGCAAGTCTACAAAATGAATCGTTTTCCACTGTAGTTCAGGGAAGTCTCACTCAGTCTGAAACAAACACAATACCTGGATCAGAGCTTGGAGAAAATGTTGCCACAAAAAATTCCAAGATGGATCCATTAAGGGAAATGTTAAAATTTTTGCAACAAAATCCCAATAAAGCAAAACAAGATATAAACAAACATGCGCATTTAACAATATTAGACTTTGCAGGACAGTATGCCTTTTACACGACACACCAAATGTTTCTAACAAGACGTGCCATATACCTCTTGGTTTCTGATGCCAGTCAAGAGGTCGATGATCTTGTAGAAGACGATTTCTACTTTGACACGGAGGGCAGATTGAAATGCAAAGTTCATGGTGAGTTCTATGCTGTTTCTACCTAAGTACACCAAAACGAGTATCAATTTTGTTCTAGATTTTCTGCTTCTTTAACATTGGTATTATGCGTCTATGAGTAACAGATTTTCTCTCAAACTAATCATTCTTAAAAATAATTTTATCATAATTTGTTAAGGTAAACGTACACCCAACATCAGTATTTTACTATACTCAGCTGTTTTAAAACTTTAATTAACAGCAAGTTGACTTACTACTAAAGAAATATGTAACACGTGATGAAAATGCATTTTGAAGCTGGTGGAGGAAGTTGTTTTTGGTCAATTCTACAATTAAGAAATTGAAGGATAAGCATAAAAGTAAGTTATTGTTGCAAGGACCGTTTGGTCTTATTTGGAATTGAGGCTTCACATATTTTATTTTTAATTAGGTAAAAAAAAATTGTGTCCGGGACTGAAAGTGGGTATTTGGTTATGAAAAAAGCTTGCGAATAATCACGTGTACTTCATTTTGACATTGTTTACATAATCAATGATGTTTTGTATTTTGACTTTTTCAGACATAGTTCAGGTCTGGATAAATTCGATACATTCCTGTGCACGACCTGACAAAGAAAACCTGAATTCTGCAAATTCCCATACGTCATCTTATAACGTCCTCCCACCACCAGTGATTTTAGTGGGGACACACATTGATCAAATTCCACAGGTATGTCGATAACATCTGGAAGTTGTAATATTTTACAGATTATTACCTTATTCTGTCAATAGTAGGATTCTCTTTGAATGCATGAAGTTGCAGTATTATGAGTGTCAGGAACAGTACAGCTATTCCTTTGCCTTGACTCCTGATTTACACAAGCCTTACTTGATTCGAACCATGCAAATTTTTCAAGTTGCCTAATAGTCCAATAAATATTCGTCCATTTTTAATACATTATAGCATGCTTACAGATCCTAACACATTAAGCCCTGAATGGTTTTGGTGTTTTCACATGACGTTCGAGTAGGAAATACAATTTGGGGTCTATTTCTGAATATATCCTAATACATTGACTTACATGCAAGTTTTCATTAGCCTAATAGATAGTTGTTAAAAACATTGTTTCTTTTGAATATTTTGCTCACGCATGAGCAGAAGGGAAAAAGTTGGATTTTTTATTTTTTTTTTTCGTATGGAGACCACTCTTTATTAAAAATGCTCACCTATAGCCTGAAAAGCCTTAGATCTGAGGCAAGATAAGTGTAAAATCTGGACACAAAATCTAGACTCCGACCACTCTGAAATTTTGAATAAAGAAAACAAAATAATCCAAAATGTTAGATTTTTCCGTCATTATTCTGTAGTACAATTTAAACGTCCAGATTATTTGGTGTCATTGTAGAGCTAAATTTTTTTACCTTTCTATAATACCACCCACTTTAGTGTATCATACGTGACTTTGACGGAGCTTGGCAGTAACTCGTGGGACGTAAATGTGGCGCCAGGGGTTAATGTGTTATTAAGCTTCATTTCCCGACCTCTTTGACAGCTCATATACATATGGAATAACAGCAAGTGCAAGCCAATGCAAACCACCACGCTTTCTCAGTTAGACTCATCAAAGGCAAGAAGAGTTTATGGGATGGTGTGTTGTTTGTTATTTGTTTGTAAATTAGCACAAGTTTGTTATAAGTACTCTTAATTACATAGAAGATTACTCTGAAACCTAACGTGTGTTATTCATAATTATGGTCTAGTTGTAGCCTAATGAGAAAGATACTGTTCTGACATCCAGTATGGTAGCCATATTCCAATTTTGACAATTTTATTGCTACTTCTCTTGAATTTTGATATTAAAATGGGGTTTTCTTTCCCATATTGTTAAAAAAAGCCTCTAAATCATCATCACCAAAAAGGGAACTTGGGATGCTTGGATGACACATGTTAGAAAATGTATATATATATATATATATATATATATATATATATATATATATATATATATATATATATTAAAAGTTGTAATTAAATGTTCAATAATATATTAGTGGATATTTCACTTGCATGTTTTAAATCAGACCTTAAGATAGATGCTCTAAATATAAAATTTCCCAGATTTCTGATATTGTTGACTATGCTGACAGTTTGATGTTTCAGTGAAATTGTACAGATGTGGCCAAACCCAAACGTAACAATCAATGAATTTAATTAAAGCAGAATTCATAAGGGATATTCTCTGATTACATTATACAAAGGACACAATGATTAAGTGATATTTATCTTTGAGTACATCACACAAAGGGCACAATCTGTATCTTAAAGGAGTAGGATATGATCTATTCCATCTATGAGGTTTTAGTCTAGAATGCATGATTGTGAGCAAAACAGACTCAATGTGTAAATATTCCTCATCATATTTACAAGTTGTACCTGTTGTTTTCTTTCTCATTCAAGTCACTCCACATGTTAAGATTATTCTCCCCTTTCTCAGATGGAGGGTAATATTCCTGTTTTCAGTTTTTATGACAGACCCAGCATTGGGGATCTTTTCTTCATGGTCAGTGAAAGGGCTGCGATGTTAAATTATATGTTAATCTTACCTTTTCACACTGTTATTTTAGAGCCATTGGTCACGAATGGTTGAAACTTTGTGTCACTGTTTTCATTTTATTATAAATAAACTGTGCAAGCGTGAAATTGGTTGTTGGGCATAATGCAATTCATTGATACATTTCGCTGCTACGCTAATTTTGGTGTACCATTGCACATTATAAAGTTGAAAGCCAGTATCAGTAATAAATTATCAGCTGATTAGCATATTTCTGGAATGCAAAGTCTGCCAAAGGCTAATATTTTCTATTCCAACTAGAAATTGATTGAAAATTTTAAAAAATAAAACAAAATAAGGTTCCAGTCTGATTTGTTAGTCCTATCTAGCAAATGGAGCACCATTTTTCCATGAACTTCTGAACTACTTGTGTGTTTGTGATTCATCAGAGACTTTCACCTCATTTATTGCTGATGAGCATTTTAATGACTAATCATAGTTTCTATATTGTCTTTTTCCCTAAGTCTTTGCATTATTTGAATTGTCGTTATTTCATGTGTTTTTCTTCCGATTTTCAAACATTTGGTTTATGCCTTGAAAGGCTGTGTTTTGTACTTAACCTTTTTATTATTGACATTAGAGTACATATCATTAACCCTTTTCAGTGTCCATTGGATTTGTTTTATATTTTCTTATTCACTGATGAACTAGGTCACCTAGTGTGGCTTAGTGTAGTGAGATAAGAAATATCATATGACACCTCTCCTGCTTATCATGTATTGCAATTCACCCATGGACAGATTTCGGATCTGTTACCTTTAATCAAGTGACCTGTTTAACTTTGCAGAACGTCATGACACTTGGCTCTCTTTCTCATTAATAATGCAGGATGACCACTTGTTTCCTAAAAGGGGTCTGGATCAAATCATTTTTATTAGAGAAGTTGATTCCCTCAATCATTAAGAGCCTGGACTGGTTTATATGGCTTGTAAATTGTTAAAATACCCATGATTCCTGATGCCTGATCCAATGCTACAAGTTGCTCGAAAAGATAGATAACTTTCCCTTTCATAAGCCGTGGGATACATTGAGTGCCAGTGACCAAAGCAATACATTCCTTTCTTACTACAGGGACAAGCAGCAATCTTGTTAGGATAAATTAGATGGATTCACTTGTCAGATTTTTTTCTTTAAACTGGTTGTTGACTGGTGACATGTGGACAGTCATGGCTGAATTGCTTTTGGTACAAGCGCTAGTCACTTGTCATTGTAAGGCACATTTAGTAACCAGTCACTGAATTGTGCTTGTTAGTCTGTGGAATGTATTGATACATCCATCAATTTAGTTGTGCTGATATCTACAACGAGAAAAGTCAGTGGCTGAAAAAAACTCAGATGTACATGTTGTCATTGTTAGAGTAAATCTGAAAAACATGACCCAATAGGTTGGCAGCAAGTTAAAGTGATTGACTAACTGCAGAGTGGTGAGAACTAACTGTTATATATATATATATATATATATATATATATATATATATATATATATATATATATATATATATATATATATATATATATATATATATTGACTGAATTCAGAGGCAAAATATATAGCAATGTACTTGTGTATAAGATTACATCAAATTAACAACTTTAGCTTTCATTATTGTGTTTGTTTTAAAGTGTAGCCAAAACAGTAGTGCACGTGAACTCGAAATCCAGACATGTTTAGAGTTAGACAAAATGTTGTTTGTATATTTGGATAAGGATTTTGGAGCCAAGATTATTAACCAGTGCTAGACGTTGCTAGAACTGATAGTTCATGTGGAACACTAGGTGTGATGCCTAGCTTAGTCCTTGGAAAAAGACCTTTCCTTGGCCTGCCATAATTCATTTTCACTCTAACGGACAAACAAAAGTTATATGTCAACGGTGTGAAGACATTAGAAAATTAAACTCAGTGGCAACCACTGGTTCTTTTCGTCTGGAAATTTAGCCACTTCATGTATCCTCAATAAGCTTCTGCTAGGTGACTGCATTGTTCTTTAGTGGGACTCCTGATTTTCCTAAAACAGGAGTCCTTGACTACTACTATTAAAAGAAAGTGAGACCTATGTGACCATTGATTCATTATACTTTAGATGATAACTAATAGGTTTCGTATAACCTGCACCACTATTTATGGGGCAATTAAAACGTCAGTTTTATAGGTTATATCATGTTCAGATCTTATGCTGCTTCCATGCCTTGCAATGGTTTGGGATCTGGCAGGAATGGTTCTTACAAGCTTAGTGGCTGTCATGCAGCAGTAGGTGATAGGTGTCCCCCTATGTATGCTTTGGCACTGTTTTCACCTCTAGTTATTGCGTGCATTCCCTTGTTTCGCTGGTTTGTCCTTAGCATATACAACTCTGCCTTCTTCAGTTTCTTAATGGAATAATCATTGTCTCTAGTGGTGCTTAAGCACTATCTTGAAGCTGTACCTAAAAAGTACAGATGTGTGCTCTCGAGATCAATGATACATTCAGTGGATCTTTGCAGATATGTAGCCTTAGACATGTCCAAGATCTTGCTGGATCACATCAAGAACCCGTTGAGTGCATGGATGATGCATTGGTTGTGTTTAAAGGAAAGTAACTAGTTTTTTTTCTGGAAACAATCTCCACTATCACAGATTCCCATTTGTTTTTACCAATGTAAACATGTATGACTTATATCTGATTTTCCCCAAGAGTATCCGAGTGGTCTAAAGCGCTTTCCATTATGGATCACGGCGATCTCACCTCTGTCTGCAATGGTTCAAGTCTCGGATTCGGCCAATGTCTGTATGTGAGAAAGCTTGCCAGTAGCTTCTCATAGGTCTGTGGTTTTTTCCTGGTTTTTCCTACATTCTTCGTCCACAATTAATACTGGCTGCCATGTAAAGCCTATCTTGTGCTGAAATATGGCATTAAACCAAACAACAATACATCCATTTTTCTGAAACAGTAATTAAAGAGTCAGACAGTATACGTTTAGGACAGTTTTCTGCAGGAAATTGGTGTACCCTATGGCACCATGTTGTCAATTTATTCAACATCAAAATCAACAGCATACTGAAATGCATTGATTTTGCAACTGAAGCCTATTGTATGATGATTTTGTTTAGCTGCTGTAGATCAAAGTATATGCATGCTATTGAATGACAACAGCAGGAACATAAACAATAGGAAGAAGAAAACCAGTCCACATTTCTGAAGTTAGGAACTAACTGCATTAATTTTGTACCAATTACATCATTTTCATAATCACCCAAGCCACTTTGATAGATCTCTTATTTCTGTTGTGGAACAATGTATACTTTAGTGGTTATTTTCAACTGGTAGCTATTTTCATCCATATTGTAAATTCTCTAATGACTAATGCCACAATGCCCTGGATTTAAAGTGGATCATGGTAAATACTGATTGGGGACTAAGGCTGTGCTAGTCTCTTGCATGCAGGTCATTTGTAAGGTCAAAAGTGGGTCATTCCATGATTATGTAACAAACAGTTTGCAAATCTTACCTGGAGAGTGCACCTCAGCTGCGGAAATTAGCAGGTTTGAACCCTGGCGGAGTCATAGCAGTGACTCATAAAATTGGTACTACCAGCTGCCTTGCTTGGAGCTCAGCATTAAGAGATTAGTATTAGGACTGGATGGCCTGGTACAGTGTTACAAAATCAGACATCCTGATGCCCGGGACCCCACCATTTTAGTTCAATTTGAGGTGCCCGTCAGACTTGTCAAAACAAAATAGTTTGCTTCAGGAAACTTTGATCGTGCTGATGAAATGAGGAAATGTACATGTCCATGCACGCTGCAGTCAAAATCAGATTACCACTGTCCTGTGTGAAATTTGAATCTGCGCTAAAACAAATATGACGTTGTGCTCTCAAACCCCCTCACATAGTCATGTTTCAGGAAAATACTTTTTGTTCAGTAATCTTTTAAAAAAAACACAGAAGCAAAACTCCAATAAAAGTAATTCCAACAACAATATAAAAAAAAACTGTTGAGACTATGCCCTTTACATGTAATATGTATACATAGCAGTACTGAAAAATTATTAAAGCTACATTAAAAATCTAAAACACACACATAACCTAGAGAATGCATGAGTCGATACACAGTCAGGGACTTTGACTCCGTCTCAACGTTCTTTCTGAAAGCCTCAAAATTAAGGCATTAATAAAACTTTCCTTTATCTTAGATGAATTTTATTGCCTCATCAGAAAAGGTAAATGTTAAGAATATTGAAAAAAAGATTATTTACAAATAACCACCATGGTTATTAATATCTGCAAAAATACTTTTTACTCTTTGTTAATTCAAAAATCCTCTACGAATCCTCCACTTTTTCAGAGTAAATGAAATGAACTCAGAGTATTTTATCACAGTCATATATCCATGTATGAAGAGAACTCAAAAGATGGAGACAAAGTTGGATCTGCCATTGCAACACATCATGGCACCATCTTGATCTGTTTACTGGATAACTGCAGAAATAACAGTAGTAGTCAAAGCTTTGAATTAATTGATATGTCATAAACAAATTATATCAGATCTTGGGATTCCCTTTCATTGTTGAAAACTGCAGAATATTAAAATGTTCAAACTTTAATATCCCAGATATTATGGAAATATGATGTTCTTGTTCAATATAGGAAAATTATTCTGTACTGTTCGCTGCCTAGTTAGTATGACATAAAGGGTATTTAAAGAGCAGATACTGAAATACTGCCACTGCTGCCCTATGATCACCCATTTCTAACTGAAAGAATTTCATATAATGACGTAAAGTATTTTCTAAGTCTGTATGTTTGTCATGCTTTGCAAAATATGTTGAATTGGTAACTCCACAAACTTTATAACAGCAAAACACTATATGAGAGAGACATCCGTGATATAGAACAATTCAGAGATGAGATGGTATTGTGCCGATCATATATCCAGAACACATGCCTGACTCGTGTATACATCGTGAAGTGTGAACCTTATCCAATGTGTGTACTATGCTCCTAATATCCACATACAGTGGAGCACATAGTGTTTGAGCCATTACTTGGGTGATGGGGGTAATGGTCATGCACACAAGATCTTTACTCATCCATATCAGGTAATATATTAATGACTGGTGTTTCGTATATCTGATTCATTTTATATTTGATTCATTTTAATTGTCTTTTTGTTAGTTTTAATGTTTTTCTTATTCCATTGGCATTGCATGCTGTTGTAATGTAATTTTCTTTACTGAAGATGATAATTTTCAGAACTGCAGTTCAGTTTTTTGAAAACCTAAAATTAGTAACTGCATGCAAGTGAGGTGTTCCAAAATGGCGGCTCTAGGTAGAGGCTAGCAAAGTAGCTCTGTAGATTTTGGCAGTTTATAGTGATTCTTCCTATAGTGAAATGATTCATAATTGTTGGGTTCATATGTGAATACTCAAGGAATGCAGAGCATATAACATTACTGGTGGATCATACACACTTTTGGAGAAAAAAAGTGTTTTTTTTCTCCATTGAAAGTTTGATGATGATGGAGTAAAGATAGAGTTTTAATGGTGCATTTTGGAGAATTTGAGATACTCCCCTGCCTGCTTTGTTTTGAGTCGTTTATTTATTCCAGAGTAATTACCTGTCCATCAGTTGCCTTCAATTGAATAAGTTGTTTGACACATGGTGAGTAATAATCAGTATCATAAATGAGTAATGAGAAAAGATTAGTCCAAACAAGATTATCTACAAGCATGAGTGGAAAGAAAGATCAAGGCAAGCAACAAATGAAAACCAGATTGCAGAGTGATGCCCTAATGGAGACTTCTGACACAAGTTTGAGTGAATCAGGTTTGAGCACAATTCAGATGGACTTAGATGAAATAAAACAATGTCTCAAAGGGATCATTTCAAAAGCAGATTTCACATCTGCTATAGCAGATTTGGTGAAAAACGATGACCTAACAGTAATTGTTTCAACTATTGTGGAGAAATTGTTAGAGAATGTGAAGGAAGATCTGAGAAAAGAGATAGTTGCAGAAAGTGAAAGGGTAGCAAAGGAGAGGACAGGGGAGTTGATGGATAGGATGGACTCACTGGAATTCGAAAACCACCAACTGCAAGAAAAATTACAAGAGGCAAAGAAGGAAAATGACAAAATGAGGAGTGACATGAATAGTTCTGACAGGAGATCGAAGCTTGCAAGTGCGGCTTCCAACCAAACAGAACAATATTCAAGAAAGTTGAACATTAAAGTTTTAGGGCTGGAGGAGAAGGAAAATGAATGTCTGAGAGAGAGAATTCCAAACTTAGTGAAGGAAGTCACAAAGATTAATTTGGACAACAGGGACATAGTAGCGGTGCATAAGATCCCAGGCCGACAGGGACAACCAAGGCCAGTGATTGTCAAATTCTGGAGTCTGGATTGTAAACTATCAATTATAAAAAAACGAAAGGATTTCAAACAGAACAAAGGAATTAGACTGGTAGAGGATGTGACCAAGATGAATACTGAACTCATCAATAAATTATCCAGGCATCAAGAAATTGACAGTGCATGGTACTTTAATGGATCTGTGTATGGTAAAACAAAATCAGGAAAAAGGATAAAATTTGACATCTGTGATGAAATTGATGAGAAAATTAGAAAATAAGTGTAAATAGGCAACTCTATGAACTCTTGGAATTGTCCATATAGGTATGTGAACTTTTGTTTTGATACTCCTTTTTCTACTCGGATCTGTTTTAAGATTTTGTGTTGGTTACTTCTTTCTTATACCAGTGTTGTTATTAATTAATAGATTGATTTGTTCTTTTGTACATCCATTGTGTCATATCTCTTTATAATTCAATTCAATTAGTTCAAATATCATCTTTCACTCATATACATACTCATCTACTCAGTCGTGTATTGATCTTATTCAACACTGCTCTTCAACGTTAATGTTATGTTCAGTCTCCCATTCGTGTTCAATCACCCACCACTTTCATGTATGCTCTCAATTGAACACTGTTTTTCAATCATTAATTTGTAATTTATGCTCTTATTAATCTGTGTCTATTGGTTTGCAAAGCTGTTGTCTATCGTATACTGTATCTAATACTAACTGCTGCCAAATCTACAGCTTGTACTTTAACACCATGGAGGATTTTATTATGGATGATTGTTTTCTGTGTGAGAGTGAGTGTAAAAGGCATGCCTATGATAAACTTAAGGTGATAATTAATTAATACATTCCTGTACAAGAACATGTATATGTAAACGTTATACTGTTGTTATGGACAATAGCATAAAAATTATATCTATAAATGTTAGAGGATTGCAAGGTTCAGTCTTTAAACGAAGGGACATTTTCCACTGGGTAAAACAAAAGAATGTATCTATAGTATGCTTGCAAGAAACTCATAGTACAAAGAATGATGAATCTTATTGGGCAGCGGAATGGGGATACAAATGTATATTTAGCCATTGTTCTAACAATAGTGCTGGGGTAGCAATATTTTTTAGAAATACTTTTGAATTCATAATTCATAGAGAAAGATGTGCCGGTCAAGGTAGATTTATTATTTTAGATATTACAATTAATGGTAACAGAATAACCCTTGTAAATTTGTATGGTTATAATGATGATAATCCTAGCTTTTTTAGAGAGTTAAAAGAGGAGATCTTATTTTTTGAGAACTCATCAATTATTGTGTGTGGAGACTGGAACACTGTTCAAGACCTAGATTTGGATACTTATAACATTTTACATGACAAACACCGACAGTCCAGGGCAGCGATTCAAGACCTCAAAAACGAATTGGAATTAATTGACCCCTGGCGAAATTGCAATCAAGACTTAAAGATGTATACCTGGAGGCAAAAGTCTCCCTTGAAACAAAGTAGATTAGATTACTTTCTTGTATCAGATGACATTCACATGAATACAGTTGATGTGCGTATATTACCAGGGTATAAGACTGATCATTCAGCTGTTGTGTTAAGTGTAGCATTCTCAACGAGTCCAAGAGGAAAAGGATATTGGAAATTTAACGCCCAACTGTTGAAGAACATTGAGTATACTGATTTAGTTAAAAAGTGTATAACTGACTTGGTAAATGAATATTATGTAAGGGGAAATAAAGATGACTATCTCCATGTTTATCTATCCTGTAATGATCAAATGTTCTTTGAGATTTTAAAAATGAAAATAAGATCTGAAACTATATGTTATTCTATTAAGAAAACAAAAGAAAAATAGAAACAAATTGAAGAAAACTGAACAGGAAATAATAGAAATTCAGGGGGGACTGGTGAATAACTTAGAAGGGAAAGCTCTAGAAAATTTAGAAAGAAAAAAGTTAGAATTAGAGGACGCTAGGAAAAATTACATAGAAGGTGTTATATTAAGATCTAAAGCTAGATGGTACGAATCTGGGGAAAAAAGCACAAAGTATTTTTTAAATCTTGAAAAAAGAAACTACGTCAATAAAACAATAAAGGAAATTATTTTACATGATGAGACAAATATATCTGACCAAATTGATATTTTAGAAGCACAAAAACAGTTTTATATGGAATTGTATAAAAGTAGAACTGCTTAGCTTAATGACGAGGCTACTCAAGAAACTCTAAATAGATTTCTTAATCACAATATTAAGCTTAGCCATGAAGAAAGAGAATCATGCGAAGGTCTGGTAACAATTAATGAAGTCGGTATGTCTCTAAAACGGATGGAAAATGGAAAAAGTCCTGGCTCAGATGGATTCACTGTAGAGTTCTATAAATTCTTTTGGAAGTATCTTGGGGGATTTATATGCAGATCAATAAATTACGGATATACTGTAGGTAAACTTTCAGATTTTCAGACTCAAGGAGTTATCACATGCCTACCAAAGGAAGTTAAAGATAGAAGATATTTAAAAAACTGGAGACCGATATCACTTTTAAATATTGACTATAAAATTGCTTCGGGAGCCATTGCAGCCAGGATTAAAAAGGTTCTTCCATCAATAATCAGTGATACTCAAAAAGGATATATGAAAGGTAGATTCATTGGAGAAAATACCAGGTTATTATATGATATCATGGACCAACTTGAGAATGAAAATAGATATGGTTTACTATTGTTAATAGACTTTGAAAAAGACTTTGACTCCATTGACTGGACCTTTGTGGAAGATATTTTAAAATCTTTTAATTTTGGTGATTCTGTTTGTAAGTTTTTTAAACTGTTTTGTAATGACTCTAAAAGTTGTGTTATAAATAATGGGTATACGTCATCATTTTTTAGACTAGAAAGAGGATGTCGTCAAGGAGATCCCCTTGCTCCTTATTTGTTTATCATTGGGGTTGAGATTTTAGCTATAACGTTAAAGCAAAATGTAGATGTACGGGGATTGATCTTTGACGGCACTGAATATAAATTGGGTCAGTATGCTGATGACGCTTTTATTCTTCTTGATGGATCTCAACTTTCTCTTAAAACAACTATGAATATCTTGCAGAGTTTTTATCTATTATCTGGACTTAAATGTAATATAACAAAAACAAAAGCTATCTGGATTGGAAACAGGAAATTCTCCAATGAAAGAATATGTCCAGAAATGGGCCTAATTTGGTCCTATTCTAATTTTACACTACTTGGTATAGAATTTTCTCTAGATTTACAACAAATGGTGGAAATTAATTATATGAAGAAACTGACAAACGCTAAACGAACACTGGCAAGCTGGAGTCAAAGACATATGTCGTTAGTTGGTAAGGTAATTGTGGTAAAAACTCTTGTTCTGCCGATATTCATACATCTTTTTTCAGCACTTCCAAATCCATCAGCAAAAGTTGAAGCAGAACTAAATCGCGCACTATTTAAATTTGTATGGGGTGGAAAAGTAGAGAGAATAAAACGCGATATACTAGTATCCCCAGAAAACGAGGGAGGGCTAAATATGATACACATGTTTTCATTCATTAGATATATTAAGATAAGATGGGTAAAACGATTGCTGGAAGGGGAGAATGGAGTGTGGCAAAACTTAGTCAATTCAACTGTATTCAGAAATAAAAAGAATATTTGGATTTTGGGGAGAAGGAAATTAGAAGAACTTAGTAAGCTCATTAAAAATAGTTTTTGGAGAGATGTAATTTTGGCAATATCCAATTGGAAAGAGGAACCGCAGGGTCCAAATGAGTATCTATCTATGAATATTTTAAATTTTGTCCCTACTAAATTGTTCCATCAATACAATTCCTGGAGAGAGGCTGGTTTTGAAAATCTGAAGGATCTAATAGATGATAATGGCAATTTAATATCTTTTGAAATAATAAAACAAAAAACTAGAAGTGATGATTTCCTAAAATACTTCTCCTTAATATCCAAAATTCCAATAGCATGGAAAGATACCATAAAAAAACATTTAGTACAAAATAAGTTTGAAAAGCAGGAGGATAAAATAATGAACTTACAAAAGCAAAATTCACTGAAGTTTGTTTACAAAGATCTTTTAAAAAAATATAAAAGGCAACACACTGCTAAACATGAAACTTGGATACAAGTATTTAATAAAAGTATAAGTAGTGAAGAATGGTCTAAGATATATATCCGAGCGAAATCATGTACAAAGGATACCAAATTGACCGCTTTTAACTTTAAATTAATCCATAGAATAATAGCTACTAATGATTTTCTGAAAAGAATTAATATATTAGAAGACAACAAATGTACTTTTTGTAAGAGTGAAAATGAAAGCATTGAGCACCTCTTCTATGATTGTAATATTACTTCACAGTTTTGGTACCGTTTTATTGAATATTTTGCAACTTTTTACCCAAATATTGCACATTTATCCAAGAAAGAAATATGTCTACGAAGTGAAAAACTGGACTGTTTGTGTAATTTCTTACTTATTTTGGCAAAGTATTATATTTATACTTGCCGATTCAATATGAAAAATCCTTCTATGTATGCTTTTAAGCAAATAGTTGCAATGCATAACATAGAAAAATACACTGCTATAGTAAATAAAAAAGAAGACCAATTTCTTCAAAAGTGGACCTCTATAATCAATATGTAATAGGTTTCTCATTTTATGCTAAACAGGAACATAATACTGCAATATCACCTTGATCATATGCACGTGTGTGTGTGTGGTTTTTTTTTTTCATTTGCTGTAGATTATATTTATTATCCTTAGATTACTATAAATGTTACATTCTAAGGTGACCTTGAGATGGTTCCCCGACCCAGTGGTCTACCTATTACGGGGATAATAAACTTAAAAAAAAACAAAAAAAAACTCTGCATGCAAGTTGTCCTAGTTCCTCACCTTTAAACCTGATTTGATGTAAACAATTTTTTTTATTCCTTCGTAGTCTGAGATTTCATATAGAGGCGAATCGAGACTAGTAGATTACATGACTTCAACATGTAAACATGATGACGTGACCCTTGATTTCACAATTCAGGGATTTCCAAAACTTAGTCTTAGATTAGTATAGCACCTTTCTTTAGAGAAATTGGTCAGTTTGGGCTTTTAAACACTTGATGACAGGTTGTTTTCTTCTGTTGTCAGTGACAGGTTTGAGTGTTCGAGTTATATTTAAAATTTTCTTCTGATTATTTGGATTTTAAGAGATTAATTCGTTTCCTTTGAGAGTCTGTTACTGTTCATTCATAATTCTTGGACAAAGACATTTATTGAAAATTTATTCAGAATTCAAACACGAGTGTAATTTCTTGTCATTCTACAAGGAACTGTAGACACGGCAGTGCTATACAGGTTACAGGATACAGCATCACTTTCCATCTTGGGATTTCATTGTGACTCAAACTCAAATGAATTAGGAGATTTTATTACTAAGACTTTTGATTTTTAATTCTGGGCTTATTCTTGGATTATTTTGAGATTTGTTTACTAAAATCGTAAGTTCTAAAGTTTTATTTTAACTTTTTTTTTCTAGGGAAATAAATTATTTGTTACATTTTATAAAGCTGGTTGCTCTTCATTTTCTTAGCTACTGTTTCATTGATCCTAAACACCTAACACCGGTTGATGCATTGTATCCCTGAGATTCTCTATCTCTTGGAACTTCCCCAATGTTAGTCAGCTGTGACTCATCTTGCTTTAATCCCCAATTTAGAGCCATCCAATCTCATCCCTTCTCAGAACTGTAATCGTCTTCTAGAGTTGTGGATGCCACTTAGTGAGTTTATTGAGAAAATGACGTACCCTTGCATATTGCCAGTTTTTAAGCGGGATTCAGAACCGTTTTGACAGCCCCAATAAAGCACTACAGCATGACAAGCCCTTATTTCGCAAGATCAGGTACATTTAACTATCTATCTATAGAGAATTCCTTTCAATTGTTATTAAACCAAAGCACACTGTTAACAAAACAGACATCACATCAATTGATGTAAAATATGAAATGTTTTACATTCGTTCTCAAGACTTGTACTTGGGTGAGACAACGAACACACGTTTAGAGAAGATGAATTCTGAAGGACAGTTACAGACAAGAATGCACTGTAGGGCATTTCTAATCAAACCGCTTCATACGTGAAGGAAAAATTTCCATTAAAGGATGACTTGCTCATTCATGCAAGCATTGCAGAAGTGGCTAAACAATCTGTTGCCTAATTTAAGGACCTGGCCTTTTACTCCAGTCAAAGGGAAGGAATCAACACTGATGAGCTGCATAGTTTATTCTTTACCAAACTACAATTTTAGACGCAGAATCGAATATGGAAACAGCAGACCATCAGTCGGTTTCTCTCGGGTAAACAAATGATGCATCTGGGCAATTGTTTTTTTCCAACCCATGGGAAAGTAATGCATTCTATGAATACTTTCAATACCACAAAGCATCAGCAATGCAGAGAGAGAGCAGTCATGATGGTAAAAAAACAGCAGAACTAATTAAAGAGCCGGCCTGTCAGCATCAACCCTATATGCTATATATTCTTGTTAGCATCTAAGGACAAATAAATTATGAACGTATTCAAGTCCGCAACATACAATGGACTGAAATATCAAAAATAGACATCTTTAGCATGATATATACACCTTATTCTTGTAACTCATGATTTTCAAGTAATTTTCCTGATTTTTATTTCAATTTTTGCATGTCTGATTAAGACATCAACCAGCATTCATGAGATAATGTCCATGTATTTAGAAATCAACCAACATTCATGAAATGTATGGTCATGTATTTAGACATCAATCAACATTGATGAGATTTCAATCCGGTAATTGCTAATATTAGCTTGACATAAAGGTTGTGTTGTTTTGCATAGGTTGTAATTTTACAATGCAACATTAGACTGCATATAGAAATTGTCAACAAATGGGTAATATATGGCAGTTGAGAGATAACAACTTGGGCCTCTTCTTGTTACAGCTATTATTTTTGTCTTTTGATCATTATCAGAATGTACATACAGTATGAAGAAATCAATTTCTTCCATCATTTCAGTAATTGTCATTGGTTTTTTAATCCTGTGAAGATTAGATGTACAAAGGTATTTGGGGCCCCACATGTTCGAGTGGTCTAAAGTACTCTCCACTCCCGATTATTGCCATCTAACCTTTGTCTGCGGGTTCAAGTCTCAGATTCTGCTCATGTCTGTATGTGAGAAAGCTTGCCAGTAGCTTCTCGTTGATCGTTGGTTCTTTCTGTGGTTTACCCAGGTTCTTCCTCCATCATTAATACTGGCTGCCATGCATAGCCTATCTTGTTCTGAAAAATGGCGTTAAACCCTACCACTACAACAACAAAAGTATTTAATGGCTTTCTTTAAATTGATTTAGATAGAGTTATTGCTTTATCTGATTTTTAGCTCTCAAATGTTTTAGTGGCTACATGTAAATGTTTGGACATTTTCTCTGAGTATGAAATCTTATGTACTTTAGGGTGTAAAGTGGGATGTCAGAAAATTGGTTGCAAACTATTCCACTATCTCCTTTTTTTCAGAACTTGCCAACAATGGATGGTAATTATGGAGGTCAGATTGTCATGTCTGGCTTTTCAGGTAGTAGCAACTCTGGTCCAGGAAGCCCTGTCCAGGATGATATACAGGCTAAAAGGGTAAGTTGGTCTTCAGTTTTATATTTGTATCCTAGCAATAATCTATTGATGGGTCATCGTATGCTGTCCATACATAAGAAAGCTTATTCACCATTCTATAGAGTATTTTCTTCTTCTCATACCAGCTCATTTAAACTCTGCATTATAATGCCCTTATCTCCAACAACATGCTTTTTCTCTTTTGCAGAATGTCTGTTTCCACTTTTCTTTAATAAATTATCTTTCCATAGATGATTATTGCCTCTGTTGTCAGTTTTTTTTCTGTATTCATATGACATGCTAATATCATTCATCTGAGTTGATGACCACTTGGTATTGTCAGTTTTCTTGAATCCAAAACGCATGCTAAATATTGTCATTTATTCCAGTTTCTGACACCATGATATTGCCTGTTTTTTTTTTTTAAATGGCATTTGTTTCTTCTTAAGAGTAGCTGGCATCTTGGTATTTTCATTTGTTTTTCATGATAAAGGGCATGCTAATTATTGTCATTCACCCACAAACTTGAACTAACTCGACATAGCAATGCATTCAATCAGAGCCAGTTCGATAAGGGTTGTTACTTCCCTTGAATTATTAAGTCTCCTAATTTACCCATGATGAAATGCTCGTCCGGCGAGCAAATGTATATGCTGCGATGGAAGCCAACACAGATGTCAACAAAACCGGTGACCTGGAAAACCTTAGTGTAAAGTGCCTAAAGAAATAGTTACGGGATAGAGGTGCCCACCTTTCAGGAAATAAATCCGAGCTACTGAAAAGTGCGAAAGGAGTGGCAGATTTAGGTATTGATACGTTGAGAGAAATAAATGTACAAGACCGAATTAATGAGGAGTTTCGAACCATTGAAAAATTCAAGACACCATTTCTGGAAATATTACCTGATCTGAACCAGCTTTGTGATAATTGGACATGTACTGTTGAAGACATACTACATGATAATGAAAATGACTTATACAATTATCTGGTGCTTAACAGTAGGCGTACATTTGACTTCGAAAGTATGAAGGCCAAAAGACAGCTGAAGGCTAGTGACTTTTATGAAGACCGCCATGTACAAAGTATTAAATTCCATCCCCTATTAGAAGACTGCACAGATGGATTTGTTAAGTGCAAAGTTATTCCTTCCCTACCAACTCTGACAGAACATGAGAAACTAACTATGATGTTTGGATTTGTTTATCCAAAGAAACCTCAAGCGTTTATTCTGCTGGTTGTACAGGCAGTGCTGGGTAAGAGTATTTACTATTTTTAGCAAAAATATTTAATATTAATAAGAAAAAAAAATTCTTGTGCACACTCTCTGCAGCATCAATTAAAAAACTTTTTTTTAGCAAAAATATTTAATATTAATAAGAAAAAAAACAATTCTTTATTGTGCACACTCTCTGCAGCATCAATTAAAATTAGAGCTGCTTTTATATTATCATTCATTTACTCCATCAGATTTTAAGTCCAATATGCCCGCACTGTTGCAGTTTGTATATATTTAACGCTTATTTTGGGGCTTTGAGTCCATTTTCAAGTATCAGGCATTAAAAAACTGAAATGTAGAAACAAGTTCATATTCAGGTGACATGTTTTATAATAAATATCTTTTCTGTGACCTATATCCAGTGAAATAGTTTAGATTTCATTGGTTAGAATCACTGGCTTGATAATATTCTAAGTAAACATTCTGTAATTGGATTGCATACTTTGTAACAATATGAGATATTGATTCATCTATATTTGCCTAAATAATACTGAATCACCTAAGATCAGCATTTGAAAATACTAATTTGAAAAACAAATTTCATAAAAGGAGACGTGCAAATATGTAGCAGCACTATTGTATGCCTTGGTTGACATATCTTCCAGAAAGAAAAACGTCTTTAATTCACCAACTTCTGATACTTGAAAGTGGAAGTAGCCAAGAGCAAGGAAATTGAGCCCAAAGAAATCACAGGACCTTACTTTTAAGAAATTAAAGTTTTCAACAGAATGCACATTAGAATAAAAGTCACAAGTGAAGTCCAGTGTTAATGTCAGTCCTGACATGCCTATTGTGCCAGTGGATGTGATGGAATTTAGTAACAAGCTCAAATTGATTAACCCTTATGCAGCCTTTTTACAAAGTACAGGTGACTATGTTAAAGCACCCATCCCAGAACATGAAATACCCAATTTACACAACATTGATCTGATGCATTATGACAAGGCCAACTTGCAGAGTGATGAATGCAAGAAATATTGAAAGGACTACTTTGCATCGCTTTATTGTGAAAAGGAAGAATGTGAAAGAATTCAAGAGATTACTAAAGGACAGGTAAACAACAAAGACTGGTTGGTAGCACGTATTGGCAGAACAACAAGCTAAAAATTGGGACGTGTTTGTAAATTGAAAAAGAGTACTTCGCTTGGATGTACTGTAAGGAAAGTCATGGAATATATTCGTTTGACAGTGACAATATAAGATAGGGTAGAAGACGTGAGCTAGCAGCAAAACGCCTGTACCAGATTAAATCGAAGGTCATCCACACTGACATTATTGTAACAGAAAGTGGATTATGGGTGAATGAGGAATTTCCCTATCTAGGTAGTAGATGATTTGGTGACCTGCAAACACTGTGAGGAATCATTAGGGCTAATAGAAGTGAAATGCCCATATAAATTTAGAGACATGACACCATTGGAAGCAGCAAAAGACCCATCTTTTTGTTGTGAGGTGATTGGTGCTGAACTTAAACTTAAACAAGGTCATGATTATTATTATCAACTTCAAGGTCAGATGGGAGTTTGTGATCGAAATGGTGTGATTTTGTGATATGGACTCTTAGGGTATAGCATGTGGAAAGAATTTTCTCTGATGAAAGATTTTTGATCCTGATGCTTGAAAAACTGAATTCAGTTTATTTAAAGGCAATTATACCAGAGATCTTCTCTGAAAGTATCAAGCGTGGCCTGTCATTGTATAATCAGTATGTATAATGCGCATTATTCCACTTTTACATCAAATGACATTATCAAGAACTGTATAATTCCTTTTTTACTGGTATATATGTGCATCACTCAGCTGTATCTGTCAAATGAAATATGACTATTTACAAGGTCCATTGACATGTAGACATTCAAACATTGTGTCCAAAAAAATGCAATGTTCAAGTCATTCTGAATACAAACTTTTGGTGTGTGTCAGTGTTGTTAATATAGTTTTATTATACTTCTGTACATAGTTGAGGAGTTGGGGTTAGAATTAATGTTTTAGAGAAAGCACTTGTCAAATACAATTTTTAGGAAATATTGGGCCAAGTTCATGTGTGTGTGTGTTTCAGAGAGAAAGAGAGAGAGAGCGCTCTTAAGAAAATTGGAATCTGTGTGAAACACCAAAACACATGTGTGCAAGAACATAATTAAATAGCGTACCAAGTGGATGTGTGTTTGTCACTGTCACAACAATTTAAATATGTTTATCTTGTGATATGTTAACTTTAAATTTAATTTAACTTCAGTTTCTATATATAAAAAAACATAATGTTGTTGGATTATATCATGTGCATTCAATAAAAAAGGATAGAAACATTTTGTGTTCTTGTTTTTATTTAATTATTGATTGTTTGGGCATTCATTTATTTCTCTCAATACACAAACACTACAATTTTAACTGACAACATGTTGACTTTATCATGCATTTTACATATAAGGTATAATGTTGCTGGGACCACTGATTGTACACTTACTTCTTATAAGTAGAACATGTAATTTATGTGCATTCTTTAAACAAAGATGTTGCATGGGCCAATGTGACTGATATATTCCAAGTCCTTATTTGAAGTAAACATCATGCTAAATAGCATGCAAGAAAAATATAATAAATTTTGACAATATAGATTTTGATTATTATGGATATCCAGATTTAATCATTATATAGATATAAAGGTAAACAAAATTAAAATGGTTATCATGGTGTTATTTACACTAAAATATAAAGAAAATGTCTTAAACCAAGTATCAAATTGTGACCTCTTACTCACATAGCCAGCACATTGTTGCATAGTTAACCAATCATTTAAATCAATCATTGTGTTCATTATCTTGAACTAGTGGTTGGTGGAGATTTGCAATGTCACACAAATTTTCCAACTTTTGCTAGCCTGCTGTGCTAGAGTGATAGGCATGACACCCTGCAGAATGCGAAAGTTCTTGACCTTCTCAATAGCTCTTTCTACATCTATTCTTAAATTTGCTATTCTTCTTGTTTCTTTAACCTAATGTCTATTAAATCTCTGAAACTTCAGTGCTGGAATGATCAACTGGATTTCTCTTGGAGTAGTTAGGTCAGATATAAGGAAACCTTTATCACCCATAATTGCATCTCCTAGTTCACACTTTTCCTATATTCCGCTAACCTAGGTGTGAGCTGTTTATCACTGATACTTCCAGCTCACAAATCTGATACAAATGTTATTAGACCAGAAAGTAGGTCATATGTGATTTGTAGTTTGAATACATCAGTGACTTCTTAGCAAGTGATTGATGTGTTCTGTGTATATTTCTGTACAGTCAATTATTACTCTGCAAGAAGAATAGTTCTTGAATTTGTGAGGCATATAATTATTAACAAGTGCACGCGATGGCAAGGAAATCAAAAAGCACAATTTTTCATTCAAATATGATATGCAACTGTTTGTAATGTGACTGCACATAGTCTTTGACATATGAAATCTTCCTGCCAAGTCTTGCAACAAAAGACAAAGCCGTAACCACATCAAAACTAAAATAAACTCATTCATTGGTCTTAAAAATCACAAGTGATCATGATGTTTGCCATCTCCTTTTCGTTGTGATGTACTTCAGCATCATTCATTGTATAGACTTTTTCCTGAATGTCTGTAGATGAATCCACCTGTATAACCTTACTACATGTCTCAGTCTGACATGAACAGTAATTATCATATGTCTGTATACCAACAGTAGTGACTAAAGTCTCTGAAACTGTTTGAACTCCATTTTCATTACAATCTACAGTTAATGGATATATATGGATGTCCTGTTAGAATCTACACATCTTATTCTCCAACTGCTCCATAGTAGTCATTGAAAATCAGTTATACTTGTTCTGCGCAGCAAGTTGTCTTCAGTGTTGTTTGGTCTTCACTTTTTTCAAAATCACTCGCAGCATCAGGATTGAGATCCATTGAATTAGGCTATTATGTAGCTGACTTATCTGAGGAGCCCTGAAAAGATATGTGAAATTTAACAATATTGGTCATATATCATTTGACATTATTTACGTTTTCAATAACTTAACTTATAATTTCAGGGCAAATCAGTATGTGCTTTAACCTTGTACAAATATAACCTAATATAATTTATTTATTAACATGTGACATTAGATTTAACATTCTTAATTCAAGCATGCATTGGAGATACAAGATGCTCAGTCTAACTACAAATTGGAAAAAAACTGATAGTTTGCTGGCCTTTTTAAAAATATATCTCTCCAAATTAAACGTAATAGATACCTTTCATTTTTATAAGCACAAGAAAGCTTTTAAATATATAAAAGCGATTTTTCAATGGAGTTATTCTTTAAAAAATTCATTTACATTTGTACCTTGTGTATGTAACCAATGATATAATCCTTCATTTCCTTTCAAAATAGTAGTGCAACTTGTGTCTTGGCAAATAAAAGACAGAAAGTTTAGGTCTTATCAACATTAATGACTTTATTAACTAAGAAGCAAAGGCATTTCCAGACTTTACAAATCAACTTACATTCTTGATGATTAAACAAAAATCACAGAAGTAATAAAGGAATAATTTAGGTAATAGCATGGTAATAATAATACTAATAATAGTTATAATTAATTCACTAATAATAAAAATAATATTAAATATAATAATAAGATTAATAACAATAATAAAAGTTACAACTTAAGGAACAGCAGTTATAACAATTAACTTGTTTGATTAGTTTATTCATGTTGCATAGTCCTTTTTTTTTGATAATAATTTCCAAGCCTTTTTTTCACGTCTTTCGGCAAAGAAATAAGGTACGTTTCTCATGATAAGAATACAAGACAACTCTGGTTTAATCCAAATTTGTATATATAATTTTGACCTTTTCTTTTAATATTGAATGAAGTAGATTCAGTGTTTTATCAGATATCAATATTTAATTTTCATAATTATCAATTTTCAATAATCATGGTGCAAACCACCAACTTGCAAATTAACTCAGGATACAAACATTTGGTTTTAGCTCACAATTATATTTGTTCTATTTTTGTATTGCCTTAGAATCCATAAATGACATTGCTTATTTAAATCTTAAATTTTACTAGAATGTGATTAAAGGCCTCCTCCTTTTATTTTACTTTAATCAATTTCTGTTTTTGTTTTCTTTAAATGCTCAAAATATCTGACTTTGGGTACTTACTTGCATCATCTTAGTATTACACACAACAATTATAGTTATTACACAATTATGTTTTTGATTACATTCATTACTATCTCATTGTATGGATTAAAAGTGAATACCTTATTGGTTTGGTGGAATAAATATCCATTTGTTAGAATTAAATTTCTATCAGCTAATCGGCTCATCCTGATTTAAATAAGATCTCCAGGGTTCTACACGAAGATCTGACAGTGACCACTTATTGGTTCTGTTCTAATGATCAGAGTTATTACCATAATAGCTAATTGTATCAGCCAATAAGACAAAGTCTTGTATCTTCATGTTTAGAAGAATGAGGAGTATCAATGTGTGTCAAGCTATTTGATTCACTTTCAGGCTTCTAACAGATGCAGTTTTATTACCTATTTGTAATGATTGCCAGAATATTACCTGTATGCTGTCACTGTCAGATGTTCAGGTACACAAATAGAGATCTGAGTTTAATCATATTGCTAATTGGTTATATCATCAAGATGTTGGATGAGTTTGAATGACTATTAGTTATATCTTTACATATTGTACAAATTGCTATGGTACAATAGATGAAATCAGCACAACACAAAGTTTGTGAGTTATTTTACATAGGTTGTGTTATTACAGTACAACATTATCACAATTATGGAAATAGTTAAATACTGAGTTATTCTTACCAGGTGAGAGATATCACACATGGATCTCTTGTTATTACAGTTTTATGTCTGATTCATTTTGCAGCTGAATGCCGTACCTGACATAATTTGTCTCACAATTTATTACAGCTTGCTGTGAAAGTTGGTATATGTTATGGTCATTCTCTGAATGTGCGTGTTTCAAGAAATAAGTTTACTTCATTGATACATTTTGGTGTTACTGTTCTTTTCCCCATGATATATCTACAAGTCTCGTAGATTTAATATTTGCTAAGATACTTATGTCATATTGGATGTTTTGTTGCTATGATCTTGTTAGCCCAACTTCCCTGACAATTGTTTAGTATAAATGTATGACGATGGGTATACTATCGTCATTTGTACTAATCTCCATGTTAGAATGTTTACTCGAATGCCAGAAAGATGGGTATATTTTATATGAACAGTTGCTTACCATATCAATACCTCATTTTTATTTTCAGAAACGGCCGAGCATGTCTCCCAGGATTGTTTCTTCTGGTGGTAACAACCCTGATCCAAGTAAATGCCTCGAGTATGATGTACAGGCTGAACAAGTAAGTTGATGGCTACTTTAATTTTGGATATTAGCCATATTCTGTGTATTAGCCTTGGGACGGTCCAATTGTCCATACATATTGTAACACACCGTGTGATATTTCGAAAAGACCAAGAGTTCAGGGAAAAAAAATGCTTTTTATATATAATAAAGGTGAGATATAACATGCTTTTCAATATCGCAAATCGACTATATATAAACACAGTGTCCGTCACAACACTATCAACTTATGAGAATATATAGCAGACTTGGTTATCTAAATGTCAAAAGACATTATAATATACAATATTTAGGTTAAATTAATGGTATTCTTTAATTCTTGTGTATATTAATAGCCTAATTTATTAGATTGACTGTAATACGTCCCGACATAGTAGCGTGATCTCAAATAAAAATAATAATTTTAGTACTAGTGTACTTGAGCAGTGTGGTGGGAGATAGCAGCGGCTTTATAGAATCTTACACTATATAATTATGAGACATTTATATTCGATAGCAATCATGTAATAAATCTGCTTAATATTTCTTATAACAGTTTGATTCAGGTTTTGGATTTTAAAGTACCAAAGTTAATATCGGTTATGAAAATTACGTAAGTGATAATTTTAGATTGAAAGGCCGAAATTCTTTTCTACTTTGATGTTCATAATTTGCCGCTCTGACAGCTATCTGCCAGTGCACTGTCTGCACTCGTATTTATAGACTCCTATTCACGTCACATGACCTTAGTTAGACAATCAAATTGTGTCCTTCTCAGGGCAAGCCATGGCGTAACCAAGTCAACTGTTCAAACTGTAAGAAAAAACCCTGTGAACATGCAATTTAGACGGACTTAAGATGTCCTCACAATGTCGGTGGTGTGCGTTTTTACTGTTAATCTTATAAATATATTTATACCTATGATTCCGTATAACTGAAAGAAACGGACAAGTAAATTTCAATGCGAATCCAGTGAAAGTACAGTGTACTGATGATCCAGTGAGTCGTAATACGGTTAGAAATTGTCCCTATCAATTGCATACTACCTGTATTTTGCACACTAAGCAACAAAATAATTTCTACATAACCATGAACTTTCAATAATGAACAGTAACATTAGTTCTAACTTATTGTCCAACAAATGTCTGACAAGATAAATGTGATTCTTCGGCTGGGCACATTGATTCCATCAAAATCCTGCATCTCTGCTGTTCTAGTAATAAAACTCCACTGGATGGCTGAATTCAATAGTTTATGGGCTAAGATCATTTTTCTCGCTTTGATATTCTAAAAATCATGGAAGGTAAGATAATTCATTTCCTAAACTATTCATGTTAATTTCCAGCATGATACACCTATGGCTCAACATGAAATGAATAAGGCACAATAACTGCGAACATGCGAACTTCTTTCTACTTAATATTGGTGTCCCAGTTTGTAGAACTGTTGACATCTTTAGATGACTTCCTTGACGAATTCGTTAATAATCATAATAACATCATGACACTTTGGACCAGGACAAGGTTTTACACTCACATTTAGTATAAGACGCAGGATACACATTTATAAAAGATGCAGACAGTGATCTAAACGATGGTGGGTGGGTGGAGTACATTCAGTAACGGAAGAAGTAATTCACACACTATAAACATTTTCAGTGACAGATAAAAATGACATGATCAAATAAGCCAAAGTCTCATAGTTCATCATCATCTCACATCTCGACGTCGAACATCAAATAATCTTGACACATTAATATTAACTGGACAATGTGCAAGCAAAACTCCATTCACAGTACCAATATGGTATTAGAAGATGTATGCATCCGTGCATGACAACATGTTCAATGTTCAGTGTTGTGTCTTTACTTTTGTTACCTGTGCTATGTTTATTTAGCAAATGGTTTATGACAGATTTTGATATGTGTCAATTAGTATTTTAATGACATTCATGTAGTTTGGTGCTGGACTATAAAGCTGAAAAGGAGATCAGTGTCATTTTTATTACAATGAGACCCACTTATCTACACCTTGGTTATCTTAAGAACCTGTATATGTAGAGCATTTTGATCTGGTAAAAAAAATCCTTTTTTATGATATTTGTTTCCTGTTATTTCGATCCCAGTAAAGTCGATACCCTCAATATGACTGCACGTATTGCAGTCTGATGTAAGATGTTAACCTGATCAATTCGATGAAGTGCATCTTTCATGTTAGAAGTGTTACAAAACATGATCAGCATTCCCTTTAGTACAGGTAACTTGAACCGGCAAGGAAGGAATAAGTTGGTACAAGAACAAATTGTGCCAGTGCTCATGATTAAAATTGAAAAGCAAATCTCTGCCATTTTAGTAGTACTATAACATTATCGAAAGGGCAACATTGTAGGATACACACAATATTGTTGCCTTTGTGTTTAAAACACACACATAAGAAATATGAAAACAGTTTATGCCCTTTAAAACTTCCATAGTGCAATGAATTTAAATGCTACTTAAAAAGAAGTTGAATTACAAGTTTGAAAGAAATTAGGGAATTTAACATCCACTGTGCTCACGCTAACTACTGATGATTGTGTTTGTGTCAATACACTTAGAGCTTGTATAACAGAGAACTAGATGAAATTTTATCTGGGAAACGTTCTATCAAGGATTTGACATCTTAAATATCTTTCTGGCAAAGTATTCTATTATATGTTATGCATGATATCAATACAAGTAGGTATGTTAGTGTTGAGGCAACCAGACTACATGTCCTTGCCTAAGGACACGCCATGATTGTTGTTGTTGCTTTGGGGTTTATTCTCATTTCTCGGTGCTGGAGGATAAACATATCAAACTCCTGATAAGACCCACAGCCTCATGGGAAGCAACTGTCAGTTTTATCATATATCCTCATCGACCACGCCTCAGACGTGGACCCACACAGGCAGTGGTGAAAGAGCTGTACGTGGTAAAGGTGAAGGCTTTAAACCACTCGGTTATTTGGAACTACCTGACCATGGTAACTGATCTTGACTTATCTCATCAACAGTGCCACATCAACTCATATCAACATTGATTGGTTGATTATACAAGCAGCATGGCCTGTATCGTATTTTCAACTTCACAGTGTAATATTGTTTCTTGCATCTACTAAAATTAGTTGAAAAACCAAACTCTAATTTTGGGATCCTCAGTTTGTTAAGCTATTCTACTTAATTTCTACCTGAACTATTTCAAAATTATAAGCGGCTTGTTGATAAACGTAAAGAAATAATTTATATGCAATGATTTAATATATTAAATTACATAGTCATTAACTTTATGATGAGATTTAACTCTTTGCAAAAAACAACTGCCTCCTTTATTTGAAATTTGTTATGATTTTATTTACTAAAAGTTGAAATACTGATGAATTGTAATGCCATCTTTGCAAATTATGGCAAGCTTCTGGTTTATATATTGTATAAAATCAGATAAGGCGAATGGACTTCTGTATCATTTCTACATAATTCTCTTGAAAATCATTCAAGAAAATAGCAATATTTGATGAAGAACTACCTTATTTTTACAGAAACTTAACAATGTTCATGAAATAAGAATTGCCTCATGCAGAACACAATTTCAAAGTTGAGAAATTAACAGAACAAAATTTTCTATAAACTTCTGAAACATGGATGCGGAAGTTGAGATGACCTGTAAGTGAATTATATTCATCCACTCCGATGGTCTAGTGGTTAGAGCGTCCAACATGGGAGCAACAGGTCATGGGTTCTATCCCTGGCAGTGTCATACCAATGACTTACAAATATGGTACTAACAGCTGTCTTGTTTGGCACCTTGCATTTGGATGTTAGTGTTAGGACTGGCGTCAGGATAATGTGAATGGGTGGGGTATAATAATACATGTCTGAGGCATGATGCCCCAGTGCTAGGCTTCACTATCAACTGCCTCAATGCTGAAATCATATGATCTGACTGAAAAATGGTTAAAGCTACGTTTAAAACTCCTAATCAAAGAAAGAAAGAAAGAATTGTATTGAAGTCACTGTAATGAAGTCAAACACTTGATTAGATGGAATAGTAACAGTCATGAATACAGTTGCTGATCACTGGCTGAAAACAATATAACATAGGAATCATGTGTTAATTAGGAGACACACAGAATATTTCTTTAAAAATATTGCTCAATCATAATATCTTAGAAGAACTAATACTACATCACAGATATAGTATTTCCAGGCTGAGACATTTTAACTAAAAGTCTATAAGTTATCTGCCCACCTAGGAGAAGTTAGAATGACTTCCTCTTTGTTCAGGTCTGGTGCCAAATCCTGTGGATGCATCAGTCACTACTTTAGCTTTTGCAAAGCCAAACGCTCTTTTAAGACAGAGTTATCTCACATGCCAATATCAGTATTCTGTAAGTTTTCTACTTGAAAGCAAGTTGGAAGAGATTTTGGTTAAAATGGAATTATTTTTCTTCTTAATATCATGGCTTTGCCTATTCATACACATTGGCATCCTTGAACACATCATTTGTCATCCCCTCACACTGCACTAGGTGTATTTAAATATATCCAGCTCTGGTATGTGATAAGAAAAACTCATTTACTATTGCTGAAAATTTTCCACTATCATTGGATACATGCATGTAGATTTTCTGTGCTAATCTTATTGTCAGTTAATAGTTGTTGTACTGATTGAAAATGCTGAAATATCCTTTGAGGGATGATGATACCCATGCAGCTTTGATTTCAGTAAAAGCATCATGGGCCATCATGTTAAGAGACAGATCCAGCTCCTCCTTCACACCCACAGTTAAATAAACATTTATTGTCCATAACAAAAGCATGTTTATCAATGCGTTGGACATCAAATCACTTGGTGGGTAGTGAGATAGTTACCATCTCGCATATCAGATTTACAAATCAGCTATTGGGTTCCAATATCCCATACCATATGATCTTGACTTTCTCATGCCAACCTTTATCGCCTAATCTCCTCTTTAATGGTCAGGTTGAGGACATATTAATACAAGCCACAAAGTAGACCAAGACCATTGCACCCCCCCATCTTATATACATGGGGGGGAATATCAGGTAAATTAACAAAATATGACATGGAACCTCAAGACACAATCCTCAAGGAAGCAGCCCTACTGAATCTACAACTGATGAAAAGTTATTTTCTCCCAAACAAAAGTAAACAGAAAGCATAAAACTGGTGATCATTTGTGTCAGCGATATATACTCTGATCTAAATAATGACATTGTTTTCATGGCATCTTATCACTGATCCAGATACTATGAAG
The DNA here is from genome assembly GCA_030141615.1 of Unio pictorum. Lineage (NCBI taxonomy): Eukaryota > Metazoa > Mollusca > Bivalvia > Unionida > Unionidae > Unio > Unio pictorum. Next base: position 5,271,026 of record JARLTB010000297.1, read on the forward strand.
GCTCCATTTCTTCTTTGTCAAGTGGTGACATGATTTGTACTAATGACCTATAGATCCTCATCACACTTCCTCCTTGTTCCAGCTTTTGCTATGGTATAAAGTCCCAGAATTCAGAATCACCACTCTTCAGCGCAAAAAAAGTCAAAAACCTTCTCTAGTAAATGGTGATATAATTTGTCCACAATTTAAATTCACAAGACTTTTATTTGAAGCTGTTCCTGGTTATATGGGCTAATGGCATTCTTCACTCCATCATCAACCTAAGAAAACAGTTTTCTGCAACCCTTGGTTTAGGATGGAAACACAACAACAGTTGCTAAATTAAATCCAGGAGGGAGACTACACAGTGTGAATTACAAGATATATCCTAATTTCAATGTCTTCTAGGACGTTTCTGTGATTCTCCTACAATAACACTGTTTACCAGTTCAATGCATTCTTATTTCAACTCGTCATTAGTTCTTTGGCTTGCATTGATGAATCGTCTAAAGGTGACTTTCTGTGCTACTTCCAATGCAGCAATATCGGACTACCTGAATGAAATTCTACATAAACATACACTTGTATCTGGGTTTGATCCCTGGCATAGTTATATCAAAGAATTATAAAAATGTTACTAACAGCTGCCTCGCTTGGCACTCAACATTAAAAGGTTAGTTCTAGGACTGGTCAGCCTTTGTGTCTGGATAATGTGACTTGGTGGGACACAATGATACATTCTGTTTCATGATGCCTCAATGCAAGATATCACTATAAACTGCCACACTCCATATATCATAGTGATATGACTGAAACATTGTTAAAACTACTTTACAAGATCCAAATCACACACACACACCCTTATATCTGGTTACTATAATTGATTCCCTTGTTAATCTCTTTATCAGTCATGGTTTTATTGTTAACATGAAAACATGTGACCTAATACCATCACCACATTTAGATCACCTATTGAATGAGTTCAACATTTTGGTAACCAGTGTATGACTCCCTCAAAAATGATTGTTGAAAATCAATATAATATATAAAATCTTCATCCGCTGTGTTTGCTGAATGTGTCAGCAGACCTCCTAGCTCCAGATCTCCGTTTAATGCATCCAATACAAATGATCATGTTGTCTCAATGGAAGCTGATACTTTGCACCTTGGACGATCTTCACATAATCTTAACAAGTACAATGTTCCATTTCAGCATATTGGCAACCTCACATGGCATATGCCGGGTATATCTTTGCATAGTACAAAACAACACATCATGGTCCTGGATGTCGGCACAGACGCCAATTGATTGTGCCTCTCAAAGTCATCATTTATCTATAAACATTCTCGAGATAAAATTCATTTTTAGTATATTTTATTGGTTGCTAGATGAGCTATACTGGAAGTACATTCTTTTTCTTTCTGACAATGCCACATAGGTGATATATCCCAATGTCAAGGGAGAACCAAGTCTTGTTTGGGACTATCTAAATTTCAGTTTTCACTGACAAACCCGCATTCAGGTTTGTCATATTCCTGGCTAATGAGCAAGCAGAATGGTCTCTTTTATCTCTAGCGTTTTTGGAATGTCAGACTCACCCAGCTTTTGTATCACCAGTCACATAAGTTATTAGCCCAGTGGAGGAGTGAATCACTTTAACAAGATGGCCCTCCATTTGAAAAGTGCACGAAGGCTGAAGATATTCACACTGCTGTGCACACAATAACAATTTCCACTACTGCAGGCCTCAATACCTCAAATACTGCTAACTGTTGCATTATCATTGAGAATCTGTAATCAAGGATGTATGTATACTGATTTATATATGTTTGATCCATGAACACTCGTATATTTTAGGTTATTTAAATGTTTGTATCATGGTATTTGCATATGTTTACAATAGGAACTGAATACGTACAATGAATCCTTCTGTTTCTTTAGTAATTTATGCATTCACTTACTTGATGCCTATCCTTATCACGGGGAGATCACTCTAACCGAATTATTGGATGGCAGACAAGTTGTAGCTTTTTAGTCAAGGGACCAGGGGCCAGTATTTGGGTACAAATTTAATACTGTAATCAATGACCTAGTATAAAACAAATCATAAAAAATGAAATACACAAGTAAGGTTAAAAAGGTCCGATTGTTTTAGATACCTGTATTAAAACAAAGTGTAAGAAGAGTATCCACAATACGAGAGAAGTCGATGGTAATTTATAGCAGAAGACGTTTCATCATGTCTGAAGGTCATTTATGTCACTATGTGATGCTCACATTGCAAACACAGGCCCTTTTCCAACATGACAATACTGTAAAAATGTGTGTTTTAAACGGGCTGATGCAATTGAAAATATTTGTCAACCAAGCTTTTTTTTATAAGATAATCTACTTGCTTCAATCCCATGTGTGTACTGCTATCGGAGGCTAGCTCTTCTTACTAATCCACTATTGATATTTCACTTTCAACATACTGCACAGTAACTATGGAAGATGTACATGCCCGACATCAATATCAAGAACAACACAAACCTGGAACATCTAGTTCACTAAAGAGTCACACCATAGTCAAAAGTTGTATACATATCACCTATTTAGACATTATCTAATAAAAAGATATAAAGGAAAATCTTCTGTGCAAAATGCTAAAAATGGTAATATGCTTTCAGAAAGGGTCTACTTGGGAGCAAAAAGCAATGCATTATTTACATTGTGAGTTATGACTGACTGCATTTATTGAAAGATTTCAAATTGTTTGCAACCTATAATCCTTTTGAACTTTGTTTACCACCATAGCATCATTAATGTCAAGAAGAGGTTTGGAAGTTATACATTTTAGTAGGGAATGAGAGAAATGCTATGTTAGTTGTCAGTGACAGAAGTAAAAAGTTTCTATAAACTCTTCTAGCAAACTTAAAGAAATCAAACATTAACGTCAATAATGTGCTTTATAAGTAATATTAGACTTATATAAAATAAGCAGTTCCTCAACTTTTCATTATCATTCTGTTGATGCTAATAGTAGCTGTAATAGAGACCTAAATATAATAGAAACTATTGACGTTGATGCACTTTTAACATTGAGTGAAAACAATAATTTCAGATGACTGAAACTCTCACTTAATTTCAAACTTTTCCACCCTATTCAATTGAACTTAGAAATTTCAAGATATATGCATAACATTGAAACATTTCCTATTATCATCCAAGTATGGGATAAGAATCTCTTATGTCAACTTCACAGTGACGTCATGAAGGTAGAAGCTATGTCAGTATGCTAAAACTTTCATTCTTCTCAGTATACCATATGCATCACTATGTCAGTATGCTAAAACTTTCATTCTTCTCAATATACCATATGCATCACTATGTCAGTGTGCTAAAACTTTCATTCTTCGCACTATACCATATGCATCACTATGTCAGTATGCTAAAACTTTCATTCTTCTCAATATACCATATGCATCACTATGTCTAAGATCACTCCACTGGTATCATTCAACATTCACAACATTATGTTTATATAGGATTCTTCTAACGGCCATCTACTCCTGTCGAGTTATATTACTTTTAAGAATGCATGTTGACATGCTATGCAATTGATTATGTGTCTGTATTGACCTGTGGATAATATTCACTAAAATACGGGTGCAAACCTTGACAGCTACAAAAAGAACAAGACAAGACATTATGGTGACCATTTTTTCTCATATTTAGTAAGTTAACCCCAAAATATACTACTATGTCATGATATAAACAGTTCTCACATTTCTCACATTGCGGTAAAAGTACAGTTACCTCCCTTAGTAGCGGCGGGGGGGGGGGGAACGAACCCTACAAAAGGTTGTGCATGTCTTATTTTGTTAAAATAACGGTTTATAGAATTTTAACGATACAGCTGTTAATTTGTCAAAAAAAAACATTTATTCAGAAATGTGAAATGTCAAGGGGGTGAACCTTGTGTGCATGTTGTATTTTGTTAAAATAACGGTTTAACGATGCAGCTGCTATTTTGTCAATCCCCGAATTAATATTATACGTATTAATAAATGGCAAATATCGAAGAAGCGCAAATTAACTGTATATGCGATCTAATCCTATTCGATATCGTATTACAGGGTCTGATAAATTTATCGTTATAAATCCATGAGGGGTTGCCTGAGCACCACTAAAGAAATTTTTAAATTTGTGATAGTCGTAATCCCCACAGCACCATGTTTGCCAGATATTTTGGAGTGTATGAGTGTCAACTCCGTTAAACACCGCTAACACGTTACAGTTATCTCGGATTAATTTTGGAATTTGAGTGTATCGTTGAGTGACATAGAACACGTCGATGTTCTTATGTCTGCCGCGGAAAATATCCTCGCGGGATATTTTGGTTTGTCCAACATGATATCGTCGTACATGACAAGATTGTTAGTATCCCCAGAAATATCCTCCAAGTAAGGTGCTCCGTCGATATCTGTGATAAACTTGATGATATTTTCTCCGGTGATCTCCGAGGCTTTTTCGCGATAATATTTTAACACCTGATAGCAATGCTGATCGTCAACGCTCGGTGCCACCAAATATAATTTATCCAAAGCCATCCATTTCATAATTAAATTGAGTAATAGCTGTGTTTTACCGCTTCCTTATGGTCCGATAATTATCATTCTGACGGAGTTAAGTAGCATCGGATGATGTTTGACTCGTTGTTTCTTTAGCGCAGAAAGATCTGTAATATCCATTAGATATAACTAACTAATATTATGAATTTATATTGTGTGAAATGTAAGGCTAACACTCCAACGATTAACCCAATGCCTATCACAACGAAACATAACAGAACAGCAATCACCGGAAAATGTGAACGGTGTGGTATAAAAAATTCAGATTTATTAAAAAATAAAAGAGGCGGTGATATCACCTCTGGGTTAACAAAACTCCCAGGGATGCCATGGGCAAAGTATCCAGGAGAAAAACACCTTCCCTGATATAATTATTGTGGTCCCAGGAAACGATTCGATATCAGATTGGATCATCGGGATAATCCTCGTCCGGGTGAATATCCGGTAAATGTTATCGATGAGTCCTGTCGTGTTCATGATATCGCGTATAAAGATCTCCAACGTCATCTCACGGATGTAAAATTGATCCACGCGTTGAATTTAATTCCTGATATAACCTTCAAGGAAACGTTAGTATCCAGGATAATAAAAGCTGCCATGAAGGGTAAATTAGTCGTGGGTTTAGGTATTTGATATGGAAGCAATTTATTATTCTCCGACCGGATAATATATGCGAAAATAATCCGCCATTGATAAACTTGCCAGCGCTGCAAAAGTAAAACGTGAAACAGCAGCTGATTGGCTAGCCAAACAAGCTATATGGCAAATTTATCTACCGCGTCCAAAGAAAATTCAATATGCGTCATTCGATGTTAAGATTCCAAGTGAGGTTCATGAGGCTGATATATTATTTATGCCGCATGACGCAGTTAAAAAACGTGTTTACAAATACGCGTTAGTGGTCGTTGATGTCTCGAGTAGATACAAAAAGGCCGAGCCGTTATCAAGAAAGAATCTTCAGAATTTGCCTCCGCGTTTAAAAAGATTTTTCATTGAGGTTCTCTACGATGGCCAAATCTTGTTCAGGTTGATCCTGGTAAGGAATTTCAAGGTGAATTATCGTCAACGATGAAACAACAACAAACTAAGATACTACGAGGACATACCGCGATCCATCGTGATCAAGCAATCGTTGAACGGTTTAACATAACTCTCTGTGATAAACTATGTCACTATCAGTACGCGAAAGAATTCATCGATGATAAACGATCTTGTGAATGGGTAAAACAATTATTGGAAGTAATCGCATCGATCAACAATGAAGTCACTAACATGTTAAATATGAAATCGGCTATCGCGATAACAAAAAAATATATAAAAGTATCAAAAAAAGAATCTTCATCGCAAATCCTGCCAAGCAATGTCACGGTGAGATATTTATACTAACCTGGTGAACTTGAATGTGGTGCTACAGGATCAACTGATCCGGTATGGAGTGTCAACACGCATACAATATTTTGCACGTAAACATTTAAAAATAAAGCGCCGTGTTACAAACTCGATCCAACCGTGCCACAACGGAATTTTAATTGTGAACAGTTACAAGTAATCCCGGATGATACTCAATTACCACTGACTAATCTCCGATAATAGCAATTCTCCGAAGTTGATTTATTAATCGTACTCGTGACACCGCGAGGTATACCAGATTTGACCACTCGATGAAGTCATCAACGATCCACATAACTGTATCTTCGATGGTTAATCCTTGCGATGAATGAATCGTCATCGCGTATCCTAACACCCACGGAGATTTATTAGCGCGTAACGCGTCTTCAACTACTCTAATATCAACGTGTGCAATATTGTTTAATACGAGTTCTTGTCGCTGTGATTTTCCTGGAATATCAACCTCTTTATTTTGTTGTCGAGTATCTTTAGACCGGTAACATAACGTAACCGGTTGAGTTTTAAATAATTCTACCTGAAGACGATCTCGTATTTTTTTTTCTGCTGGCGATAACTATATCTGCTGGTTTCTATGTGTCCAAAAAGTCGTCAATGGAGATTTCAGGAATTATTTTACGCGTTATTTCACATTGTATATAATCCGGTTGTAGTCTTATCGCGAAATTCAACGATGTCAATTCATCATCACATGAACGATGATCCGTTTTGATCTCTTTTACTAATAATCTACGTTACTTTTTAGCCATTCGTGAGGTGATTCTCCGATAAATGGCGGTGGTTGACCATGATCTCCGCACATTATCACCGCGGTATATTTCTTTAGCAACCATGTTAAAAACGTTTTTAGGAACTCCGAAGATACAGTATCAATTTCATCCTAAATAATTATCCGATGAATAAATTTCGTTCCCATGCAATCGGGAGTCCAATCAGTTCCGTTATATCTAAAGAAGCTATGATATATACACGTGTTAAGTCCTCGGTATTTCATCTCGAAGGGCAAGACGATGAGTTGGAGTCAACACGATCATATCAGAGTTCTTTCCAAATAAATCGATTACCATTGTCTTTCCACATCCTCCTGGACCGTTTAGATAGAAGGTTTTAAGTCTGGTTATCGGATCGTACACAGAAGGCGACGACGAATGATTATCATTGGTATCCTCGCGATAATTATCTTCGATTGGATCATCAAGTTCTTTATTGTAATTGTATCTTTGATTGCGCTTTATTCTCCAAGTATCCCAATGTTCCTCAGCGTTAGTGTAGTCGTGAACTCGTTCTCGTTGTTTTACATCGAAATAAAACGAGTCCACGGTAATTCTAACCGCGATATCAGAGATTTTATTTAACACCGAGAACACGTTTATCAAAGCATAACCGAGACTCGAAGATCGCATAATGGGTAAACTGCGGTGATTCTCCTTCGTAATATTCGACAATGATTCACAGTTTTTCCTTGTTGGATAAATAAGTTGTTGATCTCTATATAAACGTTCCCTTGGTTGTCGTATCCGGGATGATAAAATCTAATTCGGTGTCGTCAATTATAACCAGGAAGTTCTTCTTTTATAATCTTCTGATGCACCTTGGGTAAACTTCCCGATTATTATCCTTCCAATATCTTTTGCTTGATCCTCTAAACATTTTTATTTTTCTCGGATCATCATGTTCTTCCGGAGTCGGTAACCAAATATCTTTCTGTGCCCAGTATGAAATTATCACCTTGGATATAGTCAACAACGTTAATATCTTTTTATCACATGAAAACCTTAATGGTAGTATCGGGGGCCAATTATTTACGTGAAGATGCTTCCACATCCAGAGATAAAATACCGGGTGAAGATCATTCGCGAGTTTAAACGATGTCACCTGGGCGAATCCGGTTAAATCAAATATAGGTAAACTCCTGTTAATCGCTACTCTCGTCATTTCATGTGTGGGATGCCCAAATCGCGTAAAATATTCGTTATATTCTCCCCGTCCAAGAAAACTCGCTGGGTAACATGATATAAATAACCGCGCATATAATATTTTGTGACTCGTATTTTGTGTTCCATAATCCACTGTTAGAGGTTTCTACGCAACTAGCTTTAACATCTCGAAAAGATCAGCGCGAAGCGGTTTCCAAGAGGTTTTCTTTCTGGCGAAATAAGCCGCGACGGCTGATATCGTAAAACAATTTTTGGTAATTTCATCTGGAATTCCATCGATGTATCTCAACGCGAGATTATTCATCTGTGTTTGAAGAGCTTCTGTTCGGTATAAATCCCCATCAGGTTTAATAAATTGATCATACATTCCCGTTTCATCCTTAAACAACCATATACCAACAGGATCGGTTTTACTCATTTCGTGGATAGCGTCGAATATATCTCCGTGATAGTATTTTACCGTTAGTGACATAAAAAATATCGTCACGGAAATGCTACAAGCGTGGCAATTATGATCGATTATTTCAATTGGAGCACTTATTTTTATATTTTTATATTTTGCTTCGTGTATAACATATCCGGTGCACGTTTTCACGGTATTTGGAAATAGTAAGACGCGCTCCAGCGTGATAACGTCGTTTACGGACGCACCCGCGGATTGAACTGATTCCACCCGCGTTAATATTTTTGATTTTCTCAACTCTGTTAAACTGTTTCTTCGTTTGATATAATTAAAGTGTTTTATGACCCGTTCCGCAACGCAATTTATTTTTAAAGTTTCATCGGGAAAAGTTTTTTTTTCAAATCCGTATCGTTTATCGTGTATAATCCGTAAACTAGCGTCGTCAACGGGAAAGCACGATTATAATATCTGTCAGCATGACCGGTTTTCCCGTCGAGGTTAATACGCGATCACGACGATTATACACCGCCTCGACTTTCCACCGGGAGTTTCTTTTATCGTAAATTTTAATATATTTGACTTGAATCCAATATTTTGTGTTTTCAAAATGTATTTCTTATAGTATCTCTTTGATACGAGAATCAATCATTCTATATTCCATATTAAGAGTTAAAAACGTCGAAAATACGTATTTGACACCGTCAATTTTATATTCATACTTGGAACGTCGAATACTATTTCGAATCGCTGATAACTTCACAGCAATTTTATTTTGTCATCGAAGTTAAAACGCTTCCTCCGTTTAGTATTTATCTTAATCTCGGTAATGATAAACATAGTGTTGCTCTGTCTGTCTGTCTGTCTCTCTCTCTCTCTCTCTCTCTCTCTCTCTCTCTATATATATATATATATATATATATATATATATATATATATATATATATATATATATATATATATTATATCAGTCCTGCGGGGATCATATGCTAAATATCCGACGAGGAAGCTCTGGCCCGCAACCTTGTATCAACTGCGGTGTTGGAGTACAAGAAAAAAAACAAAATTATGTGTTCGTTGTGGATTAAAAATATTTACAGCGCTGAAATGGTACTACGAGCGTCATAATAAACCATCATTGTTACATTCTCCGGTTGATTATCTTAATAGAAAAATACCTAACAATTTAGATAAATAAAAACTCTTATAAAATAATGATGAATCCTAACGAATACGTCGCTCATCCGATTTACGTTAATTACGAGACGTCACGAGATGGAATCGTCCGACATTGACAACAAAAGTTTCCACTTGGATATATATCAGTAATACCGGGTATATAAGAATTACCATGTATGATCAAAATAAAAAATTATCATAAACATAGATTTCTCGTCGAATGCTTCATCAGGGAAATCGGTAACGGTTTCGTCATTGATCATTTAATCGAGATAAACCCGATGACCGCGTAGAAAATTTACGAATTGTTACTCAAGATGAAAATTGTCTTAACAAAGCAACAAAAATAAAATCTCAACAACGAAGTCACGTACTAGCGTTCATGGATAGCTCCATTAAAATTTTTCCGTCGATATCATCCGCAGCTAAATAGTACGATATTCACATAAAACGAGCTGCCGAAGGTACTATTTTGACCGTTTACTCGAAAAGATTCGATAACAGAGTTTCATTTACCTTCGCGTGAGTTTTTAAAATTCTGAAAATTGCAATATATATATATATATATATATATATATATATATATATATATATATATATATATATATATATATATCGACGATTGACAAATTTATCGCGTTGTTTTCCCCTGACAATAATCACGACGAAGAATATTGGAGTTGTCTTTACAATAAAATATAGTTCTGGAGGTTTTCGACGACGGAGAAATTTACGATTATTACCCCGCCGATGACGAATTTGACTCCGACGATGATTATTTCTACGGTACACAATCAACCGCAACTTTCAAATATTACTTTTACGGGAACAGTCATAACATTTACGTTCCTGAACATTTTATAAACCTCCAACGCGCTGAAGCAATTAAGTATCAACGACATAAAAAATTTAATGGAAAACCGCCGATTTTCAACGATGAAATCGTTAGCGATGAAAAATGGAAAATTCTAAAGAAATTAAAGAAATAAGAAAATATATATGAACAACGAATCTATCGCCGAATTGAAAAACGAACTCGATCGTATACGACAGTATCATCACAGTAATATATTTACCAGCTATTACGTCAACGCGGAATATTGAAAGATAATTTCAGCTCGACGACTAAACTTTCCCACGTATAAGTAAGAGTATCGCGTAGTAAAATTTCTTCTCCGGGAACGAAATCGTATCATTTATGAAAATATCCACACGGAGGATTTTCCCGAACAAGAATTTATTGCCGTGTCAGCGATGTTAACAAATATATTAAGGGCCGTCGGTGAAGTGTTCAACGAGGAGCTTCTAATAAAGTCCACCGTGAAAGAATTCGAAAAGAAATATTTGAAATCGCAGATTTCCTCCGAAGGACTTGCATCGTAGAAAATTTATCGGCGTTTATCTTTTTATTGATATATCCATATCATCGAATTTAACATCACGGAACGCTTTATCTAATTCCGCGCTATCGTATATTTTTTTTTGTCTTTGCGCAGCCATTTTTATTATATTCAGTGATATCATTATAATACTTCATTATCCGTTCATTATTTTCTAGTTGCATTCCAATTTTAACTTCTTAAACATCGCCATTTTTTTAAGCTCGGTGAGTTCCATATTTTTTTCTATGAGTTTTTTCCTCGTATTTCTTCGTGAGGTCTTCTACGACACCTCTAAGATGACTCCGTTCCGCTTTTAACTTCGTGATCTTCTCTCACAGTTTAGAATTTCCTCGTGAAGTTCTCCTTGTTGTTTGGTCTGATGTTTTATCGCGGTGCGATACTCCACGGCGGATCCATTAGTTGTAGCGAACATCTGCTCCTTTGACCATATTTTATGCAACCGCAATAATCCGATTTTATATCCGTGAGACACTTCACGAGGACATTTAACTCCTCGCAACGATAATATTTTTTCCGTCGTCGGCGGTAAGGTAAGTCTCATATATAAAAATTGAAGATTTTCACGCAGAAAAAATTTTAATCGAAAATTATACTCGGAAATTATAATCGGAAATCACGGGAATAAAACATTATACTCGGAAATTATACTCGGAATCCATACACAGATAGGAAGTTTGCTGGATTTTTTCTTTTTTTGAAATCTTCGATTTTATATTTCTGATCAACTGTCATATATGAGTGGACATAGTTCATGATCTGATCGCGACTACAACTAATCATCGCTATAGGATCACGCTGAAGCTGTCTTAATTAATGATCCGTCAGTAGAACATCCTCGTCACAGAATCTGTAAACACAGAATTCGAAGTTACCCACGATGGTTTCTGAAAACGATTTTCTAATATCGTCCTCTAGTTTATCCTTGTCATAGTCGAATACCTGTGCATGAGTATTCATATTATAAATGTTATAATTCGATTTGAAAAATCATTGTTGAAAGTCTATGACGAAAATCCAAAGGATTTTACGACTTCACATCGAGAGTAATTTGTAATTGTTCCCCTGATAAATCAATCAAGTTAAAATCGTGATTAACTAATCTAAAATTCATTCTTGATATCGAAGAATTAATTGTTGTCAAATGTACAAAATTAGTTGGGGTTTCTACGATTAAACTTCCCCTGGAAACACTCAGAAAACGTGTATAGGATGTAATCTTGATCTGCTTCACTCGTCGATGATATATCAACGCTATAACTACCTAACACGGCATCGCAAATAAGATGTAATGCGATGATTTATTTTATATCGACGTTATTTGTTGATACATGTCTACATGTTCCATCAGGAGCATTATCCCATCGTAGAATATCTACGATCGATTTTGATATTTCCCAACAGTGATGTATCCACGGGAAGAATTCGTTGATGAGATCATCGATCGATTTTTTCAGCGTTTGATATCTGGGAAATTTATAATTGGATTATTGATCCTCGGTGATTGATCTTTTTTTTCCAAAAAATCTATCTTTGTCTAGTTTTATTATATCAAGTAAAGCATCATTGAGAAAATTTATATCAGATGTGATATGGTTTAACTCTTTAATCCGCCGAATTACTTCATCGCGGTCAGGTGTTGTGTTTCCCAAAGTAGATGTTTGAAAATATTATCGTTGTTGTTGTAATTTCGTTTTAGATAATATATCAACGTTATTAAAAATATCTTGGATCGTGTTTTGTGTAAGAAACCAACCACCTTCCACGGGAGATTGCCAGATTATAAAACCAGCTATGTTATAATGATAATTTTCTTGGTCATAGACGATATACTCGTATGGAATATTATTAAGATGCGTTTTTAAAAAATTAACAGTGTGATGATCGTAATCTAAATTAATTTCCGGTTTAGGAGTTTTATATGTGATCCAGTCAGATTTTTTTGGTTCATCGATGATTGGGGTTGTCTTTTCCCAGCTTTCATGTATCCGTGAAAAATATTTGTCAATGAGATCATTGAGAGATTCTTTCAATTCGGAAACATTATACTCGGGACATTTATAATTAGGTAATGTGTGTTCGGTCAATGATAACATCGTTAAAAAAATTTGTTTGTTTGGACCCGCATCATCAACGATTATTTTAAGTAATATCGCATTGATATAATCCATATCGAATATAATTTGATTTAACACTTCAACGCGTTGAATAATTTTATGGAGTGAAGATGTGTCACTGATATACTCCTGAAAATATTCTCGTAGTTGTTGTAAATTTTTTTGAAATGTTTTTTTCATCTTATTAAAAATAACGCGTAAATTATTCGCTCTGATATAAAACCCACCTTGATCCGCAAGAGATCAAAATAACATACTATGTTACCATATGTTTATTCTTCATAGCTGTCTGTGTTATCATAAACGTTATACAAGTACGGTAATACCGGGTTAGTTTTTAAAAAACAAACCACATTACTTGTATAATTTAAATCAACGCCATGAGCGGATCTCGCATTTGTAATAAAATCAGATCTTTTTGGTTCCCGTAAACGCGGATGACCACCCGTCGGTGATTTTTTGGGCCATCCTAATGTAGTTCTGATTGAGCTGTTAATTATATCAACGGCGTAATCAGGTGAATTTATATTGATGGCGGATAACAGCAAGTGTTCATGAGAAGTTATCTCGATGGGAGAAACATCATCCTTGTCTAATTTTGTTCTGGTGATTAATGCTATTTTATGTCGAATTTCATTGTTGATATCTTCTATATCATAACCTCCCTTTCGAAGATATATTGTTCGACAATCAGACTACATGATATTTTTTTGTTATTATGGAAATCGTTCCTGCGATAGTTGTCGCCACCGCTATACAAAACAGAATAGCGACCGGAGCATTATTACCACCGAAGAAAGTACTATCCCGGTCCCGGTAACTACACCTGAAATAGAGTACACAGTTACGTCAACGGCGGTAATTCTTCGTTGATACTATTTTATTTTCATCTGATATTCCTCGTAGAGTAACTTGAGTTTAGTTTGTAGTTGTAACACCTGGTTGTATCGGTATTGCTGAGTTGTTTCCATTATTAAACAACGACGATTTCAATTTAGTTACTTACTCAAATCTACTACGAGTTCTACGTACCAGGTTATTGACGTCCGAGCAACTAATGGTTGATTTTCATCAGGGATATGTGTGATCGTGAATCGTGTAGATATATCCTTAGCTAAGACCCTTGATATGATATTTATACTTCCTTCCATCCCTGCTCCCGATAAGATATTAAATTTGTATGGAGATATTAATGTTAGTCTATAAATTTCATCGATAGTTACGGTGATATCTAGATTGTTATTCTCTGGTGTCCAAACGAGCATTCCAATTTGTATCTTATATACCAACATTTTCTCGCTCGTAGGAATATTTATTTTATTGAGTTTATTATTCACTGTTTGAAAATCACCTTCGATAGCCTCTTGAATTATCTTGATATCATCGATGGATTATATTATATCAGGAAGTTTTATATCGATGGGACCACCAAAGAACCTATTAACGATGTTTCTACGAAAATTTAGAAATTGTTTTACACGATCCTCATGCATTGATTGAAGTGTTGTTAGTTCATTGATGGCGGTTTTTATCTGTGAGAGCTTCGGTGTGGTAACCGGTGGAATCCCAAAGAAATGGTAAACAGGAAGTTGAATATCTGTAACGGATTTCTGTAAACCCGCAAACTGATTTATATGAGTCGTGTTCATCGTTGTAAAGGGTCGTCTAGAAGGGGTGGGGTTCTTCCTATAGACTTTAAAGAATTATGAGTAAGTTCCCCTGGTCCGTATTTAGAATGTTAAATTATTGATAATATATTGGTAGCTACGAGCCCCCAGTCAGCAATGCCGACGGTTAAATTATAAAGAAATACAAAGATAAAATTCAAATAATAACAATTTAATGAAATGATAACTTTAAGGATATTAAATTAATCACTGTCTCTCTTGACCAAGTGAATGCCTAAATCATCACGTGATTCCACAGTGTGAGTAAGATTTTCCCTTCTCCTTGTGAGTTACTCATCTATTTCTCTTTATTCTTCCTCTTGTCTTTCTCTCCTTCCTTCCCTTCTTTTATCTGTATCCCTCTTGACAGTCAATCTACTTCCGTTTCCTTTCTTCTGTATACTCCCTCTTGTCTTTCTTACTTCCTGTTCCTCCCTTCTTCCATCTGTCACTCAACGGTCACTCAAAGCTTCCTGTTCCTCCCTTCTTCCGTCTGTCACTCAACGGTCACTCAAAGCTTCCTGATTGAAGTTTACAAGGCATTAGCATAGGGTCATAAAATCCTACCTCACACTAAATCAATAAATCGAACCATCAGCTATGGCTGTACATTTTTGGTCGCGCATGCGCACACACCGAAATTCCCACACACTTCCGCAACTTACAAAATGGCGCAATAACACTATCTCACAAATAATTCCAAACATTCATATACCGAGCCCTATCAGTATATACATACAAATACATCAAATATCATCGTACTATAATATTACTACTACGATTATAGGTCTGTCTATATATCTATACACAATCGCCCCCAAATCAACTATTCACATTCAACTTTTTACATTGCAACCAGTTAACTCAACAATGGCAAAATATACCATTACGTAAACAAAGGTGCTGGTCTACCATAATATAACTACACAAAGAATTATAATATTTAATTCTTACAGCGGCTAGCAACCATACAATTCTTCACAAATATCACTCATCGTTTCAAAAGGCGTAAATGTAATAATTCACGAAATAATATGTGTGCAACATATTACTAACAAAGAAGAGCAACATAGTATCTCACAAAATAAGGTGTAACATAATAACATCATGAAATAATATGCAACGAATTAACATCATAATCAATTGTAAGCAAATGTACTATCTAGCATCACGAAAGAGGTAAAATACTAAGATCATAATTAATTATTCATACTACGATACTAGTAATATAAATATACATACGACAATCCTTCAATTAACTGCAGTCGTATCAAGCAGAAATCAAACAATACATCACTGACCTGATTGAAGCTATCCCACTAGGTTCCCAGAATCTGGCGCCAATTCACGACTGGCAATACGGAGCCGCTAACCTCTGAACACACAAACACTTATTTTAGCGCACTGAATAAACTCTACCTACATCAGGTTATTATCTCAGGTTCAAATCAAGGGCCCACCCTCATCGCATTCTGATTGGATGGCTCTTGACTCGGTCAGTCGTTCGAACTGTCAATCATCCAGCTGTCTGTCTGTAGGTCTAGAAATTGTTACAGTCTACCTAGGCGTCGGCCATCTACCTTTTGATGTGGTCATAAACTTCACACCTCCCTGAGATGTTGTGAGGACGCACTCGCGTTTCCGTTCTCGAGCTAACCAAAGACCATCTTACGTAAGGGGATTAGCTAACTTAGGTAACTGGTAACATCAAAACGTGGTCAGTCAGAATTACAATTTATACATGTACAAATTACAAGTGGGTCGGGGTAAATTGTGACATTCCCCCACGCTTGAGAATAAAATCGGGATTTTATTCCCTCAAAATACTACAAAGGTAAAAGTGTTACCACAATATAAAGAACAAAATCAACAAAGTCAACTAGAGGCTAAACTCTTAAGTATGCACATGAAAATATACACAGAGTGATCTATATCATTTCAGCGCTTCGGCTCATGAAATCTGCGCCGACGTTCTCAGATCCTTTCACGTATCTGATCTGCATCTGGTACTGCTGTAAGAACAGCGACCATCGCATTAATCGTCCATTGGACAACTTATCCTTCACAATATAGGCGAGTGGTTGATGGTCGGTTTCCAATACGAACTTCCGCCCATATAAGTATCGTTCGAACCGTGATATTCCAAACACGATTCCGAGACATTCCCTCTCTGATACGGAGTAGTTCTTCTAGGCAGCAGACAACTAACGACTGCCTTATGCGACAGGGAAAAGCGTCTGGTCATGCTCCTGTAGCAGTACTGCTCCCAGTCCCGTGTCACATGCGTCGGTACGAAGAACAAAGTCTTTCCTAGATCCGGTAGACGAACAACGGCGTCGGATGTAAGTCTATCCTTCAGCGTTTGGAAAGCATGCTCACAAGCATCTGTCCAAATAACCTTACTCGGGGTCCGTTTCTTGGTTAGGTCTGACAACGGCACCGCAATCGCGCTGAAATTGGCCACATACCTTCGGTAGTATCCGGCCAGTCCCAAGAATGACCTCACCTCCGTTTTCGTGGTGGGCCGGGCGGTGTTTCTCAGCTGCTCCACCTTCGACTTCTCTGGGGACAGCGTGCCTTGGCTCAGGGTATGTCCTAAATAGTCCAATGTCCTGAAACCAAGGTGACATTTGGAAGGGCGGGCTGTCAAGCCCTCCTTACGTAGCCGCTCCAAAACGTCAGCTAACAGAGTGAGGTGTTCACCTTATGTCTCTGTAGCTAACAAGAGGTCATCCATGAAGTTGTGGACATCCCCATCGTGCAAGGGCTCTAACAACTTCCGCATCATCCTGGTAAAGACGCTGGGCGCGTTCTGTACCCCAAACCGCATAACCAGTCATTGGTATGTCCCGTCGGGAGTAGCGAAAGCGAGCTTCGGTCTGTCTTCTTTCCTTACCGGAATTTACCAATACCCCTTGGACAAATCCAGCTTGGAAAAATATTTCGCTTTTGAGACAGAAGCGAAGATATGTTCCGGGTCAGGTAACATTTCAACTTGAAATTCTGTCACCTGATTCAGCTTCCGGTAGTCTACGCAGAACCGATGGGTGCCGTCCTTCTTCTGCACTAGGACTACTGGTCAGCTGTACGAAGAGTCGGCAGGTTCGATTACTCCCAGAGCAATCATCTGCTCGATTTCCTCCTTTACAACTTGTCGTTTCGCGTGGGGAAAGGGGTAGGGTTTCCGCTGAACTGGTCGGTCATCCACCATCTTTAACCCGAACTCGACAAGCGCCGTCCTCCCGGGTTTTTCCGTTAACACGTCGGAATATCCTGCCAGCAAGGTCTCTATTTCGTCCAGCTGCCCTTCAGTCAACATGGGGTCACACTCCACGTCCGACGGAGTCTCTGCCCTCGTTAATGGACAGCTCGGGACAGTGTTGGCACCTTCCGTATCACCTTCGGTATCCTCGGTGACTATCGCGGCGACAATAAAATCGCTGACGGTCTCCCTTTCCCGGTACTTCTTGAGCAAATTGGCATGGTACAATTTCTCTTTCGTTGGTAGCCGTATCCGGTATGTTTGACCTCCGACCTTCGCGGTGACGACGTATGGACCCCTCCAGGAAACTTGCAACTTGTTGTGTTCCTGGGGCAACAGCAACAACACCTTGTCCCCTACCTCAAACTGGCGTGGTTTTGCGCGCTTATTGTAATTCTTCGCCTGCTGTGCCTTAGCTCGTTTGAGATTCTCTTGGGCGAGAGAACAAACTTCTTCCAGTTTGTTTCGCAAGTCCGCGACATACTGGTAGGTAGTGCGTACTTCCTCTACAGCGTGGTCGTCCGTCCACAGCTGTCTCAGTACGGCGATTGGGCCACGTACGGTCCTCCCGTACAAGAGTTCAAAGAGAGAGAACCCCAAACTCGCTTGTGGTACTTCCCAGTATGCGAAAAGCATGGCAGGAATATACCGGTTTCAATCCTTGGGGCGGCCTTCGCACAATTTCTTGAGCGTGTGCTTTAGAGTCCCGTTGAACCGTTCGACCAATCCATTACATTGGGGGTGATACGGTGTAGTCGTCAGGTGCTTGATTGACATGAGACGGTTCACCTCCGCCATCACGCGACTCATGAATTGTGTCCCTTGATCGGTCAAGATCTCGTCGGGCACTCCAACTCTTGACTAAATCGCCAACAGAGATTCCGCGACGGTTTCCGAGTCAATATTACGCAACGCAACGGCCTACGGATAGCGTGTCGCGTAGTCGACGACTGTTAAAATATACCGATTTCCGTGCACAGACGCGGGTTTTATCGGTCCGATCAAATCCATTGCGACACGCCTAAAGGGTTCATCGATAAGGGGTGTACTCCCCAAGGGAATGGGTCGATGATCCGTTTTCGGTGCCATTCTCTGACACTTGTCACAGGAGAGACAGAAGCGTTTTACGTCTCCCTGGACCCCTGGCCAGTAAAACTCTTTTACAAGACGGTCACGCGTCTTGGCAATTCCCATGTGTCCACCCATGAGACTCTTTTCCTTTGGTACGACAACTTGCTTAAAGTGTTCGTTGTTTTTCCTGGCGTGGCGATACAAGATTCCCTTCTTGTAGACAAACTTCACCGCGCCATTCGGAGTTTCTCTTTCCGTTCCCGCTTCTTCGTGTTTATGCACCTGCGCCAGAGTTGCGTCTTCCTGTTGCAGCTTCCTCAACTCCGCTGGAAGAACATTACTCACCGGTGTCGATGTAACTTGGATCGGCTTCGCTTTCGGCTGTCGACTCATGGACCTGGTCTCTACAGCACTCACTGTAATCGGTGTGCAGGTTTCGGGGTTCGGCTGGGGTAACACATAACGGCATCCCAGTATGACGTCATGCGATAGTCCCTCCAAGCACGCAGCTTCAATTTTCCCCTTCACGTACGGTGAATCAAGGTCAATGACAGCCACTAGTAATGAGTCACTTGCGCAGTTCGCGTACTGAACTTCGATTACCT
Source organism: Unio pictorum (assembly GCA_030141615.1). Taxonomy (NCBI): domain Eukaryota; kingdom Metazoa; phylum Mollusca; class Bivalvia; order Unionida; family Unionidae; genus Unio; species Unio pictorum. The sequence continues at coordinate 5,290,664 of JARLTB010000297.1, forward strand.
CCCCTGTATAATCCTCAGGCTTGACGTACTTCTTGTCGACAAGGGCTGGAACGCTACACCCAGTGTCATACAAAATGGTGGCACCTTCTCCGTTGACAGTTGCGGCCGCAAGGTATGCTGGTTGGCGACTTGCCTCCTGCACGCACTCCTTTCTAGCAACTGCATTCACCTGGGTCTGCCTGCCCTTGGGACAGTCCCTGGCAAAATTCCCCAGGCGCTTGCAGTTAAAACACGTCGGCGGCTCTCGCCGACCTGCAAGTCCTGTTAACGCGGGTGAGGCCTGTCCAGGTCGATAGGTGGCATCCCTACCTGTAGATGCCCCTCCGACCTTCCCGTCGCCCTGACGGTTACGGACAGCCGGCTCAACCTCACCCATACGACGCGACTCAGAGGGTCGGGGTCGATCCGCACTCCCGGAACCTCCACTCTTCGAGTGCGCCTGCTTGTATCGCTCTGCCATGTTAGCGATCTCTTCGAGTGTCCGATGTTCTCTTTCTGCTAGAAAGACTGTCAATTCGCGACGGTAAGTACCCAGGACATGTTTCTTGAGAATAACCTCGCGTAGCCCGTCGTACGTGCGTTCGACTTCAGCCATCTTCATCCACTTCTCAAATAAACCTCGAACACGGTTGTGAAATTGAGAGTGGGTTTCCGATAACTTTTCGTCGAGTCCCGAGAAAGTTTTCGGTACGTCTCGGCGGTCAGTCGGTAATGGCAAAGAAGGGCCTTCTTGAGCGCATTGTAGTCGTCAGCCTCGTCTGCAGCTAAGCCGTGGTAGACTTCCCGAGCTGCTCCTTGCAAAAAGGCTGAAACATTAATCGCCCAATGTTGTTCAGGGACCTGGTGAACGTGGGCGAATTTCTCAAACTGTACGAGAAAATCGTCGATAGCCTCCTCCCTATCATTGAAACGTGGCATGTTGATCTGGACCATTCGGCTCGTACTGGCGTCGTCCCGGTCGTTAGTCCTAGATCTTACCCTCACCTTTTCCATTTCAAGAGTGTGAGCGAGTCTGGCTAGCTCCAGCTCTCTTTGGGTTTCTCTGTCTGCTGCTATCTTGGCTAGCTCTTTCTGTGCTTCTCTGTCCGCTGCTTTTTCGGCCTTCCATTCTTTGATCTCTTCTTCTATAAATGTCGCCAGGCAATCTCCCTCATATCCGATATCTTCCGACACCATGGCGCGGTACTCCTTTATCATTTGCCTTTCGGTAGCCATTATAACTAATATAAAGTGATACCTTGTCTAGATATTCCTAACAATGTACAGATATAACAAGTTTAAATACTTACCTGTCGACAGCAACTAATTTCGTTCAGGTAAGATATTTGTTCGATGTCTGCTTCACAAGTACTGCTACTAATGAAAGATCTACAAAGCATACACATCAGAATAAAATACAAGATGAGAAAATCATAAAAATTCAAATACACAGAATGGAAATTATCTCACACTGTTCACTAATACTCCTACAAATAACTTTAGGTCCTAAAATAATATATATGTCTAATTCATATCCCGGACGAGCCTTCCACTGTAAAGGGTCGTCTAGTAGGGGAGGGGAACTTCCTCATAATTCTTTAAAGTCTATAGGAAGAACCCCACCCCTACTAGACGGCCCTTTACAATCGTTGAGGATTTTCAACGATTTCGCCGATGATATAAAATTATCAACGAGCGCCGTTAATCTGTCTGTGATTGCTTTCGGTATAAGATTTTTTACTCGTTCTATCAAAACTACTTTTTGGGGTTTTTGGTATATGCGGTAATGATCTTCCCCAAATATCTACTGTATTATATTATTGATATCTCTTTAAAAAGCTGGTATGATCATGTACAGCTTATGAGGTAGATTAGAAGATATTGAAATAGCCGTTAACACTTAAAGAAATTCTCGTCTACATATCGGAGGATCGGCTAAGGTCTGCGTGGTTAATGATGAATATCAAACTGGTAGTTTCAACTGTGATATGTATTTGATAAATTACTGTGGTGGTGCTAACCCATACAAGTCAAAAAAGATGATTTAGATTGTATCGGTTAAGCTACTCAGTGTGTTCCAGTTCCGGTGTTATCATCGAGATTAATTATACCCGTTTCTGGTTCTTTAGGTACTTGACCTCTCATGAAAACACCTCAGAAATGTTTCACAGGAAGTTTTTTTTTACCGCGGTTATTAAATTAAAATTTGACATTGGAATGAAAGATTCCCGTGTTATTGTCTGGTTGTATATCTGGTGAATTGGCTGCCCGGTAATCTGAAGCCTTTTCCTTTTTTTATATCCCTGCCCGGTTACTTCGACGAGTAAGTAACGCCTTTGCAATCACCGGAGCCATCAACAATGGAAGTATCCTTCTGGTCTTTCTTTTTTCCAATCCTGCTAACTCACTTTTGACGTCATCGACTCAGAAATTTTATTTGCACCAGCATCACCAAGAGCTCCAACAGCTCCTAACACAGCAGTCTTAGCGGCCGCAATTAATCCAGGAATCGCGGCGGAAAAGAGAAATATTGCACCGGATTATATCATATTTGAAATCTCAGAAGATGAAAACACTAATTAGACTCCTGTTTTCGCGGTTGATGCCTTATTAAAATGATTAAGTTGAGTTTTTGTCAACTACAATTTATTCGGTCCTCCCTTTATATGTTCATGTTTCAAAGTTATTTTTGCTCCACTTATAGCAGAAATTTTTGATTGTAGATTTTTCTATCTGACCAGGAGTTAAAGTGACATTAACATGATTATATGACATTTATATGAAATTAGATAACAGATCATCTAATTGTTACATCCATATAAAATATTACAAATTTTCTACCGGTGCATCAATTATTCTCATTTTTCCATTAACACCTTCGAGTGTCATCGTCTTATTACTAAGAATAACCGCGATTACTCTGTATGATCCACCATCAAGAGGAAGAGCTCCTATACAAGCCTGAAATTTAATGTCAACGATGGAATGCTTAGATAAATCGAGATGTTGTAATGAAAAATAATAGATCGGATACAAATTTGGAAAATCCAATTGCAATATTTGTAATCCGGTATCAATATTTTGATCGAGTCCCATATAAGTCCAAATACGATGATATGCATAACCTATTTGATTGTTATCATAATCAATATGAAAATTTTCAGCGGTTTCTTGGTTATTACTTATTCCCAATGATACCGCGCTGATATTTAGTTTATCAAATATCATATGACTCCGCTATTGTTTATTATCCCCGTCTATTCTGATTTTACTTTGTAACGCGATACAAATATTTCTTGGCGTTAATGCGACCTGCCAAATAAACATCCCAATAATATTACACGTATGAGTAGCCGTTGTAACATCCAACCATGACAATAATGATTTTTCTAAGTGATCCAAAAAAGATAATAAACGAGTTTCTATATGAAGCGATGGAGTCATTATTGGCATCCATAACGCCAATTTGGATAAATCTATTTTACCATCTGGAACACCAACACAGTGTCAGAGTGCATCATCATCATTTGATTTTCTCATAAGAACCAGGGTATGACTAGCACTGAAGATAACTTTTCTAACATCTCTACCAAATCCAAAAATATGGAAAAGAGGAATCGCTCATGAAAATATTCCATCATTGTTTAACATTAATTTTCGATTATGAAATCCCAAATTAAAATTATTAGTAACACTTTTGATTATATCAAAAGCATCAGCCGGTCTAGCTGGATATCCATCTGGTTGAGGATCAGATGCAGTAGCTCGTGGTGTTCTCAGCATATTAAATTGATTATTATCGGGATAATAGTGAGATCCTTCGCGAACATCATTGAATGGTCGGCAGATTTGATAAAATCATCAGAGTATCTCGCGAATCCTAGTATCATACTTGCGACATCAATGTAATTATTGATAGATTCTATTCTGTTAGAATTGATTAGATATTGAGCACTACCAAATAATGCCATTATACCATTTTTGACAAAACCGATCGGGGTTGTTGAGAGATTAGGATAAGGTGTGCTAACATTATTTTTTTGAACTAATCCTCTTTCCACCTCGATAAAGGCTTCACACGGTAAGAAGTATTTAGAGGTATCATCAAATCAAAGTTTAATTCGATACGGAATCCTATCGCAGTACGGGTGCATCCATGTCAAAAGCATCATCGGAAATCGATTGGAACATTTTATTATATACGTGCTGATCTAAATCATAATCGTCTGAGACTGGAACCAGCAACCAAATTAGCAACAACATTTTTTGTAAATTATCATTCAATTAATTTTCCAACGGAGCCAATTTATGAGCTACTTTGAGATATTTACTTCTTTACTCACCTTAGGTGGCATTAATTCCATAGACGGTAATTTTTTTGTTGTCCATGAAATAACGATATAAGCTTATTTTTAACGGTATTAAACACGCTACCAGATAGATCACCAACTGCACCAACAACCTTACTACCAATAACACCAATAGCTTTTGGCGCTAGTTCTTTTCCAACAGGAATAATCATTGGAGAAATTCTAGTGAATAATCCTGAGACGACATTACCTAATCCGCCTCCGTGATATAATTTGTATACTGGTAATCTCGAGTTCATGACGTAAACTCTAGTTGGTTTGTTAAGATACATTTTATTTAGATGTTATCTATCTAATCGCTGAGATAATCGTTAATTATTTCATTGATGAAACCGCGATATAATACAATATCCATAAAACCTTGAAATAATCGCTGACAGATATCAGCAGCTTCATTAATTATTTCGGGATAATTATTTCCAGCTCGTTTTCCACCGATGAGAACCTCCAATTATGATATATCATCGAGGATACTTCGCAAACAAATATCACCAGCGTGAACCTTTGGTTGAGAATATCCATCACCAGATTTACCCGTTGCACCCTTTGCATCATCATTTTCTACATCAGAAGGATAATGTAATTGAGTTGGTTGAAGCGATTGAGGTAGCTGAGGCAGTTGATTTTTTTTGTTTTTAAAGTGATTTTCGTTGTTTTCATTGTTGTTTTTCTTGTTGTTCTCCTTTTCGTTGTTGTTCTTGTTTTCTTAACTGTTCCTTAACAGCTCATGTTTTTCATATAATAGCTCCGCTGTATAAATATACCCTATATACTTTGGATCATTTTTGTTAATTTGTTTTATTTGATTTTTAACTTTATAGATCACATCAACCCAATGATGCATATTTGTGATAAAAATTTGTATGTTCTGGTTTCAAATATTTATTTTTATTATAATATTCAACAACAGCAAAATTAATACAATCATTTATATCACTTTTATCGATGTGAGCTAAAGCTTCCTCGGTAAATCTATTTCGTAGTTTATCAACTCACTCCTCGTCTGTTTTTTTTTTGATCAAATCAAAAAGTTTCCGGTTTAGACTGTGCAACTATATTTTAGAGTGTAGGTATTACACCTTTTTCAGTAACGGTAACATCCTTTTCAGTAACTGTAGCGATCGGCTTAGATAATTGTTCAGTATCAGCGGTAAAATCAAGTCGCTGTTGTTGTTTTGCGTGGAGACTACCTCTAAAAGAATCTCTCACCGGAAGCAATTTCTTAATGGCGGCTAACCGCACTCTGTTCAATCTAGTAATCTGCGCTTCTCCGATATTTGCCATATATTAACACGTATGATATCAATTCGGGGATTGACAAAATAGCAGCTGCATCGTTAAACCGTTATTTTAACAAAATAAAACCTGCACAACCTTTTATAAGGTTCACCCCCTTGACATTTCACATTTCTGAATAAATGTTATTTTGACAAATTAACAGCTGTATCGTTAAAATTCTAGAAACCGTTATTTTAACAAACTAAGACTTGCACAGCCTTTTGTAGGGTTTGCCCCGTCCCCCCACCCACTGCTGCTCACTCTCCAAAGAGCATCCCATACAACACTAAGTGATGTATGGAAAAGGAGAGAAAATATGTTGAAGCTAAGGCATACAAATTATTTAAATATACACAAAGACGCAGATAGCTAAAATAGATTTTGCTGACTGCACTATAATTTTTTTTATACTTTTCATCAGAGGGCAGGGGCCAGTTTTCATGTGCAAATTTAATGCTGCAATCTGCGACTTAGTATAAAAAAAATGATTAAACATAATACGCATGTCAAAAAGTTCCAAATTTTAAATACCTATATTAAAATGAAGCATAAGAATAGTATCCACTTGAACGTAAACTTCAATGGCAGTTCATAGCAGAATAAGTTTATGCACCACAATCCCAAATTTATACCTGCAACTTTCATGTCTGAAGGTCATTTGTGACACCATGTGATGCTCATAGTGCAAACAAAAGCTCTTTTCCTAGATGACAATTCTGCAAAACAGTGTGTTTTAATTAAAAAGGCTGATGCAGTTGAAAATATTTGTCATCCAAGCCATTTCTGATATATTCTACTTCCCATGTGTTTACTGCTATGGGAGGCTAGCTCATCTTCCTTGTCCACTATTGGTGTTTCACTATCAACATACTGCAGAGTAACTATGGAAGGTGCATATGCCTGACATCAATTTCAAGAACAAAACAATCCTAAAAGACCTAGTTCACAAATATATCCATATCGTTACATAGTAAAGATTAATAGCTGAAAAAGTCACTTCATAGCCTTATGAAATTCGCCAGGGGCATATTTATGAAAATGAACCCTGCCACCTAGATGATTTGACCCTGGTTGCATGGTTGTAGTAGTTGTTTTACAATATTAACTAGAATTGTTTGACTAATGCTGAATTTAACAATAATTTTATATTGATTTGACATATCAAATGAATTCCCATTGTTTAATGCTTTATAAGAAGTGTTGACTCAGATTGGATATTCACCTAGTATTGGTATTAGCAGCTACGATTAATGGATTGTAGTGATGGGGATTGGATTTAATTTTACAACTGGTCATTTTCGCTTGATCCATGATCAGTTTATATTTTGTTTATACACCTTATGTCATTGTGTGTTTTGTTTTTGAAAAAGAAATGTAGTTTTCAGTTAGAAACAGATGGAATGATGCAAAATCTGAATTTCACCATGATTAATCTCAGCATTTGTAATAATTTTCAACTGTAGCAAAATAGACAGATGACAGTACATTTATCTGAAGCTCGTTTTGGGGGTTTTAACCAAATTTGTTGTTGCTTTATATTGATGAGACCTTAAAATACATTGTTTGTTCAAATTCCACAATTTTGATTGAAATAGTTATGTTTGATTATATCCAGTTATAATATTAATATTCTACATGATTTTAAAAAATATACATTTGGCTGTTTACCATGAAGACACTAAAGGAGTTTGATTTCTATCAAACAGATTTTAGTTCTGCTAGAAACCTTAACCAAGGTGTGTTTAGTGTGAGCTAAATTTAGTATGCCTCAGATGAAATCCATCTTTCTACATCCTGTTAGAAAGGTATAAGCTCTTAATGTGCAAATTTCCTAATGTTTACTTAGCTCCAGAGAAACTTAATGCAAGCAGAGTCTTTTGTTTAATTACCTCCAGAGAGAATTGTTACAAGCAGTCTTTTGTTTAATTACCTCCAGAAAAATTATCACAAGCAGAATATTTTGTTTAATTATCTCCAAAGAAAATTATCACAAGCAGAGTAATTTGTTTGTAATTTAATAATCTAATTTACCTTTTATCTATATTTTATCTTTTATCTATTTAATCTATTTTACCTATTTTACCTTTTTCCCAATTAGATCTCCAATATGACCACCATGTTACTCATCTGATAAATCTTGTTATGCCTGTTTCTGTTGCATTGATAATCATACTGATGTAGCCTTTTTAGAGTAAGACTTCGTATGATTTTTTATCAGTCATATATTTATCAATGTCAGCCATCTGACATCTAGTATGGGTACCATGGTAGCCTTACTATAATGTTTAGTTAGTTCCAAGTGAAAATGGTACCATCATCACGTCCAGTATGGACATCCTAGCAGCCAAGTTGAAAATCTTGCTATGGCAGAGGGCTGCTACTCAACTGGGGTTTATATTAACATTGGAGTTTTCAGAAGACCTCATTGATGCAATATACTCTTTTACTAGTAGACACAAAAGTGACGTTTGACCACATTTTAGCATTTAGTTTTTTCCAGTTACTAATTAGCAAACTGACAATGATTTTAAAGGTCTTCAATTCCATGTCAGTTTCATACTGAATGACCAAGAAAATGCATTTTGTTCAGCACATTACATACGTATGTATGTATGTATGTATGTATGTATGTATGTATGTATGTATGTATGTATGTATGTATGTATGTATGTATGTATGTATGTCAACATAGAATAACATAATTTTACCAAATTTTTTATGATGTAGTTTTTATAATGAAAAGCAAAGATTGTTTCAATACTCAGCAGTTGAAAGGAAGATATGAATATAAGAAATGATTCCAGGAAATTGGTTTGTATCTAATTGAATATATTGTAGAATATATTGAGTATCTCATTAACTCAACATGTAACCAAATTAACATTGCGTAATGCTTTCCTGTTCGTGGGTGCCACGGAGGGAAATCAGTATGTGTATGTCGAGACAGTACATGTATTATAAATTACTGAAGCTTCAGCATTGCTTGTGAATATGTCTATTTTCTTAGCACTCTCATGCTCAACACATTTAGGTGTGATGTTGTACAGTTGTTGTACAGGAAAATGTGTAGACTAAATCAATCTAATTCAGATGAATAATTAAATAATGTAAGCGCAAAAACAGTTTAATATGGTGATATATTAGTGTTTAACATGTTTAAAAAATGAGTGATTCAGACATATTTGTTAGCATCTAAAGGAGAAAACCAAATGGTCCGAAAGTAATGATTGGGTTTATCATCAGATAATGCTTGCAAAAATTAACAAAATCGCAGTACACTAACTAGAAGTTTATCATTGTAAAGCTCATTATATAAATAATGCTACCCTTCATTTTTTTAAAGGATTATCGCCTTGAAATTGGGCAGAGATACCTAAAGAAAATCCGCTCTCACTTAAACAAACCTACTACAGTTCACTTGGTTGATGAGGACTTTGCCATTGACAACACAATTCTCGACAGCAAATTGGAGGTGTTGAAGAAGAAAATTGTCGAGGTGGCTTCACAGCAGTCATACTGGGGAGAGCAGATACCCACTCGGTGGTTCCTCCTGGAACAGCAGCTGATGAGGCTCAGGGATGCTGGTGTGAAGGTATTCATTTAAATCATGATTAACATCAATATGTGCCATTTCTATAAAACCTTTGCATTACACAGTCCATCATATTTGACCCATTTTGATTTTGCATTATTGACAAGTGAATGTTGATAAATTGTATCCTATGAATTTTATGTGGCAAGCTGCTTTAAAAGTTTAGCTCTCTGTCAATTTATTACATTTAATAAAAACAAAGTTTGAAAGTTGAAAAGTGAATTTTGTTAGAGATAACGTGTTTACTTCAACTTACCAGAAATGTTCAACATTGTTGTAACCAACAAGAACAAAGCAAATGGCAAGTTTCATTGGACAAGGCACAACAATACTTACCATTTCACATGAATGGAGATGTGTTTTGAAAAGTCGATGGCCACCCTTGTACACAGATAAATTATAATGTCCAGCAATGGTTTTGGATGGCCATTATCAAGATTAAATCTGCAATTGTTTTAAGATTTAGAGAATTAAAAGTATTTTCCACCTATCCATTCCAGAAGTTACTTTTCATAGGTTTCTTAATACTAAGAGATCTTTCAGATACCAGATCTCATTATGTCCCAAACCCGTTAATCATTCATGTAATTGAAAGATATAGGGGCATTGTGGCTGTGTAGTCTAACATGTTCACCTTTTCTGATTACTCTCATCTCACCTCTTTCCATATGGTTTGTGTCCTGACCAGTGTTGGTACATGTTTGTGTGAAAAGTCGGCCAGAAGTTTTCCATGTGTTGGTGGATCATGTTTTTTATGTTTAGGGTCTTCCTCCACCATTTATGCTGGCCACCATGTATAACCTATAATTCACTGAGATATAGCATTAACCCGTAACATCAACAAATGAAAGCTATGTAACTGGCATAATATACTTTACTGTAGATCAGAGAGTACACAAATTTAAACTGTTTTGCAGTATATCAGATGTATTCCATTTCAGTCACTGTATTGAGACGTGTGTTTGTGTGTGTGTGTGTGTGTGTGTGTGTGTGTTTGTGTGTGCGATTCCTGCTATTGTTCAAACGCATAACTTGATAATATGACTTAGCATTCATTTTATGTTTCCATCTTAATTTCTTTGTTATTTAGACTATATCCTGTCGCCTAACATACAGTTAAATTATTTCTACACAGTGTAAATGTCCAGATGAACATGACCTTGTTCCAATGTCAATATTAACATATGATTCCATCTCTTCTCTGTTTGAATGGGTTTTGTCTCAGGGCCTCTGCATGATTTCTAGTCTCACGTTCAGCCAATGTGGGTATGTGAGAAAGGTTTCCAGTAGCTTCTCGTGGGTCGGTATTTCGTTCCAGGGTTTTCAAGGGTTCTTCTTCCACCATTTATACTGCTACCATGTATAGCCTATCTTTTGCTGAAAAATGGCTTTAAACCCTAAAACAACAACATCATCATGATCGATTATCTCACTTAGCAAAGTAAGATCAGGTATTGCACATGTTGTGTATGGGAGAAATTGGGTTGGGGATAAACATGTAACTTAACAAATGTGCAAAAGTTGCATTGTGGTACCCTGTTTGCATGCCATGTATTATAGTACCTGATTTGCATGTCAGTCTTCAGTCATGACATTGTCATTTTACTGTATTATTTCAGTGTCACATATTTGTATACTGTCATTCACGTGTCTCTTTCCTGTTTCTGTCATCAACCTGTGAGTTTTCTGTCTTGTGTCATTTACATTTAGAAAAATATCTCATTAGTACGACCTTATACATGATAAGTTTGAGGCATCCTATAATTTGAAACTGTTCATAAATAATAATTATTAGATGTGGACTGTCTTTAAAGTTATTTAGTCATAGCTCAAAGGGCATCATTCGATCTTATACGGTCCTTTAATATTCAATTCACTTGTGCTTCTTATAATATAGACCAGTATACCATGTTTTACATTTTCATCAGTGTAGTCTGTAGTTTGCAGAATCAGGTATTCATGTATGCAGGCTAGAATTACACTGTAATGGGGTGATAAATTAAAGCCATAAGCTCACATGCATATTGGGAAGGTCGTCATTGTAACACTTAACACGCGCTTTTGTTGATGAATACCGGACTCTAGTATGTAGCATACACATGCTGTTTCTGACCTATGCCTGACAGTGTAGATGATAGTATACATGTGCTTTTGTTTCTGGATGCCTAACGCTAGTCTTTATTATACACATGCTGTTTCTGATCTATGCCAGACAGTGTAAACAGTAGCATACACATGCTGTTTCTGATCTATCCCCGACAATGTAGACTATGACTAAGGTGATCTAGACAAGCCACTTGGATGCAAGATGTATGATGCATGACCAATGTGATCTAGACAAGCCACTTGGATATTAGAATAAATTATGTCATATATATGCAAATGGTAATGAATGCAGGATTTATGATACATGACTGAAGTGTCCAAACCAAGCCATAAGGTAAATTTAATATTGACAAGGTAAAATTAAGGTATTTATATCTTCTTGAATATTTTTGTCAAATTTAAATATCTATACCTACTTAAAATTATTGACTGCTCTGGTGGCTTAGTGGTTGGAGTGTCCACCCCAGATGAAGAGTGTTGTGGGTTGAAACCCTTGCTGAGTCATACGGTCTCATACCAAAGACCTTTTTAAAAAAGAAAAACTGTACTAACAGCTGCCTCACTTTGCAGTCAGCATTAAGAAATTAGTGCTATTACTTCTTTAGGTATCGACTGCTCTTGTGGCTTAGTGGTTAGTGTCCACCCCAAATGTAGGATGTTGTGGGTTCAAACACTGGCCGAGTCATACCAAGGACTTATAAAAAATACTGTACTTACAGCTGCCTCACTTTGCACACATCATTAAGATATTGATGTTAATACTGGCCGGTCTGATGTCAAGATAATTTGAATGGGTGAGACATCATGCTACATGTCTGCTGCATGATGTCCAGTGCTAGACATTACTTTACACTGCAGACATTATAGCAATATGACTGGAAAATTGTTAAAGCTATGTTAAATATCTAGATCATTCACACACTTAAATATTTTCCATGTGAAATTTGAACACCTAGATCTTGCTTTATGGTGATTATAAAATGACACTTTAAAACATATTTTATTTTATTTATAAAGTAATGAGATTAATGTCTTTGTTAACTTGTAATTGCAGGTGGTTTCCCACTCTACAGTGGAAATGTTAAACAAGGAAGGAGCTGTTCGAATAGAAAAAAGTGAAGAACTTGATGTGTTTCTTAGATATCTTCATGAAACCGGAACAGTCATCTACTTCAGGTAATACTATAGGGCAAGGGTAAGAGTCTTGTGTGCTATTATCTACGTCATGTGAGATTGTAAGGCTGATCTGCTGTAGTACTTGGTGGACTTTAGTATCTAGAAACTATCAGTTGAAAATGAATCAAAATTTTATAAATGTACATGAAGATTGTCTTTTTTTTCTGATTTGTTTATCAAATGGAACATTTAGTTTGCACAGATTCATTGAATTGCTCAATAATTGACACAAAATAAAACGGTTTACAGTAATGATGGCTCTTATCAGATATATATATATATATATATATATATATCTTTATGTGCGTCTGTAAGTTTTCCTTATTGTTTAATTTCTTAAGAACATAAAACAGAAACTAAATTGTAAATAAAATTAGCTCTGTTGACTTTGTGTCGACTTAAACTAAGAACCTTAATTTATATAATACAAGAGTCATTAATTACATACAAGGCTTTTTGAAATATTGTTTTTTTTCAGCATTGAAGTATTGAGAGATAATATTCTGTTAGACCCAACGTGGATGATTGATTCCTTGAAGCTCCTCATCAATGCTCGGCCTGATCTTCCCAATAACCCAACTGACAATGACGCTGAATCAAATAGCCCAGCTGCCAATGCTGCTCACAGTGATATCACACAGAAATGGTCTGACTTCAAGGAGAAAGGAATCCTTACTGTAGAACTTGTTGGTATGTACATTATTTTATCTGTTACCATTTCATAAAATACATATCATTGTAAAGTAATTAGGAGATACTTTAAGCATTTTGCAAGATTGTTTATTGTTTTCATTGTTTTCTTTATTACACCCTGAATATCTCAGATATACACTTAGGAAAATTGGAAACATCTTAACAAAAGTAACTCAACCATATGTAAATGTGAGTACTGTTACCTACTTCACATTCATGAGTGACATGTATTTTATGATATATTGAACCATATTTCACAAATGCAACGCAGATAGATGTCAGCAACATGACAAAAGTGACTAATGTATTTACTTTTGTTTCCCATGCCTTATTGTATTGAACCCCTCATCACCCACATTAAAGCTATTACATCACTGTGACCCATATTTTATATTTTTAATGGTTTTTTTTCTCATCACCCATGTTAATGCTATTTGATATATGGATACATCTCGCTGGTGAGTTTTTTATGGTAAGCTATATATCAACACAGGTTAATGCATAATAAAGGACAATACCCAATATCCAAATGTGCAATATGTTAGGTAATAACACTGTTTTTCTTGACAATGTAGTCATAACATAAATGAGGAATAAGACTTAAAAAACATCATAGCTGGAATGTATGATGTATGGGGTAAAGAAACGGAAAGGAAAATGGAAACATTTTCTCTTGTATCAGTGATATGAAGTTGACCTGTTTATATGTATGCCGAAAATGTGACTAGTAATATAAAATTATATACTGCTGAAAGCCAGAATATGGGATAATCATTACATTATAGTTTTATTTTGAGAGGTACGTTCACTGCTGGAACAGTAGAGAGGTGTTTAATGACAATAGTGTGCAATGATTTTGTGATAAATGGTATCATTCATTCCTACTGCTAAAATTGCTTTTTTCCCATTCATTGACCAGTTACAAGCCCAAGAAATACTCGTATTCCAGTTGGTGCAGAACCAGTTGTTCTCCTGACGAAAATCTGCAGACAAATATGTATATACACGTGTCAACTGAGGCAATGAATTGAGAAAGACTTGCTTTTAAATATTGACAAAATTCAGCATCATTTACATTTCAAATGGCAGAGATTAATTACTCTGTAGAGGAATAGTTTAACATCCACTAATTACAACTGTTGATCACCTTTTTTGACCTGCAAATAATGCAAACCTCTTCTTTAGCAATGCCAATATAACTGTACAAATTAAACACATGAGCAAAGGATTAGATTCCCATGTTAATGAAATAAAACTGAAAAAAATATTGGATCTAACAATTCTTTTGCAGCAGATTTGATAGGCAAGATTATGCAAAAATTATTATGAAGTGTTAAGTTCTGTTATGTATCTTCATTTGGGCATTTTACATTTTGTATTAAGTCAACTACTTAGTTTAAAGTCTTTTATCTTTTCCTAGTGATTTTCAAAACTCTGCTTTAAAGCCTCTGACTGGGACCTTTCTTAAAATGAAATGTTATTGGTCTTTCTGTGTCGAATATGGCATTATATCCAATTATTGGATATTGATATGAGAGTCGTTGTTGTACATTATATTGTTATGCTCGTTAGCTAGCTAGGATAGTGAAAAAATCTGATTAAAAGCTTGAATCAAAAAGGTTTTGCTATCCGATGGCAGTTTGTTCTTTGCTAGGTCTTCTGTGCAATAGAATTGGATGATAATTGCAACAAAGTTATTGACTCATCTGTTGATTTTTGTCCATGCTTCATGAGCTGCCAGATACTCCCTCACTATGTGCAATGGTGTTTCTTTCTACTTCAAATATCATTAACATTTGCGATTCCATTTAATTAAATAGTGTTTACATGCACTATTAGTACAGGACATATTTCATTCTTCTGTTATTGAAACATATTGTCACTATATGCAATGTGGTCCAAGATTTACAGCAATCATTTTTTATTTCTATTTCATCAGCAACCGCGTTGAATGTCTTTCTAGCATGGATGAATAGGATTGTCAAGTAGTGGACATTTTCCCCTATTGCTTTATGATTATGCAAATATTATCAAAGAAACATTTTTTCACAGTTTGATTTCTATTAGTTACGTATGTAATTAATTTTAAAATTCTTAAAATGGTGGGTTTTAGTCGGTTGAATGTATTGGTAATTATTCTGGACTCAAACAATACTCCTGAATTTTGCTACGGTCATATTAGAGGAACATGTGTAGGACAAAAATCATCATAAAAGGTATAACTTGTGACATGTTTATACATATCTATTGGACAGGTTTAAAATCTAATCTCAATAATGAATTACAACCAAATCACCAGTCTTTTTTATCAAGACACCATCACTTACTGATGCAGGTAAACATCTTTAGTGAAATTGATATTAATTACTTCATTGATGGTTGATAAAATTTTATATCCATAACCTGTCATCAGCAACAGCTAAAGAAAATGAAACCATAACCTATTTCCTGAAGTCCAATGGGAAATGAAGCTTATTTAAAGAGTTTCATCTGTTCAATTCTTGCTATCTGATTTTGTTTGCAGATATTAATTCAATGATTATATTTCACACAAACACACAGACACACACATTTATAATTGTATGTTATACATTGCTGATTTTAATTGTTTTGTTGAATATAAATATATTGTCAATGAAATTAAATATTTAGATATAACATTTACACTTCCAAATCTTTGGGAATAACTCTGGCTCTGATGTTTTGATGTAAATATTTTAAAAAGTATTAAATTATTAACAATTTCCCTTTAAATCTAATGTCTGTTTCTTTATATTCACAGATGCTATCTGGACAAAGGAGAATCATCCAGAACTACATGAACACAAAGAACACATCTTGAGGATAATGGAACAGCTAAACATTCTTGCCAAACCGCGATCATTTAATGAGATGGGAGAGAAGGTAAGTTAATATGAAGGTTCCATGTTTCATTCTCCTTTTGCATGAGTTGCAGATTTCAGATTTTATCTTTACCTTGTACATATTACTTTACTTTAATCTCACATCAGCAAAATTACACTCTACATGATGCCATTTAAAAGATAATGTAGTCAACTGCAATTTCAATTATTTCTGAGAAGTTAAGGAACAAAAACCTGTACAAATAATACTAAATATTTACTTTTATGGTATTATGTAGTGTGGATATTGTTGATGTGATATTTAAACCAGTCATACATACATGCATGCATACATACATACATGCATGCATGCATGCATGCATGCATGCATACATACATACATACATACATACATACATACATACATACATACACACACACACACACACACACATACATACATACATACATACATACATACGAAAGCTTGCCAGTAGCTTCTTGTGAGTCGGTATTGGAAAATGAACTACAGTATTTGATTATATAGTTTTATGTAGTGTGGATTTTGCTGAAGAGATATTTAACCCAGTCAAACATACATATACATGCGTATGTACACACACACACACACACACACACACACACACACATATATATATACGAAAGCTTGCCAGTAGCTTCTTGTGAGTCGGTATTGGAAAATGAACTACAGTAAAACCTGTCTTGAAAGAGCACTAATTTTAGAGACCACTTTTTCAGTGTACACATTTATTGATTATATAGTAGTGTGACTTGTTTTGAGGGACCACCTGCGTTGAGATACCATACATTTTTGGCAAATGAGGTGGTTTTTCAAGACGAGTTCTGCTATATTACCAATTCAAAACATGCTACTTTGATGTCTTCCTGTATTTCATTGATTGTTGTATTGTTTAGCATGTAGGATTTCATGCTTCATAGCATTTTATTTCGTCTCTACTGTCTGGTACAAGGATCTATTTGTATGCCTAACAATTTTTGATGATAAGCACTTATAGTATTTTGCGCTCTGAAAGGCCAGGAAAGATAAATAAAGGGACATAACTCAAATTCTGATCAGTGTAGTAAGTATTTGGAGTGCCTTCATGTTTATTTTTGTTGTCTTCAGGTTTCTTTGTATCACTTCATTATAAATAGAATCAATTGAAATGAAAATGCTGATCAAATGTTTTTCCTAACTATTTTTTTCAAAACATGAAGTATTATGTTTATGAATAAAGAAAGCAGATTATAACCACCTCACGCTTCATTTTCATTTTTTTGATCCAGTATATAGTGGATATTTTATTTTCTTAGGTTAATGCCAGAGATATTTAATATTTTATGAGTGGCAATGTAACAAGTGAAAATAGTAATATTTTTTGTACAAATTTTTTTCCAGAATTGAAGTTTAGAAAAAGTATACCCTCTCTTAGGCACATGACACTAACCATCACCTCCTTAATATAAATTTGTCTCAATTTCACAGCCTACTTTTCAAATATACACGAGTTAAGAAATTGGTAGATTAGATCGACGTCAACCAACAATCAAAGATTAATTTCCATGTCTGAATTTTAGGGCAGTTTCTATTAATTTGTTCTAGCTCATAAAGTATTCGTATTGTTGTTGCAGGTACAACTTTTATAGCCACACATAAACTAGCATTGTATGGCATGACTGGAAATCATATATTTTTATATGTGAATATATCACAAGATCGGTTACTAGAAACACCGAAATACACGGAAAAAACCCACCAAATTCACACCAAAAAGCACATGTATTTACATGTTCTCTCTGAGGATATGGGTTTACACTCACACATAATTTTGTTTTTGTTTTAATACAAATATAAAGCAAAATTACATTCGTTCCGGAACGATCAGTTGTTATCATACTAACCAACCTCCGGAATGATCAAACTATCTAATAAAGTATGACCAATTGACGCGTGGCTAACTATGAAAGGTAAATAATTTGTATAAAAATGTAATAAATCATATTTTATTTTGCTTTATAGTATTATGCAAATCAAAACAAAAAAGAATGTGTGAGTGGAAACCGATATATAAAGAGAGAACATGTAAATGCATGTGTATTTCGGTGTATTTCGTTTTTTCAGGGTATTTTGGTGTTTCTAGTAATCCTATCAGGATATATTTTTCACATGTAAAAATATAGGAATGAAGTAATACACAAATTATTTTTCCAATATTTCTATATACTTCAGGCTTAGAGCCCTAAACACTAAGTAATTTTGGACTTGTAAAGCAGAATGACCTGTGCACTTTAAAACAACATAACATAGTCAATTGTAAAGGTATTTAGCTGTATTTGGTATCAAAATAAAGGTGAGAAGTAATCTTGTATGAATCATTCAACAAAATATGCATATATATTATAACTTTTAAAATTCAGGTGCAAACAGTTAGCACAACAGGTGAAATGCACAAGCAATTTTTTAATTACCACATTACATGAATGATAATTTCAAACATTTCGTCTAAATCAATGATTTCAAAGTATTCCAAAGCTTTTTTATGGAGCCATCTAACACTTAAGTGAGTCCAACTCTCTCAGAAAACTGAAATAAATCACATTGGCTCGTCGAGAACAAAAACGTGGAGTTCACACTTCTTATGGTTCAAAACCTTAAAAGTCCTCTTCATCGTCATCAATGTCGCCCAAAATAATATTTAAATGCATCTCCAGATGTTTTCTCTCATTTTCAAACAACTGTGTTAGGTCATAACAGTTTAATATTTTGATAATTCATAATCTGACACTTCATTCTCATCTTGCTTCAAACACTGCCATTTTGAATAGATATTGACCATTCGGAAAACACGCTTAGAATGTGCCTGCTTGCCTCGAGATTTCTAGTTGAATTCAAGCTTAACTCGCGAGAAAATCCAAGTATAATATCAACATTACAATAAGAAACTTCTTAGAGATATCCCGAAATGTATGTTGTCTGGTAGTATGACTTGAAAAAGCACACTGCCCCAGATCGGTATACCGGTCCATAAGGTGTACAGAGTTACTTCTGCTAGAACGGAAAACTGGTCTGCATTGATGAAAGTTTATGTATTACAATTTAGATCATTATTTCTAGACACTGTGTATTGAATAATTTGATTCTATATTACATAGCATTATCTGAACTCTCTTGATAATATGTGCACTCAATATGTTCATTCTGAATATACAGTATTACATGAAAGATCTAGACAATCTGTGTACTGAATAATTTGTTCTGTTTAATATAGCATTACATCAGACCTCTATAAATTTGTGTACTGAATAATTTGTTCTGTATAATATTGACAACTGTGTGCTCAATAATTTGATATTATATATATATATATATATATATATATATATATATATCTTTGCCTGAACTCTCTATACAGTCTGTGTGTACTACTCAGTTATTTCATTTGTTAAAGTAATTAAGCTCAGCAAGAATTTCATTCATAATGTGAAATGCATATTCATAGATTTATTTAATTTTACAAATGACGCCAAACTGATCCTGGCTTGATGATAATTCAGATATTAAAAATGATGCCAATCTGATCATGGTATGATGATAATTCAGATATTAAAAATGATGCCAAACTAATCATGGCACAATGGTAATACAGATTTTACAAATGATGCCAAACTGACATCAGTTATGGCCCTTTTTGCAAAATATATACAAATCTGTCCATTTTTAATTAACAAACATGAGGCGACAGCACAATGGAAAAGTAAGAAGGACTTTAAAAATAACAAATTTTCTGGACTAAATTTTCAACAGATATATTGATCGCTAGTGGATGTAAAGAATTTTTTGGGGCATCAGATAAAATTCTTTTTATTTCTGATTACTGTTGCTACTAGAGAGAACTGTATTGAATCCATTGATTTATATTGTCTTATATTGGATATAGCTTATGTTGTGGTCAGATTGGTTAAAGTGGTTATATGCTTGGACCTCCTAATTTTGGATATCTCTGAGTTGTTTTATATTCTCCCTTGGAATTCTGTTTTAGTCTTACATACATAAATTGTTTACTGTATGCGTTGCAGGTGATTAGGTCAATAGCATTTTGTTTAGTACTAAGAATTTTTTACTTGGAAGAATATTTGAGGATTTTAAATGTGCTTCCAAGTATTTTTTTTTTTTATCCATTAACTTCCAATAGGTGCATTTAACAGTCTTATGATCTAATACTTTGTTTCCAAGTTATTTAACTGCAAAATCTGGCTGTTTTCTTGAAACCTTTACTCTATTAAACGATTGCTTGATTTAAAACCATATCTAACAGTCAGATTGACAAACAGCTGGAAAGATCTGATTGCACATCAGAAAAAATAATTATTCTGTCATGTGAAAAGAAATGAATTTTACGTCTGAACACATATATAAATGAAGCTCATCTACCGTTAAATTTGATTTTCATGAACAAAAATAGAAAAAATATATAGGATTTATCCAAGGATTCATTGGCTGAAATTAGTTGATCAAACTTTGTACAAATCATCCTGAAACTAAAGGTCTTTCTCAATATGTATGTATATTTTATATTTTCAGATGGAGGACTACTTCTTTGCACCTTGCATGCTGCGTGAAGGATCTCCAAAAGAAGTTATCTCCCCTGAAGAAGATCCCCGCATCGTGAGAACACCAGACATGCGCTGCATATTTACAGGGAAGTATTTGCCAACTCCCATCTTTCACAGGCTTCTTGCTGCCTGTGTAGCTCGCTGGCCAGTTGCCAAGAAGGAGAAATCAGAAAATCTTATTTTTTGTGGATGTGGTGTCTTTGACTTAGACCTTTTCCACAGATTAACAGTCTACATGAAGAACCATGTTGTATTTGCAAGAATAACTAGGATGGTTTTTGATGAAGTCAACACCCCCGATCCAAAGCTGTGCAGCAAAGTTAGAAGGTTTATTACACTGAATCTCTCTAAGATTACCTCCTACCTGGGCCAGAACTTGCGTTTTGAGTTGCAGATAGAATTTCAGACATGGCATGCAGATGAAGTGAGTTGCTTTTGGAGGGGAGAAAATATTTTATTTTTGCCTTCTCTATGGATATTGTTCTTTGTAACATTGTCTAGTTTGGTATATAAAATACTTGATGAGGAGATAAGATATATATATATATATATATATATATATATATATATATATATATATATATATATATATATATATATATATATATATATATATACAACTTAGATATTTTCACATTGTGTTGAATGTTATCCCTCTCTTGTATGTGTTTACTTGAGAAGTATTGCAGTTTTTGTGAATAATATCTAATTTATCACAGGTTGAATATTCAGCAAGTGTATTTCTCAGGGGAACGAACACATTTAGATTTCATTTTTTTATAAATGACAAGAAATCTATGACATGTGTATTTCTGAAACATATTGCACTGGACAAGTGGGTGAAAACAAAATTGATAAATTACCAATGTCATTTTGACAATATTTCTACCATGTAGGCATCATAATTTTGTCAAACTTTAATTTAATAAAAGGTGTTCATAATTTGATTTTACATGAATTAATCATATAATATTGAAAAACACATTTATTGGAATGTTTAAATTGATTTTAATTAACTTACAATTAGTGTAAGTAAAATATAACTTTTCTAAAGAATATAATAGTTTGAAAAGTCGCCAAAAATCTGCATGCTAAAAATGAACTGTGATTTGATGAATAGCAAACCAGAATGTACATTAAAGACCTTCATTAAACAATTCTTCATGTTGAGTTAAAATTGTGAGCAGGCATGTAATCATTGGGTTATTCATTTTAATATAGCAATCAATGATGCATGCATGTAATAATTAGGTTATTCATTTTTATCTAACAATCAATAAGGCACAAACACTACAGACACTATTTTTGATAGAAGAATATTCTGCAGATTCAAACTTTTCAAGTAATGTTATGCCAGTTTATACGAAAACTCAGACCCCGAGGAAAATTTTGATGGTAAATGTAGTTGTTTTAAGGAGGTACACTGTTTTTGATACACCTGGGAATATTTTGTTCTCCTGCCCCACACTCCAAAGATATGGTTAACCATTAAGTAGTCTGAACAAACTTGATATGACTTTGACTGGGTTGATAGACTATGGCAATCACTGGGTTGAGAGACTATGTCAATCACTGGGTTGATAGACTATGCCAATCACTGGCTTGATAGACTATGTCAATCACTGGCTTGATAGACTATGTCAATCACTGGGTTGATAGACTATGGCAATCACTGGGTTGATAGACTATGGCAATCACTGGGTTGATAGACTATGTCAATCACTGGTTTGATAGACTATGGCAATCACTGGGTTGATAAACTATGGGAATCACTGGGTTGATAAACTATGGTAATCACTGGGTTGATAAACTATGGTAATCACTGGGTTGATAAACTATGGTAATCACTGGGTTGATAGACTATGGTAATCACTGGGTTGATAGACTATGGTAATCACTGGGTTGATAAACTATGGTAATCACTGGGCTGATAAACTATGGTAATCACTGGGTTGATAGACTGGCAATCACTGGGTTGATAGAATATGGCAATCACTGGGTTGATAGACTATGGCAATCACTGGGTTGATAGACTATGGTAATCACTGGGTTGATAGACTATGGTAATCACTGGGTTGATAAACTATGGTAATCACTGGGTTGATAGACTGGCAATCACTGGGTTGATAGACTATGGCAATCACGGGGTTGATAGACTTTCTGCTTTAGTAAAGATCTTTTACTTTTACCATTTGCACCTAATAGCTGAGCAAGCTGCCTTTGTAATATATATATATATATATATATATATATATATATATATATATATATATATATATATATATATATATATATATATATATACTTATAATGAACAGGATTTATAAAAGTTCTGAAAATTTAAAGAAAAAAACTGAATATTTGTGTTATAATAGACTTGATTCAAATAATAGATACAACAAAAACAGTAATAAGAGATGACAATAATCGTTGATATACAATATTTTTTCAGAACCAGATTAAATGTTGAGCCTCTCTTACGAGGTCATCGGTGTTACGAGACTGGCTTGGCATATTTCCATTGATGGCTATTTAAGAGAGATTTCAATTTATTTGATCTAAATTTGGATTTGTTGAGTTATTTTGAAATTAAGTGTACATACATTAAATAGATTGTTTCATTTTATACTGACATGACCCATATAGACTGTCTTTTAATCTTTGATCATGTTGTCTAATTTAAAACCATAAAATCAGATGACCAGTCTAGTATGTTGATTTGGTTTTGTGCATTATAGCACAGCAGAACAAGTAGGTTATTTAGTGCCAAGGACACCCCATGTTAGCCGACCTAGGTTGCTCTTATTACCATGTTAGTCTACTTGGACTGATCTGTTTACCATGTTAACCGACCTAGGTCGGTCTTATTATCATGTTAGCCTACTTGGATTAGTCTGACGACCTAGGTTGGTCTTGTTAATATGTTAGTCGACCTAGGTTTGTGTTATTACTATGTTATCCTACATGGAACGGTCTGATTACCATATTAGCCTACCGAGGTTGATCTGATTGAAGGATTTAAAGCAACAGTCCATTGCAAAATAAGTATTGGCCATTTACACTACTGGCCAATTCAAAGATATAAAAGTAGTTATGTGGTGTGAAAAGATAAATAATAGTCTCCAGTGTATAAACAAGGAAATTTAAAATATACACAGGATTAAAATGATGTCATATAGGTTAGTTTTCTACTGCATGATTGCTAGGAAATAATTTTTTGTTACTAGCCACTCAACTTTGAATCTTACTTGGTTTGGATCTTACCTGATTGTTTATATTGGCATCATTATTTTAAATTGATTTCACACAATCTTGTTTCTAAATATCTAATGTGGACTAATGGATCAGATGCATTTATATAATAAAATAAAAAACACCAACACATAGAATGTCTGGTATGATTCACTTTATTGCTTCATCAGACAGAGAGAGAAATTAGAAATAATTCATATGCAACACCATCCTGTGTTATTTTTACTGTATGTTCTATCATTAATGACATATCAGTATATTTAGTTTCATAAGGCATATTATCAGCATGTTTTGTCACCGATGACATGGGTCTTGTAACAATATTGAAATTTCTCTTTTTTAGGGTGATGAACCAGATGCACCCATCACACGTGAGCACATGAATCATGCCCGCCTCTGTATTGCTATTGTAACAGTTTGTGGAAATGCCATGAGGGAAATCCTCAGTACCCAAGTTCATTATTCACACACAGACATCCACCAGGCAATCCTAGCCAATCAAAGCAAGCTGACCAGTAGACAGGGAAGACCCCTTCTTAACTCAGATCAAATTAATTTGGTTTTCCCAGATCCCCATGGGAAGACAACAGGAAAAGTGGATCAGTTTGATATATCCCTACTTTACACTCTGATCAGAAATATCAGCACAGTTCCTGCTCCAGGAAATGGTTGGGGATATGATCCACAAGATCAACCTAGGGACAACTCGCTAGGAGCTAGTGTGGAGCGAATTCGTTTCTTTAGGAATCATATTATTGGTCATTCCATGGATGTAAAGATTAGTCAACAGGACTTTGATGATTCTTGGAACAAAATTGATGCTGTGCTTGGTGACATTGAACGTGAACTTGGTAGACAGGGATACAGAGCACAGTTAGAGAAACAAAAGACACAGGTGATCTCTATCTATGAAGCCTGCTAGCTACAAAAAATATTATGAAACATAATTAAGAGACCCAAGCACAGTGCATACACAGTTTGAGGGAACAGTATTAATACAACTCATGGCATACACTTTTGTAAGGTTATAACATGTAGCAACCATTTTTATCAACCTGGAGAAAGCATATGACACCACATGGAAATGCAGCACAACGAATGACCTTTTCTGCCAAGGCCAAAATGACTACCTTCCTAACTTGATTGCCATGTTTTTGAAAGACAGTTGTTTCAGGGTTTAAAAATGCAACACGCTTTGTTGAAGTGATCATCATTACTGAGAGATAGATGCACCTCAAGAGAGCATTTAGTCAAAATTAACAAATTAATTTCAAAACTAATACTATATGTACTTCTGCTGATTATATTGAATTAAAAATGGCCCAGAACTCTGTATTGATGATTGGTTGTTATATATGAATTGTTAAGAAACAAAATTTGTGAGTATAGTTGGAGTCCAGCATCATGCGGAATCTATAGCCAAAATTGAGTACTGCATGTGACCATAGTATGGGTCCAGCATCATGTGTAATCTATTGCCAAGAGTGACTACTGGATGTAATCATAGTTGAGTCAAGGATCATGCGTAATCTATTGCCAGAAGTGACTAATTGATATGATAATAGTTTGAGTCGAGGATCGTGTGTAATCCATTGCCTAGAGTGACTTCTGGATGTGAGCATATTTTGGGTCTAGCATCATGAATAATCGATGGCCAAGAGAGGAGTGACTCCTTGATGTAATCATAGTTGGGGTTCAGCATCATGTGTAATCCATTGCCAAATATGACTACTTGATGTGATCATAGTTTGGCTCCAGCATCATGAATAATCTTTTGCCAAGAGTGACTAATGGATGTGATTATAGTTTGAGTTATGCATCATGTGTAATCGATTGCCTAGAGTGACTACTGGATGGAATCATAGTTTGGGTCCAGCATCATGTGTAATCTATTGCCAAGAGCGACTCTGGGATGGGAACATCAAAGATTCGATCCAGCATCATGCACAATCCATCAGCAAACGTGACTACTGGATATAATCATAGTTCCATACGTAATCCATTGCTAAGAGCGACTCCTGGATGTGATCATAATTTTGGCCCAGCATCATGAATAATCGGAAGCGAAGAGACGCTATGTGTGTGGACGTAATTTGGGCCCAGCATCATGCATATAGTTGCCATAATTTGAGCCAGTTTAATGCATACACCCATGTTGAAAGTTGCAAACGTATTTGATCATATTTAGCAGTTTAGGCTATAATTATAACACGTCAGTGTGCATAATACAATACCAAGTGACACTAATGTGTGACCGTTATTAGATCCATGCATTGTGAATAATTACATACCTAGAGACTACTGTCCCGGTTACTATAAAGCAAAATAAAATATGATTTATGTGATTTTGATACGAATTATTTACTCTTTTCCTATTTATAGTACAATTCACGCAATGATGTCATTCAGTCGTACTTGATTCGACAAACCTGATATATGCAAGAGTGTGAATAATATTGTGATCGTAACAAGCCTCTATATATGATGACAAAGACAACTCAGGTAAGAATGTTTTAAATAAAAAGATGTATTATTCATTATTTGCCAGAATTTAATATTTGCGTTTAATTATACGCATAATGTATTAAGTTTCAATGTGTGTGCTGTGCAGTCAATTACAACATTAATTAAATGACTTGAAACAATTTGAATCAGTCATTATCATACCACCTCCATTGCGGAACGATCAATGTGTCCAATCAAATACACTTGCTACGATATGACATGTGTTATAAGAAGGAAAAAGGAAATAATTCATATCAAAATCACATCTCATTTTTTTGTGCTTTATTTTGTTATTCAAACAAAAAACAAATTATAATTTGTGTGTGGAAACCGATATATACAGAGAGAACATGTAAATACATTTATATTTTTCAAGGGAATATCTGTGTTTCTGTGATGCCCTTCCTGCTAGTCTCGGCTTTGGCATCTAGAGTAAGCGAATTGTATGCCTCGTCCATATTTACAAACTACATACAGTTGTGTTCTTGCAGTTCTGTAGTTTTAAGGGCGCTATCAGAAAATAATTATAAAACACATATCATAGAACAGTTCTTTGAGATAGGCAATGCTATTGGATCCGAAACATGATGACAAAATGTATCTGGAGGAAATGAAGTCAGTGCAATCCAGATATCATATAGTTTTCCTACCAATACATCCAGGGAAAACAGGAATAACCCCACTGGTCAAAATGAGTTTTCCAGTCAGCATACTCTGATTTCTCACATGAACAAGTATCTTTGCGGATGATTTCATCTTATGCAATAAAATCTATTTGTTCGCGTTTTGCCTTGAAATGTAATGTAACAATAAATATGTGATGGAATAGGTCAGTTGTCATATCAAGTTCACTTTATCCTCATTTTATATTAGGGACATAGTTGAATCTATTTGGTCCTGTGGTTGATGCCCAGACATCAGAGCATGCCAATCCTGATGCAATTGCCCTCTTGGATCAGACCTTTTAATTAATATTTTGCTGTATTCATGCAATACAAGCTTTTTTTGGTAAAAAACTATTAAGTGCAAGAGTCCACAGGGACATTCATTACATATACATATACACTTATATTCCGTTTTCTCAGCCATTTGCCTGTAAAGGAGGTGGTATTTGAATTATCTGAGCCATTAGTCTGTAAAGGAGGTGATGTTTGAGTTGTATCAGCCATCTGCCTGTAAAGGATGTGATATTTGAAAGTCATCTCAGCCTTCAAAGTAGTTGATACTTGCGGTATCTCAAACATCTGCCTGTATAGGATGTGATATTTGAGTTATCACAGCCATCTGCTGTAAAATAGTTGATATTTGAGTTGTCTCAACCATCTGCCTGTAAAGGATGTGATATTTGAGAGATGTCTCAGCCATCTGCTGTAAAACAGTTGATCTTTGAGTTGTCTCAACCATCTGCCTGTAAAGTAGGTGATATTTGAGAGTTGTCAGCCTTGTGCCTGTAAAGTAGGTGCTTTTGGTAATGCTTCGTAATATGATACAATTTATGTGTTTACTGTCAAAAAATGTTTAGTGATTTTGTGTCATGGCGGCATTTTGCTGTAGTTTCATAGTATAATGGTTTGAGTTTTAGCCAGTGTTAATTGCATATTTATATATTATTACATCAATGACTGGTATTTATGAGTTTTTGTGGAAATGTTTGCTTTTTATGCAGTTGTGGACTTCTGTTATAACCATGTGGAATGATGGTTATTTCACGTTATTGTAGACATGCATTTTATCTATGTGGAATGATGGCTATTTAATGTCAGTGTACACTGGGTAATACATATGTGGAATAATGATTACTTTATTTCATTGTAGACATGCGTTATATCTTTGTTAAATGATGCTTATTTCATGACAATGGTGACAAGTAAATGGCTACAACATAAGGTAAAATAATAACTGCTAATTTGGTGAAAAATTTGTAATGTAATGACATGTAAGATGCACATTATTCCAATGTGGTATGATGATTACCTTGTGAATGCTACAGTTTATTTCATATATTAATCATGTAATTGATGACATATAACCTATATGGAGTGTTGGTTTAAATTGTGGACACTACAGTTTATTTTATATATTATTCATGTAATTGATGACATATGACCTATATGGAGTGTTGGTTTAAATTGGGGACACTACAGCTTATGTTATATATTATTCATGTAATTGATGACATATGACCTATATGGAGTGATGGTTTAAATTGGTGACATTGTTCATTTATATATCCTTCATTGTTATCATTGCCCTATATAGAGTGTTGGTTTCCAATGGTGACCTACTGCTTATTTTATGTATCCTTCTTGTCATGTGTGTTCTTTCTTTCAATTGCAGTTTGTCCGTCAGATCTTTACCATTTGGTTTGACTGGTGCATCGTCTAAACTTTGATGATGTCTTGCACTTTAGATAAGGAAATTGTATTAATTAGAAGACTATTCTCTATCAATTGAGATGCTAGGATGTAGAATAATAATGTCATTGTGACTAAATTATAAATATTTTGTTTTTCAGGGTAATAAAATGCTTTTTTCATGATCTCTGATTAACACTGGATGACTTGCACTTGAGATGTGAAAGAAATCAGTTTAGCTTTGAGTCATAAAACAAAACATTGTGAGGTTGATGCGATTGTTGGAAGAAAAATAGTTTGTTTTCAAGAAGATAAGTTCTAAATCACATACTTTAGCAAATTGAATGGATGGCTTTCAGTTGAGTTTAAGAGGAAGGGAATCAATGTTGGAATTTAAACATACTTCTGTAAGTAATGCTGATTAATACAAAACACTGTCATCTTCATTTGTATTAAAATCAAGGCAGTTTATTAGTAATTTGTATATTATGAAAGAAGATGAAATTATACTGTCAATTATGTTTTGTCATCATCATTGTTTCAATTGTTATATGAGATAGTACTGGATTATTATTATTATTATTATTATTATTATTATTATTATTATTATTATTTCTGAATATTAGGATAACGTATCAAATTAATATAGTTTTATAACGAGATGTTCTGAATTTCTTATTGCATAAGGGTGTTTGATAAAATCAAGACCAGTTATAGTTACACCAGTTCTTTCTGCCCAGAATTCAGCCAATGATTTAAAATGTCTCTTTTTGAGTATGAATACATGATGACAAATATGATTCAGTTAATCCAGCATGCTTTTTACAATATACCCAAAAAAAACAAAAACCAAATAAATTATTCCACAGTAGATAAAGAATATTTGGTTCTGATATAAGCTTGCAAGATGTTCAAGTGTATATTAGTACTGCTCTTTCTCCAATAATTGTATTACAACACCACATCCCCCTTATATTAATTACATTGATAGCAAATAGTATAGCTTGTTGAAACAGAGATTGATGCTACAAGACTACGAGGTTGACTTAACGCTAATATTGTAAACTTGTTGACAACTAAGGTATTTTGGAAGTATTGAAAGTGAACATCCTTGTCTTTACACATCCTTTAGTCTTTATATAATGCTGTACTCCTCTATCAGTTTTGTGGAACCAATTTTAGGTGTGATATGATTTTAGAGAAATCATAATTTAAACCATTCTTTGCAATGACTAAAGTGCATATTAGCTGGAATTGCACTATTTTGTGATTATCATGATATCATTCAAAAACATTTTGTATTACATGTATATCATTCTGCTACATCAGGACTATTGGTGATATTGGTACATCAGTATATTCAAGACTCTTTTATATGATATGGTATTACCTGCATTTATTTTGGACATTTAGGATTATTGGGATTTCATTCACAATATTGTGTGTTCATCATACAAATCTCACTATAAAACTGAGAATAAAATAACTTAACTAAAAAGGTTGGTTTTGTGTCTTTTTTACTTGGTTTATGACCATCCATGCATGGATGCATACATACATAAATGCATACTATATAATGTCTCCTATGATACTAGAGAGACGTTTGGACATATCGAAAACTCCATAGCATGTGTTTGATTCCATCGGTATCGTAATGTGTAATATTTCGTTGAGACGGCCGTTTTCACTTGTATAATGCTGGAGAAATTATAATAATAGCTTAACAAATTAATGCTCATATGATCATTGGAATAAGACTATGTATCAATAGTGCGGGTTTTAGTAGGTAGGATTGTGGTGTGTTAGCAGACCATAATTCTACCTATAACCACACGGACATTATTATATGTTTGCCATGATTTCTTACAAACCTAGCGCTTCAAATATCATATTATATATATCATATTATAGCCAGATAGAACTTGTATATTGTTGGAAAAATTATATTAATAACTTAGAAAATGAATACAAAAATGATCATTGGATTTAGACATTATAATCAGTGCAGGTTTTTAGTAGGTAGGTATATGGTATGTTAGCAGGCCATAATCCTACCTGTAAAGCACAAGGGCAGTATTGTAGCCGTGATTGCTTACAAACCTTGTGTTCCGAATATGATATTATATATCTTATATTGTAGCTAATAAGGACTATATCAATTACGGAAGAAAGTATATAATTATACACAGAGGTATTTATAATAAATGAGAACAAAAAGCATATATAAACATGACATTATCGGTATAACTGTGGAATAATTTATTTGGATATTATTATATTATTATTTGGAAAATGCCATCTAAATGGAATATTACACAATACGATACCGTTTGGCCTATCGACTTATTATGTTTAATGATAAAACCGTAAATAGATGTGTATATAAATTCTGCGCGTCAGATTCCTTAGCGTCATCGCAGCACACCTGTTCCAAACTGAAACTAGCATCATCTTAAAGTACTACCCGCCGGAAGCTCGGCCTTGAGAAACAGTGGCTCTATTTCTAGCCAAGCAAACCGAGATCTTACAAAATATGGTTGTCATGAGTGAGGTAGACAATATATGTATGTATGTATGTATGTATGTATGTATGTATGTATGTATGTATGTATGTATGTATGTATGACTGACTGACTGACTTTATTTCCTCTTCAAAAGAGATTACATCAGATTAATCAAATTCAGGATAATACAAAATCATGAAACAAAACAGAAAAGAGTAAAAAAAAAAAAAAAAAAAAAAAAGGGGCGAAACGTATACCAGTGTAATTATCACTGTAGTTCTTTCTACATGACATATGTGCTTATGCATACATACATATATATAAATATACACATATGTATGTATGTGTGTGTATATATGTATGTATGTGTGTGAATGTATGTGTGTATGTATGTGTGTAAGTATATATGTATGTGTGTATGTATGTATGTATGTATGTATGTATGTACGTATGTGTGTATGTATGTGAGTAATCGGTTCAATATAATATGATATTAGAAGCATTAAATTTATAACAATTGACAGCTATTGTAAGTGTATAATATTGTCTTTGAGTTTAAATGGTAGAACCATGGCATACTACCATGTGCTAATCCTACCTAATAAAAATACTGAATACATAAATACATTCAATATAGCATAGTGCCTACATGCCAACAATATAGCATATATACAATATAACGTACACAAGTGTTATCTTCACGTGCAACCATTTGCCATATTAGGCTGAACAAGACTCAGCTAGTAGTTAGATCAATATGGATTTTGTACTGTTTGCTCGTCCGTATGTCGATGAAAACCGTCCGTTGAAAGGGCATTTCGCTGGAGGCGCGGACTAGAGGCAAAATTTACCCCCTGTCCAAACGCCTTTCTCCCGGACAGCTGGACCTATTGTAAAGTGTCATATGCCAAAAGATCGGGATTTATGAGACGCGTCAGTCAGTGCCTATGGTGTTATATTAGGTATGTCCGTTCGTCCGTGCGCTCCAGGTAATCACTTTCGGCCGAATGAGACTGGATATTTATATTCTCGTTTCACTGAATTTAATATGGTTCCTGTGGCATAGTCTGTCAAACTTATATGATCCATATCTGATAAATTGCCTCACTCACTATCATAGTCTGTTACAAGTTATCGATAATACCTGTTATCTTGACTCACTCCATCCATTGCAGTCCACTACATCATAAATAACTATTTTTTGTTCTAAATATTTTCTTTAGGAATTAACACAAACTTAATACAAGTTTACACAATTATCTCTCAGGAATTTGATCGAATATTCAGACCAGAATTGTGTCCATTGTAAAATATGTCTAATCAGATCAGTAACGATTATCACAGCTACAAAGAATCGTCTTCTCGCTGGAAATGAAAAAAAAAGAAAACAAATGACAAAAGTAACCTGGGACGTCGCCTCTGATAACGGCATGACGTTGGATGTTTATGACCTAAGTCGTGTTCGTCAAAGCGTAATCTATAGAGTTAATATTCTCTCTATTACTCGCACTTGGAAAGACACTTAACATTATTATCCGTGATTTTTATTCGAAATTATGACAATTAGTGTACTTTCTACTACTCGCATTTAAAACATGTATCGTGGTTATTATTCTTAAAGGTGATACTATGGTTGGTTTAATGTCTGGTTTGTGTAGTTCAACACCATTATTAAGCACATGAGAGGCCATATATGGCGACCAACATAAACTGGCGGAGAAGGAACCCTGGAAGATCCAGAAAATAACACCGTCATACTTAAAACGACTGAAAATCTCAAACTCGCGCTAACAGAGGTGTGATGTTTGAGTGATCTGTAGCGACAAGATTTCTTAACCAAGCAGGCTATCCAGGGATAACAGGATGATATAAAGGATAAATAAATCAAGAATGGAAAATTCTACAGCATATTTACAACACGCGCTTTCTTAATTTACGGACTATTTGAATCAAACATTTTCTTAAAGGCACAATAGTGCAAAGTGTCTGTAATTTTATGAATTCTAAAGATAATGAAAAAAATTAAATTAATTACATCAGCCCATTCTGACCCACATTCTTTTAATCTACAACGTGTCTCTGGCATACATTATAGTAATTCATTACATATTTCAGATATACATTATATTAATCTAAGAGTTATCTAAATCACACATTCTCTTATTCCTCGGTATGTCACAGACACACGCTCCCTGACAAATTCTCTAAATATAGGCCTATCTCTTACACATTTTTTCAATATACACGCTATGTCTGACACACAATGTTTTAATCTACATCATGTCTCTGACAGTAATTCTCTTAATCCGCAAATGTACGGCTTATCTGTGACGGGTATTATTTAAGTCATTTTTCCCACTATGAAAACGAAGTCATATGGACAATGTTCTTTTGCATGCCAAGAACGAATTGCCCATTTAAATTAGACACAAAGACACAGTCGTCCCTTTAAAGGGTGCTCTTAAAACTCACCTTTTTATAATGCAGGAACAAACATAGAGACCTAATAATGTTTCGTATCTTATATGCTTTTAGCATGTTTTTTATGTTTTCCAATTTCATTGTTTTTGTCATTTGTTTTTTCTTTAGTGTAGTCATATCATAACGATGGTGTAAAGCGCTTAGAGTTTCTAACGATTAGGCGCTATGCAAAATCCTCATTATTATTATTATTATTATTATTATTATTATTATTATTATTATTATTACTAATATTGTGTAGTAATGGTGGTACTGCAGCTGCCAATGATGATAATGTTTTTTGCAGTAGTTGTAAAAAATGATTACTATTAATTAGAGGCTGTATTTATTCTTTGTTTAGGTGCTGGTATTGTAAAGATATTTCTACTTTTGTCCTTCTTACTGGTTTAGGGTATATTAAAATCCTTTCCGCTGAATTTCTTTTTAATTCTTTTTCTTTATGCCATAATCATTGGGTGTAAAATTCTCAGTTACTTAAGTACGAGTGATAGAATAAACACTAATCCTCATTATAAGGTAATTAAAACAAAACAAAAAGAGAAAAATCTGAGGAATGTCTTTCCTGGAACGAGAGAGAGAGAGAGAGAGAGAGAGAGAGAGAGAGAGAGAGAGAGAGAGAGAGAGAGAGAGAGAGAGAGAGAAGAATAACTATAAACATTACGTTACGATGCGCAAGATGAACGGTCATAAACATCTAACGTCACAAACATGTAACGTAAAAGGTAACAACTCTAATTACGGCTGTCAATTCATGTGATTCACAGCGAACAGAAGTTTATTGTTAACGCATGCAAGTTCCACCATCTGATTAAACATACGTGATAAGTGGATTCAATTCCGGTTCCAAATATTGCACCAGGGTTCTAGTATAAAATCTTGTAAGCTTTGGAAAATTCCTTTCAATCTCTAAACAAGATATTACTAAAGATCATGCCATAGATGTGCTAAGGCAAGGAGGAGTGTGGGAAAGTGACGACATAACGTTGGTAAAGGTATGTATATATGGATATAATAATATGACATGTCAGTACAATACAGGTTATTTAGTGCTAAATTAATGTTAAGATATGCAAAACCAACGTCAGAATCCCCAATGTGAACGGGATTAAAATTTTATGGTGAGCACTGGTCGACAGCGTAGTGTTTCAGGGATATTAAACATGTTCAAAATTTATTTATTTTATTCATCGAATTTATTATTTCTAACTCGATTGTCTCCATACAGTTCCACATATGGTCATCTGATACGCATGTTAGACCAACATTTAAAGTGTTAACCAGCAGCGTGTTCACTGTCATGTTTCGAATACTCATAGAAAATATTTTCATTAAAGGGTTCGATGCTAGAAGATAAACAAGATAGCTTCTGCATCCAATGAACGCAATATCTGCTTCAACTAATTGCAGATAAATGGTAGAGGAGGGGGAAAATATGCCCTTACTTTTTAAAGTTAATGAAAATTATCGAATTGCATGGAGCTTACACAACAGTACAATATGAATTACATTACTCTTGTTGTGTGAAGGATAGATTACCTCCTCCACAAATACGGATGATGTGCTGATGTTTAAATTCCATTAGGTTTGAAGCGATAAAAATGTGATGGTGTTAGAAATAGGATATGTTGGTGGCAATCAATTTAAAATTATAAATCAATGAATGAAATGACTAACAAAAGTTGCGAGAGCAGCAGAACATGTATATTTGAGAATCTTATGTTAGTCACCATAATACTAAGTATCGGTATTATACTTACCGATTTATCGGAAATCTACTAAAAACTTGAACTAGTTGCACTAACGAGATTTGTCTTACACTGCATCATGCTACAATACAAATTGGAAAATAACTGTAAAAAAGTAGCATGGATAATTGGTACCTATGTCCAATCATTTAATTACTAAATACCCTTAGTATGAAATAGTGATACGTATGTCCCACAATTTATTTACTCTTATAACCCTAATATTGAAGAATAGTACCTATGTCCGGATATTTTTTAAAACTATATAACACTGCTACGAACATATACCTCTGATATGGAAGAGTGGTAAGTATGTCTCCATTTATTTACTGAAATGAATATATGGTTCATGGGTTATATTGTCTAATTATTAGTCTTTCAAGGTCACGTCTTATTATGTTGGAAAGCTTTCCAAATATTCTATTTAAATTCATACCATCATGGTACTGACGTCTATATATCTTCTTTAATGTTCTATATCGGTATTATTTTACGCACTCTTGTAGTAGTTTTCAATTCCACTAAAACATCCATACGAAACAAGAACACCGGACAATGCACGAATTGTATTGTGTATAATGCCCGATATCGTTGATTTTAGGAACGTTATCATGCAAAAAGTAGGGACAGACAAATAATGTCGTATTTGTTTTGCTAGCAAATGTATGTTGAAGACTAATCTTCTCGCGTTATATCAGAAGTTATAGTCAAGGAACGCCCTCCGAAAACATTTAGTCGTCTTTCATATCAACAGACTTCATTTAGTGTAAGAAAAAAATTGTTCCCTTTTGAAACAGCTATCAACACAAATAGTAGTTGCAACGATTGTGCAAAATTGATATTGTATTGTGTGTGTTACTGCTTCCAAAGTACGTTTCGTTTCTGTGTTCCTCCCCGAAAGGAAAAGTATTTTGTGGCGCAATATTTTCTCACTATAGCCAGTCACGGCATTGGGATAAAGAAGATAATTGCAACTGGGAGAGAACGTTAAATTGTAGGGCATAAATTAGTTAAGTTCCCTTCCACTCGCTATGCAGGGTTCTGAAATGTCAATCAATCAAGTTCGGTCCAAAATAGGCATCGAATTTAATGCTTAGTTACGCGTTGGAATCCGCCACATTTCCGCACAAACATGAGACTACGATTAATTAGTTCTTTTTATTATACTGCAAAGTAATTTGAAAGATTACGCAGAAAATTATTGAACATTTATTATAAAATGGTTTGTCATTGTGATTAGTTCACATGCGGTACAAACTGCAGTTATTAAGATGGGATTGAAGCTGAAATTCGGAAACGATTTTCCGAAACCAAACACCCATATAAAAAGCGATACATTATTTATAATCATATTTCACGCACAAACACACAAAACTGTTTTGAAATGATGATATTGTTTGTTGTGTGTGTGAAAATGTTGGATACTTATACGAATAATATGCTTATATGCTTATGTTCGTATTTTCTATCATATTTGAGTCGTAATATTGCAAGCAATACAAAACAATATGTGTGTGCCTGTTGTGAGTTTTGTCTTTTTATAACAATGGATAGTTTGGAAGTTAAATTTGAAATATTGGAATAAACCATCATGCTTCATCAATGCTGACATTATTAAAATTATTAAAATTTAGTATTTCCTTCTAACTGTTGTCAGGTTGACAAAACACCGCCCTTTACTTTAAATTATGTATTGGCTTTGATTCTATCCATATCTATAGTCTAAATATTGGATTTTGGCATCAATTATTTTAACTTTTTGTTATGCAAGTTTATTATTTTTATACTTTGTATAGCTTTATGAATGGATTAAACTTTAAAAAAATGATTATTAGACTTTAAAATATAAACAACAACGAGCTATGGCCCTCTATTTATTTAAATTTTGTCCATGCTGACTTCAAATCAAACCGATGTCTTACAAATAACTGATTATAAAACATATACAAATTGTTATGACATCAAAAATGTGTTTCAATATACATGTAGATTGTTTCAAAATATATTTAGTTTGTTTCAATATACATATAGTGTATTTCAATTACATATAGTTTGTTTCAATATGCATGTAGTTTTATTAATATGCACATAGTTTATTTCAATATGGATATAGTTTGTTTCAATATACATTTAGCTTGTTTCAAAATACATGGAGATTGTTTAAATATACATGTAGATTGTTTCAATATACATTTAGTTCGTTTCAATATACATGTAGTTTGTTTCAAAAGAGTATTGAATTACAATATCTGAACATTATATCATTTTGAATATACTACTTTTTTATATTTGTACTGACCTACTTTCAAGAACTTTTGCTTATCGTTTTATGGCCTACTTTTTTAATATGCAACTTTATTATAATTGTCATGACCTGCTTTCAATATACTTTGTATATGCTACTTCCGTAAACTTTCAACGACATACTTTCAATACAGTTCGTATGAAATATATTAATAAAATAGTGCAATAAAAATGGATTTCACAATTCTTTATTCTAAAAGTCATATTCTCAAGTTTGTTGCCGGCATGTTCTGTTAAATAAATATAATATATTTATTACTATTCTGTAATAACTGAGCTATATCATGCAAAATACTTGTCTTGCTAGTGAATAGTAAATTATTTTATGCTTCCTTCGTATGTGGATATAAAGGTTTTTTTATTGTAAAGTACATGTCTCGCACATGCATGGTGAATTATTTAAAGTAAAGCATTTTTTGCCTCGTCTGTGAATAATGAGATATTCCATAACCAGTTTTAAGACCTCATAATTAAATTGTTTTCAAGGTTTTGCTGAAACATTACATTTTGTAATTTTTTGAACGACATGACGTATGTGTAATTAAAAGCGCAAAACAATTCATTATACGATGCCCTAGCTTGCCCCTTTGACTTTCAGGTAAATTTTAATTTGTAAATGTCAAAACGTAACTAATCAGACAAAGTGTTGTATGTGACAATCGAGTTGTCTCCCATAAAACTGCTGGCAGATTAAGAATTAGGTAGTTGAGTGGTCATAGTCGAAGGTCTTCATACATCTCTCACACCTCTCATCTCTGTCCACCTGTCTTGCTCACTTCCGTTCAGGTTTCCAAAATCTGAAACACCACTAATAGCTCTAGACATCAAGTACAATATGTACAAGGGAAATACATCTAAAGGGGCACAATCCTATTATATTGTTGTCTTTCGGTGAAGTTGTTTAGCTTCAAGGTGTTATATAGATTTTTACATTCAGTCACATCAATTAATTTCTTCTCGTAGTTTAGCGTGAACTAAGTTATGTTTGTGCGGAAGATCATATTGCGTTTTTTTTACGCATGTGACATTTATGTGTTTAAGTACCTTTAACAGTTTTACCCATACGGTGTCTGCGGTGTGACGATTTATAGTGATGTGTAGTAATTGGGAATCATACCGGATATATGTAAGTAACATCATGTCCCACCCTGTCAAACCATCCTAACTCCAGGACTTAACACTGATGTCTTAATGCTGAGCGCCATGCAAAGCCGCTGCTTCTTCCATGTTTTATAAATCAGTGGTATGACTTGGCCGAGGTTCGAATCCGCTACTGCTACCATCCGAGGTGGACGCTCTAACCCGTATTTCTACGAAAACGCTTATTTTAGTGGGCACGTTAGTTCATGAATTGCAATAATCATCTAGTTGTTTCCAAAA
Organism: Unio pictorum; assembly: GCA_030141615.1. Classification (NCBI taxonomy): domain Eukaryota; kingdom Metazoa; phylum Mollusca; class Bivalvia; order Unionida; family Unionidae; genus Unio; species Unio pictorum. Next base: position 5,329,861 of record JARLTB010000297.1, read on the forward strand.
CAATTATCGTGTTTCGTTGTTTCCAAATCATGTGTTATTTATGTATTTTATGACATTCACAGAAACTGTTTCCCTTGAGTATTGTGTAGCAACATTTTCTACACAGATGCCATATTCTTCTTCTTCTTCTTCTTCTTCTTCTTCTTCTTCTTCTTCTTCTTCTTCTTTTTCTTCTTCTTCTTCTTCTTCTTCTTCTTCTTCTTCTTCTTCTTCTTCTTCTTCTTATTATTAGTATTAGTAGTAGTAGTAGTAGTAGTAGTAGTAGTAGTGGTTATACTATACATTTAACGCTCAGTTAATCGAAATACATAACTATGTCATGTGAACTGGAGATCGGCCTCATATTAAAACCAACGGTCTTTCGGCGTGTACAAAAAATAGAACATGTGCATTTATTAATGAACTGAAAAAGCAAATAATTTTTCCACCGTTATCTACAGGATCGAACCTTCGAAAATAGAAATTTATCTAATTCTCCATATTTAACATATACGGTACTGACACAATTACTACTGAATTTGACATCAGTGGATAGTCTGCATGATCAAAGCAGACTATACTGTAAACATTAGATGATGATGTTAATGTCAGCTTGGAACACGTGCGTGAGGCTAAAAAAAGGCTGGGAGAATACAAGTGCAGAAAAGTCACTCGAGCTTCCTTTGTTTCCGGATTGTTGAAGTCAGGACGTTTCCTAAAACGATTTTTTGTGCCTTGTACTTAAGAGAATATTTACAAAAACGAGTGTTTGACTTTGCAATAATTCAATTATATCTTTTAAAAAATAAATAAAGTGAAATGGCAATTTTAATGGCAATCATGAACTTTCAATGTTTAGTGGCGTCACATGTCGTTCGGTTCGGATAACAGAATGTATATACTGGCTAACTGTCTCAAATATTTTATACAATAACTACATACAATAGGATGGGAGACTTCAGCCATTCCAAATTAACATTGAAAACGTTGCCCAGTACACGCTACGAGGAAGCCGTCTCCCATTGTGAATCACCTAAGTTTTAAAATTTAATTTTGGTCCTATCTAAATAAAAGGCATAATGTCTCTTATGATACTAGAGGGCCTACGTAAGTTTTAAATTTTAATTTTGGTCCTATCTAAGTAAAAAGGCATTATGTCTCCTATGATACTAGAGGGCCTACGAAAGTTTTAAAATTTAATTTTGGTCCTATCTAAGTCACAAAGAGTATATCGTTGATGATTAAGCATAACGCAATTAGACTTTTATATGGTATCAATATCAATGTAGCATAATGTCACGTATGGTAATTGATGGCCAATGTAAGTTATAGTTTTTGCTTTTGGCCAAATCGAAAATTCCATAACAGTGCTTGATTCCAACGGTATCGTACTGGGTAATATACCATTGAGTCGGGCGTTTTCACTTGTATTTTACTGGGGACAATTAGAATAATAGCTTAACAAATTAATGCGCATATATGATCGTTGGAATCAGACTATGTATCAACATTGCTGGGTTTAGTAGGTAGGAGTTTGGCCTGTTAGCAGTCAATAATTCGACCTGTAAAACTCACGAACAGTATTATAGGCTTGTCATAGCTGCGCTTCGTTACCAACATAGCGCTTTAAATATCATATTATATTGATGCTATTATAGCCAGATTGAACTTTTATGTTGTATATCTTGCTGGGAAAAAATTATAATAATAAGTTAATACAAGCATGATCGTTGGATGTACACTTTTATCTTCAGTGCGGGTTTTAGTAGGTAGCATTATGGCCTGTTATACACATGTATGTATGTATGTATGTATGTATGTATGTATGTATGTATGTATGTATGTATGTATGTATGTATGTATGTATGTATGTATATATGTATGTATATATGTATGTATGTATGTATGTATATATGCATGCATGCATGTAGGTAGGTAGGTAGGTAGGTAGGTAGGTAGGTATGCATGTATGTATATAGGAAAGTATGTATGTATGTATATAGGTAGGTAGGTAGGTATATATGATATTGTGTATGCCATATTTTGTGTATGCTAGTAAAAAAAAGTACAAATTATTAAGATTTTTATTTGGCAATTTTTGCAAATACATATATATTGTCCATCCGTCTATCAAGATACATACATACATACATACATACATACATACATACATACATACATACATACATACATACATACATACATACATACATACATACATACATATATACATACATACATACATACATACATACCTTGGCTATCCACACATTCCTTGCAGTTTTCTATAAACAATGTATGTCTGCACCGGTGTAATATATTTTTTATATGGTTTCGGTAGCGGCTGCCTCAAAGAGACCGGTACCCATGCGTTAACACGCAACTTTTCAAGCCCTTTCTACTGCTATCTGCACTCTCTGTTCGCACGTCTATGTTTCCCACTGCTGGTTTTCGTCCTTGACAAATCAACGGACAGAGCTATGTCCATGCATATTTCGCTGCTTCTTGTGTATGGTCCAGACCGGTTAGAACCAAGGTCGCACTTGAAGATAGCCGTTTTGTATGTTATATTGTGTGGCTGCTATATTGTGTGTATGTAGGTACTAGTCTAAATTGACTCTACCCGACTACACTGAGTTTTGGTAGGATTTGTCACGATTTTGTGCCAATATTGACCTAAAACCTAGTGTTGGAAGGGTTTTGTAACGATGTTGTGCCAAATTGACCGTAAACCCAGTGAAAATATAAACTATGCTGTGCCAAAGTTGACACAATATAATGTTTTGGAGAAATAATTATTTTATCGCCAAATGATACTGGAATAGGCAAATGGCACGTTTTGTTCGTGTGTTTTCAATGGGATATTTTGGTTTTATTTAATTTTTTTAATGAAGCGAAACTCTTTAAATATGAAGACAATGTTATCAAAATTGTGAATGTGCGACTTTGGGTCTTAGAATGTCATTGAAATGGATGTACATTTATACAGACATACATAGATAATTATTCCAAGTGTACTGCACTTCACGGCCACTTTTTACGCCGTGAATTCAGTAAAGGTATAAATTACTTTAATAAATCTTGTTACTGAACATGGTTGCACTTCCAACATGGCAATGCCTGTGCTTATAATTTTAGTGTGCATTGGTGACATACTGGAATGGCCTTTACGTTGTTTGTTTTCAGCGCTAACACTCTGGTTTTTCTTCACCGTACAGACTAACGGAAAGGTTGTTTTTTATGCGATTTTCACTGCCAGATGCATATATTTGTGACTGATCTGATGATGTATGGCATGTAACCATAGGCTTAGGAACCTATGAGGAAACTCATGTCAATACCTTGTTGTTCACTATCGAAATGGACTTAAGCTTGAATTCTTTTCATCGCACAGACAAACGGACTGGTCGATTTTTATGGGGTTTTTACTGCCACATTTGTCTTCTTGATGCCCATCTGCCGATTTATGGCATGTCACCATAAAGTCAACGGTTTTTTAGAAAACTCAAATAAATCCCTTGTTGCGCACTTCCGACATGGACATTAACATATTCATTATCTATCATCGCACTGACGAACGAACACGGCGTATGGGCATGTCGAGACCTAGCTGACGGTATGTCGCACATCAATGTGGCTGCAACAATTGTTGAGAAAAATGTATTTAAACAATTTTCACATTTGTATGACCGAGCGCAGCCAATAGTGATTTTATTGCGCGCACGGACAAACCGACATACCTAATACAACAACACTGACACCTACCAATGCGTCTCAATAAGCCCGACACTTGAGCATAGGTCCAGCCGTCCGGGAGACAAACAACAATTAATGCACATTTTCAGTTTATCATTGGAGGGGATTAAAAATTGGTTTTACTAAGATTACAGACGAACGGACATGACCAAAGACCTAAAAAAATAATATTACACGCGCCTCTTCAAACTCAATCAACTGATATCTTGATCGAGCAAGATTTCTTAACAGCGAAATGCCCTTTTAACATACTTAGTTATTAGAGTGTCCGCCTTATCTGCGGTAGGTCGTGGTTTCCATCCCTGGCCGACTCATACCAGAGACTTAAAAAAATGGTTCTAACAGCTGCCTCGATTAGTGCTCTGCATTAAGAGGTTATTGTTAGGACTGGTCGGCCTGGTGTCAGGATAATGTGAATTGGTGGGATATCGTGATGGGCCAGTGCTAGATATCATTATAAACTGTCACAGTGCAGACATCTCAGCAATTTGACTGAAAAATTGTTAAAACTAGATTAAAAATCCATATCACACACACACACACACACACACACACACACACTTATGTTTTTGTGTCTTATTACACACACACACATACACACACACACTTATGTTTTTGTGTCTTATTACACACACACACACACACTTATGTTTTTGTGTCTTACGGAATTAGTAATTTAAGATATAGATCGATACTCTGAGTGTGGATATCATATAGCAGTTAAAGTACTAATTAACTTAGCAGAGAGGATGCGTCAGAATTCAGTAAACAAATATTTCTTACATCAATAGAAAAATCCTTTATTACCTGATGTGAAAGACAATGTCTTGAACTTTTGTATGAATAGAGAATCCCGTAGTTTATCTAACGTTTAATACAATCTCTTACCTGCCGATTTTAGGTTTAACCAGCACTGTATTACTCCTGTATGAATGCAAGGAAGAATTCAATTGTTGTTCACTGAAGAATGATTAGCTTATTATAGGTAAAAATGGAAATATGTTCCCTATTCATAGGTCACATTCCTAGCCTATTAACGTAAGTAGATGTACTTCAATTGGGTAAGAAGTCATCGTGGTGATAAATATTAATGACAATACAGTCTTTCAATAGCTTCAAAAAAGTATGCATTTGGACAGATTGAAGTCTGTCTCAAGTTAACACAATACTTGCCATAGTTGAGATGACTTTTGGCAAACTGCCTCATGCAAACTATCAATGTTAATATCATTTTAAGCCAGTAAGCAATTTATATATATATATATATATATATATATATATATATATATATATATATATATATATATATATATATATATATATATATATATATATAATCAGTCAAGATAGTTGTTGATCTTGTATATTATTTTCTATGTTAAAATAGTCATTATTTCGCTAAATTTAACTATATTATATTTACATAACTTATTTTGTTTCATTTATGCTAATCTTGGAGCTGACTACGCAGGCATAAAGCCATCAGTCTATATATGTAATAGCTACAGTTACAAAAGACCACTTCCAAAGCCAACTTGTGTTATTCTTAAAATACTGTCAATATTTGATCCAAAATGTTCAGCACCCATTTGCTTTTCTTACATCAAACTAGTACAGTTCATCAATGCTGCCCACATGTATTCGTTTCTATGGAATCATTACAATGTAAGGCTATTTGTTCCTATAGGTATTACGAAACAAATTGTTTTACCATAGGCCTCAATGCTAATGTTTTGTGAAATAAATATACTTTCTATCCTTCTTAGGTACGCTTGTCACACACTTTCACAGATCACAATCTCAGCACGTCAATTTGACAAGGAGAAAACCAGGTACTCCATTGCAATGAAGAGAGATAACTCTGCTGGAACTAGAAAGGGCTAAACGTTATCTAGCCACAACAAACCCAGTTACACCCAGGTGTCCCACATTTTAAAAAAAATCATAAAAAAATATAAAATATTATTTAGACATGAATTAACTTAATATAAAATGTGCCAAGATGCTTAACTGTTTATAAAGTCTTACAGAAGGGACAATTCTTATATAATGCATCAATCACAGCTAGTGTTGTTTATTTCTGAATGCAAGGTTGCCGGTAACAGCAGAAATTACAACTTAAAATTTACGACAGTGACGATGACGTATTATCGCATTTGAAGTGGATGAAATTAAAAAAAGAAATAAAAATATAGGAACTGAGCCCAAGTTATCTTTTTGTACTTTGGATCAGACGAACGAACGAACGAGAACCACGGATGTTGAATCAAGTGAGTCACCTTGTCATATCACTGCCATTGTGGGGTCAAAAGAAAGTTAATCATTTGGCTATAAATAGGCATTTTCATTGCAAATCATCAATTTTTCTCTAACATTCACCAAAAGGATTCACATCATTCATTTTCAACATGATTTCGCTTATGTATTTTGTTATCTTTTCTTTCTATCTTTCTTTGTAAATTTTCAGCAAATTTATAGTATGGGATATTTCTTCGTGTTTGACAGGTAAAACATTTTCTTTAGATTACATAGATGTTATATGGTTCATTTATTCACCTAGAATATGTTGTTGCGTGAGAACATTATAAACGATTTTATCAACCGCTGTCTGTGTCGAGAGGTGTATGCCCATTATCTAAATAATAAAAGTGTCATATAAGACTTTTCTTAAAACGTACCAAGGTCTTCATAATTTACCAAAGCAATTTGTATAATTTTTTTCAGTATATTCGGCTTTTCAAGTGCCTTGAGAGATTCTTTGTTGAAACGTATATACTTGGGTTTATAATATCGCTCTAATGTATAATGTGCCAGTCACGATGATCTGCTGATGTTTAATAGCTCAGTGGGAGACAAGGTAGAGCCTAGTATTTACTGTTAATTCTGTTTTAGTTCGATATTTGTTATGTATGAATTGAAATACATGTGCGTCAGAATGTGGTTTGGCGATATTTTTTTTCATACGATAAAACGCAGTATGAACAATATTCTACATTTAAGAATTCAGTGATTAAAGTCAATGCTCTTCGCTTTATTGAGCCTAGAACATGGGCTTCAGTGTTAATATTTGAATTAGTTTTGTTTCTTCGGTGGAGTTAGAAAATAAAATGGAAAAGTTAAAGGTTTCAGAGATCATAGATATCTCAATACATATTGTATAGATGAATCATTTTTTTGTTATAAATTTTAGGGCAAGCTTCTAGGTGTGTGAACGCCATACCTTAATTATTTTTTATTGATTGTTACCTCATTTGTATATCATATGCGACGATCGTTTCACTACATGATTAACATTACACCAATTATGAAGACTAACTATCTTTTTGACTATTCATGAGCAAACTTGATCTACGAGGGGTAGTATTAACACTTAAACAATATCACTGACAGGAAAATTCGTACTCAATCCAGGTCATTATCTTTGCTATAGCAAGACCCAGTTCACGACCTCATTATCACGTGTCAGAAGGATGCTTACTACTTCAACGGAATCAAGTTGGTTATTTATTCCTTATTCCGAATGCAGAAAAGAATAAATATCCAATTACTTATCCCTGATTAAAATATTTCCACATATATTTATATATTTATTCAGAACATAATTTGTTACAAATTAGTTAATGCAGATGAAATCTTTAAAATTCGAGTGTTACATAAAGCTGAATATAGTCAGAGCACGAACTAGATATACAAATGGTTTAGGATATTAATAGGAATACATGTTTAATAATTTGATATAAGATTAATTAGCTGTGTTAGGCATTTAGGTCGTGTCTTGTGATTTATGGCCTTAAGGATTAGTTTTCAGGTTCGGAAAGCTTATTAATGACTCTGGTAAACGTTAAACCACAAAACGACCATACAAGTGTGAAATGGGAGATTTCTTGTGTGTGGCTGTCATGTCCTTAGAGGAGAATTATGTGAAGTATTTACGAGAAGACATAAGGCATAACCAACAACCGGGACATCTCTCATGTGCGTATTTACATCATCTCTAGAGAATAATGGATGTCAACGTTTGATAAGATTGAGGAGCCTTTTCAAAACTTAGCACACTTGTAACCGATCTGACAGACATTGGGACTTCATAAAGAGGAGTGGAGGGCGGGTAATGCTCGTGTAGCAAGAAGATCATATGTTGCTTATACAGTTTGGGTGCTACGTAGCACATTTAAAAAGATTTAACAACGACGGTTTTTAACATGTTTTCTCTAGAGGATAGCGTAGTCACAAAAGAAGTCCTGAGTAAATCAGCTAGATGACGGAAGTCTCGTATGACACATACCGCAAGAAGATTATAACATAGACCAATCTTTGACATTATATCTCTAGGGGATAGAAGTCAATAAACGAAAAATGTCCTGGCGAATTTGGTCGATTGTGCACAGGGAAAAAAGGAACAATCCAGCGACTCAGTTGACGACATGAATCCAGAAGATATCTGTCGCATTCGGGAGCACTAGCCCTTTGAGATATTCAGCGGGGTATGACTCCAAATCCAAAGCTCTATACTAAAGACCCCGATATCTCGAGATAACTAGAATCGATGTAGTGTAGCCGATTGAGTTTCCACTGTATACATTTTACCAAATTAGAAACAGACTTAAGGAATCTTTTTCAACGCCTCTTTGGCGTTTTCAAGGTAGGTATGTGTTCCAACAGAAGGCAATGTTTGGAGAACATTCTTTAAGAGGAGTTCGAGAAATTGGCGGCTATATACATGGATTCGGGTAAAACAAGAAACATTTTCATTACGTATACAGTTGGGAAAGTACTAACCACTTTCGAGGGCTTTGATATGGATCCTTCATTGCAATTATATCTTAGGAGATAAAGTACACCTATGAAGGAAGTCCTGACGAACAAATCGAATTGTCTGTTTAGTTTTACTTACTGCACAATATTTAAATTCTATATCATATATATCTATCAAACTTTGTAGAATAATGGCGAGTATGTGTGGAATAATAGACTGGAGGTCGCAAGATGACAAAAACAAAGTTGCCATGACTGAACAATGAAACCTGGTTTGCTTTACAAGGCATTGATAATGATAATGCTGGTAAGCTTCTGATGCTTAATAAATGCAAACAATTGGTTTTCAGTGAGTATTTTTGAATTAGTTCTGATATTCTTGTCAAAGGATACCTACGTTTATATTGCGATCGAGATATACTTACATGAAGACAAACTTTTACATTGAGGTATTAAAGTTATTATTTGGTAAATGGCGACTTATTTATACATTGTAATCTGGATATATGTATCTGGTACGTCGGGACATAAAGTTACATTGAGATATACATGTAATTATAATGGCGACTAAATTTTACATTATGATCTGGTTGTACTAATCTGGTAAAATGCGAACTTAAATTTACATTGACCTCTAGTGTACTCCTGCATTTACTACTTTGGAATTAAACAAATCCTGAAGACAAACTATTCAAATTGAAAAAGAAAGCATAACATTGATAAAGGATTGCATTACTTCCATATTTATATATATATATATATATATATATATATATATATATATATATATATATATATATATATATATATATATATATATGGTATTTTACCGACATAGCTAATTCAAATCTATTTATTCATTAAAATGGATTGCTTGTAGCTACGCGACTGTCATAGTCTTCACAGAGTCAATTCAGATTTAAGTATTTCTTCTGTCATTGTACTTGTTGGATTGAGCGTGCACGGAAATGATTCGGATTTCCTTACTCACAATGTTAATGTGTTATTAATTTTTTTAAAGAAAAGGAAATCAAAATGCATCTGTAAATTGTTATCATGCCATAGTAATGATTTATAGCATTATTTATGGCATTGGCTGTTAAATAATAAACAAATAAATCTATAGAAAATTCATAGGTCCAAATTATATACTGAATTATTCCCAAAACGAACATACGTACAGTTGTTTGACATTATTTGATGTCACACATGGTTTCATTTTAATTCATTTTGAGATTGTATGTGGACTAATTATCAAGCGGGATAAGACCAGGTAGTCCTTATATGATACAGTACATGTTGCGTGACTCATAATTTTCAACTATGTATATTGATTTAATCTATATGAGACTAGCAAATACATGATACTCGAACAATATTCTTGCTTGTAACGGTGCCTTGGGGGTCATGGTTTCCGTAAACTTTCTAATAGATTAGCTCCAATCATAGGAATGTATGCATTTAATTTGCTTATCAGATTTCACACCTGTATGGTTCCAATTATTTTTAATTCAATACCAATGTTCCAGTGTCTAATTTTTCTGATTCTGCAAACCATATACTTGGGAACTTTTACTATTACGGCAGACACAATGATATTGATTGCATATGTCTGTCTGTCTGTCTGTCTGTGTGTCTCTCTCTCTCTCTCTCTCTCTCTCTCTCTTAATTAATGGGAATTTCTATATCTGTGCAAAAATCAACTTACATAAGTTAACTCATGCTATTCATTAAGGATTTTCATTCCAGGTTGTAGTCAAACGTTCCTAACATTTCGAGCCTATTTCTGTAATTAAATACATCATCGCTTTCAAACTACCTTGAGGACTCGCACATAACTATGCAATCGGATATGGCACGTACAAATGAGAAAACACAGCTGTAAGAAAGCAAATGCCATCTTTTAGAAAGGACTTCACTTTTCAGATTTATTCATTTTTCAAATTTATTAAATAATGTTTTATATGTTTATTTATTTATTTATTTAATTATTCATTGCTTCATTTTTCTAAAATTTAATCGTAATTATTCTTTTGAAATTCTTGTTTATCATACGCTCATAATAAAGATTGTAAAATTAAATTGAATCCTGATGTTATATAGGATGGTTTAATGTGTAACAGGTGGATATTTTGTTTGAAAATTATATTCATATATGTCAAAACGTGAACAGTTTTAACATTATATTTCAGGATTTTAAAATAAACTTATTGGTCATGTTTAACAAATGTTGTCTATTTTCAACGTATCTCCTGGCATTTTAAGTAAAACAAAACAATATATCCGATAATATTCTGACATCAAATGTTGTAAAACTTATTTGTCGTTCACTCTTTTCTTTTTTATAACCTTATTGAAGGCATAGTATTATTGCTATTAAGTTCAGACTTTCTATTGTTTACTTCAGGTGATCCTATTCTGAGATATTTTTCCACTAATTTGTATAGATGAAAAACGGATTGAAACAATTTCTTCTGGACTAATTTTGCGCGGAGATCGAACACTGTTCTAAACAAAAATGATTCAATCATGCTTTATTACAATCAGCGGATTTTTTTTAATTCCTAGGTTAAAGACTTTTCCTCCTAAACTAGTTAATAGCTTATTCAATACTTTTCACGTTTCGATACTTACGAAAGAAGCCCAAACGAAAATTCTGTAAAGTTGCAATTTACTTTAAACTATGATTAATAGGTCTAGACACGTATTATTATTATTATTATCATTATTATTATTAGTAGTAGTAGTAGTAGTAGTATTAGTAGTAGTAGTATATTGTTGCATGTCTATTAAAAATCAGTTAATACTGATAATGCTAATAAGAGTAGCGGTGATAATACCATAACAATTAGTAGCTAAATGAATAGAGGGAGTAATAATACTACTAATAGTGATCAAAACGACAGTTGTACTAGACGTAATAAATAACAATATTGACTGTAATACTAATGGCAGTAATGTCGATTAGCAGTTGTATTTGTACAGTATAAACAGAAGTAACTAAATGTAATATTAGTAGAATAAATACCAATATCAGTTGTAGAATACGAAAAGGTTAATAGTTATGGTAATAGATGAAGTTTTAGCAAGGTGTAACGCGATTTCGCAGCACAAGATAAGCTATACATGGCAACGAGTATAACTGGTGGAGTAAGAACCATAGAAAACAACGGAAAAAGCCGTCAGAAGCTAGTGGCAGGCTTTCTCATTTACCCACCTTAGCCCTGCCCAGGACTCCAACCCACGCAGACAGAGGTGAGATGGTAGTAACGGTGGTTTCGACCACTCAGCCACTCGGTGCTCCAATAGTTGAAGTAATTCGAATAGTATTATTATTAATATTGGTAGTAGTAGACGTACGTATAATTAGGAATAGTAGTAAGATTAGTAGTTACCGTATAAGTATAATTGCTAGTAACGTTGAAGGTAGTCGAGGCATATAGTTATATTTACGAGCCTATTACATTCAGAGTGGGACCGGCCGATGTACAATGTGATCGATATGTATGCAGCGTTGTACGGTAATTTTCCTTTTATGCTTTTAAATGCATATTTTCCAGCCGATCTATTCATGTACAGACTATATCACTTGAACTAGATACAGCTCTCACAGGTTTACACTAAATTCACATTAACGTTAATACATTGATAAGAATAAATAATTAGGTCACTTTATGACGCAGCTTGTTCCTAAGTATTTAAAACGCTAATTGCAGGGAGTAGTCGTGTTGTATATAGAAACATAATTTAGTCTGCGGAAAAGAGACAAGCAAGTATTTAACACCGAAGAGAGAGAGAGAGAGAGAGAGAGAGAGAGAGAGAGAGAGAGAGAGGAACTTATTTCGAAAAGCTTTCTTCTTTAGAAACTGATACAAATTTTGTAAGTATAATTTCTCTTGTTTCTGATTTTGTAACAAAGTTCATTTTTTGGCATAGGATATTGTCTAGAACAAATATCATTTATGGTACCATTGTGAATTATGGAGTCAATGTTTAAATTCATATTGACTTTACTTTGTATTAAGTAGGTACACCCGAAATCGCGTGTAAAAACTTTGAAGTTTAGGGAATTTTGTTTATGATTATCATGATTCCGTTTTGAATGGTCATCTTGTTGTATTATTATCTCTGTATAGCGTATTAAAAGAGCATATATATTTGTATTATTATCTCTGTATTGCGTATTAAAGAGGCATCTTTATTTTGGTATTATCTGAATTGCTTATTAAAAAGACAAGCTTATTTTGCATCACCTGGATTGCAAATTGAAGGTCATTTTAATTTTGTACAATCTAGATTGTTTCTTTTAAGGGGGCATCTTTGATTTGTAAAATATCAATTATGAGGCGAATTTGGTAAGGTCGATATGCTTTGCTTCTAATGTTACTGGTTCAAACCTTTTCCCAGCCACGCAAGGACTGCATCGGTTTTGTTTATGAATTGCCCATTATGTGTTGACATTATGTTAAACAATGATTTAGTCATCTTGTATTGCCTAGAGTCCCGTTAAAATGTAGTATTATTACTTTTGTTGAAAGAGAACCCTAAGATTAGGAAAAGATAAGATGATGCGTTCAAATCTGATTTGCAGTATCTGAATGTAAACTATGTGACTTACCGAATTATCAGTCCGATTTCAAACCTGTGAATAAGGTTCGCGTGACAATTGTGAACATTTATGACTATGTTCAAGGTAATTAATTGATACCAAAAAAAGTTTTGAATGTCAAATTTCATCGTATATATTTACTTTCGAATGAAACTTTATGCATAAACTGAGTAAAACATACAAAATTACACAAAATGACGAGAAAGGTAGGAGTCAATTAGAATCTCACTCCTGACGGTTAAAACCCAATTCGGAGATAAACACAGCTAGACTAATGGGTCTAGGCCAGGTAATATTGTCATCTTACATAACTTGACTCATGCACTTAGGTACACACTCATCTTGCCATTGACCTACACACATCTCAAAGACCAGGTATACTCGTAAATAGTTTCTTAAATATCGCCAGCTTCAACTACTATATGTTGAAATACTTTCAAATTACAGAGTGCATATATACATTGCGTCCATTTAGAATCACTTACACATATTTAGTAATTGGCAACGTTTTGTAATGACTGCACACCAACTGTTTTTACTGATGTGGCAGCAAGAGACGATCCTCCAGGAATTCGAAAATGATTCCATAATCCACCTGTATAAGCACAAAGGTAACCGCCAGACCTGCGACAACCACCGGATTATATCCTTACTCTCAAATGCAGGAAAAATACTCTCCAGAATTTGTACTGCCTCACTACACACCATGGTTATGAACTAATGCAAGAAAGCCAGCGCGCATTCCAAAAGGAACGTGGAACCATCGACATGGTCTTTGCAGCGAGGCAGCGACACGAGAAAAGCAAAACACCGACCTTTTCTCCATCTATGTCGACTTCACAAAGGCCATTTATACCATCAGCAGAGAAGGCATGTGGGAGGTAATGGCCAAACAGGGATGCCCAAGAAAATCTATATCCAAGATACAGCATTTGTGGTACCGACACGGTTCAATCTATTGTTTTCCGCCATGCTGACAAATGTTTCCATAGACGGAGAGGCTGGAGATGGCATCCGGTACAAAACAGATGGAAAACTATTCAAACCCAAGAGGCTTCATGCGATAACCTAGGTCATCCCAGACACCATCAGAAATTTTTTATTTGCTGATGACTGGACCGTAAATGCTTGCTCAGAAGCCGACCTGCAATTCAGCGTTGAAAATTTCATCAGTTCCTACACAAGGTTTAATCTCACTATCAGTACCAAGAAAACTGAAGTCCTGCATCAGCCGGCCACTGGAAAGCCTAACGTTGAGCACAACATCATCGTCAACTGCCACAATCTTAACCTAGTGAACCGTTTCACTTATCTTGGCAACACACTTCCACATAGTATCACTATGGCGACCAGATGAACCTTCGCATTGCCAAAGACAGCGCAACTTTCGTCAGATTGTATGCCAACGTCTGGAATAGAAAAGGCATCAGTATCCAGACCGAACTAATGGTCTACAGGGCAGTTGTGCTCCCCACAATACTTTACGTATGCTAAATGTGGACGGTGTACCAATGCCACGCCAGGACGCTGAACCACTTCCACACCACATGTCTCATTAAAATCCTCCACATCAAGTGGCACGACAAGGTTCCAGACACTGAATTATTCTACCAAGCAGGTCCGATTAGTGTCCACAACATCCTGATGTAGTGCAGCTATGCTGGGAGTTCATGTACACCGGCTGCCTAAGAGACTATTATATATTAAAAGCCTAGTCATGTGATGTAATTAATGAGTTAAAGGTCAAATTGCCAATCAATATACATATGTATTTATACAGAAAAAGAAATTTAAATGACAAAAATTACCTTCCCAGCAGATATAAAATTAAAAACTAATGTACGGTAGACATAAATCAATTAAAATGCAAAATATGAGCTTTCAGAACATTCATTGAAATAAATTAGTGGGATAAGAGGTCATCCGCTAATCATGGTGGAAGAGACGCACGTGCTCATATATGAAATATTATGTTTAAAAATACAGCTTGGAAATGTCATGTTGATTACTGTAATTACTCTATAAATGGAAAATTGTATAAAGATTATTTACGTTTTACTTAGATATAAACCATATTTGTTATCCGCAAATATAACAATATGACTGTATTTCTAGTAAAGTTGATTGCTTTTGCATATGTGGAGTTGTATTGATGTGGCTGTCTATATGACTCATGGTACTAACTGTAACAAGATAAGCTGCTCTGATTTTGGATTAACAATATAACACAATTGATGGTAACACAAATACAATATTTAACGACGAATAATTGGAATGAGAAGTTAATATGATTGATATGTGCGTGTATATGATCCAAATATTTAATCAATATAAACAAAAACGCACTGACTTAAAATAATAAAGATACAAATAAATGACCTCACAATGTACAAGGACAAGGGGTAAATAGTTCACAGTGATTTCAGAACAAAAATAATTTGTTTTACTGAAATAGTTAAACATATAATTTACTCATATAGTAAAATGTATTCACTCAAATAGAGAAATCATGTAAACAAAAAGACATGTACAAATTATCTTTCAATTCCCCAGAAAACACCGGGTTTTACGAACCTCCAAAACTGAACTTAACCCCGTCACCTTGACAGTTATACACCCAAAAATTATTAATAATAATAATAATAATAATAATAATAATAATAATGACTTTGTATATCGCCAAATCTTTTGAAGCTTCAAGCGCTTTACAACATCTAAAATGATGACTACAAAAATATATACTATATATATACCCCCTCGTGTCTCCCAGATATCGCCAGCATCACTATGCAATTCCTATATATTAGTTTCTGTATCCTACATTAAATGGCCACACATAAATTTTACTTCTTTAACATCATACGAGTCGTCTAAGCTCAAATGCTGTTAGTCATTTTATATGTATTTGTGTGGGTAGATAATAGCATCCCTCCTAATGGTTAGATTCAGACACATAGATAATAACATCCATCCTAATGGTTAGATTCAGACACATATAATAGCATCCATCCTGATGTTTAGATTCAGACACACATATAATAGCATCCATCCTAATGGTTAGATTCATACAAAGATAATAGATAATAGCATCAATCCTAATGGTTAGATTGAGACACATATATAATAGCATCCATCCTAATGGTTAGATTCAGACACACATATAATATAACGTATCCTAATGGTTAGATTCAGATAACAGGATCCAGTATGATAGTTATGTAGTGTGTACAAACGAACGAAGCAAGCGAATTTGTTTGGACCATAATAAATTCAAATATGCTCACGTATCTTCACAATCTTGGTACGTCATTACGGGACGGTGAGATGTGAGGAATTTGCATGTGCTATAAAATTGATGTAGCCTTTATACGAAAATTAGCAGCCCTGTCAAGATTTGCCCGACCCCACCCCTACCAGAAAGAATTAAAATATTGTCCCTGTCACAATTTAGAAGGGAAGATACATTAAGGAAACGGTAAAATTAGAAATTAAATTAATTTGTAAAAGTATCTTTTACATAGCAACACGATAGTTATATATTGAACCTTATATCAAACTATGTCTTGTTCAAAACTGTAAACATTTTGTCTATACTGTGATAAAGTAATTATGACAACAACAGCAATCGTATAATTTGTTCATAAAGTACATAACACGATACCTGTCTCTCACCTTGATTATCATATTTACAAAGTTTCTAACAGTTTGAAAACGAGATATTCCATGAATCAACTTTTTTTGTATATTTGAAAATATGAGGAATCATTCAATTCCTTTTCAACAATACATACGGCATGTAAAAATTAAATTCAATGCTTCTTTTGGAGAGATTTCATTTTCCATCGAAGCACTGTGTACATTGTGCACATATCGAGGTAAAATAATAAGCCAACCTTTTGTCCATATTGTCCGTACCTATTAGGAATCCATGTTGAAAAGACTGATTCCGATGATTCTTAAAATGAGTAGCAATTACAGCGTGCCGCGTCAACATTGTAGTCTGATATTTACAACTGAGTGCAAATTACAGTGTGAGGTATCAAGACTGTAGTCTGATGTTTAAAAATGAGTGGACATTACACTGTACCGTGTCAAGATTAGTTTGATGTTTAAAAATGAGTGGACATTAAACTGTGCCGTGTTAAGATTAGTTTGATGTTTAAAAATGAGTGGACATTACACTATGCCGTGTCAAGACTGTAGTCTCATGTTTTAAAAATATGTATATATTACCGTGTCCGTTTTAAAAGGTTGTGCTATCTGATGTTTCTAATGGTGAAAATGAATGTGTATAACCAACAAGTCCTTTCTGTCTGATATTTAAAAAAATTTATAAAATTAACGTGTCCTACCAACAAGACCTTTATGTCTGATATTTCTAAAAATTGGTAAAAAATAATGTGTAGTACCAACAAGACCTTTCTGTTTGATATTTCTAAAAATTTGTAAAAAAAAATAATGTATGCTACTAATTAGACATTGTTGTCTGATATTTCTAAAACTGGTGAACATTATTGTGTGCCCGGTTTAAAAGACCGTAATTCCAAAATCAAGTGAACATTACATTGTGTTAGCTTATGTTCAAAGCAAATTTTAGTGAAGTGACAAAGTTTGTTGAGTAAGATATCGTGTATTTTTCTATCTAAATAAGACATAAAAAATGACTAGATACATTAAAGAAAATACAAAATCGGTAATGTCTAAAAAAAACTCTCTAAGTGTGATTAGATAAAATCTGTACAGATTTGTTCAAATGACTAAAACATTTACTTTCTGAAAGTGAATTTTAAAAAGATCTATGCATATGCTATCTATGACATTTACTTTTGAACTGTGCAGTGTCCGTGATATGTAGATCAGAACTGGGCATAATTTCCGTGACATGGGCTATACTATTGTGCATAGTATCCGTGACGTTGGGTTTAGAATTGTGCATACAGTATCCGTGACATGGGCTTTAAAACTATGCATAGTGTCCGTGACATAGATTTTAAATATTTGTCAGCCACATTATTAAATCTGTTATGCAACCCGTTAGCTTTATACCTCCCATTGTATTGTATGCATGAATTTGTCCTCGCCTTGGTGCCTTGTACAATATTCATGAAAATGAATAAATGTCTTTATATTATTGGTGTTTCCCCGTCCCATAATAACCAGTAGTGAATATTTGGTATTATTGATGTTACTCTCTTGCTGGAACTAAACGCAAACGGTTTCGGTTGCACACAAATGGCCACCTCAGTAGCCATCTTAAAAATATTGCTATTGCCATTCATTTTCTTAAACGGCCCATGGTGGCCGAATTGTGAAAGGTGCTCGCATTTATAGATAACTCATATTTCAACTCTGTTCGCGTGGATTTTATTTTCGGACAGACACACGTGGGTACGTGAGAAGGCTTGCCAGTGCCTTCTTGTGGATCGGTTGTTCTTTATTGAGTCTTCTTGGGTTCTTCTACCAAACATATTGGGCACAATGCATAGACTATTATATACTGAAGAAAAAAAGTTTCCAACCCTTGAGACCACAAACTCCTCATGAAAAGGTGGCCGTATTCACATTGGTATTTTTACAATCGACTTGTTATGATGTTTAGTTGGTCTTTAATAAAATATGGTACCGATCCGACTTTTAACATTACTACAATCCACACTTTCAACATTTTGTGATTGTCATTTTGACTTCTTACGTTATCTTGTTGGTATTTAATGAGCATGGTGCCAATTCGACATCCAGTATGTCCGCCATCGCAGCCAATTCAAAATATCGATGAGGTTTATCAAAGCTGGCCTTAACATACAGCCTATACAAGGAATAAATGATGTCTTTAATATCTCGAAGTTTTTTTTATGTTAGCAGAACTTCTGCATTTCTTGATTTCTGCAAATTATTCTATTGTTTTAAAACAACAACCTAAAATCTAGAACATCCAATGACTACCATCACTTAGGCCTCCAAAACCTGCATGTCTGAATATTGCTTTGTATGAAATCCTCACCCACCATCCATCCGTATGGGAAGAATATAGTACCTATTTCCCTTGCTGAATATTAATGTAATAGCATGTTACAATATAGTATTCAACTCAGATTCAATAGCATCGTACACTGTATTATTCATCTCAGATACAATAGCATTGTACACTGTAGCATTCAACTTAGATCCAGTTTTATCATACCATAGTATTCAACTCATATGCAATAGCATCGTACAATGTAGCATTCAGCTGGCATCATTATATCATGCAGCGATGCAATAGCATGTCACTCTGCAGCATTCGGCTTAGATTCAACCCTTTGACACCTGATTTTCCAACCCAAATACAAAACCTTGTAAGCAAACAAACTAAACGCCGTACTCTTGATTTGCCATCATAATATCATGCACCCTTGACAGTTACAAACTTGATCTCTATAATTTAGAACACGTTTGTCTCCGAAACACCTCCATGGCTCCTTAAACAACAAAAATTACTTTTCACTTTACACGATGGAAACAGATCTTCCAAAAGTCTTATCATGAACTCTTCACATAATTTAGAAACTACACTAGATCAAAGGAAAAGGGTGCTGCAGACATCGTTAGTGGCAAACACACAATAAAGAATCGTTTGCAAAATGATTCATCAATGTCTTCAGCCAAAATTAGAGAATTAGAACTTGCCCTGAAAGTAGTTGAAAACAAACGTTTATTAAACAGCATTAACTTCTCTGGCTTACTATCAGTGCTCCAGTCATTACTAAATAGAAAATTCAAGAACCTATTATTAATCAATCTGCTCGTCACAAATATTGTGCTGAGTACCTCCCACAATATGGTATACTCTTGGTTAACTAGCCTTTATCTGCATTACAAGTAGTATAAAAGCAGATTGAGCTGCTAAAATGGAACTATCTGAAAAACCATCTGATTTTTTTAATACTATGATTTTAAATCTTGTATCAAAGAGATTTACACAAGAAGTGGCAGGAATCGTGAAATGATGCAGTGAATAACAAACTTCGCATAGTTTAGCCAACCCGGGAGAATAGACTCCTTCCTAAAGAACCATCCGTGGGGAGGAGGGAGTTATTGCAAGAATTCGAATTGGTCATACGTATATAACCCGCTCCCACATACGATGTACAATGATACTTTTATTAGCATAGCGACAATTACTATCTGATTAATGTTAAAACTGTTTTACATTTTCTTCTTAAATTGAAATTGTGCCACACGCAGTTTAATACAGCTTGATACTGAGAAGGAAAAACAGCAAAAACAGCAGTCTTTGCCTCTACTAAGTCGGTATGTCATCATCAATATTATTTCTAGGTCTTGCTTCTAATGATTATAAAATTACAGTTTTAGTACTTCCTTTTAATATGATGCATTAGTTATAAAACAAGATACATGCTCAATGAAGATATTTTAAGAAAGGTGTAATTGTGACAATTGCTACATTGTTGATCAAGTCAAAGGATGATTTCCGTTTGCACAAATACAATCAATAAGAAAACGATCATATTTATGTCGAAAGTTTACTTTCCTTTGTTTAGCATCATCATACATGCATAATTAAAAGCATAACAAGACATGTATTTACCTTATTCAGCTCTCAAAAACAGAATGCATGGTATTAGTCACATACTGTCATTTATCCATTTAATCATGCAAAGTGCCAATGTTTTTGTTTTGGTGTGACGTGATAAGCAATAGATTTACTGGTGGCTCTAACAGGTTTTCATGATGAATGATCAATCATAATGTCTAGACATAAGCAACATGATCAACCCTAATGGTTAGACATAGGCAACATGATCAACCCTAAGTGTTAGACATATATAATAACATCCCCCCTCCTAGTTAGACACTGATAACATCATCCATCATAATGGTCAGATTTATATAACAATGTCTACTCTAATGGTTAGCCTCTATGAAGTATCTTTTAGACGCAACCATTTTTTTTCTACACAACTAGATCCTGTAAAAAATCACAAATTGAAATTAAATTGTTTGTACACAATAACTAACAAGCGAAGGTGTTTGCATAATAATAAAACAAATATACTCACATGTGTCTTCCAAATCCTACAAGATATGTTACATGAGGGACAAAAATACTTTTTTAAAATTAGGTTCAATTATCAAATTAGCTAGGAAAGATTAGCAAGTCAGGCACATATTGATACCTATATTTTCAAAGACATGACATGTTCCAAAATATTGTGTGCATACTGTAATAAAATTATTATAGAAAACAACAACAAGTGTATACTTGTGTTCGTGAGGTATAGAAGTACATGAAACACTCGTCTCTTAGCTTCATGTGCACAGAGTTTTTGAACGAGTTATTTAATGATATGTTTTATGTTTCACAATATGAAGTAATAAATAGAAACGTATTTAAATGCATTTACGGCGTGTAACTATTTGTGTCGCAAGGTTTTTTTTAGGTGATTTTCCCCTCTATCCTGACTACAACTTTCCAAATATTAAAAGGACTAATATTAGGTACATAAATCCCTCTCAACGAAGCCCTGTATTTTTTTATCACTTAAAAATGTCCAGAATAAAAGGCCATCTCTGTGTTCATGTTTTCCGTACCCACTTGGAATTCGTGTTGAAAAGACTGATATCTGATGTTTCTACTAATGAGTGAAAACTAATATGTGCCGTGTCAGCATGGCTTTATCTGATATTTTAAGAACCAGTGATAATAATAGTGTGCCCTGTTTAAAAAAGGTGTTACCCAAAGGCGTAATAACGGTAAATGGTGCACGGACAACGACGAAGATCCAAAAAGCTTTTGTCGCTACAATAGTTCTGATGCCAATCTCCACCATCCTTCCCCACCCTCGCCGTTAGTACTTTATTATAATTATTTCTTGTTTCCAAAAAATAGTAAACATTAAAGTGCCATACTCAAAAATACCGCGTTGTCTGATATTTCGAAATGCGTTATTTTAAACAGAAGTGAGACTTACAGCGCGTTTCGTAATTTCTGTATTACTCTCAGGATATGGTAAGGCAGTATCTCTATAGATTTGTTAACATTAGCTGATGGCAAAATTTGAACCTAATGTAGAAGATGAATTTGAAAAGCTTTCGTTCGACCGATTAAGAGTTTGGCTAACCTATTTAGGTGATGCAGTTACACTTCCAAAGCTTGCATTGTTATGTATACGGTGTCTGGGATATGTACTTTAAAACTGTGCCCGAGGCGACCGCCTTCCCCAACCACGCCGTTAATACTTCATTCGGTGTTTCCAAAAGTTAGTAAACATTAAAATACCTAGCTTACAAAAAGACCACGTTGTTTGATATTTATAAATGTGTTATTTTAAACAGAAGTGAGACTTACAGTGCGCGTTGTTTCAAGTACTGTTATATGATCGGTTCCTAAAGAAGTAAAAATTAGTGTGTGCCCTGCTCAAGAGACCGTGGTTTCTGGTGTTTCCAATTATGAGAAAATTGTTTTGTGCCCTGTTTAAAATACTGTGTTGTCTAATGTTTCCTTAAAAGTAGCACAATTTATTGTGTGGTTTGTTTTATAGACAGTTTTGTTTGATCTTAATAAAAAATTAGTGAAAATTACTAAGTGAGCTGTTTTAAAAACAACGTGAAATCCGATGTTTCTAAATATGAGAGACAATTACTGTGTTCCTTGTTTAAAAGACAGTTTTGTCTGACGTTTCTAAAAATGATCGGTTATGTTTAGAAGAATGTTGTCTTTCATTTCCACAGTGAAAATTACATTGTGCCCTACTTAAAAGAGTGTATTGTCTAATGTTTAATGTCTAATAAGGACTGCACCGTCTGATTTTTAATGCATAATAAGGACTGTGCTGTCTAATGTTATTTCTAATAAGAACTGCGCTTTCTAATGTTTAATGTCTAATAAGGACTGCGCTGTCTGATGTTTAGTGTCTAATAATGACTGCGCTTTCTAATATTTAATGTCTAATAGGTAAATACAAACCTAATTTAACAGGTGAATTTCAAAAGCTCTTTCAACCTATGAAGAGTTTGGCTAGGCTATTTACGATCTGCACTTTGAAAATTGCATTGTTATTTATAAGGTGTCAGTGACTTGTGCTTACAAACTGTACATACTGTTTCCATGACGTGGACTTTAGAACTGTACATACCGTGTTCGTGGCATGGACTTTATAACTATGCAGTGTCCATGGCATGGACTTTAGAACTGTGTATACCATGTCGTGGCATGGACTTTAAAACTATGATGACATGGACGTTAGAACTATGTATGAGTCTTTTCATAAAATTATTAATTCCCCATCCCATAATTTACACTACTTATTATTTCTTATAAGACATTGTTACACGTGTGCACAAACAGTGTTCGTTATATTAATTTGAAAATAACGATTATTAATTCTTGGATGCTCAAGAATGACTCATTTTTACACCCCTCCATACCTGCTAATTGTTTGAAGTAGGACACGTGGATCTTGACCTTTAATAGACACACAAACACAATACACACACACACAGATATTAAATGTCTGCTTAACTCTTAGATCAGACAAAAGTTATCTGACTTGTTCTAGGTTTTGTGAACTTATTCAGAAGTAACCCGGTTTAGGAAGTACATAGTGGTCGTGTCGAAATTAAGCAATCAATAACAAAAAAAAAATGAACAAAGAAAGGAAAATTAACCATTAACTAATATGGTTGCTGAAATGCAAACTTAAGGCAATACAAAATATGCAGCATAGTAAAAGTTACAATCAGGATGTAAGATAGACAGGATGTACGTAATAATGATAAAGATGGTGCAGGTGTTCACGTTTAAAACAATACATTATTATTATTATTATTATTATTATTATTATTATTATTATTTAGGAATGGGTAGTATAAATGATAGTTACGATATTAATTTTACACAATAGAATATGATACACATCAGTAACAGTCAGTAACAGGGATCTCAAGTAAATATTTATTTAAAATCTTGTTTGCTCGACGATCGATTTATTATACCATAATTGAAAGTTCACATTCCTAAATAACAGCCTAATACGGTTAGGTGTGCATTTAAATGTTATACTCTTTAACCACAGCGTGACATGGATATGAGTGCATTAGTAGTTTATATTATTTAACCACAGCGTGACAAAGATTTGTGTGCATTAATAGTTCATTTGTTTTAACAACAATCTGACATGGATATGTGTGCATTTAAAGTTCATATGTTTCAACAACTGCCTGACATGGATATGAGTGCATTTAAAGTTCATATTCGTTAACCACAGCGTGACATGGATATGAGTGCATTAGTAGTTTATATTCTTTGCAAACAGCGTGACATGGATATGTGTGCAAACTTGTAATTCGATTTCCTAACCGTTGATTAGGTTACATATATAAACAGTAATAGTTTGTCATAAACTGTGTAGGATGTAAATTCACGAAACTAATAAACCTT
This sequence comes from Unio pictorum, assembly GCA_030141615.1. Classification (NCBI taxonomy): domain Eukaryota; kingdom Metazoa; phylum Mollusca; class Bivalvia; order Unionida; family Unionidae; genus Unio; species Unio pictorum. The sequence goes on from JARLTB010000297.1 coordinate 5,354,400, forward strand.
CAACAGAATCCTTGAAGAAATATTTCAACATGATCAATTTCACGACAAAGAAATCCACGAATTAAAGTCACAGAAAATCTGAAAGTGATTGTATTTACTATATTCAAGTTGATCATTTCACATATAGTGTTGACTTTATCATAATATACAAGTTTTAAAATTCTACATTTAACTCCTACTTTATTAAGGCCGCAGAAAAAGTGGGGAGAACTTGTCTTTCTATTATCCAATAGTCTTATTGCACTGAATGGATAACAATTATACATGGGAGACTCCAGTATGCATTACATCTTTCCAATTTCAACTTTAAGCTCATCCTTCGTAAACACCGCAGCGAAATGGGTGGGCAGTGTGATGCCCATCATAATTCAGTATAAAGTTGTAAAGTTTCGCTACATGAAAAAAAAAAACACTCAACACTTATAAAGCTATTTCAGTTTGATATTATGCATTACACTTTTCCATTTCCAACTTCAATCCCCTCTTTCGTAAACTCTGGAGCGAGAAAGGGGGAATTATTATGTCCATCAAAATCCAGTTTAAAGTTGTGAAGTTTTACTACATGAAAATAAACTATATCCAGAATAATTGCATGCAACTACAACATAATTGTTAAAACAAATCTTTTTCTAAAATGTAGATGACGGTTTTACTTCCTATCCAATACATAATATCTCCTAAGGCGCATACTCAAAGAAATTATCATCTTGACAATTTTGTTATGGTCACTCCTTCCTAATGGACAAGGATTTTTCACTATAATATCTCTTACAATATCCAATTATACCTGAATAAAAATGGTGCTAATCTTTCATTGTTACTCATTCATAACAAAAAATCATCTCAGCTTGAGTTTCTACCAGACGACATCATACATTATCGTTTTGTTCCTAAATGAACATGATTCCAGTTTGAGTTCCAGTATCTCCAACATATCAGCTAACTGAAAATCTTTTCTAGCCTCAGAACGGTTTCTTTAACTTCTGGAAGTTTTTTAGACTAGTGAAATGATTGCCATTCCTTAAAACAAACGCTTCGAGACTTAAAGCAGTACCATCATTTAAGCCTCTAATTACCTTTATTTCTCAGTATTGCTATAATCACCACCCACCCACGATCAGCATGGGTAGAATATAGTACATGGTTATCTTGTTGAATTTTGAAGCAATAGTATTATACACTGTATCATTCAAATGAGATGCAATAGCATGGACCATAGTAGCATTTAAATGAGATAATTTAGTATTGCCCACTGTATGATTCAAATGAGATTATATAGTATACCACACTGTAGCATTCAAATGCGATACAATAAATTGGACCACTGTTGCATTTAAATGAGATGCAATAGCATGATACACTGTAGCATTGAAATGAGATGCAATGGCATGGACCACTGTTGCATATAAATGAGATACTATAGTATGGCACACTGTAGCATTCAACTGAGATGCAATGATATGGTGCACTGTTGTATTCATCTGATATGTGATAGTATGGCACACCGTAACATTCAGCTGAGATGCAATAACATGGTATTTTGAAAAATTCACCTCAGAACCAATAACATGGCATACTGTAGCATTCATAACTGATGCATAACTGATGCAATAGAATGGTACACGTGAACAATAGCAAGACTTTACAAAGTAAAGATTACAACAATATTCCTTTTCACATATCCCACCTCACCCCTACATGGGACAGCATAATACAATGTGCGTTTCGATATAATAAATGTTTATCTCGTTGAATATTGTTACAGTATAAAAGAACATTGCAAGTTAAAACCAAAATATAGAGCCAAATGTAACGGAATGCATGAATTAGTTATTTTTTAAAAAGTGTGACCCATTTTTAAATCCTGCGGTTTACATTGTTTGCCTGTACTTCCTATGTGAACATAGCATTACCTTTGAAAATACATTTATCTTCTTTATGACCCTTTCTGCCATTGGCTCTTCTGCAATAAGAGACTCCGTGTCTTCATACAATTTTTCTCATCTGGGCTGGTCATGGTGCGGATATATAGGTCATGGTACGGTTATTCATACATGCATACTTTTTCTTTAACTACATGTTCCCTATAATCAAACGATTTAAGATATACTAAACGGCTCACATGTTTTCTTTCGTCATAAAATACGTACTGAAAGACTTATGCGTGCTACCGTACGTTTGTAGTTGACATTGACCTTACATAATCAAATATTGAATTTCATATATTCATACGCAACACTCTTGACATTCGACGTTTTCTATAGTATAGAAAAGCATTTTTCCTCCAGTGTGACTCTAAATATTGATCAAAACATAGTATAATTATGCACTGGATTAGACAAATGGAGAACAAGGAAAAAAAGAACGAATATTGAAAGTTAAAGAGTTGCTGAAAATGTGCGCGCCTCCGCTAATGTATTAAGGAAATGCGAAATGTTACGCGATCTTGAATTATTATTAAACTTTCACAATCAAGAATCCGACCAGAAACAAATACACTCTTGTAAAAAGAAGATTCCGCTTTGGGAGATGATTAGACATAGTGGACCTGAAACTTTGACAAACGTTTATACAAAGTCCTTGACACTAATGAAATTCTTTACCATACAGCTTCTATCACCAGTGATACCTATTTCACGAGTCTAACAAGCGAAACAAACACTATTTTAATGTGAATTACAGAATAATAATAATTGCCCCGTGTATCATGATTTAGTATAGAAAATATAGTACCTAAAAATATATTGCTCGACCCTTAGTAGCCAAAAACCTTACTAGTTAAGGCTTTGTATACAGTTGGTCAGGACAACTGGAGAAAAGCATATCGGTCAGGGAGATGGAAACGACATTATAATTTGTTTAATTCAGCTCACGTGTATATAGTGAATATACAACACCATATTTAATTTGCTATAGATAAGGGAATCTCAAACAGCAAATACAATTTGAAACGTTGACCGTCCATTTTGCTAGCTTCTGACATTTTACAGTTGCATAAAGGTATATCGGTCTATAATTTCTGCTTTTACATGAAATGGTACATATAACTAAATTTACGGCACGACGCAATTCGATATATTTTTGGGACCGCTGTGTTGTTCCATGCCTAATTAACATGAAATCCAGCCCACTCCAATCCAACTCAACACGTAGAAAGAACAAAACAGAATTGTGACACTTTATTAACTCCACAGAATAAAGTCACAATAGAGTCATTAACTAGTTTACCGTCACAAAGCGATAATGTAGTGTGCAGACAAGAAGAAGGCAAGTCTACTAATATAGATTATGATCAGGGTGTGTATATCACTTTGAATGACATCTGATAACTATGTCGACACCAGTTCTTTTACAATGCAGGTTTCAAGGTTGACATTGATATACTGTTCTCTCTCAATAGTTTACCGGTATGTGTCGTCCAACATTATCCTGATATCGATTAAGGCAGCGACTAAGGAGAGGCCAATTTTATTGTGGTAATTTCTATGTTTAAATGGCTCACTTTGAAAAATAGGATGGCTTTTTCGAAAGCTTTAATTGATTGCTATCAATGAGCCACGTCCTTATTAATCATTGTCTGTGTTTAAGTTTACCTCGTTTAAAGAAAAGATATCGAATCCTTCTTGATAACGTATCTAAGAAGTACTCATACTGATCACCTGCCCTGAATATTACATTTGGAATACTTTACATCTAGCAGTAGACTGTTATTTAGTTAAAACCGCATGATGAAAATAATCTAATATATAATCTGCATGGAAGCGCACTAAATGATTCATACAGACGATAATTTGATAACGGTAAAAAATGAATGACTACTTTGAAGCGGACAACCCATCTTTCATGGAAATTGCTGATATTTTGTTGTAAATCAAAAACATGTAGAAACAAACAAATATTGATTGTATGGTTATAATTTCATGCACAGCCCTTATAACCACCACCATCATCATTATAATCGACACATATCAGCATCACGAAACTGTCGCCAACGCTTTTATTGCATCGTAGACAAAGGCATACTGACCAGATGTGATAACTGTTTTATACTACGCCAACGGTGACGTGAATTTAATCATAGAAACAGCGGCACGAATACGGTGGTGGATTGTTTGGTCTGAAGATGAGACTAAACAAGCAAACATGAGGGATTCAGATCGTATTTGTTGAATGTGCTGCATTAATAGCATTTGAACATGTCTATATTGATTTAGTACTGACAATCGGGATGAAGAGCGCACCAAAGTATTGTTAACTTGATCAAATTCCACCATCACCGATGCTTGAGTGCGTAGACCCAATATTGCCATCACAAACTGATTTTATTAATATCTCTCTCATCGGGAGAATTCTCGTTATTTTTCAAACGTCCATAGTAAAGCCTCTGCTAAAGAAATCAACACTTGATCGAAACGATTTATAGAACTACCGCCCAGTTTCTAATCTCCCATTCATATAAAACATCTTTGGAAATGTTGTTCTAACCCAACTTTCATCTCATTTGAATTCAAACGGTCTATTTTGCAATGTGCTGTCTGCATATCGCCCTTGCCAAATTACTGAAACTACTCTTCTGAAAGTATTTAATGACATTCTGTGTTTTGGATAGTGGAAATATTACAGTCCTCACTCTCCTGGATTTATCTGCAGCATTTGACACAATACACCATGATATATTACTTCACCGTCTTCAGCAAGTATTTGGCATTCAGAATATAGCCGTACAGTGGTTCAAGTCCGACTTAGTCAACAGGACGCAAATTATATCTGCAAATGGAATATACTCCAGTCCAATGTTCTTGGACCTGTTCTGTTCAATATGTACACTCGGCCGCTCTCAAGAGTCATAGATCATCACCCAGTGTCTCACCAATTGTATGCTGATGACACCCAAGCATCCAAGTCTAACCACCCAACTGAAATTGATGCTACCATCGTTGGAGTAGAGAGGTGCATTTCTGATTTGAAATAATGGATGACATGTAACAAGCTGCAGATGAATGATGATAAAACTGATACCATTCTGATCACAACACAATGACTTTCTCATTCACATCCTTTACCTCAGATAATAAATATCATCAACGCCAACATTAAATTAATACAGTCAGTACCAAACCTAAGTGTTACTCTAGACAGTACTCTGACATTGCACCAACATGTTATGAACATATTGCAAGGCTGCTTATCTTGAACTGAGATGCATCAGTTCCTTTCAAACTATCTTTCAGTTGATGCCTCTTAAACACTTGTGTGTTCATTAGTACTTTCAAGATTGGACTATTGTATTTCATATCTGTCTTTTTTGTCTCAATATCTACTCCAGAAATGTAAAACGTTCAAAACACAGCTGTTCGAATCATCGTTAGAGACCCTCGATCAGATCACACCTCAGCACTGATATGTACCCTACGCTGGCTATCAATTCGATACAAGAATCAATCAAAAATGTGTTCTCTGTGCTATGTCTCACTGACAGATTTCAGTCAAACATACCTATCCAACCTCTTTTATGTGAATACACCAGCAATATACTTACGCTCCTCTTCTGACAATCGTATACTAATTAATCACATAATATAAACAAAGTCAAATGGACAACGTTCTTTTGAATACCAGGGCCGGCGATGTGGAGCAAATTGACCATTGGAATTTGACACAAAGACACAGTGGTCCCTTTTAAAAGTGCTCTTAAAATTCACTTTTTTTCGACTGCAGGAACAAATTTAGAGACCTAAAAATAGTTTGTATCTGATATGTTTTCAGCATGTTTTTATGTTTTCCAATTTCATGGTTTTTGTTATTTGTTTTACTGTAATGTAGTCGAATTATTATAGATGTTGTAAATCAAATACATTGATATATAACAGTTTGAAATATGTATGAAATGTCAATTTACATGATCTTGGTGGTTTTATTTATACTTCGATGTGTGCAATGAACGAATATATTGCATTAGGTACGAAATAAAAACATCACTGAGTACAAAAGACCATATATTAGGTACGCAGCTCCCATATCACTAGACTCTAAACGACTCAATTGGGTATGAAACGATTCGGGCACAGAACGACTTGAGCACGTAATGAGCTGATTGGTTCGAGACTGTTGGTATGTGAGAAAAGTTGCTAAGAGGCTTCCCTCAAGGAGTTGGTTAATATCAGAGTTTTACCAGATTCTTCCTCCACCAGTTATACTGGTCGACATGTATAGCCTCTCTAGGCTGATAAATAGTCAAACCCAAAACACCATTTTTCATTCGTTGTTTCTATCAGGGAGGGATTTATCGTTATTTTATAAATGCCCAATTTGAGGCATCTAGAATAATAGATATGGAGAATGTAGATGCCGATGATGGAATCATTAAAACTTAAAATGTCCCAGATTTTGTTTCTAATAAAGTAAGATAAATAAATTAATAACATACGTCCAATCAGTTATACTGTTTCCAAGAATTATAAAATAAAGCATCGTTCTGATGTAAGAGATAAAACGATAGTAATTCGATACGAGTTTGATATCTCAATTACTGTATACGAGGGTTAGTGACGTGAAATGTGAAAGTGTAAAATGTTTGGCTTTCACTATTCAGGAAAAAAAACTGCCGTATTAAGCTTGCAATTTTATTGTATCAATTGGTTTTATTTTATGCTTATAAACTGAATATATTCCTAAGGAACTGTCCGCTCTAGTTTGTATTAAGTCTCTCCCTATGATAGCTGATATCATTAAGAAGAGGGATTACTTCCTATGCTGACAATTTAACTGTATGCTGACATTTTATATTAGCATATTTGTGTATATTCTTTATTCATTATACCTTTATGGATTGTCTCTAATTTTACGATGCACGTCTTTAACTTGTGTCGTTACATCTGACAATACAATATTATTCCTAAGCTTATCAAGTATCTTATTACACTACTACAATTTCCTTCATGTCCGTACGAGTCGTCTTTTGGGTTGTGTTTAAATTACCCATGTTGTCAATCCTAGAGGTGTGTAACTCTAACTTTTCTCTTGGCTTTATGATATAGTTCGTTGTATAACATTCTCGTAAAAAAACGCACACATACTAACATATACAATATAGCGAATTCACCGTTGCAAGCTGGCTTTTAGCCCGACGCGAGATGCAATAGATTATTGTCCCATTGTGGCAACAGAGGGCGTCGTGGTACGCATGGCAACAAAAGGTGTCGTTATATACGTGGATCACTTTCTTTAGATAACGTCACCATCACGCTGCAAATTATGTATCAGGTAAATTGAAGATAAAAACAAGCATTTTTAAATATTCAACACATGTCCCAAATCTTCAAACGATAAATGTACTTGTACTTAGCTACTAACACTCTCTCTCTCTCTCTCTCTCTCTCTCTCTCTCTCTCTCTCTCTCTCTCTCTCTCTCTCTCTGTATATGTATAAACAATCCAGGCCATATGTTAGCAAGATATACCCTTGGTACATCAAATGGTCCGCATGATAACGGTACTAATCAATGACATCCCAGGTATTGTTTGATCCGCATGACAACATTACTGATTAAAGACATCATTGATTGGTCCGAGTCGTACGATTCTTTTTCAATACACCTTTGCCATACAACTTGAGGTACCGGGTACTCACACTAACTCTATGCTATATCCAGATTTCTCGAAGAGGACAACCATCCTGGCTCGCTGATCGCGTATTTTACGAGCTTCTTACACTACAGTTACATTGAGTTATGTATATTAATATCAAGTTCATGTGTAGCACGTTAATCAGTACATGTAATTACCACCATGTCGGTCTATTCTGCGCGTCTTAAAATTCTGTGCTTCGTCAATTCTTTAAACACTGGATCACATATGGGGTAGCGGTTGTAGAATATCCAGTTTGTATCAAGAAAGAACGATCATACAATACTTAAGGAAATTGATAATCATAAAGTATACAACACAATCCCATATTTTTAAATGAGTATGAAAATGTGATATTCATAAATTCTACAAAACAGTCCCATATTTCTAAATGCATATACCAAATTTGATATTTATATAGTGTACAAAACAGTCCCATATTTATAAATGCGTATAAAAATGTGAGATTCATTAATTTTACATATCAATCCAATATTTTTGCTTTAAATGCGTATGAAAATGTGATTTTTAAACATCAACATGAAGAGCCGCTCCATTGACTTCTTGAACGTTTAAAAAGAAAAACCTATTTAATATTTATCTTTCGAGTCATAAACATAAATGTATTTTAAAGTTACAGATGTTTCCCTTTGAACAATATTGCAGTTTAGTCCACGTTTCTAATTTTGCAAGTTTTCCTACACTTACTATATTGTCTGCTATCTAACTCGTCAACTTGCTGCTTGAACAGATTCTCAAGTCTGTCTTTAAATTATCTAGTACTTTTCGAGGCGACTTAAACATTCGATTCATTGTTGCTTCTGTTCAATAGCTTGTTTATTTACGATATCATGAACATTGTACCAATTTATTTTCATATGATTTCCTTTGGTTGCTTAATCTGTCCTGCTATTTAGTGGCATTGATACGTTAAATATATGTAAAGTCAGCTATAAAGCTGACCTGATTCCTCGGTTGAAATGCTTTCAGAAGTATTCCAAAGTAATATATTTGATTTCCATAACCCGATGCATACACATTACATCTTGTCAAAGGTATGCGCTTTATAGTCCGACATATTGTGAGTCATGAAAACACATGGCGGTATCCCGTGTTTCCAAAATTATCTTTGTTATGAACAGTATAATATGGTGACAATTGCCGCTTTTTAAAATGGTAAGCAGTGAAGTATTTTATTTACGTCAAATCGGTCGAATTCTGTATGCGTTCAGGATCAGTTTTGGTAACGGAAACATTTCATGTGCACAACAGCCTGACAGTAATTTAAAATAAGAAGTATACAACTGAAATGTTTTTCAGACACTTTTTTAATGTCCCTAGCCAAAAAATACTGTAAAAATCACCCAGCCACACATTGATTTTGACAAAAATATAATAGAAGAAATTGACACAATATATATCTCGCTAGTAGAATGAGAGAATTGAACCCCAAATGAAATCTTTTACCGGTATAACACAATACTGTTAATACTGTATTCAATGAACAAATATAATCAAGGTTTGTGCGTTACTCTTTTAATGAAGTATGTCAATCGTGTTAGACGCCAATTACCTACCTGTTCGTTCTTAACTCTTTTCGACGTCACCATGTGTCTATTCAGGTAGAAGCTTTGGGTATGCCCATGTAATATCTCAAAGTGAAAAGCTTTTTTATTTCTTCAATAAAGGCACCAGCTGTCAAGAGTGGTCATGGACGCTGGCTTTTACAAATCATCAGTCTCTGTATGCGTGAGTTCCAGTCCCAGGTTCCATCAGCACGGGTATGTGAGAATGATTGCCAGTAGTTTCGTGTGGGTTGTGTTGATCTTTTCTAGGATTGTTACTAGTTCCTCCACTAGATATACTGGCCGTCATGTATAGCATGTTATGTTGATTTTTACTACGACTGTATAGAACAAGATAGTTAATACATGGAGGCCTTGATAAAGCTTGGACTGAAACCTCGGTTTAATTATTTCGAACAAAACGGAAAGCTACTAGCAGTTTTCAAACATATCCATATTAGCGAACCCGACACATACGCAGACAGATGTGGGATATTGGCTAATGGCTACTCGTCAACTCGAGACCTCCTATATTTTTGGTATTCTATATTAGTAAATACTAATGTATGCCTAATACATTGGTCTTTTATATGCAGGCTGACATCATTTCGATAATTTTTAAATTTAACAGTAGCTATTCCTTGATTTCGATTGTAGGTTTGCTCTCTATATTTTGCAGACCGGGTCTAACTAATATCGTCACTGCATTTGAATAACAACTCACTTCACCTAGAGTCAATACGTCCGTATCGACATTCCATTAGAAAGACACGATGGCCACTGTACGATCGCAAGATGTTATTTGCAGAATAGTAACAGATGGGACTCTTGAACTAGAAACGAAAGGTATGTAACAGTTAAGTCATATATAAAAACCTTGATGATGATTAGTAACACATCAATGAGTATACATGGTGTTCCAAAATATGATAAACACAGCAGGTGCAACTTACATGAAATTTTTCATAAGTTTAAATTTAGATAACATAGTTCAATCATTGAGCTTTTAAGTTCTTGCTTACAATGATCGTTACGTTACGGTTTTTTGTAAGCCATTTTTCGCGGGAGAATAATTTCTGTTCACATCCGTGGTCGGGCTCTGCGGATGCATGTAAAATGATAATTTTATTCAGCATGACGACAGTTGCTATATGAATAATGTTGAAACTGTTTCATATTTTCCTTGTGAAATCTGCCACATGCAGTTTAATACAACATAATATTGAAAAACAACAACTGATGCTTTCTCTACTAAGTCAGTGTTCCATCATCAGTATTATTTTCAGGTCTTGCTTCTAATGATCATAAATTTACAGTTTTAGTATGCCTTTTTAACATGATGCATTAGTTATAAACATAATTTTAAATGATGATATTTTAAGAATGGAGAACTTTTGACAATTTCTACATTGTCGATCAAGTCAAAGGCAGGTTTCCATTTGCACCAAGTACAATCGACAGTCAAACGATTACATTTCTGTCGAAATGTTACTTTCATTTGTTTAGCATCACCATAACTGTGCAAAATTAAAAGCAAAACCAGACAGGTATTCACCTTATTCAGCTCTCAAAAACAGAATACATACTGTCATTTTTCCATTCAATCATGCACAGCGTCAATGGGGTTTGTTGGTGTAACATGATATGCAATACGTTTATTGGCTGCTGTAACATATTTTCATGATGAATGATCCACCCTAATGTTTAGACATATATAACATGATCCACCCTGATGGTTATACACAGATAACACGATCCATCGTTATGATTAGACATAAGATAACATGATCCACCCTAATAGTTAGGCATAAGATAACATGATTCACCCTAATGGTTAAACATAAGACAACATGATCCATCTTATTAGTTATATGCGTATAACATGATCCATCCTAATATTTAGATACGGATAACATAATCCATCCTAATGGTTATATTCAGATAACAAGGCCCACTCTAATTGTTAGCTTCAATGAAATATCATTTAGATGCATCCTTTTGTTTCACCACCAGATCCTTTACAACAATGTACATTGAAATGAACCAGTCTGTACAAAGAACGCATATATATATATATATATATATATATATATATATATATATATATATATATATATATATATATATATATACGCACCGGTGCTCAAAGCTGAATATGTATACAATTATCAGTTGTATTATTATAATGCAGTACAGCAAAATAGTCGATCAAGTATGAAATAAATTTCAAGTTCAGGATGCAAGTAAATTCTTCCTACCAGCCGAAGCATTTATTGAAGTAGAAGAAGAACTCGTAACAAATGTTGAAGATGTCAATCATGTAGCAGTACCACATGCATTAAATGCGCGAGTTGGTTTTGTTAACAATGGGATTATGGCACTGTTCAGTAGCACTACATATATGATTGATGGAAGAGAGATTGAATCTATTCAGAAGCATGTCGATATCGCCTCAACAATAGTGGGTATAGCGAGATATTTTAATGAGTATACATTATCGCCTGGTCAATCTATGATGTTTTCTATGGATATTACTGATAGCGCTGATTATGTTCAATAATTCAAATTACATACACCAGTAGCTACTCGAGTTGCTGATCAACCAGTTGATTTCCAGCCCTTTGATATTATGAAAGGTGTTAATGCGAATTACAACCAAGAGTTTGCAACACGTGTTTCAATGTTGCAATTACCACGTAGATTCTATTCATGTGCAATTCCACTGTCTCATATTTTCAGATTTTGTAGTTATATAAGAATGGTTATCTTTGGAGATACAAACAGTAGTTCTCGTAAGAAACGGCGATGAGAATGACGAAATCTGGCGAGGTGCTGGTGTTGCTAATAGTAAAGTAAATATAACAAAACTTTCATTGTGGATGCCAGTAATGACTCAATCCATCTCCGAAGAGGGAAAATTACTATCATTTATGGATACAGGTGGTAAATCATTGCTATCATGGCCAACCGTTACGACTGCTAGTATGTAGAGTTATATTAATGGTATCCTTACTTGGCACATGGCAGCGCTACATGGTGTTTATGCGCCTCAGCATATGTTTGTTGCTCTACATGAGTATACGCTATTAAATTCAGAAATGCGCAGACATATAATATTTGACAAACTCGGTGTCACAGAAGTCTCATTAGTAATGAACGGTCAACAAGGACCATCTGAGGATATTTTACTTAATTACAAACACAACCAAATACCACGTGCATATTATCGTTTGCTGACATTTATGGGACGTGATCTGAATGTAGATACCGGGCTGCAAATATCAGAATTAGATTTTAGTAGCCTATATCCGATGTATTACCTTTTGCTGAAACGTCTTGTGTTAACTAGACAGAGTGTCGTTGACATACAATTCCAAGTTCGTGTAACACAACCACCTGTTGTCATGTCAGGTCCACAAATTATAAACGGTTATTACAGAGCAATCGAGGGTGTTTGTGGACGAATGAGAATCTTATCATTTTTATTCTCCGCTAGACCCTTCATTGGTAAGTCAATAGAGACTCTATCGACTATAATCTATACGTTTCCTAGTTTTTGTTTTAGAAAACCTCTTAAACTCCTTCATGCTAGTATTAAAGCAAGCATTGAAATTAAAAGTATTTTAAAAAATGAACTATTCAAATGGCTGATGATACGATCCGTTACCCCTTGCAACAAATCCTCTAAAAACGAAGTATCTTAATATCATTTACAAAATGTGCGTCGGGAAAGCTTAGGTCCAAAATCGTGTAAGGAATGTTGGATTACAATGAAAAACACAACTGTACCTGCAGTACAGCGGTAATCGATATAGAAAGCTTAAACGGTATTATGATACAATATAGATAATGAAAGAGCTATAGGAACCCCTGAAGATTATATATCAAGATTTCCAGGTAACAATCTAGACAAATAATCAATTAAACAAAACATATGATATATATATATATATATATATATATATATATATATATATATATATATATATATATATATATATATATATATATATATATATATATATATATATATATATATATATATATATATATATATATATATATATATATAAATGAGCCAAGAATTTATAAGACATCCCACGATCAAGAATTATGAAGTATCTCGTGATGGTGTAGTCAGAAACTTGTCATTATTCAAGGTTATTTAATGTTTACTGTTCAAAAAAAAAACATTATCTATGTCACATATACATAAAACATATATAAATCGGCCTTTTTCGAAAAACAATCAGAAATGTATTCGATTTGAATATATCGACATCGATGGGAGATAACTCCAACACTTATGTGCAATGCTGATATAGTTACTCCCCCTTCTGATAGATTTCGTAGTGTTGTTTTTTTCAAAATAGTTACATATTTTTGTGAAATGATCTGACCTGTTAAATATTAATGAATTTAAGTTGTATTATCTTTTTCGCAATCAAAAATTATTGTATGTGTAGGACTGTATTATTTGTTTGCAATCTAAAACTACTCTATGTGTTTTAAAGGTTATTATTTACATTATATAATAATTTAAAATTTATATCAAATATTAAAAAGCTTCGTGGTGCAATTGGTAGGGCGTATGACTATCGTACGAACAATCAGAGGTTCGAACCCCGTAACATGCATATTGACGACGTAATAGCGGATTTTCTAAATAAGTAGGGGTCCGACCAAAAGCTCGAAGTTCAACAGAAGAAATATATAACTCCCATGCCGTCAAAACGGTGTGGTGCTATTTTGCACTCCTTTGGATTGATTTCGGGCGAGAGTGTGCAATAATATCTTCTGAATGTAGAGAATGGCCTCCGTTAATGTTGTGCCGTCCCAAATTAAGGTTTAATGTATATTTATGTACTGTTTGTCATCATTCACCAAACCAAAACCTGTTGCGGTGGCACAACTGTTTGACATGGTAGGGGTACACATATTGAGTTGTGTGCTGCTCCTGAGCCTACTAAGATGTCATAGGGCACCTTGGGGGCTTCATATGGTTTGCGTTGTCTTGTGTATATCTCTAAGCGTGCAAAGATGTCATAAGGCACCTTAACACGAGTGGAGATTGTGCTGTCAATATATCTTTTTATTTTTATTTAAAGTTAAATTTATTATATAATTAACTAAGAAAATATCAATGATATAATTTAAGGAAATGCGAAATGTTACGCGATCTTGAATTATTATTAAACTTTCACAATCAAGAATCCGACCAGAAACAAATACACTCTTGTAAAGAGAAGATTCCGCTTTGGGAGATGATTAGACATAGTGAACCTGAAACTTTGACAAACGTTTATACAAACGTCCTTGACACTAATGTAATTCTTTACTACACAGCTTCTATCACCACTAATATATATTTCACGAGTCTAACAAGCGAAACAAACACTATTTTAATGTGAAACAAACACTATTTTAATGTGAATTACAGAATAATAATTGATCCGTGTAGCATGATTTAGTATAGAAAATATAGTACCTAAAATATATTGCTCGCCCTTAGTAGCAAAAAACCTTACTAGTTAAGGCTTTGTATACCGTTGGTCAGGACAACTGGAGAAAAGCATATCGGTCAGGGAGAAGGGAACACGTTATTAACTCCACAGAATAAAGTCACAATAGAGTCATTAACTAGTTTACAGTCACAAAGCGATAATGTAGTGTGCAGACAAGAAGAAGGCAAGGCTACTAATATAGATTATGATCAGGGTGTATATATCACTTTGAATGACATCTGAGAACTACATCGACACCAGTTCTTTTACAATGCAGGTTTCAAGGTTGACATTGATATATTGTTCTCTCTCAATAGTTTACCGGTATGTGTCGTCCAACATTATCCTGATATCGATTAAGGTAGCGACTAAGGAGAGGCCAATGTTATTGTGGTAATTTCTATGTTTAAATGGCTCACTTTGAAAAATGGTATGGCTTTTTCGAAAGCTTTAATTGATTGCTATCAATGAGATACGTCCTTGTTAATCATTGTCTGTGCTTAACTTTACCTCGTTTAAAGACAAAATATCGAATCCTTCTTGATAACGTATCTTAGAAGTACTCATACTGATCAACTGCCCTGAATATTACATTCGGAATACTTTGCATCTAGCAGTAGGCTGTTATTCAGTTAAAAAAATGTGATATTCATTAATTCATTTGATATTCATGTGATATTCATTAATTTTACATATCAGTCCAATATGTATGCTTTAAATGCGTATGAAAATGTGATTTCTAAATATCGACATGAAGAGCCGCTCCATTGACTTCTTGAACTTGTAACCAGAAAAACCTAATAAATATTATCTTTCGAGTCATAAACATAAATGTATTTTAAAGTTACAAATGTTTCCCTTTGAACAATATTGCAGTTTAGTCCACGTTTCTAATTTTGCAAGTTTTCCTACACTTACTATATCGTCTGCTATCTAACTCGTCAACTTGCTGCTTGAACAGATTCTCAAGTCTGTCTTTAAATTATCTAGTACTTTTCGAGGCGACTTAAACATTCGATTCATTGTTGCTTCTGTTCAATAGCTTGTTTATTTAAGATATCATGAATATTTTACCAATTTATTTTCATATGATTGCCTTTGGTTGCTTAATCTGTCCTGCTATTTAGTGGCATTGATACGTTAAATATATGTAAAGTCAGCTATAAAGCTGACCTGATTCCTCGGTTGAAATGCTTTCAGAAGTATTCCAAAGTAATATATTTGATTTCCATAACCCGATGCATGCACATTACATCTTTTCAAAGGCATGCGCTTAATAGTCCGACATATCGTGAGTCATGAAAACACACATGGCGGTATCCCGTGTTTCCAAAATTATCTTTGTTATGAACAGTATAATATGGTGACAATTGCCGCGTTTTAAAATGGTAAGCAGTGAAGTATTTTATTTACGTCAAATCGGTCGAATTCTGTATGCGATCAGCATCAGTTTTGGTAACGGAAACCTTTCATGTGCACAACAGCCTAACAGCAATTTAAAATAAGAAGTATACAACTGAAATGTTTTTCAGACACTTTTTTAATGTCCCTAGCCATAAAATACTGTAAAAATCACCCAGCTACACATTGATTTTGACAAAAACATAATAGAAGAAATTGACACAATATATATCTCGCTAGTAGAATGAGAGAATTGAACCCCCGATGAAATCTTTTACCGATATAACACAATACTATTAATACTGTATTCAATGAACAAATATAATCAAGGTTTGTGTGTTACTCTTTTAATGACGACAATTACCTACCTGTTCGTTCTTAACTCTTTTCGACGTCACCATGTGTCTATTCAGGTAGAAGCTTTTGGTCTGTCCATGTAATATCTCAAAGTGAAAAGCTTTTTTATTTCTTCAATAAAGGCACCAGCTGTCAAGAGTGGTCATGGACGCTGGCTTTTACAGATCATCAGTCTCTGTATGCGTGAGTTCCAGTCCCAGGTTCCATCAGCACGGGTATGTGAGAATGATTGCCAGTAGTTTCGTGTGGGTTGTGTTGATCTTTTCGAGGATTGTTACTAGTTCCTCCACTAGATATACTGGCCGTCATGTATAGCATGTTATGTTGATTTTTACTGCCACTGTATAGAACAAGATAGTTAATACATGGAGGCCTTGATAAAGCTTGGACTGAAACCTCGGTAAATTATTTCCAACAAAACGGAAAGCTACTAGCAGTTTTCAAACATATCCATATTAGCGAGCCCGACACCTACGCAGACAGATGTGGGATATTGGCTAATGGCTACTCGTCAACTCGAGACCTCCTATATTTTTGGTATTCTATATTAGTAAATACTAATGTATGCCTAATACATTGGTCTTTTATATGCAGGCTGACATCATTTCGATAATTTTTAAATTTAACAGTAGCTATTCCTTGATTTCGACTGTAGGTTTGCTCTCTATATTTTGCAGGCCGGGCCTAACTAATATCGTCACTGCATTTGGTTAACAACTCACTTCACTTCATGTCTGTATCGACATTCCATTAGAAAGACACGATGGCCACTGTACGATCGCAAGATGTTATTTGCAGAATAGTAACAGATGGGACTCTTAAACTAGAAACGAAAGGTATGTAACAGTTAATTCATATATAAAAACCTTGATGATGATTAGTAACACATCAATGAGTATACATGGTGTTCCAAAATATGATAAACACAGCAGGTGCAACTTACATGAAATTTTTCATAAGTTTAAATTTAGATAACACAGTTCAATCATTGAGCGTTTTAGTTCTTGCTTACAATGATCGTTACGTTACGGTTTTAGTAAGCCATTTTTCGCGGGAGAATAATTTCTGTTCACATCCGTGGTCGGGCTGTGCGGATGCATGTAAAATGATAATTTTATTCAGCATGACGACAGTTGCTATATGAATAATGTTGAAACTGTTTCATATTTTCTTTGTGAAATGTGCCACATGCAGTTTAATACAACATAATATTGAAAAACAACAACTGATGTCTCTCCTCTACTACGTCGGTGTTTCATCATCAGTATTATTTTCAGGTCTTGCTTCTAATGATCATAAAGTTACAGTTTTAGTGTGCCTCTTTAATATGCTACATTAGTTATAAACATAACTACAATTTCAATGATGATATTTTAAGAATGGAGAAATTTTGACAATGTCAAAGTCAGGTTTCCATTTGCACCAAGTACAATCGACAGTCAAACGATCACATTTCTGTCGAAATGTTACTTTCATTTGTTTAGCATCACCATAAATGTGCAAAATTAAAAGCAAAACCAGACAGGTATTCACCTTATTCAGCTCTCAAAAACAGAATACATACTGTCATTTTTCCATTCAATCATGCACAGGGTCAATGGGGTTTGTTGGTGTAACATGATATGCAATACGTTTATTGGCTGCTGTAACATATTTTCATGATGAATGATCCATCCTAATGTTTATACATATATAACATGATCCACCCTAATGGTTATACACAGGTAACACGATCCATCGTTATGATTAGACATAAGATAACATGATCCACCCTATAGTTAGGCATAAGATAACATGATACACCCTAATGGTTAGATAACAGGATCCATCTTATTAGTTATATGTGTATAACATAATTCATCCTAATATTTAGATACGGATAACATCATCCATCCTAATGTTTATACATATATAACATGATCCACCCTAATGGTTATACACAGGTAACACGATCCATCGTTATGATTAGACATAAGATAACATGATCCACCCTAATGGTTAAACATAAGATAACATGATCCATCTTATTAGTTATATGTGTATAACATGATCCATCCTAATATTTAGATACGGATAACATAATCCATCCTAATGGTTATATTCAGATAGCAAGGCTCACTCTAATGGTTCGCCTCATTGAAGTATCATTTAGATGTATCCGTTTGTTTCACCACCAGATCCTTTATAACAACGTACATTGAAACAAAAACGTTTGTACAAAGAACGCATATATATATATATATATATATATATATATATATATATATATATATATATATATATATATATATATATATATATATATATATATATATATATATATAGACGCACCGGTGCTCAAAGCTGAATATGTATACAATTATCAGTTGTATAATTATAATGCAGTACAGCATAATAGTCGATCAAATATGAAACTTCAAGTTCAGGATGCAAGTAAATTCTTCCTACCAGCCGAAGCATTTATTGAAGTAGAAGAAGAACTCGTAACAAATGTTGAAGATGTCAATCATGTAGCAGTACCACATGCATTAAATGCGCGAGTTGGTTTTGTTAACAATGGGATTATGGCACTGTTCAGTAGCACTACATATATGATTGATGGAAGAGAGATTGAATCTATTCGAAGCACGTCGATATCACCTCAACAATAGTGGGTATAGCGAGATATTTTGATGATTATGCATTATCGCCTGGTCAATCTATGATGTTTTCTATGTTTATTACTGATAGCGCTGATTATGTTCAATAAGTCAAATTACATACACCGGTAGCTACTCGAGTTGCTGATCAACCAGTTGATTTCCAGCCCTTTGATATTATGAAAGGTGTTAATGCGAATTACAACCAAGAGTTTGCAACACGTGTTTCAATGTTGCAATTACCGCGTAGATTATATTCATGTGCAATTCCACTGTCTCATATTTTCAGATTTTGTAGTTATATAAGAATGGTTATCTTTGGAGATACAAACAGTAGTTCTCGTAAGAAACGGCGATGAGAATGACGAAATCTGGCGAGGTGCTGGTGTTGCTAATAGTAAAGTAAATATAACAAAACTTTCATTGTGGATACCAGTAATGACTCAATCCATCTCCGCAGAGGGAAAATTACTATCATTTATGGATACAGGTGGTAAATCATTACTATCATGGCTAACAGTTACGACAGCTAGTATGCAGAGTACTATTAATGGTATCCTTATTTGACACATGGCATCGCAACAGGGTGTTTATGCGCCTCGACATATGTTTGTTGCTCTACATGAGTATACGCCATTAAATTCAGAAATGCGCAGACATATAATATTTGACAAACCCGGTGTCACAGAAGTCTCATTAGTAATGAACGGTCAACAAGGACCATCTGAGGATATTTTACTTAATTACAAACAAAACCAAATACCACGAGCATATTATCGTTTGCTGAGATTTATGGGACGTGATCTGAATGTAGATACCGGGCTGCAAATATCAGAATTAGATTTTAGTAGCCTATATCCGATGTATTACCTTTTGCTGAAACGTCTTGTGTTAACTAGACAGATTGTCGTTGACATGCAATTCCAAGTTCGTGTAACACAACCACCTGTTGTCATGTCAGGTCCACAAATTATTAACGGTTATTACAGAGCAATCGAGGGTGTTTGTGGACGAATGAGAATCTTATAATTTTTATTCTCCGCTAGACCCTTCATTGGTAAGTCAATAGAGACTTTATCGACTATAATCTATACGTTTCCTAGTTTTTGTTTTAGAAAATCTCTTAAACTCCTTCATGCTATTATTAAAGCAAGCATTTAAATTAAAAGTATTTTAAAAAATGAACTATTCAAATGGCTGATGATACGATCCGTTACTCCTTGCAACAAATCCTCTAAAAACGAAGTATCTTAATATCATTTATAAAATGTGCGTCGGGAGAGCTTAGGTCCAAAATCGTGTAAGGAATGTTGGATTACAATGAAAAACGCAACTGTACCTGCAGTGCAGCGGTAATCGATATATAGAGATTAAACGGTATTATGATAAAATATAGATAATGAAAGAGCTATAGGAACCCCTGAAGATTATATATCCAGATTTCCAAGTAACAATCTAGACAAATAATCAATTAAACAAAACATATGATATATATATATATATATATATATATATATATATATATATATATATATATATATATATATATATATAAATGAGCCAAGAATTTATAAGACATCCCACGATCAAGAATTATGAAGTATCTCGTGATGGTGTAGTCAGAAACTTGTCATTATTCAAGGTTATTTAATGTTTACTGTTAAAAAAAAAACATTATCTATGTCACATATTCGTATTCGCAGAAAACATATATAAATCCGCCTTTTTCGAAAAACAATCAGAAATGTATTCGATTTGAATATATCGAAATCGAAGGGAGATAACTTCAACACTTATGTGCAATGCTGATATAGTTATTCCCCCTTCTGATAGATTTCGTAGTGTTGTTTTTTTCAAAATAGTTACATATTTTTGTGAAATGATCTGACCTGTTAAATATTAATGAATTTAAGTTGTATTATCTTTTTCGCAATCTAAAACTATTGTATGTGTGAGGACTGTATTATTTGTTTGCAATCTAAAACTACTCTATGTGTTTTAAAGGTTATTATTTACATTGTATAATAATTTAAAATTTATATCAAATATTAAAAAGCTTCGTGGTGCTATTGGTAGGGCGTATGACTATCGTTCGAACAATCAGAGGTTCGCGAACCCCGTAACATGCATATTGACGACTTTAATGCGTATTCGATTTGAATATATCGAAATCGAAGGGAGATAACTTCAACACTTATGTGCAATGCTGATATAGTTACTCCCCCTTCTGATAACGTGCATATTGACGACGTAATAGCGGATTTCTAAATACGTAGGGGTCCGACCAAAAGCTCGAAGTTCAACAGAAGAAATATATAACTCCCATGCCGTCAAAACGGTGTGGTGCTATTTTCCACTTCTTTGGATTGATTTCGGGCGAGAGTGTGCAATAATATCTGCTGAATGTAGAGAATGGCCTCCGTTAATGTTGTGCCGTCCCAAATTAAGGTTTACTGTATATTTATGTACTGTGTGTCGTCATTCACCAAACCAAAACCTGTTGCGGTGGCACAACTGTTTGACATGGTAGGGGTACACATAGGGAGTTGTGTGTTTGGTGCTGCTCCTGAGCCTACTAAGATGTCATAGGGCACCTTGGGGGGCTTCATATGGTTTGCGTTTTCTTGTGTATATCTCTAAGCGTGCAAAGATGTCATAAGGAACCTTAACACGAGTGGAGATTGTGCTGTCAATATATCTTTTTATTTTTATTTAAAGTTAAATTTATTATATAATTAACTAAGAAAATATCAATGATATAATTTCTGTATCTATGTCTTTTTGGTATCATATTTATTTCCAAAACACAAAAGAATTATTCGGCTGCTAACCTCCAAATGATTTTGATCTGATGTTGGGCCAGCTGTAATATACTCGTAATTTTGCAAGCGTGATTTCCTTTACCGGAATTTCCATTAGAAAGTTTACGCTATATTCAGGGTTAGTTGAGAATATTGAGATCATAGTTGTCTTTGGCGGGGCTGTATTCGCGGCTATCTGTTGCAGTAGATCCCTTGATTCCATCAAAGATATAATTATGTTTTTCTAATTTTAATATCGCTGTATCATACATAGATCTTAATCATCGCCGAGAACTCGTTATCTGATATTATTGTGTCGTCGAAGCTGGATGATATCAACGAAAATAATTGGGAATATGCGGCATTAGCGGTATGCAATTTAATTATATAATCATGTAGTTTATTTTTTTGTTGCCGCTGAATCACAAATTGTGACAACTACAGGTGCAATAATTGTTACCGCTGAGAGTAATATACCCGTTCCAGCAATAAAATTAGTTTTACCTGATACATGTCAAGGAGATTTTTTAGTTTCGTTCGCAATTCACACACTTGATCATATCGACACTGCTGGACATTCATTATATTAATTACTTAAATCAATTACAAATTCTACATACCATGTGATTGACACTGATGCTAAGTTACCAATACTAGGGGTCAGACTAAATTTTTCGGTATATTTACTGACATTCGCGGGCATAATTTCCGTGGGTGGCAATTTTACTGGCGGAGGCTTTCGTCGCATTAATCGTGTTAGTCTTTCTTTGGCTGCAGGAAAAACGCCTTACTGGCAATATTACCAAGAGCACTAGCAGTTTTTTCATCAAGAACCTAATTAGCTTTCATCGATAATTGTTTTGCAACTGGAGCATTTTTTGGAGCCATTCGTGCAAATAACCCTTGAATAACATCACCAAGACCATCTCCATAAAGCGTTATGTAAACGCGTAATGGCGAGTTTACTACTCTGACCTCGGTTGGTTTATAATGATGATTATGTACTGTGATGAAGTTAGATAGCTGGGGAGATTGATGCTACAATGATAGGGCAGTTATGTTTTCCCTCTTGCACTAGTTGAAAAATTAGAGCTGTTAATTATAAAAGAACTGTCTGGCTGAGGGCAGCGACCCTAGTGTGTGAGAAACCTTATCTGAGTTCATGTGTCAAGTATCAGGTTTTAAAACTAGACTGAATCATGGACTTGGAAAGTAGTTTCAATAAGATTTCCAGACTGGAGAGACGAGAGTGTTGTAGCTTTCAGTGTGAAAGGATCAATTAGATGATTTTCTCTCTCTCTTCTAACGAATAGTTAGATGGTAACTCTACAAAAAAGTAGTTATTTTCTTGTGTAATGCAACACTAGGCTAAAGGAGTGTACATAGTGTATGTTGCAAATAAACATGTAAATAGCAGAATTATTTTATGGATTTATTTCGGAACCCATCAGGTTACATTTTTCGGTGGCAGCGGATGGATATTTAAACTCTTAGTGGAATATTCTGTCAGATGAGTGGGTTTGTTTGAATATTTGGACAAAGAAATGTATCGCAGCTAGTGTATTTCTTTTGTAGTGATTTTCTTACAGTTGACTCCAGGATTTATATTACAATGATATCAGTGAGGATTACGTATTAGATTTATTCAGGTTCAGACAACTTTTATTCAGCGTGTAGAAACAAAATATGGCAGAAGGAGCGCCTGATACCCGGACAATAATTTCTGGACATCGGAGAAATCACGACACAGAATTGAATACAACATTACAGACCTCAACTCATACCTTTAATGTGCAAAGTAGTTTGCAGCTGGAGGAAATAAAGAAGCTAGAACGGTAATGCAAGGCACGTGAGAGCCGAATTCGGGTAAACCTTACAAGTCTGGAAAATGTGGCAAACACCACTGGGAACAGACGCTGTCAGAAAAACCTGAGAAGTCTAGGAAATAGCAAAAGCACTAATTTGAATAGAAATTTTCCAAAGCCATTAGTCAGGTTAGCGACCTATGATGGTTCAGAACCGTGGGAAGACTTTTGAGTTCACTTCGAACCTGTTTCTGAAATTAACAACTGGATTGAAGACCAAAAATCAATGTTTTGTGGCATTAAATTTAAGTGGAAGTGCACAGACAGTACTAGCAGATTTCAAATCTTCGGAGGGGAGAATGTATCCGGAATTGTCAAATGCACTGAGCAGGAGGTTTGGCTCAGAGAATCAAACATAATTGTTCAGAGTGCCACTTAAAAATCTCACACGGAGGCGAGATCAGACTATGCCAGAACTAGCTCAGGTGGAAAAAAGCTTAATCAGGAGGGCCTACCCAAAGACCGCAACTGAACTAATAGAAACGCTGAGACGGGAGCATTTTATTGACGCTCTGACAAACGCGGACATGAGGCTTCATATTTAGTAAAGCCACCATAAAACCTTAGAAGAAGTCACAAGGTGAGCAGTTGAATTGAAGGCTATTCAAAGCGCAGATAAACAATGGGATCGTCGCATGACAAGTCAAGTTCGAAATATTGGTGTTGATGATGTAGAACAGGTATCATACCTTCGGGAGTAAAACGAATCATAGCGGGGAACGTACTAGACACAGAAGCTGCGCCCTCTTGTGCAATACTGGTACCAACAGAGAAATTCACCGAGAGGTACCAGTTATTGATTCCACCAAACTTCTTAAAACATCTTATTATGTTTATTTATCTTCTTGAGGTGGAGGAAGTTGATATGAAACTGTTGCTTTGAAGATTTTGTTTCTTTTTTCTTTTGTTGTTTTTTCTTGTTTTTGCTTCCCGTTTTGTTTTTCTATTTCTTGCTCATTTAGTTCTTCATATTGATCATATACTTTATGTATCGCATTGAGACTATTTCTTTAACGGTTCTTTTTGGACCAGTTTGAAGTCCTACCAGCTGAGGTAGTGCAGAACGATTTTGTTAAAGTCTCGATGTTTATTCAGTTTTCTCAGTGAGTTTCTCAAGTTTTTCAAGAACACCTTTTATTACTTTTTTCCTTCTTCCTTTCCATATATAACACCATTGTTAGAGGTAGTAACGGATTTCAATAATTGTTAAGAACTTGTTGCAAAATCAACTTGAGATTCTTGCCGCGCTTGTAACTTTTGTCTAACAGAATCACTCACCGAAATAAATTTCTTAATTGATGTAGTCTTTCTGGAACTAATCTAATTGTTAACGATTCTCCTACCAATTTTGTTAAATGATTTGATTTAATTCGTAGCAGCAGAGAGAGTGTGACAACGAATATGTGTTGTGCTGTCTGCTCACAAGACATATAGTACATCACCGTCTCGGTCTATAGCAAAAGCCCTCTCCCTTCCTGAAAATAGAAAGGAAATACTGGAAGGATACGAACAACCGTAACAGCATCAACAGCATCTGCAAGAAAAACAAATGGAAATATCGTCCACA
The DNA here is from genome assembly GCA_030141615.1 of Unio pictorum. Lineage (NCBI taxonomy): Eukaryota > Metazoa > Mollusca > Bivalvia > Unionida > Unionidae > Unio > Unio pictorum. The sequence continues at coordinate 5,379,724 of JARLTB010000297.1, forward strand.
TCATCATCACAACAACAACATTACGAAAATAACGGAACTAAAGATCATTGTAAATGACTGTGATAACAACCATGATGATGATAGTAATCAATCAGTAGCAATCACCGTATGTCGTGCCGCTTGATACGATTTAGTTGATTAATAACTTGACCATGATGAAAAATGGCGTTGATGATGCCACTTATTTAAAAGGATCCCAGCCATTATTTCGATACGCACACGTAAATTTTATTTATAAAATGTTCTTGTTAAAATGTACAATCCAACCTTTGAATAAACAATCACTTTTAAGTTACACCTGACAACCTCGTGACCTTGGCCTCTATGTGCACTGATAATAACAGTCACAGTAAAATGCTGCTAGACAAAATCACACCTTTGATAAGTGCTGCACAGACAGTTTAGAACTTTAAATCGCATTTGGTGAATACCGTGGTGTCTTTTGAAATAAATGGAAGATTTGTCAAACTACGCTAGTTGAATAGTAATGAATTCTTTTCCTGCGGCTACCGGTATATAACACTAATCTTTAGATGCTATAAGGTTGAACGCTAATACTGTCTATCAATACCGATGACGTCATAAAGAAGCCAAAACAAAGAATGGTCCCCTGTCGTCTATTTACATTATGGTACGAACGCAACTAAATCGTGACCTTTCCTAATGCACAATGGTCACAGATACTGTAGCTAATATAAACAAAATGGCCGAAGTTATTGGAAAAATAATAACTCTAAATGTACCATTGCACAGTTCAATGTTTTAACTGCTTTACTAGGGGAATGTGTTTAAAAAGGCATGCAGCTCTGGAACACTTCATACAAGAAATGGCGTTAGGGATAGAAATAAAATGATTATGTGAGAATTATTTAATGACAATGGCTCCTTAATACATTGGCAGTGCCACGTTTATACACTCTGTCTTAAAAAAATCTTTGCTGTATGCTACAACCCGCCTCCAAATCTGCAATCAATGGACATTTGCAATGACTGTTACGAAGAGACTAAAAATCGCTTTAAGTCACAAAATCGAGAGAGAAAAGAATAAATGCTTTACACGCTTTCTTGCTCTTATATACAGTAGATAATATTCCAAAGTTTCCCTGACATAATTAATTTACAAAATGATATTTCAGTGTAACAGTCCATATTGCCTTCGATAGATTTAGCTTTGCAAACAGACTGATAAACATTTGCATGAATTATTGTGATGAAGTTTTAGTTATTTTTATTTCTGAAAAAAAATGCAAAATTTTACTTACAAATAAATGGAAACTTTAAATAATGACAAATTCGGAAAATCAGCTCTAAGTGTTAAAGTTGTTTTTATGTTTTGTAATCAGACCTTGGATCACCTTAATGAGATACAGCTAACACCACAAGATAGTCAAGCATGGCGCATGACATGTAGACCCTAGTGATTGTGCAGTTATATTACCCGTGATGAGGAAGTATAATATAGTGTAGAAGTGATCTAATTAAACATAGTTGTATTCCTATGTAGCGGTTGTGGTTGCATCCTACTGTGTAACAGTGGTTTATTCAAACAGTCACATTTACATTACCTATGAAAAGTGGGGTGTGGGGTGTATACTAAAGTGTAACAAGATTATATTCAAACAAAGTCACAGTGTTATATTCCCTGTGAAGTGGAAAACATACTACAGTGCACCAGCACTTTGTTCAAACAATCACAGAGTTATATTCCCTGTGAAGAGGAAAACATACTACCGTGCGACAGCACTCTTTTCAAACAGTCACAGAGGTATGAGAAGTCAATCAATATTTGATTTTATGAAACGTAGACATATGTACAATCGTATGCCATGGGACCGAGTAATCGAAAGCGCTTTCTGTTTTGGATAACTGCATCTCACCTCTGTTTGCATGGGTTTGAGTGTAAGAATCTGCCAATGTGGGTATGTTAGAAAGCTTGCCAGTGGGTCAGTGGATCTTTTTGGGGTATTTCCCGGGTTCTTCTTCCTTCAATAATACTGGCCGCTATGTAGAGCCTATAGTGTGTACAAACATGGCGTTAAACCTTACAACAAGAACAACATATTCCATGGGAAGGTGGAGCACCTTGCAATAAATCAGCACTTTATACAAACTTTGGAAAATCACATGGAAATTAAAAGTCAATAAAAGATTAAAATAATATAAACAGGTTTCGGGTCAAAAAAATATGTTACGAAGTTTTGTTTCGAAAAATGGGACACATTGATATAATGGCATGAATTCCAATCTGATCCTCTATGTATTATAGACATGTATATTATGTTTTGATTGTCTAGTTCATGGGTTTTTAGCTTAAACTTCTTTACATGTTTTGTGTCAAATGAATCCAGATCCCAAATGTTTACAAACGTGTAGCCAATAAAAACTTACCAAAACGGCATGAAAATTGAATGGGGTTATTTCAATATATTAATAACATTCTTATCAATACAAGTTCTTCAATGCCAAAGTACCATATTGGACTCACAAGTTATCGATTAGAGTCACTTTGTCAAGCATGTTACATATTTCCAGAAATTGGAAGGTGATGATTGTAATTATAGTATGTTAAGCAAATTTCTTTCTTTTTGGGATTGGGAAAAACATTTTATTGAATAGTCCAAGAATAAAATTTACAAAAATAATTTACTAAAGTAGCATGATTCTATATTTAGATTAAAGCTGCTGGCAACGCAATTTTATTTAGCATATGTTATCTGGAACTGTATGATACTTTTAAAACAGAATAGATTTGGGTGGAGGTCTTTATAATGTGCTATTCTGTGCTAAAATATGTGGAAATTTAGTCCAATACAGTAGACACATATCTTTAAATTTCCTTCAATATGATGTCGTTGTGGTGAATGTAATGTCAGAAATATGAAACATCTTGAAGTGCTTTCATTCTAGCAAGAGTGGAAATCTCCTCCGAAATACAATCTAACAGATTCAAAGTACAAGATTGGCAAGGGTTGTAAAAAGGCACCATTTAACACAGGGGCTCATACAATTATCAGAGAATTACACATGGCATGAACATATTGCCACAGTTGTGCTCAACCTAGTCACTAAATTGTTAAAGGAATTAAATACATGCAAACATGTCCAATGGTTATATAAATCTCAACCCAGTAAAACAATCCAAAATTACTGACAAATTAAACAATGTTAGAACATAAGCTGTTGCCCACTTTACAATGTTCATCTGATGAAAGCATGCTATCCTATATTTTTATCGAAAGTATGGTCAACCTCTACTAAAACAATACCTACCCAAAATAGGGAAATATGAGTTTCTTCTCCTAAATCTATTTCTACCGTAAAAAGAGATTATGGCTTTCTTCTACTAAATCTTTATCTACCATAAATAGAGAGTATGGTTTACTTCCACTAAATATATTTCTGTTTGAAATATACAGTATAGCTTCCTTCTTTCACTATTTCCATATGAAGAAATATATGAGCCAAAATATCTTTGCACTAGATGGTAGTTTCAAGATTCAAGAGCCATATTTGTGTTCCAAGAACCCATACAAGGTTTCTCAAGATATAACACTTTTTTCAAACAGTCATTAGCTTTTTATGACCAACCGTAAAATTGTAGGCACTCATAACCTTTCACCAAAATAATGGCAATACTCAACACTATTCCCTGTCCTGAAAATATCAGCCATGTACAAAGCACATATTTTCTACGTTTTCATATTCTAGATAGATTGATTCTACAAGGAAAGATCGAATATCTGTGTAAATAATCATATCTCTCTTAAGCGCTAAGTAGGTCCTTCTTACAACAAAACATTGACTTTTTTGCTTAGCAGTTTTAATTTCAGTATCTGTTCTTAAAATTTTTACTATTTTGTCTGAGGCTTGCATTTCTTCCACGTGATATATGATTTGCTCGCCATGTCCCTCTAAAACAGATATCTACTTTCTCTTTAGCTATCTCATGGTTTCCCACTAAAACTTCATGTTATATCTCGTTAGTTCAATTTTAACAAGTGATAATATTGGATGTTACTTTGACAAACTCTAATTCAACTTTATATCAGCAAACAGACTGGGGAATTCTCTATATATCCTATGATATTTTCAAATTTTGTTTTCTTTAGGAGGAGGAGGGGTTAATCTCAACAAACATCTCTCTCTCTTTCTTTCTCTCCCTCTCTCTCTCTCTCTCTCTCTCTCTCTCTCTCTCTCTCTCATGACTATGTCCAACTTGATTTCTTTTTCCCCATGGTAGACCTCCAAAGTCTCGCTATCGGTTGACCCACTTACCATGGAAGGATATTGATTATTATGACAACAATTACTAACTATTAATGCACAAGTCGTATACAACTGGCTATTATTGTACTATCTCTGCTTGACATTGCTAAAGTTTATATTCGCATGCATAATTAATTCTACACCCACACGATCTCCATCATCATCAGCTGAGAAATACAGGGCGAAAAGTCCATACGATCTTCACTAGTCAACTGAAAAAGGATATGATATTCTACCTGCATCAATAACAGTTGGAGCACGACAAGGCTGTCTCGTGTCACCCACGCTTTTCAACATTTACTTAGAGCGCATCATGAGCGAAGACCTGAAAAACCACTGTGGGACAGTCTGCATTGGAGGGAGTAAAATCACCAACCTCCATCTTGCAGACCACATTGATGGGCTGGCAGGCAGTGAAGATGAGCTTGACACCTTAGTGAAGAACCAGGATGAAACATTTTCCAGATTTGACATGCCGAGAAGACAAAGTGGATGACAAATAGTGGCAAAAAAATCTCAACCATGATTAAAGTCAGAGAAAAGGAACTGGAAGCAGTGGGTCAATTCAAATATCTTGGTTCCATAATCACGGAAGAGGGATCAAGAACAGAAATGTTGTCATGAGCAGTACAAACAATGACAGCTATGTCAAAGCTAAGACCAACCAGGAGAGATAAGAATATATGTCGGAAAACTAAAATCAGACTATTGAGAGCACTAGTCATCTCAATCGTTTTGTATTCATGTGAGTCCTGTACCCAGATAGCAGAATTACAACGATGAATTCAGGCACTTAAAATGAGATGCTACAGAAACATGGACCACATCACAAATGAAGAAGTGCGTAACACCATCAGGCACAAAGCAGGTTATTATGAAGACCTGGTTAGATGTTCAGCAACAGAGTGCCTCAACGACCACTCTAGGTCAAGAGACTGATGATGATGATGAAGATGATGATCAATAATTATCTTGCAAATCTGCTAGAATTAGCGTGGCGGTACCCTTCTCGACTGCATTTATCATCACGTTCAAAGCGAAGATACTGGATGTCAACTAAAATTTGGATACTCCAACTGAGCACCTTCGAAAAAACAGGAAGTCATTAGTTTGGTTCTTGTTTATTGATTTTGTAGATGAAAAGGTCTCGAGTTTACAACTGAACGCGGGTTTGTATTAATACGCCAAGACTCTGTGTTGGATTGCGAATGATTGTTAGAAACTATAGACATCGGCGTTCGATTCAGTAGCAGATGACATAAACTGGAGAGTCGAAAAAGTGACATGAAGAAAGGATTTTCATTGAAAAAATCACGGTAGTGCATACATGCAAGTTTGAATAGCAGATGCAAGCTATTGGCCGATAATATATCTGTATTGTTTATACTTTTTAAATGTTTTTTTTTTCATGTATAAAGTACAAAAAGTATTCTTGTTTCCGTTAGTAAAATGAAAAACTCTGCAACTGTCACTCCCTTCTAATTTATACACAGTATAAATTGTGTATAGATTTTAGAAGGAGAGGGATGTTTTCAGTAACTGTCTTTTTACTGAGAGAAATGAGTGCTCGTACCGAATACTGATTGTGTAGACTTTATTGGCAATCTCTGTCTCCAGAGTCCATCCCCGTTTGTGCTGCCCCAGCAATGTAACTTTTTGAATCATTTACTTTTTCAAAAGGAAATTTGTATTCGTAGAATTATAAAAAAAAACACATTTACATTTAAAATCCTAACATGTGGAATATCTGATTTGATTATTTTTACTTGAATTATGTGTCTGATAATTGTTTGCTTAAATTATGTGTCTAATCATATTGTACTTGAATTATGTGCCTGATTTTTTAAAACTTAAATTACGTGTAACGTTATCTAAAGCATCGGTCTCCTTGTCTTTTCGTTTTAACTGAACATCTAATATTTTAGCCTACTTTGGGTAGGTCCCGGTCCTGTCGATAAGGCCTGTTTTAGAGACAAACGTCAGTTTTTATATGCTCATTTATCTTTTTTAGTTTCACCTAGCAAGTATGTCAGAGGTAGCTAGTTAGTTATAGGTTGCGAAAATCGATCGTTTCCAATGAATGACTCACGCGCTTGATCCAGGGGAATAACGCAAAAACTAGGGCCTATATTAGTTGCATATATTATTTTGCATTTTCATGCACTGTTGGCGAATGCATGATTATATGGCTGGGATATCAATAATTTCAAGTTATTAGGTATGGTCCGAAAATTTCATTGGAGTTGGGGTGGTTCCTGTCTTGACAATAAGTTGCATACATTAATTAATTTGTCTTTCCGTGTTTATTTGGGTATAGAGTGATAATATCAAAAGTTTCAAAATTGCTGTACAGGGGAAGGGATGGAATGCTTTGTAAGCGCCAGTTATATGTGTATATTTCTGTTTGCATGTCGGAAAGGTCTGTGTTATGGTTGTTAGTTGGTGATCTCAATAATGTGTTACCCGGGGGATTCGTTTTTTTGGAAGGTGGGTATATACATCGGTCTATCACCTCACGTATTTGTATAAATATGGCATGAGTTACTTTAAATGTATGTAAAATCACCATTACTCCATTAGCCCAACTTCAGTCTGAAAGAATTAGGGGATTTTTTTTTTGTTCGTTTTTCAAACTTATTACTAATATTTTGCAGCAAGCAGCAACAGTAATAGTTGCAAAACAGTACAAAGTGGCATTTATAACATGCAAAAAAAATAATATTTTAAAATTATTTTATACTATTTGTATTAGTTGTAGTTAACAATCACGTATGATAATTAATAGGAGTTACTTGAAACTTACGTTAAATCACATCTACCCCTTTAACCATACTTTATTCTGATGAATGTTTATAATTTGTTAATCAAAAGTGTTGTTTATAGTTCATTCTGCATATCATAGCTAAATGTTCCTATCTTTAACTCGGTAAATATTCAGGTCATCGTCTGTAACAGAATTGTTACCGAGTGGATGGTGGATTAAATGAACAACACAAACACAATATGTGAAAGATAATGTAAATTTATGAAATAAATTATTAATGAAAAATAATGATGTATCAACACAATAACTCATGCGTTCAACCCACAATCACATTCCACAACCATTCGCAATTCAAAAATAAATTAAATATTAATACAAAATAAACACAGATCCAAGGAATCTCCTGGACTATACACAGATCCAAGGAACCTTTACAAAAGTTATATTAACGCAAGTATAAATTGCGATAACAAATACAAACATCAAACTATACTATCGCACGTATGGATTGCGACAACTAGCACGAACATAAACATGTATTTAATCAAGTTGCTAACTTTTATTGAGATTCATGTAATCCCTTGAAATACTACTGTGATTCGAAGTAACTATGTGTAATATAACAATGTATTCAATTGTAACTACAATTGCAACACACACATGTGTCTCGACCCTACGATTCACCAACTATTGAATCGCCGCCCAGCTTCTCCGAATACCTAGGGTTGACTCAATACTTTTATCGATCACTTGCCTTTCACGGATCCACCACAGTTATACATACAGACAGCATACAGCATCTACTAGAACCAACGGTCCCAAATACCTAGATGCCACCCCGGATGCTTACACATCTAGACAGCTCTGACACCCGGACGTTTAGACTTCTAGATTTCCGGATATTCACACATCACGACAGATGTAGACGGACAGACAATCCGACAGACAGACAGTCAGATACCTCAATTCGATCGCACAATTAAACAGCACAATCACGGCACAATCAATCACATTCAGCTACAATTCAGAGACATTCAGAGACGTTCAGCTACAATTCAGAGACGTTCCGCTACAAATCAGAGACGTTCCGCTACAAATCAGCTACAATAAAGAAACCGAACTAATAATAGTTGTTTCTAAAACAATCTACAACTTAGATTACGCTATTGCATTTAAAGTCTAATAGTGACTAGTAATTCCAAATATTCCACGTTTTAAATCTGCATTGTAATAAAGGCATCATTACATGAAATGATAAACTGAATAAAATTCACAATAAAACAAAATATAAATTTAACACTCACCCCTTTGGCTGGAGAAAGAATGACGAGCTATCTTTCCTGTGAAAAGATACTTTTGGACCCGTAATATTATCAGAAATATTCTGCCTTATATATCCTCAAATAGGTGAGCAGAATTAACAGCAAAATTCCCGTGCAACCCGTGATTCTAATGTTCCTGACTTCAAGTGATTCGTAGTCAGGCACATGAAAATCGTTACACGTCGCTTACCTTGAAAAAAAACATTTATTCACCCCAGGTAACGCATGTACGACGAAACAAAAAATGGTGAGATTAGTTTGTAATTAAAGAAGAAATAAATTCAATTTTCGCCTAATTCTGTGACATCGTCATTCAATGTTGCTAAAAATACGTATATATGTATATAAAGATGTGTAAAAATGCATATGGCATTGTATACTAAAATTATGTATGTCTATATTTTATGGCAACATGTAATTGTCTTAGGTCAGAAAAAAGATAGGAATATATATATATATATATATATATATATATATATATATATATATATATATATATACAGATGTATGTAAATTTATTTGGCATTGTTTACTAAAAGTATATATCAGTATTTGTTTACTCCGTATCCTGATGAAAGTTATTTTTTATCTACAGCCGGCCGAACACCCAACTACAATGGCGTTGTGGTGATGGAAGACAAGCTGCTGGTCGTAGACTACGATCAGAGCAATCTCCAGCTTTTCAATCGTCATGACGGCAAACTAATTACATCACACAGACTGGAGTCCCGTCCCACTGATACCTGTCTTATTAACAAGACGGAAGTCGCTGTGTGTTTGGTAGACGGTACGGTTGTAATCCTGTCTTTGAAATCGATAGATGACAAAAAACTGGTCAAAACGTTAAGGACAAGATTTATTGGATGTCACTCTTTGGCAAAATTGAATGCAGACAAACTCGTTGTCAGCGGTATGAAATAAGACGGAATGATGAATTGGGGCATTTTATCGATTACCGATGGACATCTGGACCCATCACACGTCATCTGTCAAGGCACCTTGACTCACATGGCCATAAAAGATAATATGTTATACATCTCGTGTCTGACAGGTGACTCCAATACTAAAGGTGTTTATGCTTATGATGTTTTTAATCCACACAAAGAAAGGTTTTTGTATCGACACCAGGAATTAAGACCGGGGTCAATAATGACTGACAAGGATTGTGTGTACGTGTGTGACAGGCACGCTAGTAAAATTCATCAGCTGACATACAGCGGTCAACTAGTGACCATACACAAAGTGTCATCAAGTCTGGATAAAATATTTTATGATGACCAGCATGAATTATTGTACACCACAAGCCTTGGAAGTAATGTGATAACTATTTACAAAATGGAGTCTTTACATCAACCAGGTAATTCTATTTTACATCACACCACAACGAAACAGACATACTTGATTTATTTACATTTCCTAATTCATATCTTTGCCCCAAAATATGATTGATGAATATTGTAGTCATAACTTTATTGTAATACAAACATGTATAACAGATGTAAAATAAAATAAAAGTGGAATAAATATTATTTTATTATTCTGGGAGTCTGAAAATATCAAGTTCGTCGTGCATGGTCATATTTACCGATTTATAATATAAATATAATATTTCTGTTATTTTAAATATTATTACAAATTGTATTATAGCCATTTCTATTCATTAATGATTGTTAAGTCGTCTGCGCGTTGGTTGTAACTTCATAATTTTCATATAAAATTATTCAATCTGTGTGGACTGTCACAATGATTGCTTATCTGCTAAACTCGCATCATCACCAGTTCGGGACAATGCACATTGTTCCCAGAAGGTGGCGCTTTCATTGATAAATCTTTGGAGACGACATGTCATTGCGCGCGATATGTGCGCGACCGGATCTTGTTCCGCGGTTACTAGCGTCTAAAATTCCCACATATTTTGTGTAGATAGCCGTCAAGTTTATTGAGCAGGGCGAGGGAGATGGGGGTGGATTTATCAATGAACAAAGGTTAAATCGGAAAACAAGATAGCTTGATAGTTAAGTTTATGAAAGCTATATAAATACTATTTTGGATATTGTACTGGATACATTGCGGCGCGCTATATTTACTACGATCTCTTCATTTTTTTGTTGAAGGATGCAATGTTCTTATATTGCAAAACCGAAACAGTCGATGCTGAAAATGGAGTTAGTCCTTAGATGAATGAATATGGCGAAAGATTATAGAAATAATATTGTAAAGTACTAATATTGTAAAATAACGGCCGACATTTGTATTAAAATTAAAAGTTGGATGTGAAAATAACTTTTTATATTGTTCGTGACACACGAGCTTGATCTTAAAAAAGAAATACCCTAATGATCTGAAGAAAAAAATCAGAGAGAGAGTGACAAAAATGTCTTAGAATACCCACATGACCGTTGTAGCATATGACGATCACTATCGTGCTATATGGTTAAACATTTACATGTGTACATGAGATTTATTTAACCTTGCAACATTAATTTGAAATACATTTCTAATTGTCTACATTACATATTTTTGTTCAAATGTTGTCATTATGTAGATCATTCAAATAGAGCTTAAAATATTTGCTATGGTGAGGACAGTTTTGTATATGATTAATACATTTAGGAGCATTTTCGTACCTGTTCACAAAGCAGAGTTACTGCCACATGGCTTCATATTGCTTCAAATTTGCCCATAAATTCTAATTGCACTGTATAATATTTTGTTTTAAAACACCACTGTATATTATAGGTATTCTATAATTAAAGCTAAGCTTTAAAGTAATTCAACTTCAAAATATTTAAAGAAATTTTAATTATCTTTATTTTTACCTGAGTCATGGATGTAATTTGTTAATGACAAGATGCAGATTGGCCTTGCTTGCTCTTTTTGTCGTTTTCACTTCCATCAAACATAAATTGGAAATTACAAAATAGCATAAATGTGTTGCAAAAAAGTAAGTACTATTTAGCCTACTCTGACAAAATTGACTGTCCCTATTTTAATACTAGTCAATATAAGTGCACTTTGAACTAATTGTATATTTTTGATCTGCTACTGCCTTAGATGGTATCTGTTTGTAATAATTACCACATGTAAATAATTAATTGTATTATGGGAAAGTAGTATAAGGGTATGCCAACATTTCTCAGCATTGTGCATGTTGAAAATGTAAATAACTTCACCATAAAACCTGCCTATCTTTCAGAAACATAGTAAGTGTAGAGCATAATCTTATTAGTACTTGTTGAGTCTGCTATATAACAGTAGATCTCTGTTTTAATCGTATTTGATATTTAAAAGTTGTGGTTAAATTTTCATTTGTGCAATTGGACACCAATAAAATGTGTATGATGAGTTTTATTTGCAAAATATTTGTTAATGTTGCAGACATGGATAACAATGATATAGCTTGAATACTCTGGTTTAGCTATCTAAAGTTTCAGGTTCATAGTTCTTTTTAAAAACATCTGTATCATTGTTGATAATATACATGTATATCTACATAACTAATCCATTATATGAACAGGTGTTCCAATAGAAATTTTGAAAATGGATGACAGATCCATCCAACTGTTTAAAGAGGCTCTGAAAGATGGAATGGAAACTGTGCACAGCATACGTATTATGGTTGTTGGACACATGGGTGTGGGCAAGACGACCCTAGTCAAGCGCCTACTTGGAGAGGAGGTAAACATTAAAGAGAGACATAGTACAGAGGGCATAGATGTATATGTCAATTGCTGCGATGTTTCTTTGTCGACCCATGAATGGACAAGGCGAACAAAAGGTATGTGGGCGTACATACTTATTAATAATCTACCTCTCTGTATTTATGCAAATGTCAGAAGGTGAAATGTATCACGTTTAACTATTTTATGTTCATCCATCTCTATTTCACCTTCTTCACAATATCAAAGTTTTCCACCATCTAATGTTACCAAATTTTGTAAGTAGCTTGCATTTTGGGCAAGGAACAAACATAATTTATTAATTTCTGGTTTAGAAGGTTTAACACCAGGATCAAGGTTACATGGTTAACAGAATGACACTTTTCACACAGCAATGACAGATTTTCAAGAGGTTGTACTTTAAGGAGTAATTGTTCCTCCTTATTCACTACTTTCACATATACACAACAAGGTGGAGTTTTAAAGTCTTGATATTTTTATTACGAGTATTTGGTATGTTAGCACGTTGCGTATGTGTTGTATTTAATTATTGTACTTTTAATATTTTCGTTTTCCTCCTTCATTTACTTGCTCAAATATATATATTGTTTGCATCCTGTATGCAGCCTTGGTATAATTGTCTGGGGGTTCAGGTTAGAAGTTTTGTATGTGCTCACGTTTGTGCCCACCTTGTTGTGCCCATATATGTGTGTATGTGTTTAAGTTATCATTCTTAAGCATGGCTATAAAAATAATGGCTGGTAGTCCACTAGCTCAAGGCAAGTAAATTTTTCAGTATTATATATGTAATATCTTTCTATTCTGTCATTGCATATTTGCACAGATTTCTTTACTGCTTTCAAGCTTTGTAGTCCTGTACCTGTATGACCTTGAAGAGAACAAATATGCAAAACTGAAATTCGCTTAAACTTTTTATATACTTTGCTATATGTATATGGTTTATTTTCTGAAATATGTAAGTATCATTCTTAATCGTTACAAAGAAATTTATTTTTTAAAAGGCCATTTCTTCCTTTCTATCTTAAATAATACAATGCACTCCTACCCTTAAAAACAGAGGTTGCAACGTCATTTGAGACACTGTGTACACAGGCATTGTGTTGATAATGAATTTAGGAGAAAACACCCCGGGAGAAGCATCCTGAGTACTAATTCTGAGATATCGTCACATGGTTGTTAGGGTTTTATTTATTGTTGTCTTTCTTCAACTTAATAACTTATTATTAAATCTATAAAATTTGTAACTTGTCAACTTTTCCATTTGATCAACTCGTCTTTCTCTACTTAACGAAAATAAGAGGTATCTGTGCATTTGACTAGTTTTGTATATGAAAGGGCTCCAACCTAATAACGAATGATACTTGAACTCGATAAAAAGCAAAATTGACGCCTACTCAGGTAGCATGGTCACTACTGAATTCAACATAGTTTAGTTTATTTCTTATTTTTTGTTAGTGTTCGTAATTGTATTATTTCTCAATAAAACAAACTATTTATACTTGAACGAAAAGTTTTTAAAATATTTAACTTCTAAATTGATAATGCAAAATAATCAGGATTACGTTATTTTATTATATATAACAACAAGCGAAATTGTGTTATCTTGAAGACCTTTTGTAACTGCTAGATGTACTTGGGACATTATTACAAAATCATCTTCAACAAATTTATATGTCACGTTCTAACCCTGGTAAAAGCGAAAATATATTTCACATGGTCCGAACCAGCTTACATGTTTGTAGAATCAGTCAGATACCTAGGCCGGATCAATCAGCAAATTGTATCGAATCAGCCTGGTCTGAATTTAAGAGTAATTACCACATTAATTAATAATGTTAGTATAATATTTGTATCAGTCAAGAAAGTAAACAGCAACATTTGTTTAAATTTTTTTTTTCGTACTATTCCGGTATGTGTTTTAGGAAATGTAACGAGATTATATGAACAGACTTTCAATTATAAGTGAATTACTTTTTCATTATCGTCACAAACAAGATGAATGCAGCATATAATCATGAATATTTATTTAACAATGCACAGACACTTATTCCTTCGTTTTCGAACATATCTCACAAGTGAAATAAACTTCCTTATTTTTCTTTTGTTTTTTTGTGTCTGATTTCATTTTAGTTTTCCTTCCAAAACCTTCTGGAATTGTATAGGTATAGGTTTGCTATTATTCACACAATTTTGGGGGGCTGGTGGGGACAGACAGATGTCCCCTCTACATTTTTTTTGTTGATGTGTCCCACCTCCCCGGCAATATGTAATTTGGTGGGTTTTATAAATATATTTTTTCATCCATTTTTTAAATTTCCGTTTAGTTAGTTAAACTTTGATGGTTTTAATTAATCCTTAGTGTTTCTATAGGGTTGATCATCGAAGTAGGTTTATTCACCCAATCTCAAAAGTTATCCCTAGTTCATTTTGTCAGACTTGGATAGAGGTCACCTGTATCCCAATTATGCTATTTATTATGTTGTTGCTATATATATATATATATATATATATATATATATATATATATATATATATATATATATATATATATCACATACATATAGTACCAACATAAATAATTTTTTATATACATTAATTTGAATTTTGATTTACCCTAAGTATGGTATACTATCTTCGTTTAGGGGAAAAAGAGAAATTTATTGTTTTAATCTTTGTATTTCTTCCGTGGCGTTCCTCACATTGTCTATTTAATTTATATTCAGTTTGACTATGCTCGAGTTGGGCTTCATATATTTTTCAAATTAAAATTGTACTTTTTCCAACTTGAGTTGGGTCATCTCTTATTTTTTTATATTTATTTAGTCCTTTCAAAGATTTTCCTAAATTGTTTAAGGTACCATTATGGGTTCTATGTGCAGTACAGGAGCCACCCAGTGATGGTATAGAAGAACAAAGTATTATATATGTTCCGTTATTTTTTATCCTAAAAGATTAATTGGCAATGCATTTTGATAGACACTTAACGTATATGTTTTAGTCGTACAGTTTAGAGCTGCATATTTAACCATCTTGTTTCTACTTGACACTTCACTGCACAAACTGAATACGACAGTTGTATACTTTAATCATCTGAAATGACGTCACCTCCTGTTTGAATAGAAGGGAGCTAAAACAATCAAGGCAGGGTCCTTCCGTTTTATCTTGGAATACAAGACAGAATTTTTTGATGAAATATAATAGCAAATACAATACTAGATGCAAATATGAAAATAGTCGGAATAGCTTATATACACAAAGTGCTAAATATCCTTATATACATAAAGTACTAAATATCCTGATATTTACAGTAAAAATATGCAATTCCGTTAAGTCAAGTTTGTTTCGTTTTTGCCATGGCAGATCAATATTCAAACGTTTTATTTAACATTCATTAATATATAAATTCTAAATGTATTTCACATTTTCTTATCTTGTTTTTATTGGTTTGGTCCCTCATAGCGAGTATCCACTAGTGTCAAATGATTACAGAATTGAATGTGTTTCTGTTAACCCAATAGTACATGTATGTTGATTGTGTTTTGTAAATATTCAAAAAGAATTTTTAAATAGGGTTTAGTACACTTAAATGTCATGTTCAAACCCTGGTAAAAGCGGAAATATATTTCACATGGTCCGAACCAGCTTAAAAGTTTTTAGTTATTTAGTACACTTATTTATTCTAGTGTAACATTAGCTCATAATATATAATAAACATTACTAATTACTACAAGGGAGATCCTTGTAGTAATGTGGTGATGGCAGGTGGCTTCTCTGTCCACCCACTTCCACCACAATGGCCATTCCCCTCTTTCCCATGTTATCTTTCCTTATCAAATTATGCTATTGTGCTTCTAATAAGTGTAAAAGAAAAATGAAAATAAAACAAGAAACAATTAGAAATTAAAACAACTAAAGAGCATTTAGTTGCAGGTGTGTATGTACTGCATAATTCATTAGCTCAAATATTCAGTAATGTGTTATTGTACTCCCATGTTCATATTTTTAAAATGTTCTTTTTAAAATGGCCTTCCCTTTGGAAAGATACGTTAGACATGTAACAAAGGTATCACGCCATTATTCGCTCCTTACTCGATATTCACACACAAACATATACACACAATTGTTCATACACAAGTTCACTTGCGGCAAATTGTTACCTTGGAAGAAATTCATCTAATTTCTCATCCGATGCCCACCTGAGCGTCTCTGCCAATTGGTAACTTCTTTAAATCAATTGAACCACATCTTCCAACTCTCTGTTACGATAAAGGATGGTAATTTGGGCTTACTTCTTTGATAATTTGCACTATATCATAAGATGTATAGACCAATTCACTATCTGATTACAAACTCCCCATCTGAATATTTATTTGGACAGGTCCAGACATTTTAGTCCTTGTCTATGAGGATTGACTTGTCTCTCTTGGTTCAGAGCGATTATTGTCATCACTTGTTCCAATATTCTCAACAGGTCTGTGATATATAATGTTTTGATCTCTCTGAACTTTCATTCCAATAACAATAATTTTCTACAAGCTGATTGCTCCTTATCTGCATTGCGCATAAGTGTTTTCTAATTTGGATAGTACCTTCTTTTCCATTGCTTTCATATTTTTGGCAAAGTCCACATCCGGGGTAGGTTGTTCCACACACTATCAAGAATGGACTTAGCAAATGCGTGGCCCGATTTGGATCATTTGGCAGATCCTTCTGGATGCATGCACCGTGTCCCCTGTAATCACTGCATTTGGAAATAAACTTTTCAACAAGTTAATTTAACATTTTCTTCCATAGCTAATTACTGATGCGCAGGGAAGTAGGACTGTTACTAATGTCAACTCATCATTTATTAAAATGGTTGTCTATTAAATGATCTTGCATCCGTCATCATTGTACACATTTAAAATTAGCATTTTTTAACAAAACCATTATCTAATGTAAAACAAATTTATTAGACATTTCTGATTTTATTGTTGTGTAATTTTATGTGTGTGATCTTTTAGGGTCTAGAAATTTATATACATATTGATTTTATTGAAAAATGGTTTCCTTTTAGTGAGATATTTAATAGCCTAATAATTATATTCTGATCTTATCAAAATACAGTTGAATGAGACTGTGGTATATTTTATTTAACTCAGTAATTTTTAATTTGAAGATCTTATGAATGAGTTTTTGTCAGCGAGTCTCTGAATATTCTGGAAATTAATGAATTTCATAAGTGAAGAGTCCAGGACTCCGTATCATAAAGTTTTGTTGAGAGGATTTAATTTTGGAGTTATTTTATTTTTATATTTCCTGCTCTGATGAAGATTTACTTTAATAAATAATTGTGACGGGCACTGGCTATGGTTCAATTTTAAATGACCTTTGCAATTCGTAATCAATGTTTAGTAATGTTTAAGGTAAAGTTTTGCATTTTAATTTATGAACAGTTATTGTCAAAACTTGTGATATCATATTTAGTTACTACGACTTACATTTCACGTGATTTCCATCATGATATTTAATGTTGTTTTCATCATTATGTTTAATATTATGTTCATTATCATAATTTATGTTATTTCCATCATGATTGTTCATGCCAGGTTCATTATTTTTTTTCATGTTATACCCATCACTATATTGTATGTGAGGTGATTTAGAATGAACAGGTGTTGCAAATGTCTTTATATATTTCTTGTTTAAGAAATTCAAAAATATACCACGGTCACATGCACTTGACTTGTGCTATGGATAAATAAAGCACCTACCTACCCTAACTTTAAAACCAGTGCTATAGGAAACAAACATATGTTTGCACCTTAATTTAGACTGCCATGAAATTGCAGCAATCGGATGGGGGTTTGGTTGTTTGATCTTTATGTAGAGAGTGCCATTGATCTGTTGTACAATATGGCAACCACAGTACATAACTTGAAATGGTTCTAAGGTGGCATTCTTCTGTTTTGTAATTTATATTGGGTTGGAATTTTAATGAAAAACATATCCACGGTTTTCATCATTGATTGTACTGGCTTGTATACAACTTGATCTTACTTCAGATGTGCACCGTTGACAAAGACTTAGCTCCACCTGGTCATTTTCACTTCCTGGACTTCAATGGACTTCAATGGTAAATTGTAAGAATAGAGCAGATAACTGCTAATAGCGGACTTTAAATTTTTCAGGCCGATATTTTAGTTTAAGGGAGAGTCATTTTAGTAAGTAAAAAAGACTAGACCAACAAATAGTTTGCCACCTTTTCTTTAATTTTCACGGGCGGCAGTCAAAAAGAAAGGTGACGAACAAGTTGTTGGTCTAGTAAACGACATGAACATGAAACTTCTTATGAAGATTCAAATAGCACAGGTTTGTGGATTTCACTATATACACACTGACAGACTCTAGTACATCATACCTACCTGGCCTGACCCATGTGTACACACAAGAAATATACTTATGCTCCTATACTTACAATCGTATACTCGTTATTACCACTATGAAAACAACGTCTTATGGACAACGTTCTTTTTCATACCAGAGCCCGACTCACCTTTCTTGAATGCAAGAACAAACTTAAAGAAAAATGTTTCCTACCTTAAATATCTTCAGCATTTTTTTGTACAGAAATGTGAATACTGAACTTCATTTTTATATTTGCATATCAGACCCCTTATTTCATTGTGTCCGCTCCACAACTCCAGATCGGAAACTTTTCCTACCGTTTTTCAGATTTTAAATGGTAAACATGATGTGTTATTGAGAAAAATGAATCTACAAAAGGGTGCTCAAAAGAGGTCAAAATCTTTGTGCCAATGTGCTTAGTTTGCAGAAGACTAAAAGTCACCAATACCTAATCAATTATACATATTTCATGAATTTTATGCACATGGACAAAATAATTGCCAAATATAACAAATGTTACATACTAATTATATTAAGTAAATATTAATCCATTTAATTGATGCCTCTGCCATGGAGGTATTGACAAGAGATTTGTGATGTGTAGCTTGGTATTAACTCCTCAACTGCAACACTTGATCTTGTAGTTACTCTGCAGGAGCATGGTTGCACCATAACATTTAGTGGGGAAACAAACCATTATATGTACCGTATTATGCTTTCAAATTTTATTACAACTTGATATCCTAATGTAAAGCATAATTAAGCTGTATTCAGTGTTCCTTATGTTTTCAGAATCAAAACAGGATTATAAACTGCAACGCCTTGACAAGGTCCTAAATGAGAATTACCAAACAAGGGGAAGGGATGTTGATTCGGAACCTGATGCAAGCTCTAATCAAAGGGAGACAACTGATGGCAATCCTTTGAGCCATGTAGCTGACGATAACATGAATACAGAAGTACTATATTGCCGTTCTCAACAGCGGAATGTGGGCCAAAATCTTTCATTTACACATAGTCTACAAACAAAATCATGTTCCACTGTAGTTCAGAGAAGTCTCACTCAGTCTGAAACAAACACAATTCCTGGATCAGAGCTTGGAGAAAATGTTGCCTCTGAAAATTACAAGATGGATCCATTAAGGGAAATGTTAAAATTGTTGCCACAAAATCCCAATAAAGCAAAACAAGATATAAGCAAACAGGCGCATTTAACAGTATTGGACTTTGCAGGCCAATATGCCTTTTACACGACACACCAAATGTTTTTGACAAGACGAGCCATATACCTCTTAGTTTCGGATGCCAGTAAAGAGGTCATTGATCTTGTAGAAGACGATTTTTACTTTGACAGTGAGGGCATACTGAAATGCAAAGTTCATGGTGAGTTCTGTGCTATTTCTACATAACCAAAGTACACCACAAAGTGTGTCATTTTTGTTCTAGATTTGCTATTGCTTTACCATTGGTATTATTCTTCTATGAGTAACAGGTTTTCGCTCAAACCAATGATTTATAAAAATAATTTTATCAGAATTTCGTAAGGTAAAATTGCACGCAACAACAGTATTTTGTTATACTCAATTGCTTTAAAAAATTAATAAACAGTTGACTTACTAGTAAAGAAATATGTAACACCTAATGAAAATGCATATCCAGTGAAGCTGGTGGAGGTCAATTCTACAATTACGAAATTGAAGGATAAGAATAAAAGTAAATTAGTGTTGCTAGGAACATTTGGTCTTATTTGGAATTGAGGCTTACATATTTTATTTTAAATTTAGGTAAAAGAAACAACATTGTCAGGGACTGAAAGTGGGTATTGGTTATAAAAATAACTTGCCAATAAGTACATGTACTTCATTCTGACATTGTTTACATAATCAATGATGTTTTGTATTTTGACTTTTTCAGACGTAGTTCAGGTCTGGATGAATTCCATACATTCCTGTGCACTACCTGACAAGGAAAACTTGAATTCTGCAAATTCCCATACGTCGTCTTACAAAGTCCTCCCACCACCAGTGATTTTAGTGGGGACACACATTGATCAACTTCCACAGGTACGTCAGTAACAACTGGACGTTTTAATGTATTGCATAATATTACCTTATTATGTCAATAGTAGAATTTTTCTTGAGTGCATGAAGATGCAGTATTATGAGTGTCAGGAACAGGACAGCTATTTATTTGCCTTGGTTCTTGATTTACACAAGTCTTACTTTATTCAAGCCATGCAGGTTTTTTAAGTTGCCTAGTACTGGAATATATATGTATCCATTTTTAATAGCATCAATATCACAAATTTGGTCAGGTACGCACTCCAAAACTGTTTTCTTGAAAGATACATTATAGCATGCTTACAGACACCAACACATTAACCCCTGGAGCTTTGTGCTGTTTTCGCATGAAGTGCGAGTAGGAAATACAATTTGGGGTCTATTTCAAAATATATCCCAATACATTGACTTCCAAACAAGTATTCATTAGCCTTATGCTTAGTTATGTTAAAAACATTGTTTTCCATTGAATATTTTGCTCGCATTTGATCAGAAGGGAAAGAGTTGGATTTTTATTTTTATTTTTTCGCTATACAGACCAATCACATTTTCGTATGGAGACCACACTTTATTAAAAATGCCCACCTTATCCTTTCTTGCCATAGACTGTGTGCAGTTCAGACCTGTCTGATCTGCCTTAAATCTTAGGTAAAACAAGTCTAAAATCTGGACACAAAATCGGACTCTGACCACTCTCAAATGTTGAGTGAGGAAACAAAATGAATCCAAAATGTTAGGTTTTTCAATCTGTATTTTGTAGTGCAATTAAAACGTCCAGATTTGTTGGCGTCATTGTAGAGCTAAATCTGTCTACCTTTCATTAATACCACTTCAGTGTATCATACATGACTTTGACAAAGCTTGGCAATAGATTACTGCCGCATGCACCGCAAACGTGGCGCCAGGGGTGATGAACGATGAACAATTACAAATTACTCTTGATGTGAAATCCTAGGAAATTGCATCATAAACTTTCATCGCATGCAAGTATACATCCATGATAGACAAAAACTCAAGGGCGCGATCAGAAAGTCATTCGCGGGAACAATCAAGGGAAGGAGGATATAGTCATCGATGAATTCGGCAATGATCTCTGCTGACACAACACTAGCGAGATCAACTTCAACGTGATCATGTCACTATGATCTCATGTACCCAAGATCCGATCTTAAACTATGTTCACTCATGTAGTTCTCTAGAACATCTCAAAGAAATTGTATCGAGGAAAACTCCCGAAGATATCAAGTGCAATATCAAAGATATCGTCGAGGATCTCGTCGAGGAAAAAATAAAATGTTTCACTGAAAATCTCCAGTAAATTTTAATAAGTTCCTTTATTACTGACTATAATTATTACTGTAATTTCTTTATTTCCGTGATTATCATTCATTATAATTTGTATCCCGTGATTTCCGCCATGATTTTTTTTAAAATTTACTTTCAAATATATATGAGGGTTCCAACTTATCTCACCGCCGATGACAAAAAAAAAACAAAACAGCGTTGCACATGTTAAACGACCCGTCGAGGTCGCCACCGAGTGCAAAATTGGATTATCCAGGTTGTATAAAATATGGGAAAGAAACCAGTTTCTGCTACAACTCAGAGCTCCGCTGAAAAATTCCCTAAGGCTCAAAAACACTACCGAGCTAACAAACGAAAAATCCGAGAAGATATCGCCGAGCTAAAAAAAGATGACTGAGTTGATTGCGTTGCGAGATCAATTACGGATCAGCGCGGAGAGAAACGAGGTTGATTATAAATAAGAGATTTCCACGTTGAAAATCGCCAAAGAGGAATATTATAACATCGACGTGGATTTACAATAAAAGAGATAGCGAATACGTGACCGAAGTCACAAAACAACAAAATAATAATAAAGTGTTAACGGGTCATTATAAAAAAATCTTACCGCGGAGAATAGTAAACTAGGAACGCAGAACGAAATATAAAATATGATATTGAATATAACCGGGAGATACAATCACTCAACAGAGATGTGAACAAATATGAACAAGATCTCAAAGCGTCGAAAGTGACTATTCTTCATTAACACAGAAACTTTTTTCTAATTCCTTCGAGTTGGAATCTATGCGAATCTCCATTTTTATCCGTGACACCTCAATAAACTATTCGTCGAGGTACTTATAGATGATTCGATTTCGTTCCCTGGCGATAATTTTCATTACCCGGTACTCGGATTTATACGTCGGGAGAAGCGTTGTTTCGCGGTGGTGAAATTTTTTATATTCGTCTGTGTTGAAAGTAAACGTAACACTGTTGTGGAGATTTTGTACACTATCAAGCTCGGATTTCAACTCGTCGATATTTTCATCGTTTAAATGTTTTCATAAAATGTTTCACTGTGAAACTTACCACCTCTGCCGCGGGTTTTATATCATCGTTGAGAGTTTTGAGTATTTTACACAACGAAATAAATCTCTGAGCTCCCAAATCTTTAATAATTATAAGATAACACTGCTGTGAAAGTGTTCTAAAACTTTCCCACTCGTTGAATAACGGTAAGTTATTATGATTTTGTTGGTGTTCCTATCCTTGCTCAGAATATCACCCTCGCTGTTATTAGTTTCTTCGGATAGTTTTTGATTTCGGGATCTCGAATTTTCGGCAACCCCACCATAATATTTAACTTATTGTACCTTTCCGTTAATTCGCTCTGGGTCATTATTACTTTGGCCCTGAGCTTCATCGACGGATATTTCGCATGTGGATACCCACATATCTCTTTTCTGCAGAATTTACAACTAGTTGTGGGTCCAATTGATAGCCATTTGCAATTGTTCATTATATATAAATATTTTATTAAAAAATTTATCTTAATATTAATAATGAAGAGAATTTCGAAAATTGTCGTGATAACCCTTAATTGGCAACGTAAAGTTTTTGACTTAGATGACCGAAAATAACCTCGACCGTGGATGTGAAGAATCAGCAACAGTATAAACCACTTCAAAGTGAATTTCGAGAAGACGGAGAAGCTTCTGTTTGGTCGACGTATCGAACCCCCGGGAAGATTATACTATGAAGGATTTTCGACCAGAGGAAATATTATCCGTGAATCAATCATATATTACATCCAGATAAAATATAGTACAATTAGTCGAGATAAGTGGTAGGTTTATAATCATCGCAAAAGCGTGTTAACTTTACAAAAGAAACCTGTGATCATCAATGATAAAACTAAAACGCGGCTGTTAACTGGAATTGACAGCAGATACTACAATCGAATGTATCCGGTAACCGCGCTGACTTATGGGATATATCCGGTATTCGAGCGACATCGAAAAATAACACAAAATTGTTTTACTGTTCCATACGTCGCAGCTCATTGTGCCAGAAAAAAGAATTTATGGAACCAACTAAACTCGAATTCCTCGATGATGTACGAACGAATTGTGTTGTATACCGCCATGGTGAATTATTGAATACAAAATACAATAATAAGGATATAATTTCCGTTGACAGGATTACATGTTACCCTGGAAGTTTTCTCGAGCGCGGTGAATGCATTGAATACTTTAAATGGTTTGGTCACCCTACACATGAAATGACCAGAGTCGCCGCAAACGGTCCTTTACCTGATTTTGATTTGACGGGATATGCTCGTATTACATCGTATAGTCTTGATGAAAATCTTCATCCGATATGTGATGTTTGGTTTGGAAGACATTTTTCAGCGAAGAAATGGGATCAGTATTATTGCTATTTATGCTAGATGGAAACATGTTCACATTGTTGACTGTCTCCGAGGGGATTATATCAAATCGAAAACAAACCAAAGTTTGGTTGCCAATTCCGGAAAATTGTGATGATTATGATAAATACTCCGAGGATGAAAACAGCGCGTAGAATCTAGATAGAATAATAATTTGCAATTTTACCCAGGATGGATCATGTGATCATAAACGACGTTGCACATGATTGATTTTCAATGACCCGGAACGCTATTTTATAATCGCAGATACAACCCTGGATGAGAAATTGGTTTCTAGGTAGAACGCTTGTTTGTCAATAGGGGAAAAAATCGGAACTATCGCTGAATATTTTAAAGATGAATCACCACAATATGCACATTTAAGATCGACGATGCTCGCTTATGTTTCGAAAAATTTACTCTAGATGATAAACAGATTTCCTGAGATCGTGGATAGAGTTGCAACTGATTCATTTTACTTAAACAGAAAATACTTGAGAATTGTAGAACCGTTTAATACAGTGTGAAGTGATTGGTAAATATGGAGAATAAAACGTGAAACAGAACACCCATATAATGAATCAGCCGACGTTCCCATCGAGGATAATTATCGCAGAAATAGAATAATAGAAATATCATCGATGCCATCCGTTTTCGATCTAATAACCAGACATAAAACTGTTTACTTGAATGGTCCAAAAGGATGCAGTAAGACAACAAGAGTAATTATTTTATTCGGATAAAACTCTGATATGTTTCTACTGACTCCGACACATCTTCTCGCCCGGGAGATGAAACCCCGAGGAGTAAATGCTTGTACATATCACAATTTTTTTACATCGGTTTAACGGTACCGCACCGTTTCTGGAGTGGTTGTTAACAAAAAATGCTACTGTGATAATGTGTGGCGATCACGTTCAACCACCGCATTTTACTGGACCATCTCCTCACTAATGGTGGAAAAACAACGTTGACTATTACGAAGAAATTACCGATCACCTATCACTTAATGAGCTATTAGCAACATTATAATCCGCGTTATATAACAATCAGATAAAATTCCATGTGAAATAACACGTAGAACGATTCTTGAAACATTGATTGTTGATTTTTGGTCAACGTGGAAACCAACAGATTTGATAATCGCGAGCAGAAAGATAAAACAGAGATATGCTTTAAGTGAAATTATTTCAAATACATACGAAATAATTTTTAATGGATTCGGTTCCATTATGTTATAAACCTTCAGATACACGACACCAAAACATCAATGTTGATATTTCTGGGATTTCCGAGAAAGAAACACTCGTGTTAAATGATATTGTACCGGTTGGTATCGATGTTGTGGAAGACACGTTAAACGCAGAGAAATCTCCGTGGAAGTTAGGCATCGCGATCACAATACATCCTTCGCAGGGATTAACTTTCACCGATACAATTGTTTGGATCATATATCACTTCATCGAGTGGTTGGTAGAATTTAGTTTATTTTGGCGGTATCCAAAGTACGAAGAATAAACCAACTTCGAAGAGTTGTTATTGGTGGTTAATGTTATTAACTAATACCTCTCGACGGTAATTGAGTATTATCGGGAATCACTTATAATTGTTCAATAGTAAATCCACGTAGTGGAGCGGATGAATCTAATCTATATATTGCTGGTCTGTTTTTATATGTTACAGCGTTAAATATCTTATGTGTGGTTATACTCCAGATTGGATCAGTTGATCTTCTTTTGCCACCTTGAAGCTCACCAGGTTCATACAAATATCTCAAGGTGACAATGCTACCTAGAACTTGTTGCGATGAAAAATCACGGTGAGAAAAAATTTATATATTTCTTTTTAGCGCAATGACTGGGTTCATATTGATGTTCCGAGTAATTTCATTATTGAGCACGGTGATCACATCTGGTAATCTCTTGACCCATTCACGTGATCGTTTGTCTTCGATGAATTCCTTCGCGTCATGATGATGAAATAACTGGTATGCAAGCATTCTATTAAAACGCTCAAAGGTTGCTTGATCGCGATGAATAGCAAGATGTCCTCGTCGTATGGCAATGTTATGTTGTTTCATCTTTCATAATACTTCAACTTGAAACTCTTTACCGAGATCAACCTGCAGGAGATTTGGCCACCGTAGGGGTCCTCGTCGATAAATTCTTTTAAACGCAGAGACAATTTCAGATGAGGATTTTGTAGTTAACGGATCTGCTTCCTTGTATCGCAATATCAACGACGGTTAACGCGAATTTGTAAACACGTTTTTCGACAGTAACATCTGGAAGAAATAATATATCAACCTGAGGAAATTCATTTGGGACGTTAACATCAAATGACGCGTACTGTATCTTCTTAGGAGGAGGTAAATAAATTTTCCATATCGGCTGTCTAAATAATCAATCCTTCTATGTGGTATTTTAACCTTTGCATGGCTAGCGAGTTTATTAAGGCGTTTCCTTTCCAATATCCGGTCGGAGAATAATAAATCGATTCCATGTAATTAAATACCATTTCCCAATACTAATTTAGTTTTCATCGCAGTTTTTATTAACCAGGAAGCCAAAGTTTCTTTGAAGGATTTATTAGGGATAGAATTCAACGCATGAATCAATTTCACATCTGCGGTATGTTTTTGTTCAAGGTCTTTACTTTTGTATGCGACATCATGAGCATGACAGGCTCTATCGATAGCGTTTACTGGATACTCACCAGGTAGAGGTTGATCTTGATTATCGATTTGGAGATCGAGTCGAGTTCCAGGACCACAGGACCACAGGACTTATATCATGGAAGGTGTTTTTTAGCTGGATATGTTGCCCACGGAGCTCCTGGGAGTTTTTGTTAACTTGGCTGCGACATAACCTCCCTTTTTAAATTGATAAATCAGAAGTTTTTTTTTATACCACATTGTGCATACTTGCCAGTGATTACATCTCTTTTAGCTTTTAGTTGTAACATGAGCTGGATCAATCGTGGGTGTACGCGACCTACATTTCGCACAACATAAATCCATAATATATTTATGTTATATCTAATGGAAATTACTGACTTTTCAGCGTTACAAAAACAAACACCCGCTAAACACCATTAAATGCTACCAAATATAATACGGATGATTATAACTGGACCATCTGGAAGCGGTAAAATACAACGGTTAATTAATTTGATTATGAAATGGGATAAATTGTAGTTAATAGAACCAACAGCATAGTATCAACATTGCTATGAAGTGTCAAAAGATTTTAACGAGAGCGCAAAATCGGTGAAGATGAAATTTAATAACATCTTCACCGATTCTTGAGCTCCTGTTTATAATCTTTTGACGACGTTCACATAGCAATTGTTGATACTTGCTGTTGGTTACTATCTAACTACAATCTTAGACATTTCATCAATCAAAAACTTAACTTAACAGTTGTATTTTACAGCTTACCAGATGGTCCAGTTACTAACATCCGTATTACTATCTTGGTAGCACTTTAATTCTTTCAGCTTTAACGGGGTGAATATGTATACTCTGCAAAATATTGACCGGTCTTGGTCTAGCGGCGACATGGATAATAACGAATTACAAAATTTTACTCTAACGCCACTTGGAATATCCCACGTGGATTTATAACGATAAATTTAGAAGACCTTCAACATGACATAGAATCGGATTAGATAAAACATATTTAGTTAAAAATCGAGAAACCACCCGGTAGTTTTAACACACATATATATGCGCGCGGACCAATAACATATATACAAGGCTCCATTTAACAGAATAAGCCTTCGTATAATGGTGGCTTCGCCCTAGCTCTTCTCTCTGAAACCTTATGTGTATTATTCATATTATAGTCTAGTTATAGCCTAATGAAAAGGGTGCTGTTCTGACATCCAGAATGGTAGACATATTGCTATTTTTGACAATATTATTGCTGCTCCCTTGAATTTTAATGTAAAAATTTTTTTTTCTCTCCGATATTGTTTAAAAATACCTCTTAATCATCATCGCCAAAAAGAGGACATGGGATGTTAGGAGGACAAATGTTAGAAAATATAATTGTTATCAATGTATTGTGCATATATATGAATACATACATACATACATACATACATACTTACATACATACATACATACATACATACATACATATATACATACATACATACATACATACATACATACATACATACATACATACATACATACATACATACATACATACATACATATATATACATACATATATATATATATATATATATATATATATATATATATATATATATATATATATATATATATATATAAATGACACATGGTAGAAAATATATATACCGGTATATATTAAGAGTCCTTTTGCAGTGATTAAATCAGATATTAAGATAAATGCTCTGAATATAAAAGTACCCGGATTTTTTATACCGTGACTATGGTGACAGGTTGATGATTCAGTGGAATTGTACAGACGTGGCCAAACCCAAAGGTAACAGTCTACGGATTTAATTAAAGCAGAATTCATACAGTGATATTCTCTGATTACATTATACAAAAAAGGACACAATGATAAAGTGATATTTATCTTCGAGTACATCACACAAAAGACACAATCTGTGTGTTAAAGGAATATGATATGATCCATTCCATCTATGAGGCTTTAGTCTAGAATGCATGCTTGTAAGAAAAACAGACTCAATGTTTCAAAATTGCTCATTATATTTACAAGTTGTACCGGTTGTTTTCTTTCTCATTCAAGCCACTCCACATATTAAGATAATTATCCCCTTTTTCAGATGGAGGCTTATATTTCCTGTTGTCAGTTTTTATGATAGACCCAGCATTAGGGATCTTTTCTTTATGGTCACTGATGGGGCCGCGATGTTAAATTATGTTAATCTTACCTTTCCACACTGTTATTTTAGAGCCATTGGAGATGAATGGTTTAAACTTTGTCACTGTTTTCATTTTATTATGAACAAAATGTGCAAGTGTAAAATTATTTTTTAAGTATGATGCAAATCATAGATATATTTCACTGCTAGGATACTAATGGTGTACTATTACACATTATAAAGTTAAAAGCCAATATCAGTAATACATTATCACCTGTTTAGTATATTTCTGGAATGCAAAGTCTGCCATACCAGTTATTATTTTCTCCTCCAACTAGAAATTGAATGAAAATTTTAAAAAACCAAACAGAGTAAGATTCCAGTCTGATTAGTTAGATAAATCCAGCATACGGAATATCATTTTTCCATGGACTTTTGAACTACTTGTGAGTTTATTGTTCATCAGAGACTTTCGCCTCATTTGTCTTAACGGATAGTCATAGTTTCTATATTGTCTTTTCCTCTCAGTCTAGGCATTATTTAAATTATTGTTTATTTCTTGTGTTTTCTTCCAATTTTCAATCATTTGGTTCATGCTTTGAAAGGCTATGCTTTTGTTCTAACCCTTTTCGTTATTAATCTCAGAGTACATATCATTAACCCTATTCAGTGTCCAGTGGACTTGTTTTATATTTTGTATTCACTGATGTACTAGGTCACCTAGTTTGGGTTAGTGTGGTGAGATAAGAAATATCATATGACACTGACCTCTCCTGTTTATCATGTATTGCTATTCACACATGGACAGATGTCTGATTTGTTACCTTTAGTCAAGTGACGTGTGGAATTTTGCCGAAAGTCCTGACACTTGGCTCTATTTCTCATTAATAATGCAGGATGACCTCTTGTTTACTAAAGTGTTTGGATCACATCCCATTTTATTAAAGAAGTTGATTCCTTCAATCACTGAGAGCCGACACTGGTTTATATGGCTTGTAAATTGCTAAAAGACTCCAATGGTACAAGTTCCACTGAAGGATAGATATCTTTACCTTCTATAAGCCTGAGGTACGTAGAGTGCCATTGACCAAAGCAATACATTCATTACTGACTGCAAAGACAAGCAGCAATCTTGTTAGGATAAATTAGATGGATTCACTTCTCAGATCTTCTTCTCTAAACTGGTTGATGACTGGTGACATGTGGACAGTCATGGCTCAATTGCTTGGGGAACAATCACTTGTCACTGGTCAATGCAAGGCACATTGACTAACCAGTCTCTGAATTGTGATTGTCAGTCTGGGGATTGTATTGATACTTCCGTCAATTTAGTTGTGCTGATATTTACAATGAGAAAAGTCAGTGGCTGAAAAAGCCTCATATGCACATGTTGTCATTGTATGAGTACATCTGAAGAACATGACCGAATAGGTTGGCAGCAATTTATAGTGAGTGACTAACTGCAGAGTGGTTAGAAATAACTGATAACTACATTGACTGAATTCAGAGGCAGAAAGACCTAGTATTGTACTTGTGTATAAGTGTACATCAACTGAACAACTTTAGCGTTCATTATTGTGTTTATTTTCAAGTGTAGCCAAAAATGTAGTGCACGTGAACTCGAAATCCAAACATGTTGAAAGTTAGACAAATGCTGTTTGCAAATTTGGATATGTAGTTTGGGTCCAAGATTGACAACGATTGTAATGAGATTCACCAGTGCTAGAAGTTTCTAGAACTGATAGTTCACATGGAACACTATGTGTAATGTCCAGCTTAGTCCTTGGAAAAAGACCTTTCCTAGGCCTACTATAATTCACTCATACCTTAACGGACAAACTAGAGTTATGTCAGTGGTGTGAAGAAGTTATAAAATTAAACTAAGTGGTTATTTTCGCATGGAAATTTAGCCAGTTCATGTATCTTCAATATGCTTCTGCTAGGTGACTGCAAGTTTCTTTGGTGGGTCTCATGACTTTCCTAAAACAGGAGTCCTGGACTACTAGTATTAAAATCCAGCGAGATCTCTGTTACCGTGATTCATTATACCTTAGAGGATAACTAATAGGTTTCATATAACTTGCACCACTAGTTATGGAGCAATTCAAATATTGGTTTGATATCTCTGTGCCTCTAACTTTTTCTTTCTCTGTAAAGTGACAATGGAATGGATAGTCTTGTATTTCCTTAGGCATGGATTCAGAATAATGAAATCCATTCAAGCAAGATCTCATGAGTTTTTTCCTAACCTTAAGGTGGTCAAGTTGTCGAAGGTACTAGCCTTAACGGATCGCTCACACATTTTTGCCCATGTAAGTTCGAGTCTCAGCTCGATCAACATGGGTATGTGAGAATGCTTGTTAGCAGATTCCCATCAGTCAGAGGTTCGTAGCTGGTTTGCTTTCACTAAAAATGCTAAAAGCCATGAATAGCAAATCACATGCAAAAACAGGATGTTAAATAAACAAGAACAGAAACAATCCATTCCTTTAGAGTCCAGTCCTCTTTTCCACAGGCAGGAGGAGGAGGAAATCCAAACAATTGTAGAGTCAGTAAACACTTGTGACCAGCCTTCTGGGCTTGAGAGCAATAGGGCTAAGGTCTGGAGAGGCTTTCTTTCTATGGTTTGTGAGCTGTCAGGAATGGTTCTTCCAAGCTTAGTGGCTGCCATGCAGTAGAAGGTGATATGTGTCCCCCCATATACGCTTTGGCACTGTTTTCACCTCTAGTCATTGTTGCATTCCATTTCTTCACACCTTCATCACCACCACGTACAATTCTGCCGACTTTAGTTTCTTAATGGAGTAATCATTGTCGCTACTGGAGCTTAAGCACTACCTGGAAACTGTACCTAAAACGTCCATATATGTGCTCTCGATGTCAGTGATACATTTTGTGGATCTTTGCCGATATAGCTGCCTTAGACATGTCCAAGGTCTTGCTTGATCTAATCAATAACCAGTTGAGTGCTATACCCATTGATACAGAGATGCACTTCGTTGATCTTGTCTCAAATGTTTGTATCCCCAGATACAGACCCTATGATGTCTAGCCAAACAAATGTGAGCTAAATTTAGTATGAATCAGATGATATCCCTCATTTTACGTCCTGGTAGAAATGTTCAAACTTCCTAATGTAAAATTACCTCCAGAGAAAATTTTCTCAAGGAGAAATAAATACTTACATCCAGAGAAAATTATGACAAGCAGAGTCCTTTGTTTAATTACCTCCAGAAAAAATTAATACAAGCATAGTCCTTTGTTTCATTACCTCCAGAGAAAATTAATACAAGCAGAGTCCTTTGTTTGATTATCTCCAGAGAAAAGTATCACAAGCAGAGTTGGACTCCTTTGCCTTACTTCATTACCTTGTAGCTGTAATCTTTGGTCTTAGATCTGAGATTGATGTTCATAGATTTGGTTACATAAAAACATTTTGTAACATCCTTGTTCGATAAAGTTGTCATAACCCTATAGTAATCATAACAATCAATTACACATTATTTCTTTCAGTCTGCTAAACATCTCATTTGAGCCTCCCTATCAAGTTGTTTTTTTATTATGTGTTGACCCCGAACATAATGAGCCTGAAGAAGAATATTGGTTCAAGCAAATAATACCAGAATTCAGCTGCAAATGTACACATCAAGCCATATAATATATGAGACCAAAATGTATGGCATGTTTTGGTACAAGTACCATGATACATGTTGTGTTTTAGCAGTTAACTCTGGACGTATGTCACCACATTCATCATGCTCTCATGGGACACTCAAGTTTAATTTCTTGACTTATGTCTGCTTTATTCATCACTAGTAATAATCAGAAGAAAGAGAATGAGTATTAATATCTAGTGGCACACATTATGTGTGATATGGATTTTTAACTTAGCTTTAAAACGTTTTCTGTCATATCGCTATGATAGCAGCAGCGTGGCAGCTTTTGGTGATGTCTAGCATTGGAGCATCATGCTACAGACATGTAGTATCATGTCTCACCCATCCACATTATCTTGACGCCAGGTCAACCAGTCCTAACACGTACCTGGTAATGCTGAGCACCAAACCAGGCAGCTGCTAGTAGCATTTTTATGACTTTCGTCTGACTTGGCCAGCATTCAAACCCATGACCTACCACACTGAGTTGGATGCTCTAACCACTTTGGCCACAGGAGGAATTGTGGCCTATCATCACTTGCGATCATCTAAACAAGAATCTATCTTTAAGCAATGTATATCATTCAAGTGTTAGGTCCAAATTTGGAGGACGGAGTGTACTGTCTACATCCTTCGGGTTTTAGGTGCAACCCAGTTTACAAGTACATTTGGCAAATCAGAAGAGATCAGTCACAATGGCTAAGATGCCAATTTCGCTGATGTATGGATGTCATGCTGATTTGACCTGACAAAGAAACACAGGGTAGTACCAATAATCAAAACGTATCTTTTTGGGGGACTGATTCAAGGTAATTATATTATCAGCATGTTAGAACAAACTTCAATTTATTGAATTTAAAAATCAACAAGTATTCATAACATTTTTTATCAGCACGCACATATGTGTGGCCTCTCATGACAAAATTGTTTCATAATGTTTCCATTAGTATATTGGTAAAGGAGGGTTGACCGTCCTAGAGGGATATATTTGAACACAAACTCATTAGTGCCATGGAAATCTGTCTGTACATAGGCGGTTAGCAGTGCCATTCAATAGGATGACCACTGTAGTGAGATAGGATGAAAACCATTGTAATGAGCGTTTTGTGAGATTATATTCTAGTAATTTATATAGTATAGTTTTTGTGTATCAAATACTTTACTTAGGTCTAAGTGTAAGACTAATTGATTTCCCATTATCAGCATTCGTTAAGTTATCTAGTCAATGTGCACTATCTCATTTTTAATTTATGAAAAGAAATCATAGAAATTATAGGTAATTGTATGTATGTATGTATGTATGTATGTATGTATGTATGTATGTATGTATGTATGTATGTATGTATGTATGTATGTATGTATGTATGTATGTATGTATGTATGTATGTATGTATGTGAATGCATGCGCGCATTCATGTGTGTATTCCAACATAGAATAACATCGTTTTACCAAATTTCGAATGGATTTTTTCTAATAAAAATCAAATAATGTTTCAATACTCAGTAGTTGAAAGACAGCTATGAAATGATCTTGTCATGGATTCCTGGAAATTGGTTTGTACCCAGCTGAACATCTTGTAGTATATATTGAGTATGTCATAAACTCAACATGTATACCAGGAATATATACCAAATTAACATTGCCTAATGCTTTCCTGTTTGTGGGTGTCATGGAGAGGGGAAATCACTGTGCATCTCTAGTCTAGAAAATACATGTATTACAAATTGCTGAAACTTCAGCATCGCTAGAGAATCAATCTGTTTTCTTAGCACTCTCATCCTCAACACATTTAGGTGTGATACAACTGTACAGAAAAATGTTGAGACTAAATCAATCTAAATCACATGAATAATTAAAGAGAGTAAGGACAAAAACAGTTTAATATGGTGATATATTAGTGTTTAACATTTTTAAAAAATGAGTGATTGAGACATATTTGTTAGTATCTAAAGGAGACAACCAAATGGTCCAAAAGTAATGATTGGATTTATCATCAGATAATACATGCACAAATTAACAAAATGGCATTACAACAACCAAGAGTTTATCATTATAATGTATAGTATATAAAGAATGCTACCCTTCATTATTTATTAAAGAGAGTGGTTGTACCTTACATAATTTAAATTGTCTTTACTTTTCTAGGATGATCGCCGTGAACGTGGGCAGAGATACTTAAAGGAAATCCGTTCTTACTTAAGCGACAAACCTACTACAGTTCACTTGGTTGATGAGGATTTTGCCATTGACAACACAATTCTTGACAGCAAATTGGAGGAGTTGAAAAAGAAAATTGTAGAGGTGGCTTCACAGCAGCCATATTGGGGAGAGCAGATACCCACTCGGTGGTTTCTCCTGGAACAGCAGCTGATGAGGCTCAGGGATCTTGGTGTGAAGGTATTCATTTAAAGACATGATTAACTTCAGCATGTTCCATTTGAATACAACCTTTGCATTACACAAGCTCTTCCGATTTGACATTTTTTGAATTTGAATTATTGTTCATGACAGATTATATTTGATGAGGATAATTTGCATCCCATGTATTTTATGTGGCAAGCTGCCTTAAAAGTTTAGCTCTCTATTGATTTATTAAATTTATTAAACACGAAGTTTGAATGTTGAAAAGTGAATTTTGGTAGAGATAACGTGTGCAGCATCAACTTTACCAGAACTGTTCAACATTTTTATAACCAACAAGAACATAACAAATTGCAAATTTCATTGGACAAGGGATTACTATACTTACCACTTCACCTGCATGGAAAAGTGTTTTGAAAAGTCAATGTCCACCCGTGTACACGGATAAATTAAAATGTCCAACAATGGTTTTGGATGGCCATTATCAACATGAAAAGTTGCAATTTAGAGAATTAAAAGTATTTTCCAAGTACCCTTGCCGAAAATTATTTTCATGGGTTTGTTAATACAAAGAGATTTTCAGATAACAGATCTCATTTATTAATGATACAATCTCATTAATCATTCATTTAATTGAAATATATTGGGGCATGGGTGGCTGTGGAGTCTGACATGTTCACCTTTTCTGATCACTCTCATCTTATCTCTGTCCATATGGGTTTTAGTCTAGACCAGTGTTGGTACATGTATGTGAGAAACGTTTTATTTCTCACTAGGTGTATTTATACTGCAGGGAATCCGCGTGTAGTACAAGAAGGGGTGATGTAATTGAAAGTATAAAATTAAATTTCCTTTGCTTGTCAACTTCCCCCAACTACATAAAGATGTTGTTGCAACAAATGATTGCTATCACTTCATAAAATAAAAAATCCTATGTTTTTGCCTAATAGGAGATCAAGCAAGCCATTTAACTCAGTGGCATGTAAATCTGCAGTTTCGGAGATTGTACTGTAGGTCAAAATGTATTTCACCGATGTGATAGTTGAGCATGATGTTAACCTCTGCTGCATCAGATTACACTTTTGAAATTGTCAAATTCAGGTTTCTTAAGTCTCTACTACAATAGTGTATGATAATGTTATTCTACTGAAAATGGACGTATCTTATGGAAAACTATAAACTATCTTACTAAGGTCTTAACAGGGTTGACACGTCTTAAAAAACAATATCGGCTGGACAGGAAAAGAAAAGGCCTTGTTACAGTTGGTAGGTCTTGAAAAAGTATCAGAAGACATAAGACTGGTAAAATGTGTGCAACTTGATACATGTAATACCCGATGTAGCCATTGTAATCACATTATAAAGCTGTTGTCATAAATCAACCGTTTTTTGTGTTATTCTTTTGTGGACATGAAAGTGTCATTCCACAACAATTGCAATTGCTATGCATCCAGTATATCTTCCCCAAACAATGTACACAGATAATCTGATTCTATTGATTCTTTCTTTGTGCCTGAAATTAGCTTATAAATGTTACAGACCAATAATGCACATGTTTTTGTTCCATATATGGCTGGCCAGGTCCCAAAAACAAGCATTTCAAATGTTAAGACTAAAAATTGGCAAAGTATGAAATTCACAAATGATAAAGAGAAACATTATGAATCAAAACATAACTGTCACATGTGAAAATGAGCACAAAGGTCATGTTGGTCAAAATCCAAAGTTTTTGACCATGATTAATTGACACAAATGTATAGAGCCAGCTCATAATGCAATCATAATTTATACTAATAATCAATCAAATTATGTCCTATGCTTCATACAAAATATTTGCCACTATTTATTCAACATATATTCCACAATTCATTCAAATTATGTCCCTTTATTCATTACAAATGTACCCCACTATTCATTCAAAAGATGTTCATTTATTCATTCAAAATGTGTTCCACTATTTATTCAAAAGATATCGAACTATGCATTCAAAATATTTCCCACTATTTACTCACTAAAGCAGTTGAATAAGAATGAATTCAAATGATGAGAAGTTCATTTAGACAATGAAACATTTAAATGCAGATTGATGTTGACAGTAGCTGTCAAGGCCTGTCATGCAGTGAACATGAAATTGTGCTAACACCTCACCCTCATTGAGATGATCTCGATGAACATACACAAGAGACTTAGCTTTGCAGACTTTATATCATCCAAATACTTCAGTCAATCAATCTGAGCACGTTATATTCCGACAGATACTCTATAACATCAGTCAGATCAGTTAATACCATTCCAGTCATTCAGTCTGATCACTACATCCACCAAGGGTTCTGTATCTCAGTCAGTTTGATCACTTCAAACTTCCTAAAGTACTCCAATTACTATAATCTTATTAGTTTATATCCATTTAAGTATTCCAATCAGTAAATCTTGACAATCATACTGAATTGGTGCCATCAATTTTTATTCTAACTGGTGATTGGCTGTAAACAGTAACTAATACTGATCTGGAATGTTTTGCACATCATTCAACACTGTTTCCATCTTTCTGTTCCCAATTGGTTTCTAGTGAACATACATTTTTAAGCTAGAAATGCAGATGCAATTAAAAAGTATAATAAATTGCACTGTGTGTATATCAATCATGACCCATTGATGTACCATCAACAGTATTTGATATAGATTCATATCATTTTTACCATCTGACCTCTGTTGGCATGTGTTTGAGTCTCCGGATCTTTATATGCGTGGTTTCGAGTCTCAGGTTCAGCCAATCTGGGTATTTGGGAAAGGTTGCCAGTAGATTCTCGTGGGTTGGTATTTCTTTCCAAGGTTTTCCCGGGTTCTTCTTCCACCGGTTATATTGGCTCTCATGTATAGCCTTTTTGTGCTGGAAAATGGCTTAAAACCCTAAAACAGCAACATCATTGTAATCGATTATCTCCCTTAGCAAAGTAAGACAAGATATTGCACATGTTGTGTCTGGAATAAATGGGGTTGGGGACAAACATACAACTTAATAATTGTGCAAATGTTGTATTGTGGTACATTGTTTACATGTCATGCATTATAGTACCGCATTTGCATGTCATGTTTTATTGTTCCCTAATTGCGTGTCAGTCTTCTGTCATAACATTGTCACTTTTTTGTATTATTTCAATGTCACATATTTGTATACTGTCATTCACATGTCTCTTTACTGTCATCTGTTATTCACATTTCTCTTTCCTGTCTTCTGTCATTAACCTGTCAGTTTTCTGAATTGTGTCATTTACGTTTAGAAAATAATTATCTCATTAGTACTAGCATATACATGAATAGTTTGAGGCATCCTATGATTTGTAACTGTTCATAAATAACAATGATTAGATGTGGACTGTCTTTAATGTCATTCAGTTATAGCTCAAGTGGCATCATTCATTCTAATTCTGTTCATTAATATCCAATTCACTTGTGGCTCTCTAATATAGACCGGTATATCAAGTTTTACATTTTCATCCATTTAGCCAGCAGTGTGCTGAATCAGTTATTCATGTATGCAGGATGCGATTACACGTTAATGAGGTGATGAAACAAAGCCATAAGCTCATTTGCATATGTTCACTTGGATGCAAGATGTTTTATGCATTCTTAAGGTTATCTAGACAAGCCACTTGGATATTGGTAAGCCATTAGTTTAAATTACCTCATATGCATGCAAATGTAGATGAAAGCATGATTTATGACACATGATTGACGTGACTAAGCCAAGTCATAAACTCACTTGGAGATTGACAGAGTCATTAGTATGCACTGTATTATACACATTCAGTTTATGATAACTGCAGTATTCATGATACATGACCGAGATTATCAGGCCATGTCATTAAGCGAATATTGATATTGGCAATCAGTTATCAAAGTAATATGCAGTGTACTCATTCAGTTGCTATATGTACAGCATATAACTGAGATGACCAAACCATGCCATAAGGTCACTTTAATATTAGTTCAAATTAAGGTACCTATACCATCTCAAATATTTTCGTCAAATTAAAATATATATATACCTACTTTAAAATATTGACTGCTCTGGTGGCTTAGTGCTCAGAGAGTCCACCCAGGATGATGTATATTGTGGATTCGAACCCTAGCCAATTCATACCAAAGACTTATAACAATTTTACTAACAGTGCAGACTCACTTTGCATTCAGCATCAAGAGATTAGTGTTATTACTGGTAGGTCTAGTGTCCGGATAATGTGAATGGGTGGGACATTATGCTACATGTCTTCTGCATGATCTCCAGTGCTAGACATTACTTTACACTACAGACATTGTAGCAATATGACTGGAATATTGTTAAAGCTATGTTAAAAATCTAGATCACACACACAAACACTTAAATATTATCCATGTGAAATTTGAAATCATATATCTTGTTTTATGGTAATTATTAAATGACAGTTTAAAACATATTTTGTTTATAAAGTAATGAGATTAATGTATTTTTTAACTTGTAATTGCAGATTGTTTACCGCGGAACTGTGGAAAATTTAAACAAAGAAGGAACTGTTCCACTAGAAGAAAGTGAAGAACTTGATCTGTTTCTTAGATATCTGCATGAAACAGGAACAATCATCTACTTCAGGTGAGATTGTAAGGCAGATCTGCAATTGTATTAGTGGAATTTAGAGTTTAGAAGCTATCGGTCGAAAATGAATCATAAATGTATAAAAGTACATGAAGATTTGCTTTTTTGATTATCAAATGGAACATTTTCTTTGCACAGATTCATTTAATTGCTCATTAATTAATGCAAAGTAGAAAGGATGGCAGTTCTTATCTTCTTGTGTGTGTCTGTAAGTTTTTCTTATTGTTTAATTTCTTAAGAACATAAAACAGAATCTAAATTGTAAATAAAATTAGCTCTGTTGACCTTATGTCAACTTAAACAAAGAACCTTAGTTTACATAACACAAGAGTCATTAATTACATAAAGAACTTTTGAAATATTGTTTTCAGCATTGAAGTATTGAGAGATAATGTTCTGTTAGACCCAAAGTGGATGATTGACGCTCTGAAGCTCCTCATCAATGCTCGGCCTAATCTACCCAATAACCCAGCTGACAATGATACTGAATCAAATAGCCCTGCTGCTAGTGCTGCTCACAAGGATATCCAGCAAATATGGTCTGACTTCAAGGAGAAAGGAATCCTTACTGTAGAACTTGTTGGTTTGTACATTTCTATTTTCTGTTACCCTTTCTTAACATACAGATCATTTTAAAGTAATTGAGAGGTATTTTAAGCATTTTCAAAGTTTGTTAATTGTTTTCATTGTTTTCTTCATTACACCCTGAATATCAGAGACACATACTAAGGAAAATTGGAAGCATCTTAACAAAAGTAACTCAACCATATTTAAATTTGAGCATTGTTACCTACTTCACATTCATGAGAAACGTGTATATATGGAACTATATTTCAACAACACAATGCAGATAGTCAACAAAACTGGGACATGACAAAAGTGATTAATGTAATTACTTTTGTTTCCCATGATTTATTATATTGAACCCCTCATCACCCACACTAAAACTATTTCATAAACAGAACGTGGGTTATTGTGACCTAAAAGCAAGGTTGGATGAATTTTGTAATTTATATTGGTTTTAATTAAACCCACATCCTCTTTTTGATATTAGTAAATGAACCGGGTATATGTAGGCATTTCATAAATACCTCGCAATAAAAGCAACCTAGATATATAGTTATTACAGCACGCACTCGGACCCACATTTTATGATTGACTATATGGGGTTTTTTTTACTTCAACTTATAGTCATTATTTTCCTATATATCCTGGACATAATTGTACCTACACATTTTATGAGGGTGTATTTAATGAAACGTAACTTGGTCATACCAAAACTAGAACAGTGTTACCCATGTTTCATGCATGCACCACTTTTGTATTTGTAGCTCTTTGTATATTTGATCTTCAAAACTGGAATGTGGCTGGATGTCAACAGTAAATCCTTGTAATCTAATTTGTGTGGATGTTGTAGCTGATACTAACCATAACTCAAAAACCCAAGAAGCACTGGTCCTTCAATGGAAATGATTAGTCTTCATTAAAACTCCAAAATCAGCATCATGAAAATTGAATTGTGTTGGTAGGATTGTATGCGTGT
The DNA here is from genome assembly GCA_030141615.1 of Unio pictorum. Classification (NCBI taxonomy): domain Eukaryota; kingdom Metazoa; phylum Mollusca; class Bivalvia; order Unionida; family Unionidae; genus Unio; species Unio pictorum. The sequence continues at coordinate 5,420,936 of JARLTB010000297.1, forward strand.
CTAGCCATGTAAATGGATCGAATATCAGACATTTCCAAATGGCCTTGGTATCTCTATGAAAATCAAAAGTATAATCTGAACTCTAATATCCTTTGTGAAAAACATCAGCCATATTTCATTCTTCTGTTAGTGAAAAGATATATTGTTACTATATGCAATGTGGTCCTAGATTTACAGCAATACAATTTTATTTCTATTTCTTCAACAACCTCGTAGAATGTGTTTCATGCTTAGCAGAACAGGATTGTAAGTATTGACAGTTTCCTAAAATATTTTTTTTTCACAGTTTGAGTTCTATCAGTTATGGATGTAATATATTGTAAAATTCTAAACATGGTGGGTATTAGTCGGTAGAATGGATTGGCAATCATCCTGAATTTTACTACTGTCACACTAGGGCAACATTCGTAGCATACAAATCATCATCAACGGTATATATATTGGACAGGTTCAAAATCTTATCTCAGTAATGAATTACACCTGTCTGTTGTATCAAGACACCATTACTAACTAAATGCAGGTGGGCATCTTTAGTGAAATTTATATTAATTAGACAATAAATTGATGGTAGACGAAATGTATTATCCATACCCGGTCATCATCAGCGGCTCAAGAAAATGAAAACAAAATCCTAACCTACTTTCTGAAGCCAAATTGAAAGTGAAACTTTATTGGAGACTTTCATCTATTCAAGCCTAGTAATCTGATGTAATGATTATATTTCACACACACACACAGATATATATATATATATATATATATATATATATATATATAATGATATATAATTATATTTTATGCATTGATGGTTTTAATGGTTTATTGACAATAAATATATTCTCAATGAAATTAAATAATTAGATATAACATTTACACTTCCAAATCTATAGGAATAACTCTGGCTCTAAAGCTTTAAGGTAAGTATTTTAAAAAGTACTAAATCATTAAAACGTCCCCATTGAATCTAAAGTCAGTTTGATTTTTAATTCACAGATGCTATCTGGACAAAGGAGAATCATCCAGATCTACATGAACACAAACAACACATCTTGATGATAATGGAACAGCTAAACATTCTTGCCAGACCGCGATCATTTAATGAGATGGGAAAGAAGGTCAGTTAATATGAGGATTCCATGTTTTCCTCTCCTTTTGCACGAGTTGCAGATTTCGAATTTTATCTTTACTTTGTAGTACTACATATTTACTTTTATTTGCATACGTTTATGCTCCTTAAGTTGTCAGAAATCATTGAATTTGCAGTTGAAGACCTTATCTTTTAAATGGTATTATGTAGTGTGGATTTTGCTGATGTGACATTAAACCCAGTCATAAATACATACATACATACATACATACATACATACATACATACATACATACATACATACATACATACATACATACATACATACATACATACATACATACATACATACATAAATACATAAATACATACACGAGAAAGCTTGCCTGTAGCTTCTTGTGAGTCGGTGGTACTTTCCAGGGGGTTTCTCTGGTTCTTCCTCCACCTTTTAATACTGGCAGCCATTTATAGTCTATCATGTGCTGAAAAAAGGGCATTAAACCCTTCAACAACATGCCAGGCTGTAATAAGGAATTCTTCATTCCAGGCTGTAAGAAACTATTTCATGCCGGGCTGTAAGTACATTCTTCATGCCAGGCTCCAATAAAAATCTTCATGCCAGACTGTAAGAACATTCTTTGTGCCAGCATTAATGGTAGAGGAAGAACCCGATGATCCCCCGGAAAGAATCATAGACCGACGATAAGCTACTGGCAAGTTTCCTCATATACCCACATTGGCCGAATCCGAGACCCACGCAGACAGAGGTGAGATGGCAGTGATCCATAACGGAGAGCACTTTAGACCACTCGGCTACTCGGAGGCCCCAGTTTGGCAAGAAGAATTTCCTTACAGCCTGGCACAAATAGTTTTCGTACTGCCTGTCATGCTTATTGGTTTTGGAGCCTGACATTTAAAGTTTGTTTACAGCCTTGCAGGAAGAATATTCTAGTTTGTACAAATGATGGTAATCTGCTTTAAATATTTGTTGCTAAATAAATAATATGATCAAATCGGACACAATTTACTCATATTAAAACGAAACAGTTGTACAACTGATCAAATATGGTTTGTTCTACATAAAATTGAAAAACACATCTCAACAAACGCTTGAATAATTTTCTTTTAAAAATCATTTAGACAGAATTTGCTTTCAGATTTGTAAACCATGCAAATTGACCAATTAATAAATTTGTATTAAAACATATTCTTGAAAAATAAGTATAACAGAATGAGCACTAGCATAAAGGATTTTCCAATTGGATGTGACCATCAATCTGTGTTCATTTAAATGGCTTACATTAAAATGTTATTTCTATCGAAGCAAGTCAGTCATAATCACTGGTCACAGCAGATATTAAAAAATGTCGACATTTAACATGCAGTTGCAATCTCAGTAGGTCATCAGATTTTTCCTTGCCAATCACCATAATAAAGGATCGCACTGTTTGCAATCTCTTGGAATACACACTTATAGATACCAATAGAATCATCGATAATCGAATGAGTTGCAAAGTTTACTTGTATGACTGTAGCATTTATTTATAGATACGAGTCATTCTTTTATATAAAGTCTTAGATCCAAAAGATTTAACATGACTTTTGAGCCATGGAATTATTCTGGTACAGAAACAACTTAAATTTGCGGATTTGTAACACTGTACTTTTTTTAAATGCCTTACTTTAAAGATTTTGTTTAAATATGACATTGTAGAGACAGAAAGCTTGGTTATTGCACTTTTTAACAGTTTAACATTTTTTTAAATACATTTTAAATATCTACCATTGTATAACACATTTCAATGACTCTATTGCTTGATTCGGCAAGCACACATTTCACCTTCATTCCAATATATCTTTCCATACCCAGTCAAATCTCTTTGGCTGTTTGGTAGACTTAAATATCATAGTGTTTTTGCAAGTGAACATTGGGCTAGATGCAAGAAATATATTTTCACAGTAAATGATATGCTTCTGCAAATCACGTTTTTTAAATACAGTTATCTCCACTCTTAATCCTGTGGATGGTTATATGAAAATATGGTTTTCTCCAAAATTCCTTTTTTTAAAACCTAGTTGATTCATGGTTCTAAATGCAAATAGTTCCAGTTGTACAACACATATGGCTGCCATGACTTCTGTCTTAAAAATTCCTTGAATGGAATATTATCATATCATGGGTTTGCACTAGAAGAATTTAAATGATGTATGATTTTCTTAAATGATAATGGTATGAATATGTCATCCAGTATAAATAATGAAACATTTTAACAGATGCAAAACAATCTTTCCAAAAAAACAACAAATTCTGAAAAATTAATGAACAGAATTTTACCAAAACTGACAAGGCATTTGGTAATATATAACTTTCAAATTTTAGCAAATCCAAATGATCAGCCATACAACAGCATAAAAACATAAACTAAAGTCGACCTAATTTGGTAAAAAACCTCCATGCTTGAAAGTGTTCAGTTTTATATAAATAATATTGATCAGCATCCGATATTGCTGTTATGTTTACCAAACTTTGAAGTTAATGTATTCTAAACATTTTATGGTAAAACAATCTCTAAATTCAATTTGACCTACACTAATGGAATGAAACATGACATAGAGAAATTTCAGTATTGAACTCATGATGGCATTGTTCCATCAAATACGGATGAATATATAAAACCCGTACAAACACTAAAGGAATTGTTTAGGTACAACCAGTCAAATGCTTTTGATGACATTTCTACATACATTCTTCTAATCCTAACCGACATGTCTTGGCAAAATTTCTTTTATTTGGCTGATTGGGAGTTGTCAGCTAGGTGAGTGATGACATTGAATAAAAAAAAGCCAACTTATTAACATGAAATTCTTATGACTCAGCCGAGTTATACCAAAGACTTACAAAAATGGAACTAACAGCTGCCTCGCTTGTCGCTTAATGTTAAAAGGTTAGTGTTATGACTAATCGACCTGGTGTCAGGATAAGGTTACTGGGTGGAACATTATGCTACATATATGTGGCACGGTGCCCCTTTGCTAGACATCACTATAAACTGTCACACTCAGAGATCATAGTGATATTACAGATAAATTGTAAAGCTAAGTTAAAATTCCAAATCACACACACACACACACACACATATGGGGCACAGAGTGGCCGAGTGGTCTAAAGCGCTGTCCGTTACGGACCACTGCCATCTCACCTCTGTCTGCGTGTTTCGAGTCTAAGATTCGGCAAATGTAGTTATGTGAGGAAGCTGGCCAGTAGCTTCTCGTGGGTCGGTGGTTCTTTCCGGGGATTGTCCGGGTTCTTCCTCCACCATTAATACTGGCCGCCATTTATAGCCTATATTGTGCTGAAAAATGGCGGTAGACCATTAAAAAATACAAACCTCTCCATATATATATATATATATATATATATATATATATATATATATATATATATATATATATATATATATATATATATATATATATATATATATATATATATATATATATATATATATATATATATATATATATATATATATATGTGTGTGTATTGTTTGCAGGCTGAGAAGTATTTCCTTACCCCTTGCAAGCTTCGTCAAGAATCTCCCAGAGAATTTGTCTCACCTAAACAAGATATCCGGCTGGTGAACACGCCTGTTTTGTGTTGTGTCTTTAGAGGGAGGTATCTGCCACCTCCCATTTTCCACAGGCTGATTGCTGCATGTATTACTCGCTGGCCAGTGTCCAAGCAGAAGGAAACATCAGAACCGCTCATTTTCTGTGGCAGTTGTATGTTTGACCTTGACCTTTTCCATAGGTTAACCTTGTACTGTAGGAACCATATTGTTTTTGCGAGAATAACGAGACTGGTAATTGATGAAGTCAAGACTCCCGAAGCAAGGTTGTGTACAAGAGTTCGAAAGTTCATTACACTGAATCTTTCCAAGATTACCTCCTGCCTTGGTCAGAATTTACAATTTGAGTTATGTTTACAGTGTCCACCAGCCCATGGAGACTCAGAAGACAACATGGTTTTATTATCACCGCCATTTGAAATGTGGTTTGCAGATGAGGTAAGTTGTTGTCCAACTTAAGTATAATAACAGGAAATACTATTATTACTGTATGACAGGGAGATAGTTTAATTGCATACTCTTGATGTACTGTTGTATTGTGCTTTTGTCTGGTTGTATATACAAGTGCCCAGGGACAACGGCCAGGTCTCATTACCTCATCAGATAACACTGTAGGATATCCATTTTGTATTGGAGAAGGTAGTTGTAGATTTAATACATCATTTAATATAATGTGACATCATATATTCAGCATCTGACTGCTGTAAGGGCTATTGTTGGTGACCTTCTATAAGAGTCATGGGGAGTATGTAATTTCATGAAATAACTGGCTGTCTGAACTTGAAAATTTATCAGGTAATCTAAGTCATCTATACTGATATAAAAAAAATCCTCTAGTCAGCAATGTGAATTTAAAATTAAAATTTTTCATGTAATCTAATTCATCTATACTGATAAAATATAAATTCCTCTATTCAGCAATCGGAACTTGAAATTTCATCATGTCCAGGTACTAATTCATCTATACTGATATAAAATAAATTCCTCTAGTCAGTAATGTGAACTTGAAATTTAAATTGATCATGTAATCTAATTCATCTACCCTAATATTAATTAGATTCCTCTAGTCAGTAATCTGAACTTGAAAATTTATTCCTCTATTCTATCTAATTCATTTAAACTGATCTGAATTAAATTATTGTGGTGATGCAATGAGATCTTTAACATTATCATATGATCTATTGAATGGGTATTGAACTAAACAAAATTCCTAAAAATTAATATCTGAACTTGAGAATATGCAATGTGATCTATTTGAAGACACCTCAATAACCATGTTTTGGAAATTAATATGTAGTAACGTGGTTATTTATAATAAATACAACAGGAATATGGTTGGACCACTAACGAAAATTACATTTGGTTGGGTTCTTACCATAACCTGCACATTTAACAAATCTTTTCATATATTTTAATTCCTGTATTCTATTCCTGTATTGCTTTGTGTGTGTCACCAATTGAAAGAGCTACTGTAAGGTCTGGTGATTAATCTGTACCCTAGTTTCCTATGGTAATTATTATGAGCTTATATTGTATAAAGAGGTTTGTAAATGAATACTTTCAAACTGATTTTCAGTCATCCTTTCAAAGTCTCTAGCCAGTGTCCCTCCTTTTGAAATGAAGTGTCAAGGACTACTTTCGGAGTTGAACTTTGAAATCAATATTAAGAGTCTTAAATTTGTGGAAAACAGTAAGATATTAAGGAGACAAATACAATTCATTTTTATATGATTCTTCAAGCAGATCAATATTTTGTAGGTAACGTCTGCCTGTGGTTTAACAGTTCCAGCTAGTTAGTTAATAATTGTTCACTGGGAACATGTCTTACTTGAGAAAAGTCTTTGTGATTCATGGTGCATTGGCTTTTATGGCTTCTCGAAATTGAATACAGAGTACAATTATTATTTGCTTACATCCCACTTCATGGCACTGACAATGAAAACTTGTAGTATCACCTTGTGCAATGCAGTTCATGTTTTGATATAATCTTCCATGAAACAGTAACTGTAAATTCCTCTTTTTACAAAAGCTACCAGATAAGGATAGAAAATGCTCATATCCTATGACATTCCTGAGACTGAAAGCCATTGTATCAGACAAATCATAATGTTTTGTAACATACAAAAGAGTGGGAGACTCCATAGTTGATCAGAGTAATATTACTTTCCTATGTCAGAACTTACAGAATTAGCTGTATGAACAATTTTGGCATTTTTGGCATACAATTTTAGATTTGGCATGCAGATGAAGTGATTTATTATCATCATTATTACATGAAGGGGAATCTTGTTTTGGGGTTTATTGTTTACTTTGGTATAGAAATGTATAACTTGTCACTACTCTTGAAGAAAAGTTTGAAATAACTTGCAAAGCTAGATTTTAATGTAATACGTTAGTTTAAAATACTGGAGTAATGAAACAACAGATGTGAGGCATAAAAATTAATATACAAGTATACACAGGAAAAGCCAGTGTTGTCTCAATAATTAGAAATCATCCTGTATGTCATTTATCATGCCTTTGTATCCCTTGGTTCATCTTAAAGTGGGATAACATTGTCGTAAGATAGATTAACATGAAATTTCAAAGAACTAGATGATATATGCAATTACTCACAGCATTATATTGATTCCTGTGTGGAAGTATTGCTATCTCTACTCTTTTTAAATATTTTTGTATTAATCTCACTAAATTTATTTAAGTTCTGTATTGCCAGTTAAGTTGTGACATAATTGTAATGAGTCAAGTGCACTCAAAAGTTCACTTTAAAATAAAACTCTTTTTCTCAACTACCAATATTGATTAATCCTACAAGAAACAATGGGTGAAAAAAGTGAGTTTTTTATTTCTAAAATCTGTGGAAGAGGACATATCTCATCAGACACTTGAATATATATATATATATATATATATATATATATATATATATATATATATATATATATATATACACACACACACACACTGTAACAGTAGCTTTTTTCTAAGAACATAAGATCATTAGTCTTTAGTACAAGTTGTTATTTTAGCTTCGCATTTGCACTGAGAAATATAAATATATAAACTCTTTTCTGGTTCTATATAAAACTGTTGATAAATGGTATGATCCCAAAACTAATTTTCACACATTGTTCAGGGACTTAGTGTATACCAATTCTTTTATTCTCTCAATGCAATATAAATTGATTTTCTTGCACACTTTTTATTAGTATGATGATCATCAGAATTGCATCTTTTGTACTGTATGTTCAGTAATTGCTTATGAGTGCTGTAATAATATTGACCTTATTTCTATAGGTTCATGAGTGTGATGCATGCATAATGCCTGAGCACATGAATTATGCTCGCCTCTGTGTTGCGCTCATAACTGTTTGTGGAAATGCCCTGAGACAGATTCTCCAAAGCAACTTTCCTGTTCCTTACGCAGACATATACCAAGTAATACGAGCCAATAGACTAAACTTGATCCAGAGACCGGGAAGACCACTGCTTAACGGGGATCAGATTAAGTTGCTTTTCCCAGATCCCCTTGGAAACGAAGTAGGAACATTGGATCAGTTTGATATTTCTTTGTTATATATTCTAATTAGAAATGTCAGCACAGTTCCTGAACCAATGAGAGGCTGGAACATGGTCCCATGTGATCAACCAAGGGACACCTCACTAGGAGCTAGTGTGGAGCGAATTCGTTCATATAGGAATTGTATTACTGGCCATAGCTCAGATGGAAAGATTAGTAGCCAATGCTTAGAGGAATACTGGAGCAAATTTGAAACTGTTATTCGTGACATTGAGGCTGTACTTGGGGGACAAATGTGCAGCCAACAGTTGGAGAAGCAAAGGAGACATGTCATCTCTATTTATGAGGCCTGTTAGCCAATATGAAAATCATGATCAAAAGGTACAAAGTGTAAGTATAGTGTGTATGATATGATGGCCGAGTATGCATACAACTTATCATGAAGAAGTGGGTTGAAAGGATGCTTTCAGTTCAACCAACCTATGTGCTTGCATACAATTTAAAACTTTCAAGATAATTCATTGGTGTTTTTAGCTGTGGAACATCGATATAGAGTGTTAATATTGTGGCAGTATTTTGTTGTCAGATAGATCACCAATTCTGTAAAGGGTAAAAAATGTGTCATCATATCATGTGCACTTTACATGCATCATGTGTCGTAAAATGTTTAACGCTTATGCTGGTAATATTACATTACAATTTTATACATTATGTTACATCATATTCACATACGATTACATCAGTTTTTTACATTATGTCACATCATATTCACATACCATTACATCACAGATTTATACAGTATGTCACATCATATTCACATACCATTATATCAGTTTTATACATTATGTCACATCATATTCACATACCATTACATCACAGTTTTATACAGTGTGTCACAAACTGTTCTTTTCCTAATATGTTCTCCAGCATGATACAATTATCATTTATTGTTATAGAGGGTATTTAAAAATATCAAATTACAATTTTAACTTGGTGAAAGCAGGTGATATTCTGGTTACAGTAGTGTTTTATTTAAATTGTTTATGCTTCAGTTTGTACCCGATTTCACAAAGTAATTAATATTAGGCTTGATTTGTATGTGCTACTTTCATTTAATTTGTATTGTTTAAAGTGGAAACTATAGTAAAACTTTACATTTTTTATAGGTTTCTCCCATCAAACGTTACTACACTTGTGGAAGAAGAAAGTTTGATTCCAGTAATCAGCAGAAATGTCCTCATAACATTTTGACAAATGGAAACAGTCATGACTACATGTCGTTTTAAATATAATGCAGCATAATGTATAATCACATCCCAAAAGTCACTGCTGTATGTAACCATAATTTGGATCCAGGGTTGTGCTTCATTCCATGCCAAGAGACCCTATTCCATTAGATATTAATTAGGACACAGCATTATGCATAATACATTGCCAATATAGAGTACTGGATGTGATCATAGTTTGGGTACAGCATTATCAACAATCCATTGCCAAGAGTGACTACTGGATGTGATCATAGTTTGGGTCAAGCATCATAGTAATACATTGTCAAGAGCGACTACTAGAATTAATCATAGTTTAGTTCCAACATTATGCACAATTCAATGCCAAGAGATTACTGCCAAGAATTATAGCTTGGGTCAAACATCATACTAAATAATTGCCATGTTGTATAATCATGTTGCCATCATGTGTAATCCATTGCCAAGAATGACTATTGCATATGAGCATATATTGGGTCCATCATCATCTATAATCCATTGCCAAGAGTGACCACTGGATGTGAGCATATGTTGGGTGCACTATCATGAATAATCCATCGCCAAGAGTGACTACTGGGTGTAATCATCATTTGGGTCCAGCTTCATGCCTAATTCATTGTCAAAAGCGACTACTGATTGTGAGCATAGTTGGGGTCCATCATCATGAGTAATCCATTGCCAAGAATGACTATTGGATATGAGCATATATGGGGTTCATCATCATGTATAATTCATTTCCAAGAGCGACTACTAGATGTGATCATATATTGGGTCCAGCATCATGAATATTTCATCGCCAAGAGTGACTACTTGATTTGATCATAGTTTTGAGTCCAGCTTGAGTCTATCACCATGAGTAATCAATTCCCAAGAGTGACTACTGGATGTGATCATAGTTCTTGTCCAACATCATGAAACATGCATCGACAAGAGTGACTACCGGAGGTATTCATAGTTTGGGTGCAGCATCATGCACAATACATTGCCCGGAATGACTTCTAGATGTGGTCATTTATTGGGTCCAGCATCCGGAATAATGCAATGCCAAGAGCGACTACTGGATGTGATCATAGTTGGTTTTCAACATCATGCATAATCCAATGTGATGAGAAACTAATGGATGTGATCATAGTTTGTGTCAGGCATCAGGAATAATCTATTGCCAAGAGCTACTGAATGTGAGCATAGTCTGGGTCCAGCATCATGCATAATCTATTGCCAAAGGTGACTACTGGATGTGAGCATATTGTGGGTCTAGCATCATGACTAATCCATTACCAAGAGTGAATATTGGATGTGAGGATATTTTGGGTCCAATATTATGCGCAATCCGTTGTCAAGAGTGATTAATATATGTGATCATAGTTTAGGTAAGGCATCAGGAGTAATCAATTGCCAAGGGTGACTACCGGATATGATCACGGTTTGGGAACAGCATCATGCATAATCTATTGCCAAGAATGACTACTATATGTGATCATAGTTTGGGTCCAGCATCAGGAATAATCCATTGCCAGGAGTGACTACTGGATTTGGTCATAGTCTGTGTCCAGCATCATATGTAATCCATTACCAAGAATAATTACTATATGTGATCATAGTTTGAGTCCAGCATCAGGAATAATCCTTTGCCAAGAGTGACTATGTTTTCAGCATTTTTTTAATTGCCAATGTTGAAAATTCTCTGAAAATGTTTGTGCCCAGTGCTGCAGTGGCACAACATTGATTCTGCAATGCACTATTACGCATTTAGTAATTGCCTATAGTTTCACATGATATACATACACTATTACACATTTAGTAATCATATTTAGTTTTACATGATATACATACATATTACTCATTTAGTAATTGCCTTTAGTTTTAGATGATATACATACACTATTACTCATTTAGTAATTGCCTTTAGTTTAACATGATACACAGACACTATTACTCTGTAGTAATCACCTTTTTACAGGTAAACAAGCATTTATAATGTTCACAATGCAGATATATCAATGATTGTTTTAGGGGGTCTTCAGCTAGAAATTTAATTTATTAAGAATGCATTTAGTGACCCTTGCACTAAACAATAAAGATTTATGATGATCCTGAATATCAGCAGAATAAAACATTTTAAATTAGTTTGATTCATTACATTTGCTATATTGTACAGAATTATAGACCAGACAAACGTATGTGATGGCCATACATCCATAATCCAGTGTCAGGCATCCATTGTGTTTTGTCAGGTAGCTCAAGATTGTTGTTGTTACTTGTCCTAAAATTCTTTTGATGTCCAGTTTCAAAATGAATAAGGTGCTTTATAAATGGATGGCAATAGCTATATGGGTTTTTCATTGAAAGACGCATATTATGGGGTTTTAAGTTAACTATAATACATATATTACATGTAGCTGGTTCTTAAATAAAGTGGAACCAATCATAAAGGTATATTTTTGAAGATATTAAGTCAACCATAAAAAGTGTTTTTTCAATATTCAGTTGTTAATAAGAATGATTGTTTGCAGGGTCGATGATATTGGGTATGGTTTGAAACAGGGTTATACAACAATCTGCCCATATTTACTCTCTCTTCCCAGATCCAAATTCGTCAGCTTTTCATGCCCTTACACTTACAGTCGACTGGTAACAACTCTGGTACAGTACCCATACACCTCCAGTTCTGATTCTGACGTTAACTCAGAAAATGGGGAAACAATTTGGAAGAAATTATGATTGTCCCGGTTACTATAAAGTAAAATAAAACATGATTTATGTGATTTTGATGACAATTAGTTACTCTTTTCCTATTTATAGCACAATACATGTCATGATGTCATTTGGTCGTACTTGATTCGACACACCTGATATATATGGAAGAGTGTGATTAATATTGTGATCGTAAGAAGCCACGATATATGATGATAGACAAAGACAACTCAGGTAAGCATTTTTGTATATAAAAAGATGTATTATTCTTTATTTGGCAGAATTTAATATTTGCATTTAATTACACACATAATGAATTAGGTTTCAATGTGTCTGCAGTGCAGTCAATTCGAACATTAATTAAATGACTTGAAACAAGTCAGACATTATCATGCCACCTCCAATCCGGTACGATCATTCTGTCAAATCAAACACACTTGCGACAATATGACACGTGCTATAACTAGGAAAAAGTAAATCGTATCAAAATCACGTCATTTGTTTGCACTTTTTATTATTCAAACAATAAACAAATTATAATCATTTGTGTGTGTGGAAACCGATATATACAGAGAGAACATGTAAATACATGTGTATTTCGTTGTTTGTTTGTTTTTTTTTTTGGTGTATTTCTGTGTTTCTAGTAACCTTGATTTCCCCTCTTAGATCTTAGATTGGTTAGTATATGATTCACCAATATTTTCTACTTAGTGCTGGATGTATCCAAGACAATTCAAGCAGCCCAGAATCTTCTTAAACAGCTGCAGTTGCTAATTTTTCAGCCATGTCTGGAGAAGATCTACGTCGCACTTTGTTTCTTGTCCAGCAGGCATTGTGCCCACCAAACCTAACAGTATTCAGCTGCGGAAAGATTTTATTCAACTAGACCCAGTTACCCTCCATTTCTAAAGTTATGAAGAGGAAATGTCATGATTTTATGGCTACTTACAGACCAATAATGTCACACCCCGCTTAGGCTCCATTTCACATTTGTTTACATCTTTATCTCTTCAAAGGTTGAAACTAATAATTATAATTTTAAAGAATATCGCTTCAAGCTTTCTGACATGTTCCGTCAACATTAGTTATAACAAACAGATCACACACTTTGCTAGCCAACTGTATTATTAAGAGACCTCAACCATTGTCCTATTCCCAAAATGGAACCCATCATGGGTCATGCCATGGTTCAGCTACGTTGAAACCTTCGTCCATTTTCTCACTGAAGCAACAATGATACAAGATGTCCTTCCTGCTAGCCTCGGCTTTGGCATCTAGAGTAAGCGAATTTTATGTCTTGTCCGTATTTCCAAACTAATACATTTGTGTTCTTGTAGTTCTTAAGTTTTAAGGGCGCTATCTGTTTTCATCTACCAGCAACTAGAAAATAATTTTCAAACACATATGATAGATTAGTTCTTCAAAATGGACAATGATATTGGATCTGGAACATGCTGACAAAATGTATCTGGAGCACACGAAGTTCATGTATTCAAGATATCAAAGAGTTTTCCTACCAATACATGCAGGGAAATAGGCATAACCCCACTAGCCTTATCATCCTGGTCAGAAGAAGATATCCAGTCAACATACTCTGATCTCCCACAGAAACAAGTATGTTAGCTGATGATTTCATCTTATGCAATAAAATGTATTTGAGTTTTGCCTTCAAATGCAATGTAACATTCAATATGTGATGGAATGGGTCAGTTGTCATATCAAGTTTACTTTATCCTCATTTTATTTTAGGGACATAGTTGAATCTAGTTGGTCTTGTGGTTGATGACCAGACACAAGACCATGGCAATCCAGATGCAATTGCTTTCTTGGGTCAGATCTTTTGATTAATATTTTGCTGTATTCATGCAATAAAAGCCTTTTGTTTTGGTAATAATGTATTAAGTGAAAGAATCCACAAGGAGATTCATTGCACATAAATATACTTATATTCAGTTGTCTTGTTATTGGAGAGTTGGCTCAGCCATCTTCCTGTAAAGTAGGTGCTTTTTGGTAATGCCTCGTAATATGATACCATTTATCTGTTTACTGTGGAAAAAATGTTTAGTGATTTTGTGTCATAGCGTCATTTTGTTTTAGTTTCATAGTATAATAGTTTGAGTTTTAGCCAGGGTTACTTGTACATGTATATATTATTACATCACTGACTGGTATTTATGAGTTTTTGTGGAAATATTTGCTTTTTATGCAATTGTGGACTTGTGTTATAACTATGTGTTATAAATATGTTGAATGATGGTTATTTAACGTTATTGTAGACATGCATTATATCTATATGGAATGATGGCTATTTAATGTCATTGTAGACATGTGTTATTCATATGTGAAATAATGATTACTTCATGTCATTGTAGACATGTATTATATCTATGTGAAATGATTATTATTTCATGTCATTCTTGACAGACAGATAGCTGCAAAATTGGGTAAAGTAATAACTTGTAATTTGGTGAAATATTGGTCATGTAATGACATGTAAGAAGCACATTATTCAAATGTGGTATGATGATTAACTTGTGGACACTACAGCTTATTTTATATACTATTCATATAATTGTTGATATATGACCTATATGGGGTGATGGTTTAAATTGGGGACACTACCACTTATTTTATGTATCCTTCTTGCCATGTGTGTTCTTTCTGTCAATTTCAGTTTGTCCGTCAGATCTTTACCATTTGAGTTGTGCATCATCTAAACTTTGATGATGTGTTGCACTTTAAATATGGATACTGTATTAATTAGATGACTCAGAAATTCAAAATCAGTTTAGATGCTCTGAGGTAGAATAATGATGTCATTGTTACTAAATTATTAACATTTTGTTTAGAGCAATAAAATGCTTTTTTCATGATATATGGTTTATCCTGGAAGACTTGCACTTGAGGTGTGGAAGAAACCAGTTTAGCTTTGAGTCAAAGAAAGGAAACATCGTGAGATTGATGCAATTGTAAGAAGCAATATAGTTGTTTTTTCATCAAGATCAATTCTAAATCACATACTTTAACAATTTGAGTGGATGGCTTTCATTTGAGTTAAAGAAGAAGGGTATCAATGTTGGAATTTAAATATAATTCTGTAAATAATGATGATTAATTCAAAACGTTGTCATCATCATTTGTATTAACATCATTATGGCAGTTTATTAGTCCTTTGTATATTATGACAGAAGATGAAATTATATTGCTACATTAATACTGCCAATTATGTTTTGGCATCATCATTACTGGATTATTATTATTATTATTATTATTATTATTTCTGAAAATTAGTATAACATACAAAATTAAACAAGTTTCATAACAAGATGTTCTGGCATTTTCTTATTACAGAAGGGTGTTTGATAAATTAAAGGCCATAGTTAATAGTTACACCAGTTCTTTCTATCCTAGAATTCAGCCAATCATTTTAAATGTATCTTGGTTGAGTATGGATACATGATAACAAATATGATTCAGTTTATCCAGCATGCTGTTTATAATATAAAATTAACAAAATACAAATAAATTATTCCATAGTTAGGAAAGAATATTTGGTGTTTATATAAGCTTGCAATATGTTCAAGTGTATATTAGTACCGCTCTTTCTCCAATAATTATATTACAATACCACAACCCCTTTATATTAAGACCAGTGATAGCAAATATTATAGCTTATTGAAATAGAGATTGACTTTACAAGAATATCATGTTGACTTAACGATAATATTTTAAACTTGTTGACAACTAAAGGTATTTTGGAAGTCCTGAAAGTGACCATCCTTGTCCTTTCATGTCCTTTAGTCTTGAAATAATGCTGTACACTGTCAGTTTTGTGGAACCAATTTTAGCTGTGATATGATTTTAGCGCAATCATAACTATTCTTTGCAAAGACTCATATGAATAGCTGGAATTTTGTTATTATTATGAATTCATTCAAAACATTTTCTATTACATTTAAATCATTCTGCTACATTAAGACTATTGGTGATATTGGTTCATTAATATATTCAAGACTTTTTGATTGGATTTGGATTTGAACATTCATTTATTTTGGACATTTAAGATTATTGGAATTTCATTCACAATAATGTGTTTATCTTACAAATCTCACTTTAAGACTGAGAATTAAATGACTTGAATAAAAAGGTTGGTTTTGTCTTTTTTACCTGCTTTAAGACAATACATACATACATACATACATACATACATACATACATACATACATACATACATACATACATACATACATACATACGTACGTACGTACGTACGTACGTACGTACGTACGTACGTACGTACGTACATACATACATACATACATAGCAAAATATCCCTACAAACTAATGTTACACACAGCAACTATTATACAAAGTTACAATGTAACATTTGCAGATCTATAATATCACATGAATACATGCACGATGTTACTACAGATTAACCAAACAGTGGATTAGAGTAATAATTCTTTACATAAACATTACTCATATCTGCAAATATGCATATAGATCAAATATTACAAATGAATCAAACCCTACAAATGGTAATTCTGTATATTAACGATTCTAGTAATGAATGTTAGATACTATAATAATAACATTATGAATTTACAATTACCTTGCCCTAATAGATTGCAACAATTGAACAAATAAGTCACTGGCCTGTCTGAAGCTCCGTTGTAATTCCCAGAATAACAATATGTCCAGCTAATTTCGAATGACGTCGAGGATCTTATAACTTCCCTTATATATTCCCGCAAGATGGATTAGCGACTACTGATGTTTCATTTTCAAGATACTATATTTCAGCTTGCGATTTCAATGGTGGTCACAACTTGCTCATTTCCGAGTGGATGTCGATTCACCCATGGTCTTAATAATTGGAATACATTGCCCACTCACAAACAGCCAGTGAAGATTGGGTTTACGACCCACAATTATCGTTCCTTTAAACCCGACACATGCAATTCATGTCACTTACCTGTGAATCGCACGTTGCGAAATAAGGCGCCAGTAACAATTTGAAAACACTGATTTAACAATATTTTCTGCAACATATTGTACCGAACACGGGTTAATATAAAAATGTATTTACCGAATTAATAATTTCAGGAATTGAACTATAGTTCTTAATTTTAACTGCGTGATAACCAATATATTAATACAGATTTAAATTGGTATTGTCTTTGGTATATTCTAAAACTAACTCACAGTGGTACAGAGTCTTTGGGTCCTAGTGTGAAATTATTTGTAGTAGTAGTGTATGTATTGTAGCCGCAGCAGTGACTATATTTTATGCAGTCATTAAGAACATAAGTTAATGCGTTACAAAAATTGATATTTTGGTGGAATATAATGCAAAATAGAATTGAACCTATCTGAGGTCACAAGTCTTCGCGTGATGGGGCGCGGCCAACGCCTCGACAATTATATCTAGTAATGTTAATCCGCTTATATATGAACTTAGCAGCAGGTTTTCATGTAAAGGCTGCAGTAATAAAATGTAGGTGTGTCAGCAGTAATTGCAGAAGCAAGAAACAAAACCATATGCTGATATGAAGCTAGTAAAATACCACTGGACATATTCCTAATCTTGGTCACATTCCTCTTCTGTTAATGTTTTGAAGAGATGAGACTTTCATGCAAACGCTTTGTCTGAATACTTCTACAAAAACTTATAAGCATTTGCCAGTTACTTTCATCACAAGGAAGTTAGTGTGACCTCTTTCGAATACAAGAAAGTTTGGATTCAAATCGAATATTCAGCGGCGGTTTTAATCTGTCGTTTTGTTAGTGGTAGGATAGTAAGCACCAAATGAATGAATAATTGGCGGTTTTACACGTCGAATGAAGCTTTCATAGGTAAATACGTTTCTGAAGCACGTACACAATAGACCTTGAATTCAAAAGCTTTCACCACGCCCACCACCCAAAAACACGTGCGGTCAAAATACAAGATGTATCTTTATCGCTCTTTACCATTTCAACGCTTGTAAAGATCGTGCGCGAGCACACACTTGATAACCTGGTATTTGATAAAAAATAGGGTAAGACAGAA
The DNA here is from genome assembly GCA_030141615.1 of Unio pictorum. Lineage (NCBI taxonomy): Eukaryota > Metazoa > Mollusca > Bivalvia > Unionida > Unionidae > Unio > Unio pictorum. The sequence goes on from JARLTB010000297.1 coordinate 5,439,186, forward strand.
TTTAGCGATAGCGTGCTTGCCAAAATATGTCACGCATACAAACTGATTAGCTAAAACCAGCTGCGTTTTAGGTAGATATTAAATGAGTACTATTTATGCCTCTACTGTACAAACTATAGCATAAGCTAGATCACTGTGATAAGGTGAATAAGGTTTCAAAACAGTATGGAGTCTGCTAGCCTTGCTAAAAGATAAAGATGACAGTAATGAACCTTGCGATGAAGCTCTAGAATTATTCGTCATTCATATCTTTATCGCAAAACAGCACGAGTCCCAAAGAATAAAAAGGATCCCAATAAAAACTAAGATTGCATGGACAAACAGATCAAGAAAAGAAATGCAAACATTAATCAAATGAAGATTTTACAGAGAATTCGGATATTACTATAATGACCCTTAAACTGCATGGAATGAATTGTAGGATCTAGACTTTCCAGATGATGATTTTACAACCTGTTCGTCAGGCAACAAAGGAAATAAGGTGGACTCAGGCATGTTATTTGATGACAAAATGCATGATCCTGCTTGATGACGATATACATGCAGTTGCTTCTGTTATTAAATATGCAGTAACATAATGCAAACGAAATGATTATGCTGTTATAACAGAAAATATATAGTTTTCGAATTTGCAATAGGCTGATGTTGACATTATAACATGCTAGAGTAAAGATAATTTTGCAAGTCTTTAGAAGAAAATCCAACGTGATCAAACTTATTAACTCATAAATTACCGCATAACAGCCTGCGTAAATATGCGTTTAATATGGAATAGAATAGATCATAGACATGCATAACATTAGCAGCCATCTCGATAAATGGCAATTCTATGAACTTATCGCAGATAACAAATGTCATCGTTAACTACATGTTGTGACTGAATGATTAATCTGTATTGCTGAGCCAATTTTAGGTACTGAATTTGAGTGGTGGTCACTCTTGATTATTCATGTGCACAAAATGTTGTATATTGCCTTTGTGTCGTTTGCTATTTTCATATCTAATCCTTGACAATTTATCAAGTTAAAAATTATGTCCAAATCAAGTCTACCTTGGTAGTGTTGTGTTGCCATCTTTGAGTTATGCAGCTTAACATGTAACTGCCAACATTATCTGCTGAGAACGGCACTACACTACACCGTGAGCCTTCCACTAGAAAAAAACTACAATACCCTAAAGCATTATGCAGGTTCCGATGAATGGCAGGTTAACAAATTAATATGAAATAATTTTTAATTACGTCATTGCGTCTGACGTTTGATCGAAAACACCTTGACTATAAAGTCCTTCTTCTTGATTGCATTTATATACATAATGAAGTACGTACTTAGTTAAATATTATTATTTAGATCATTCGTTTATTAATATAGTCATTCGTTAGACACCGTGAATTGAATGTTTTCGTCACGAATGTGGAGATAAGATACCTTTATCATTGTATAGTCTAACCAGTAAATGACCTGTGAACTTTGGTCCCAAATATTGAAAAACGAATGTGTCATAGTAGTCTACTTAGTTTAGCATTTAGAGTGGATGGATTGTATGTCTGAGCTGCCAGGTGGGTTTATATTAGACAATTAAGAGAACAATTTTAATTGTAGTCTCTATCATGTTGCCGGAGTCGTTTCAATTAGAGACAATTAAGGGTTTGGAAGAAAAGAACTGGTAATCAGGAGATTGCACATTTCTTCTAGAGCAGCTTAGAATAGAATTGTCAGCTATCCAGTTGGATCAGATCAGCCTCAGATTAAGTACTTATTGAAATGTACGGTGATGATTGCAATTAAGTAGCGAAATGGAGAAACGAATACGTGTAGATTTGAAATCCTGTATGTTTAAGTCCATATATCCTCAATGTCACATAAATGTCACGTTTATGTGCATTGTTCTTAACGGACATGCGAAGAATCAACGTAGCGAGAACATGATTATTTGAAGAAGCAAAGTGTTCAAAAAGATAGAGATAAACAAGAGCTTGTAAAGATCATGTCAGTGAGATCGAATCAAAGCAAAAATTAATCAGACAAACGTGCTACAGAAACTGAATTTATTAACGCAGCTAGACTTATTGAATCGACTATCATCGGCCATAATGCTGAAAAGTCACATCGTTACCTTTTTCTGGAATTCCCCACTGGTGAGTTATATTGATATCTTCTACAATTTTTCTGACTTTTAATCTTTAGATACTATCATTGTTTCCTGCTGCCATGTCAAAGATCACAAAAGCACTTTCTTACAGGACCAGTTGCCTTTTCTCTCTACATACCTAGCCCAACTCCTAAGCGAGCTTGGACTGAATCAGGCGATAAAGTAAAGAGGAGTTCTGACCAATGAAGGGAATGCATACAATCCTTACAGCCGGGTATTTACATGTCTCTACAGCGGCCTTTAGCTTATATGGCATCAGTGGATCTTGGGTTCGATTAGTTGTCGATGACAATAACGTAAGTGATGCTGTGAGTAGAGGATTTGATCCATATGGTGATGACCAAGGTGGGAATGTTTCAATTCTACGATTGACAGCTGGATAGTCTGTTTGAACAGAGATAAGCTTTTGACGAACGCAAACCTCAGTAGTACAACTGAATTTTGTCACGTCATTTTTTCTGGTGTACGTTTGTCCGATTAAAAATATGCAATATTGCTACTTTGGTCGACGTATCAAATAATCTTTCTATAATATCTTTATGGAGATGTGTATATGAGATGCACACAGCTATTTATAAACGGCAAGCGTTTGTATGCCTTTCAGTATAAATGGAGTTTTTCGTTGGAACCTAACCGTATACATGATAGTTTACATGCTAATACAGTGTTGTGTTTGCAAAGAGAAAAGGGTGTAAGATCTAAATTAAAATTATGCATGAAAGCAGACATTTCAGTTAAGTAAGGTATGTACATTTATATGATATGCTTTATTATAATGAAACAACACATTCACATCCCAGGAAAGGATGATATTTTTATATTGTCAGTCTTGATATGCAACAATGTTTGAAAACATTTTGAATTAATAATACAGTTTTGCAGAATTATGAAGTAATAAAAAGGTATAATTTTGATATCGCCAGTTCTGTTCGTAATTTGCCGTTTCGATTTCGAAAGACTTATGTATGGGGAATTATAAGTAAGTTTTGGTTTATAAAGATGTCTGTCTCCATTTTAAAAGATCTTAATGAATGTATTTTAGGGTCAAACTGTCATATAGTAATTGAACGTTTCAAGTATCCAAGGCACGTCTCTTGGAATAACGAGAATATAGTAAGACTAGCAAATTATCCATGACACATCTCTCTGACTAACATGAATATAGTTAGACTAGCAAAGACGCAGACAAAGAATCATATGAAAACGTATTCGTAACTGTCACCTGGGCAAACTTAAGGATAGAAAAACTAACACGTTTGTAGAATAGAGATCCTCACGACTATATTATATATGCTGTCAAACTGTTTTCACCATTTTCTATTTAGCATATCAGTTAAATGCACCTCAAAAGTATTTACGCCCTTTGCGTTGGAAGATTACTAAAAAAAATTGGACAGCAAATATATATTGAACGAACTAATATGAAAACGAATTTATGGAAACAGATATCGGCGCCTTTCTCATAGAAACAATGTGGACTATTATATTTTCTCTCAGAAACTGCATGAAGATTGAGTTTTATTACGTTCTTGGCTTTTTCAAATCATAATGCCCCGTTTACATTTTGTCCTGTTTCTAATCGCCGATCAATTGCCTATAACAATTGTATTCCTTAACCAAGATTGTGTAATATAGCGCAAACACAACCATTAGATTAAAAAATAAATGTTTTACTTTTATTCAGTTTGCTAAATGCAGTTTCAGTCTGACTGAGAAAGAGAAATTATCCACTTTTATAACTCAATCACGTAATGTACTGGAATGTTCTACGTATAGACTAGGGGCCCCGAGTGGCCGTGTGGTCTAAAGCGCTGTCCGTTACGGATCACTGCTATTTCACTTGTCTGCGTGAGTTCGAGAATCAGATTCGGCCCAATGTTGGTATGTGAGAAAGCTTGCCAGTAGTTTCTCGTGAGACGGTGGGTCTTTCCCTATCTTGTGCTGAAACATGGCGTGAAACCTTAATACAATAAAAACAAATTACAAAATATACAAGCAGATAATTTCTCTATCCCCAGCCAGACCGGAACTTTATTCCGAGAGTGAACGGAGATAAGTGAAATATTTTATTAAATACATTATATTAATTATTACAAACGAAGGTTAATTCATTGATTCCAATGACAAAATGAATTAAGATCTATGTAAAAAGATATGATACACAGTTACCTTCATTCATTGAGGTAATTGGCATTAAGAAAGGAAGATAACTACTGGGTTATTCTGCCAAAGAGACAAGAGCTATCCCCCTTCAATAATAATGTAATATGATTGAGGTATCAAAAATAAATTGCTATTCTATCTCGATATATTTTGTGACTGGCGAATCGTCTGAAAATATTACATATAGTAATTCTGGTACTTTCGCCACTGACGACAGAAGCTTCAGAATAATAGAATATATCTTGTATTCTGATATTTCGGCCGAAACAAATTTGTAGTACATGTTTTGTTATTGAGGAATATGCAATATTTATTTATTTAGTAATTTACTAGACTTTCCTCACCAATGATAGAAGATTCAAAATAGCTATTACAAAAAAATGAAATGGCTAGTAATATACTATGATGTAGTAACAAGTGGGATAAATGTACTTAACCAAACCGGAGAAAGATATGTTTGACATTTATCTCTTAAAAAATTCTGAAAAGTTAATTTTTTTGGTTTGTACTTTTTCGAAAACGCCAACTTGGTACTATTTTTTGCGACAGAATGTACCGAAGCAGATTACATATCAAAATATTTATTAGCTTCAGTCATTGATCGAAATATTATTTCTTCACCTGTCCCTCCCTGCATGTATATGTTTAACTGCCCTTTTCCAATTATTTTACATATACCAGTATTCCCACATGCATACTTTTGACTGTGAAATAGCTTTCAAATTGATCAACCAGTTTTGTTTCCGATCTGAATCAATATGATCGATCTCATCACCATTTGATTTTCGTTAAAACATTCGAAAATAAATTTTTGAAATAAATATTATTTTTTCTTCAGCATTAAATATAACAGACAATTTCAACAGTTCCGAATTTTTGTTTTGTATTCGACAGTACCTGATGACACCATCAGGAGATTCTTTGTAATGATTGGATGCTTCAAAAAAACATTTTTCTCTATTACATAATAATATAATTTGTATTAATTCCTTTTTCTCTAAATCATGACTTCAAAATCAAGATATATCATCTTTTGCGGTTCTTATAATTTTGTTTTTATTGTTGGTGTTATTCTTTGTATCATAATACATTTTCAGCTCTGTATTGTTTACCACCATATTGCACACACAATCGCATTTCTCCTTTAACTCCAGCACCGCATTTCAAGCACGGGTTTAGTCCTATAATTCCATTACGCACGCTTTGTAAATGACATCAGAAGAATTCGTTTAGCAAGCTACATATATCTAATCTGCGATGAACGACCAACGAACGACAACAATCATTAATCTCGATTATCAAAAATATCTTTTAAAGTAAAATGTGTTGTATGACAGACACAGACAATAGTAATATGATTATCCGTGACAAGCAAAGTAAATATATTATTATTTTGAGTAAATGTTCGAAACCAGGAATGTTGTCTTGTATTGATAAACCATATTATAAATGACCATATACTGTAACCTTGGTTATATATGCGTTGTATCCAATAAATGATAAACCAAGCGTTTATAATCTAAAACCAATCAAATTGCCAAGGTTAAAATATAGCCGAACGAGTAAAGGACCATTTGACCGTTTGGACTTGTGGAAACGGTCTAACGGATGAAAGACGCAAAATAATATAGTTGACAAGTGGTGAGAAATAGTTAAAGATACCATAGCGATTGTCAAAGGCGTTACTGAACTTGAAATAAAACTAAAATTTCTAATAGTAAAAATAGTAAAAAATTTAAATAGTAAAAGCAATAACAGGAGAGATGGTATATAATTCGAACCATTATTAAAATTGTTGAGTTAAATATTATGTAACATAATGCACATGCGTGGACTAATGCAGTAACACTATTTCATCAAAATCGAACTGTTAAATTGTATAAGGATGATATATTCCATTTTATTACGAAATAACAAAAAAAGAGATCCTCTATCAGTATGGCTGTTTCAAAGTTCTAATGATGGAAACTGTGATCAGATTGTACGAACTAATGACCTTATTTATCGAATATAATCTATCCACGAAGAAATGAAAACTATTGCTTTGAAATCTATCGATGATGCTGAACAAATACTGAGTAATTGTTTTCAATGTCCGTCCGTCGCAGCCCATGTTGATAACGCAAATATTCGTGGAAACAAATGTGGTTTGACTTTTTCTTTGATATTGTATTGAGCTGTGTCGTATTCGGACAAGGTGGATTATGGAATAGTAAATACGATCATAAAGATGTCGGTTGATATTAATGCATTTTGCCGCGGAAGATTTCTTGGTATGTTAGAACATCTGTATAGTTGAAAAGATTTGAACATCAAACACACGAGATGATCACGGGTATAATAAAAACGGACTATTACAGGATTATGACTTGACTGGATTCGCTTGTATCGAGTCATTTAAGTTTGTCAAACGTCTTCGTCAAATTTGTGTCTGGTTTGGCAAACATTTTTCAGGAAAAAATACATTGGACTCGAATCTGCTCGATGTCAAAATACTGATATTTCTGACAGCACATGAAGCAAATATATCATATTGTCCGCACAACAATGTTTGCTTTACAAAAAGATATATTCTGATGATAAAAATCCTGATATAACCGATTACAAAAACGAAACCGCAAAAGATCTCGGCAGACAAATAATAGGTAAATTTACCCAAGCATGATCATATATTCTTAAATGACAATGGATAATAATGATTATCGACGAAGCTAAGTTATAAGTCAAAGTAATGTTACCTTTTCTAACGGAAAAAAATTAGGTACAATTGGGGTTATATTGATGTCGAGTCACGGTAGTTTACACATTTAAGAACTCAATGTTCGTGTACGTTTCAATACAAATATTATCGATGATAAGTATAGTTTCTTAGTTTGCTGTAAGATCAAAACAGATTCGTTTTTTATAATAATAAAGGTATTCAGGTATAAAAGAACAACTATATTATCGGCACTTATACATTATGGGGTGAATGGAGAATAAAACAAGAAAATATGCTTAGTTATTCTGAATCCGCCAACATTGAAATTAAGAATATTTACTGCAGAAAATATCAGACAGTAATGTCATCGTCTGCAGCATCAGTGTATTGTCCCGTAGCTTCAAATAAAATAGTCTATCTTAATAAACCTATAGGTTCTGGTAAAACAACGCGTGCAATTGAACTATTTCGGAAGTTTGATATGGTTGTTTAAACCCCAACGTACAGACGAGCAAGAGAATACAATTATGTTTGAAATAATGCGTGAAGTAATTTCAGTAACGAATAGGAATGATATTTGTATCTGTGGAGACAAGATGAATTGACAGTTGGTAGTAGATAGATGATTCGTGATACAACAATTATGTTTTTACATAAAGGAAACAGTTTAAAATATACCCGCACATAATGATATCGCCCAACAGATTAAATAAAACACAATAACGACGTTGATATACCAAGACCCTTGGCAGTCATCATCATCATCATCATCATCATCATCATCATCATCATCATGTATCTTGCCCTAGGTGGTCGTCAAGGCACTGTGCTGCTAAACATCTAACCAGTACCCTCTACTTGATCATGTGCCAAAACCTGTGTCTTCGCAAAACTTTTCCTGGTTCATTCTGTGATATTGTCAGTCCACATTTTTCTCTATCTATCTTTCCTTCTGCCACCTTGGACTCTGCCCTGCAGTAATGATGTAGATAGACCTATATCTGACGAAAGTGATTCAGAACGCGGAAATGAGCTATATGTATTGCAGTACTGTTGTTATGACATTCTTGCTACTTGTGTATATTTATAGTTTTCTCTGAAATTGCTGTTGCTTGGCTACCAGATAACTTCTCATAATTTGTCGAACTTTCGTCAGATAGGCACTGAATGTTCAGACCCTTTACGAGACTGTGAATCTACCTTTGCCATTATGGTCCTCTTGTCGTCTGTGAAGCTGTCATTTTTCCGAAAGCTTATGTTTACTAAGGATACATTTCTTGTCTACTGTCGCTAACTTCATAGGTTTAAACCCGCCATGTTTGTAAGTTGCGATGATGTATCTTATTTGATTTACGTTAGAGAGAGGCTAAAAACTTTGGCATGCGTAATTTCTTACTTTTTGCTCATGTTGCATAACGCATCAGTGAATTAATCAACCTGATGCTGAATAAGCTTTTCTTACGAGTGTCTACATAGAGGATTATTAAACTCCGTGTGAATTAAACGTGTTATTTAAAGTAAGCACCAAAAATTGAAAGGTACATTTTTTTCCTTAATAAGTCATTGCAAAAACACCATATTCTTTCTTTATTGATTGGCTAATAGTTAATGCATTCCAAAAAATATTTACGTTTACAAACTTTAACACTAATTTTAACTTGTACGTTAAATTGTTAAAAATAATATAATCATTTCTTTATAGTCATGAAGTCCTTGTATAGTAATTATACAAACTTATCTAATGCTCATATGTGCATAGTAATTATACAAACTTATCTCATGCTTGTATGTGCATTGTAATTATACAAACTTAACGCATGCTTGTATGTGCATAGTAATTATACAAACTTAACGCATGCTTGAATGTGCATAGTAATTATACAAACTTATCTCATGCTTATATGTGTATAGTAATTATATAAACTTATCTCATGCTTATATGTGTATAGTAATTATACAAACTTATCGCATGCTTGTATGTGCATAGTAATTATTCAAACTTATCGCATGCTTGTATGTGCATAGTAATTATACAAACTTATCTCATGCTTATATGTGTATAGTAATTATACAAACTTATCTCATGCTTATATGTGTATAGTAATTATACAAACTTATCTCATGCTTATATGTGTATAGTAATTATACAAACTTATCTCATGCTTATATGTGTATAGTAATTATACAAACTTATCTCATGCTTATATGTGTATAGTAATTATACAAACTTATCTCATGCTTATATGTGTATAGTAATTATACAAACTTATCTCATGCTTATATGTGTATAGTAATTATACAAACGTATCACATGCTTATATGTGTATAGTAATTATACAAACTTATCTCATGCTTATATGTGTATAGTAATTATACAAACGTATCACATGCTTATATGTGTATAGTAATTATACAAACTTATCTCATGCTTATATGTGTATAGTAGTTATACAAACTCATATCATGCTTATATGTGTATAGTAATTATACAAATGTATATCATGCTTATATGTGTATAGTAATTATACAAACTTATCTCATGCTTATATGTGTATAGTAATTATACAAACTTATCTCATGCTTATATGTGTATAGTAATTATACAAACCTATCACATGCTTATATGTGTATAGTAATTATACAAACTTATCTCATGCTTATATGTGTATAGTAGTTATACAAACTCATATCATGCTTATATGTGTATAGTAATTATACAAACGTATCACATGCTTATATGTGTATAGTAATTATACAAACTTATCTCATGCTTATATGTGTATAGTAATTATACAAACTTATCTCATGCTTATATGTGTATAGTAATTATACAAACGTATCACATGCTTATATGTGTATAGTAATTATACAAACTTATCTCATGCTTATATGTGTATAGTAATTATACAAACTTATCTCATGCTTATATGTGTATAGTAATTATACAAACTTATCTCATGCTTATATGTGAATAGTACTGATACAATCTTATCTCATGCTTATATGTGGACAATTGCCTTGGAACAGTTGTGCCCACTAACGTATGATCAACATTTTTAAATACGTTTACCAGATAGTCCAGATAAGAATACTTACGTATAAAACAGTTAAAATTTCTTCAACATTTAAATTTGATATTGTGCAAACATTATTCAGCACGATTAAACAACAAAGTTGTTATGTAATGGTGTTCCTACTTTGTTATTTTACTTTTGGGTATTAAACAGTTAAAATCATTTAGAGCAAACCTAACTTAATAATTCGTATGTTTTCCTCTTTGTTTGTCTTACTTTACTAAAGTTCCGTGATCATATTCAGTTTGTATAATTCTCTCAACTATTAGTACAATATTCTTTTTAAACAATGGTCCTAATAGGCACAGGACATTTATGATGATTATTTGTTTGAATTACCTGTTTTCTTTTCTCTGTCATATTTACTATAAATCTATTCTGGCATTTTATGTTTCGTCATGGCAGTGCATTGCTGGCAGACGAAATCAAAATGTCAACTATTTACTATATACGTTACAGGTTGCAGAACCATATCAGAAATCAACTACTCCTTTCCCGCCCAATGGTTTAATGTTTGGGGCACACTTATTCGGGTTTAAGAAGTTAAAATTTGAGTCTATTACAATTTATGAAGGAATCGTTATTATGCTATTCGCGAACATATGGTGATTAAACGTTTCGGGGCTCAAGAAAAACACTCATCCTCTCATCATTAGCACGTATAAATTATTTTTTGCGACGATTTCATTCTTACTCGTCCTTGCTCTGAGTAGAGTCGCAGCTAGAGAATGCATGTGTTTGCACTTTGTACCGTTAGCAAGCGGCTAACTTCAACATTTCTTGATATCCATCGACAGACGATTTCTTTTAGCATAATGGCTATTTTATGTTTGTCCAGAACATTTCTTGACGTCTAAATTGGTCAATATCGTGGAGATAGTATGATCGATGTATAAAGCCTCTTACATATGCATAGTCAAATCAAAGGAAACAACCTTGTCAGAGACGATCTCGACAGCCCCAAGATACCACATTAGAACCAGTTCATACAAATTTAATTCCTACCTACGACAGAGACAAGAGAATTTGTTGATTCAGGCACACATATAACAGCAATTAATAAAACATTTCGGTACAAGTTTGAATTCAAGTCACTACATACCATCAAATATTTCTCGAAAATTAGGATCCCGTAGTGGGCATCATAGTGTGTCGTGTTTAGTTTAACGTAATTTGAAAATAGGAGGCATACGCTTCTCTCATGCATTCTGTGTTGTACCTGCTCTACAGCATTCAGTCATTTGGGTAAATATTTGTTTGACTAAATACAAAGCTGTGGTGAATCGAGATACACAAATGCTCTCTTTGCTAGACGATAATGTAACCATAAATTAAATTCATAATCAGCCTGGCAACGCACGAGCCATTTAATCTACAATTATTCAATCAAATTCTATAACTGAAATTTCAGTAAGTATTAGCAAAATTCTAAAAAGAACATCTGGTTTACTAGAACCGTTTTATGACATGCCAAACTCTACAATTCTTCAAGCTAGAACAATTATGACGGTTTTCAAAAAGAACTTTGTACAAATTCTTAACCCTACTCCAATGCCTTTGCATGTACGTGATAATACCGTATTAGCCTGTGTATACGTACTACACCCACCAAAAATATTTACAATTAATGGGGACACTCTTGACATGAATGACACACCGAACTTCATAAATACACAATCTAGTAAACCAGACAAACCAATTAATTTTGATTTACACTGTTCAGACTTAACAGAAAACCAACAAAAGGAACTTCACTAATTTTTTAATCAATATAGGGATGTTTTTGCTCTTAACTTAGACGAATTGGGTAGTACTACTGTATTTACCCACCGAATAGAGAAAGGTGATTCCATGCCGATTCGTTGTCATCCTTATCGTGCGGCACCGCACAATAATAAGAAAATGGATAGACAAGTAGATGAATTATTAGAACATCAAGTAATTGAACCCAGTTCATCTAGTTATGCGTCCCCAGTGGCATTGGTCAAAAAGAAAAATGGTGAATATCATTTTACTATTGACTATAGAACACTTAATTAGGTGACACAACCGATGACATTCCCTCTTCCATGATTATAAGATGTCATCGATGCAGTTGGACAAACTCATCCATGTATTTTCAGTACTTTAGATTTAAATTCAGCATTTTGACAAATTGAAATGGACCCACTGAAAACACATAAGAGCTCTTTTAAAACATCACGTGGTCTTTACCAATGTCATGTAATGTCGTATGGACTCAGAAATGCTCCAGCCATTTATTGTGTTGTTTTAAATCATGTTCTTAGAGGTATAACATGGTTAACATGTCTTGCATACATAGATGACATCATTATTTGATGAACACTTCAAACATCATGAATTCATTTTTGATCGGTTACGTCAAGCAAAGTTGACACTAAAACCTTCAAAGTGCGTATTAGCATCATCCGAAGTTGTTTATCTTGGTCAAAAATTCTCAAAAAAAGAAATCAAAGTAGATGAATCTAAACTAAACACAGTTGCACAATTTCCTCTTACGATCTTTCAAACCCGTAATCTCATCCATTTAACGATTTCAAGTTCATGTTATCTCATATTTGATCGCGATGTGTATATCATCAGTCCATACTCACGGCATTTACGCTTTAAACGTAAAGTTCTACAGCTAACACTTGACGTTGTTCTTTTAACATTTTAAATTTAACGTTTAACAATGTTACATCAGGTCACATAGTCGGGTCATGTTTTCACGCCAATTTTTTAAACTGTGTACATTTATTATCGTCTGAGAGACAGTTAGACTATTTACGTTCCATGATAATGAAAACGTGTGGAAATCTTGTGAGGACGCTTCCTAAAGAAATATGGGAACAATTTTAATTGATCATTAGAGCACAGACGTAATGTTAATGTCACAAAACATGTCTGAAAAGATAGTGGACAATTAATGTTGTCAGTTACAGTGTTTCATATACATAGAAACAAATCAATTAATTACTGTTCACTGCCTTTTTAAAAGCAAACGATGCCACTTGCTAATTGTTTTCCTTTTTGAATAAAATTATCAAGTTATTATTTTTTAAAACATTAGATAACAAATATGATATACCTATTTTTCTTTTCGTTTACGATACATTAAGAAAACATAAATTTTGATATCGCATGATAGATAAGTCCTAAGGCACATGTAATTTTCGGTAAGCATCGTATGCTGCTTTATGTATGCTGATTTCAGCATATTGTCAAGCCTTTACTTATTAAGTATGTAAGAGAAACACACTGGCCAAATTATCCTACTACAACGTCATGTACTCGTTCTAGCATATATGTGGAAACAATTTCTTCTAAAAAAAAACACTCATTAAAAATATTGTATTGTACGTAAAACATGCAGTGATATTTAATGAGGTAATGTCTCGCCTAACGCTTTCGTTAGTATAAGGTCATGGAATTCATAAGTTCGAATATAAACCATTCAAATGAATGCTGGTGATGAAAGCTGAAAACACAGAGAAAGAAGGTGAATGGAAGTAAAATGATGTCGTGTCTGACTAAGGACGGGTGATGCGTAGCATGCTATAATATTTTAATTGTAATTCTTACTTCCCTTGTATGAAAGACAAACTGTGCCTAAAACGGCACTTATAACAATTTTGACTTTGATCAAAGTGATAGAGCAGCACTGACAAAGACATGCACAGTCTATATCGTATGATACCTCTATAGGTTCTGGGCATATTAACAAACAACCTACTACAAAGCCGCTTGTATACCTAATATGGACCACATTGCACGTGCCACATTGTAAATGAATCGATGTCAATTCGTATGAATCAGCATCCGGCATTTTAAGTAGGTGGCGGCATGCTAGCAATTAAGTGATAACATGAGGGAGGCAATGATACAATAATACAAAATCATTGTTCAAAGCAAAATCCTTTGACAATATGAATTAAATAAACTCGTCATATACTTGTCTTATCTAGCACAGGATATCGTATCTTAAGAGCGCATTTTAGTACATTTAAATAATATGATATGGTACTCAGTGATTCCTACATACGCTAAACTACACACTACAAAGTGCAAAGCTAGTGGGTTCTAGACCAATATTCTAAATTGGTATATTGTTACGTATTTTGTTCTGTTTATATTTTCATATTTCGTTTCTTGTATTTATTGCCATATTATTTATTTATACTCCTATGTGCAAATTTGCCATAAATTATGTCCTTTCTCAGCTGATGCGTGCGTCGACCACAAATCGTTATCCATCCAAGTTTCCTTTAATTTTCGGGAAGGAATAAATCATCACCTCTATTTAGAAGATCTAGATATCTATTTACGCAACAGTAAGCTTGTTATGGGAAAATAGAAATTGCCCAGAGGTGTGTCTAATTTTCACATGCTGATTGGGTAATCGAGCAATGTGACTAACGAGTGGTGATAGGTCAATTACGTTCGTAAACCTTATGAACTCAACACGTCTTCTATCATGTGGACGCACTTGTGTCCATATTGATAACATGTTGTCAATATGTGAGCTTCAAAAGAGACAACTCGTGGTGAATACAAAGTGATCAAGAATTAGGATGATTCATAACAGAAAGGGGTTTATATCTACCATGCATGTAAATATGCACTATGCCACACTACCATTCGTTTTGGTTCGGGAAATAAAAGCATGCTATGTTCTCATATATATATATATATATATATATATATATATATATATATATATATATATATATATATATATATATATATATATATATATATATATATATATATATCGACAACCATTGCCTATTTAATCTGTCCTTTTAAATTTCTGTAAATGCTAGTCAATGATTTATTTTCACAACACACTTGTCATATAACTGATTGAGAATGATACACGTTATTAGTTCATTACATTTGAGAACAACAATATTAAATTTAATATTCGCGTCACTATCGTCGTCTGGCAATAGATGGTTGAGTGTAGATGATTTCGGACAGATTCCCTGTTTCCGAAGCTCTAAATATTGGTTTGGCAAGGCTATTGCTACACGGAACGAGATTATTGATAATAGACATACACTACACTAAGGATTAGCGTCTTGCATTTGCCAGATAATTTATTCTTTCCTTCTTCGAATATACAATTTCTGTACTCATTGAACTGATGCCTGATTGTGAAGTCTAGACGATACACATAAGGCGTTCATCGTGATGTAAACACATGTTAATATCTCAGTGTCGAACATGGACATCTGTGTATAAGAAGAGATACATGTTAATTGAAGCTATAAGCCCAGTTTTTATAAAGGCTGACGACTGGTACCGTCCACGTTATTCGTAATGAATACAGTAATTATTCTGCTGTTATGTACGGCTGTGAATATATCATATGGGACGATTCTGAGACCTAGGTTGATTCTTAATTCAAGTAAGAACTGAAACTTACATGCACACAAAGAAGTTTCCATATCTATCAATTTCACACACACACACACACACACACACACACACACACACACACACACTCATACATACATACATACATACATACATACATACATACATACATACATACATACATACATACATAGATACATACATACATACATACATACATACATACATACATACATACATACATACATACATACATACATACATACATACATACATACATACATTGCAATCTGATCAAATCAAGATCTCAGATATACCGATCATGTAACAATACATACATGAGATCGTGTTCTATTGAATTTTGGAGACAGCATTTATGTTATAGCTTTTAATTTTATGAAAATGAATTACTTTAATCGGAATATATCTTGTCTAACCCCAAATGTCCTTAATATGAAATGCAGCCCGTTAAATAATATATTGCTAAAACTAGATTACTGGTAAATCTAAACGAGTGACAGAACAAATTTGTATTATTGTCTCTCTGATCAACTTGTTCTAAATTAAACCTCTATTTTAATCAGATTACTATTGAAACTGACCTGTTTTTAAAATTAGTTATGCCACGCAAATTGCAACACATTTGTTTTTAAAATGTATCACAAATTTATTTTTGCCAGACGTGATTGATATTACATATGCATATAATAAGTATATACATTGCAATAATACGGATTTCAAAATGGTGGTATAAAAAAATTTGATAAACCAATACCGCTTGAAAATCAAATTGTGAGCCTCTCATGACGTATGAATACGCATATGAGTATGATTTCGACAGATAGCTACCATTTCTATAATCCCTTGTTCATTGATGAATGGCCACTTATTAATCCTTACTGGCACATGAAAATCCACACAAATTTAATAATCCCTTTATTTTTATAGCTAAATGGTGGTACATAATTTTTTTAAAATCCTATTTGCTTCACACACACAAACACACACACACAGACATGCGCGCGCACAAGCGCGAGCGCAGACGCATTCACACAATAGACAAAAATACGTAGAAATAGGTGCAATGAGTAAAGCGATTTTCAGCTGGTTAAAATCACTGATGTTACGCTAGCAAAATGTGGATAAACGACCTTAATTTATTGTCACCTTTTAATTGATGGTAACAAACACTAACGGACAATTACGGAGAGAGAGAGAGAGAGAGAGAGAGAGAGAGAGAGAGAGAGAGAGAGAGAGAGGGGGGGAGGGGGTACAAAATTCTTATAGTATATCATGATGTAAATTAAAGATAAATAATGACTTGGATCAACCTTAACAAAATTAAATGTTTGACTAACTTCTTATTGGTTCGTCATTTAGCTTTGTCTGCATTCGGTTTAATATTCTCACTAGAGCCAACAGACAACCATCCTTGGCATCTCTTACATGAACCACATCACAAATGAAGAAGTGCGTAACACCATCTGGCACAACGCAGGCCATTATAAATACCTCCTCACCACTGTCAAACAGAGAAAGCTAAAATGTTATGGCTATGTCACTAGAGCCAACAGTCTATTCACAACAGTCCTGCAGGGTATTGTCCAAGGTGGCAGAAGCAGAGGTATACAGAGAAAAAAGTGGGCTGATAACATCACAGAATGGACTAGGAAAACATTTGCGGAGACACAGCATTGGCACATGATTGAGACAAGTGGAAGGAATTGGTCAGATGTTCAGCAGTAAAGTGCCTCAACGACCACATTAGGTCAAAAGATTGATCATGATGATATAAATACGATATTTGTATAGTATATGCGTTGTACCTTTGATATACTACACCTTTCTCACTGCTAAAATACATAGCATACATCGCTTTCTTACAATAAAAATGTGTAAATCTCGTAATAAAACACAAATATAGCGCACATACTATCATACTATACACATATCTCCTCACTTTCTTGTGTGTATGTTTATATATATATATATATATATATATATATATATATATATATATATATATATATAATATAATATAATATAATATAATATAATATAATATAATATAATATAATATAATATAATATCTTCAGACCCAACGTTTGACAATGGTAGAAAAATTGGTAATGTAGACAGTGATGAACTGTCGGAGGCATCTGGACTAGCAGCAAGCAGGAAACACCCAAACATTCTCTACACTCACAACGATCATGGTGACTGGAACAGGATATTTGTGATAGATGCTACAAATGCGCATGTCAGAGCTGTTTTTGAAATTACTAACGCAACTTCACGTGATTGGGAAGATGTGGCAGTAGGACCGTGTCATGGATCCAAAACGTGTCTCTATATAGGTATATATATATATATATATATATATATATATATATATATATATATATATATATATATATATATATATATATATATATATATATATTTATTTATATCTACAGCATACATACTATATATATATATATATATATATATATATATATATATATATATATATATATAAATATATATATATATATATATATATATATATATATATATATATAGCATACATACTATATATATATATATATATATAGCATACATACTATATGCATACTATATATATATATATATATATATATATATATATATATATATATATATATATATATATATATATATATTTGAGTACTATATAACGTGTTATACAAGACACGGACAAAATGGTTCATTAAAATAATTATTTATATCTAAATTTACGAAACACATTTAACTAAATATGTCCAGGGTATTTTAGTGAAAGTAAACCATGGTTGAATCAAGTCTGGTGAATACTTAACATTAGGAAATCAAAAACTTAATTGCTCGGTTTGAGAAATATTCATCTAATGTTGGCTCCTATAGTCATCAAATAATCATAGATAGATAGATAGATAGATAGATAGATAGATAGATAGATAGATAGATAGATAGATAGATAGATAGATAGATAGATAGATAGATACCTCTTAAGTGTAAGAATTGAAAATAACCATGTATAATTAGCAGGTGACAGAGACAAGGCCTCGCTTTGTTTATACTCTCAAACTTAATTCAAGCCACCTAATTAAAATATCGAATGAAAGAAAAGTATTGGCCCTTGAAATCTCGATATGGGTGAATATTAACGCAATATTAATTGCTATCGGAACTGATGTCAATGCTAATATAGATAATCTGTATAACCACGTGTCTGAAAATATCGACAAGCAGACGTCATAAAGGACACGCAAGCTGTTTGAGTAGAGTTGTGTGAAACAAAACTATTTACAGCTGTTTCGAAAACCAGATTAATTAAGAACTATTAATGGATGTGTAATAACACGTTCCGTATCAGAAACCCAGATAGGTACTTCCTACGAGTCTTCTCTGACGTCCGCACGTCAATATGTTTAGATACGGTGAATAACGCTCTAGATGTTTTCAAACTCGGCCTATTATCACACTGATGTAAAGTACAACTAAACTATTTGGCAATTCACTAATTACACACATACGTAATACTTCATTTTAGAAGTAATAAGATATCAAACCGATTGGATTCTGTCTTTAACTAGTGTGACACAATTTGACAAACTAATTTTCCTAAACCGGGTGCCTTCCTGACGAGACATGTTACTCTAAGGCGAGACTGCCATTTAACGCGGGTGCCAGGAAGACTGCGACAACACAGCCAAGTGTAGTCAAAGTTACCTTTGGTCCTGACAAATTAAATAGCCCGACCCTCGGGCATTAACTGGTCGCGAAAGCACTTAGTGCGCTTGCGACCTTAATCCATGTAATTGAATTGAATTGCTCTAGATGTTCCCCAGTGGCTTTTAATTTCATTTATAGTGAAAAAAGCCTAAAGTTATTTCGAAATCGTATACAATGGGGCATATAATAAAAGCAAAGACTCATTTGTGTTTTGCTTTTTAGTGAGTTGGGGGTAATAACTCGTTTAATATGTGCTACGAAATATAGGACATCAACATATCATCTCGCTAGTTAATATTCGATCTTTCCGCTGGCTGAGAATAAAGCGCTATGCATTCTTGTGTTTGTTCAAACGACATAGGTTTTAGCTGTAATCGCTAGGCTACTACCGTTTTCCCAACCACGGAATAGAACAGCATCGAACTAAACGATAAGGACTTACACGTTAATTTCTTACCCTTCCTACGAAATCAGCTTTGCAAGCTTATTTAACCGTTCGCCTATTTAAAAACTGTCCACCTCCCTACTACAGAGATAGTATCACATGTTCACTTGATTTATAAACAGTTTATGTTGTTGCAGCCTAAACAGATCTATCGCGTTTTACACGGAAACTAAAATACAAACATGGGAAGATATGTAGAGATGAAATATTTTGTAACTAATTTTATAATCGATATTTCAAATTTGTTCAAATTAGCCACATATTCACTGTTGAATGCAGTAAAACTAACAAAGCTTTGCTCCAGTAATTGAGTATAGATTACACGGTCATGTGTATTCATCTTTTTCAGCCGATACCGGAAATGCTGGACATGGTGCCAGGAATATTATTTATCGTGTACTGGAGCCAGACACTATTCAGAATGGTAGCCTTCCTATTGATGCTCGACTTCACTTTACGTAAGTATTGCATCCTATATCTTTTGATTATATGAATTTTAATATCAGTACTATTAATGGATATCTTGCTATAACTTCATAGTAAAATATCCCAAATTCCAGGGATACAATTGTTTACCTTTCATTTTCAACCATATTTTAGAAATATGTCTAGCTAACAATTAAATGTACTCTTACCGACATATTCCTTAATACCATTCAACATTGGTCCATGTTCAGCTACCTGTGTCCGTTATTCCTACAAATTTTCCTTCATTCAGTATGCCCGGAATATCATTTTGAGATTTAAAGTTCCGATTATCGATGTCTTTTATCGATGTCTTTTATCAAGTAACGATTCATTATATGCATAAGGAAACTGAATTTACTAATTGTTTTGCAGATGGTCGGGACAGGATTGTGAAACACTGATGGTAGATCCTAGTGGGGAAGTTTTCATTATTTCTAAGGTAGATGGTGGTAAGGGATTAATTGCGCACCTCCCAAGTTCTGGATGGGATTCAGGAAGCACAGTACAAGTCAACTCAAACGCATATTTATCTATTTCCTCATCTCATCAAGATCCCGTAGGCGGCGATATTTCACCAAGTGGTGACGAGATCCTCGTTAAAACACGAGATTCGGTACTATATTGGGATATGAATGGATCAAAAGACTATGTTAGCGTTCTTCAGACGCAGCCCATTAGACTGCCTTATATTTTGGAGCACCAGGGCGAAGCTGTTGCTTGGCAACCAGATGGACGTGGTTATTACACGTTAGGGGAAGGGCTTCACTCCCCTTTGTACCACTATAGCCTTCCATCTGTTTAACTGCCTATTAATACTAGATAAACAAAACGGTATTCTAAAACTTTCAGAGGGACGAATGCTTTGAAATAAAATCTCTGGTGAAAGTTGAATATTTTGTCAATCAGCAAATTACTCCTGTGCTGTGAATAATTTATCTCCTCATATTTAAATTGATGTTATTGAATTACTATTACTCTTGGAATTTCTCTGGTTGCTTCGAAAAATGAATTTTATTTCATGCAACGTTTTCTTTCTTCCCTCATCCTTTCTCCTTATTCTTGTGTAATTTGTTTATTGTGTGTTTAACAGAGGAAACGCCAGCATTTGAATCCAAAGACTCTTGACAATAATCTGAAGTTCTTATGCAAATGTCTCCAGCTTGTCGACAATGAAACGGACCAAACATCGTGTGTACACTTGTGTTGATTCTATTTTCTTTTCTTTACAATAAAGAAGGTTTGTGTTTGAATAACGATTGGTCCCATTTGCAGCCAAACATGTCATGTTTAAATTATTATATGATAGTAAAGGCCATAACAACTTTAAAAGTGAACTAAAATTAAGAATTATATATATATATATATATATATATATATATATATATATATATATATATATATATATATATATTACTGTGTGCTTTCTACGATTTTGTCTTTCATACCTGCAAAACAATCTGCATTGAAAACATTTTTCCATAGACGTTCAAACCTTTGAATAACATCCCAGCATGATATGTCAGTACTGAATGTGTGCACTAGAAGGCCGAAGTAAGCTCAAAAACTTAAATACGTATATTTTATAATAATAATCATGAGCAGGTCAACATTTATAATGTTCCCTTTGAATTGCAATTGTATTCCAAAAATATAATTTCGATAGTGAATGTGTGTATGTGCCGGTAGCAAAAGTTGTTTTAATGTGCATGTGGCCTGAAAATGGGTAGCATGTTAAGTCCTTTTGATGTAATAATTTTTCTCTGAATTCAGTATTGTTCCAAGTGAATGGTGTATTACAAGAATATTATAGAGTACTTTGTAATTTCTGTGAATAATTACGTAAATAAATACTACCCTAATTAGAAAGTGAACACTCCACTAAGATTATTCTGCTTCATATGTTAAAGAAGAATGACTAATTAGTAAATCTGGCGTGAACAAGACTATTTTCCCTCTACACTAACTACGTCGTACTAACTGTTTCTGAAAGTATTTCATAAAGTATTAGCATAGTTTCCATTCGGGAAGATTCTTAGGCCAGAATCAAGATTATATGTTAACTCACGTTAGGTAAACATGCTTACTCTTAGTAATGATCTGAATATTAATCTATCATTTAAGAAAACCATTTGCAATCTATTAGGTTGTTTACACAATATATAATATGAATTTGATTTTGGATAAGGTCAAGTACCAAATACAGAAATACATAACATATAATGATTACGAATAAAATAATACAAATAATACATAATAAATATAAATAGAAAAACTCCGTTATATTCTAAACGTATACTCCACAACCAAGTGCAAACATCACACACATCAGATAGATAGATAGATAGATAGATAGATAGATAGATAGATAGATAGATAGATAGATAGATAGATAGATAGATAGATAGATAGATAGATATTTAGGCTGATATACAGATAGATAGATGTGTATATGTCTATATATATATATATATATATATATATATATATATATATATATATATATGTGTGTGTGTGTGTGTGTGTGTAGATAGATGGATGGATGGATGGATGGACGGACTGACGGACGGACAGACAGACAGACAGACAGATAGATAGATAGATATATATATATATATATATATATATATATATATATATATATATATATATATATATATATATATATATGTGTGTGTGTGTGTGTGTGTGTGTGTGTGTGTGTGTGTACATACATAGATAGATAGCTAGCTAGATAGATCATTTGTTTGTTATTTACTTGACATGGACTAGTAATTGTAATTAATTGTAATAACCATTACTGTTGTATAAAACAAAGTCAGGGTGACAATCATTGGTAACGGGTACTTTACTTATTTTACTCATGTAAAATTGAATATAATCTCTTCGGGTCAATATTGATGCGATTGATATGGTAAACGAAACTCTCTAGGCATACAAATTAGAAAGTTGTATGTTGAATGTGATTCAGCAGGTGCTTTTATAATTATCTGAATATTGTATCGTGGCAATTACAATTGTAGTTTAAAATTACAATTTCTTATATACACAGTGTACTAATTGTTATAGGTGGCAAAGTGTAGAATTGTACACAGTATCAAGTCGTGACTAACAGACTGTGTTAGAATTATATTTTAGTACACAGTATCAAGTTCTGACTAACAGATTGTGTTCATGCAATTTTCAGTGTAATATAAACCATCATGAGTTAAAATAGCATTTGTTGATCTTGTTTTGTAATTGTAGATAACGTGTTCAGATTAGTATTCTGTCAATTTCTTGATAATTTCAAGATAACAATGATGCTACAAATTAATGATCACATGATGTAGTACCGTCTGATACACGTTATATGCATCACCACACGATGAATGCTACCGTCTGATACACGTTACGTGAATTCAAAAGCGTTTAATGCATAATCCCGACTGCAATCATGCTGGCTAATATCGCATTCACTAGTTCACAAATTCTGGCAATGTGTACGATTCTTTTTTATTTTGCTCACTTTTATACGTATTTGCTTTCGATTTTAAACACATCGTCAGCGTCATAATTCTTTACATTGGCTGAAATATTAGTTCTTCAAGTTCTAGATTAAATGCGCGTGCTCCGTGTGCTTGTTAATTGGTGAACGAGTCGTACAGGTTCTTATTAGTGCATCGGGCGATTTGTTGCTTGGTGAATGAGTGGTCAGGTTTCTCATGACCTGTTTTGGGGAAGCACATATTAAACATACTACGTTTAAATATTATCGGTAAACTAAATAACAAAAGTAACAAAGACAAGTGTAAAAAATATTGCCAATTTCATTAAATGTAGGTCGTAATGCTGAATGATATACTTGTTTAATAAGATTGTTATGAAAATGGAACCTTGTGTATCGTTGTTATAAACGAAAGCCCTTAAGCAATTTTTTTACGTCCCTTTAAGTGATACACTAGAAATGCCCAAATGCGGACTGGTGATAACCATCTGTAGGTGCTTCACTTTCACGTTGCTCTACCTTTTCTCTTGCACAAGCTTGATCTTTACTTAACTAGGTATGAAATTTGAATCTTGGCGCGAGGACAAGTCTACAAATTTAATAGCAAAGTTACGAAAATGAAAAAGAAATTCTAACAAAATT
Organism: Unio pictorum; assembly: GCA_030141615.1. Taxonomy (NCBI): domain Eukaryota; kingdom Metazoa; phylum Mollusca; class Bivalvia; order Unionida; family Unionidae; genus Unio; species Unio pictorum. Next base: position 5,463,431 of record JARLTB010000297.1, read on the forward strand.
AGACAATGCTCAACATTTACTCACACTAATGATACAGGTATATTTTGAAATTTTAAATGGAACCTCAAACAATATTTAGAGTCATATCTTCTTTCGAATAAAGAAAGTTATTACACACAAATCATTAAAATTATTTTCAAATAAATTTGTGGCTGAAAGAGTGAAGTAAAGTATTTTTAAATTAAGTTACAAACGTTAATAAAAACAACCTCTAACAGGTTGTTGTCTTACGTCTTCATTTTAATAAAGTGTATCAATCGTAGGACAAATTTCTTTTATATGACAAGGACATACAACGTATACGGTGTTCCTTCTGAGCATGATACTTAGCAATACATTGAAAACTTGGCCCGTAGCTTTTACGTTTCATAGGAAAGATACTACTTATGCGCAAAGTCCAAAAAGACTGATATTGCTTTTAATCGTGATACGGATGAAGTTAGGATCATATATATTCCAGGATCTTCTCAACTGAGGGATTGCATGTTACTGAGTTGTCTACAAATGATGCATTGAAGCCACAAATGACATCATCATCTTCTGAAGGCGTTCAATACTTTTCTCTGCTTTACCTCAGCACAAATACGAAAAGAGTTTTGCATGTGGCTCTACCGTTACTTATCTTACTAAACTGTATTATTTAAGACATGGTCAGGAACAAAATTTGTATTTAAAACATTTCAACGATTTCTTTCCTCAATTTCAGTTGAAAGATACAAAAATTAGTTTAATCGTAGTAGGTAATAATTACTTGATAATCTGTCTTCCTTTTAAAATTGACATGGTTGTAATCAGTGCCTTACTTAGGAAAATCAATAATTCTCCAATATTTGATATAACACGGAATTAAACGTATCACTAATTTTTTCATTTCCTTAAATTTGAGAACAAAACGGCTTGACCAGTCTTACGCATTATTCTTGCCAGCAATTAGATACGTTGTGTGTTAATGAGGACATCTTACGTATGTTCTCTTTTTTTAAACGCTTTATAAATGGGCTACGCTACCGGGAACTAAAGCGTCAAGTGTAAACATGATCGACATGAAACAGTAGTGTCATGAAGACAAAGATAATTTTGTCATTCTTTCTGCACATAGAAAATGTCGATGATCACCTCACTGATGAATAGTGAAGAATATGCCAAACACACGTGAAGCAGTCTTCGTGGTGATAACATATGTCACTTTTCATAACACACATGACTTGAAAAGACATCGGTATATACGGGGAGATAAATAATTGAAGAGGGTTTTACACAGTCTCAACGTACCGGTAACGTTCACCATAATGATTCTACTAATTTTTCTTTTGTTCTCTACAGCAGCGGATATATCATTTGGGACCTATTTGCGACCTAGGTTCATTCTTGAGTCATGTAAGAATTGAAGTAATACATACATACATACATACATACATACATACATACATACATACATACATACATACATACATACATACATACATACATACATACATACATACATACATACATATTCCAAGTTAACTTTGAATTTTATTTTCATAACCAATTCTACCAGCTGTTCCTTTTTTTCAGCACCAACGTTTGACAATGGCAGAGAACTTGGCACTGTTGACAGTCCTGAAATAAAGGAGGCATCTGGACTAGCAGCGAGCAGGAAGCACCCAAACATTCTCTACACCCACAATGATCATGGCGATAGGAACAGGATATTTGCGTTAGATGCTACAAATGCGCATGTTAGAGCTGTTTTAGAAATTACTAACGCAGCTGCACATGATTGGGAGGATGTGGCAGTAGGACCGTTTCATGGATCCAAAACATGTATATATATAGGTAATGTTGCTTACAGTATATATATATATATATATATATTAACTTAACGTTCACATAATTTGAGCACAATTTGAAAGATCCATATGGGTGAATACCCACTCAAACATTTTGCTATGGGAACGAATGTAAATGCTATTTAATTAAACTCCGTATAAACATGTGTTTAAAAATATCAAGGACAGAACGTCATAAAGATGACACAAAATTGTTTCAGTATTTTTGTGTGACACAAAAGTATTTACAGCTGTCTCAACAACCGATAACATATAATGAATAAATGGGTATAAAATAACACTTTCCGAATCAGAAACCCAGACGGGCACTTCCCTCGAGTCTTCTTTGAAATCCGCACGTTGATATGTTTAAATGCAGCGAGAAATGCTTTGGAAAGTCACAGCAGGGTTTGAATTTTTTCATAGGGTAAAGCTTAAAGTTATTTCAAAGGCATAGACATTGGTCATATAATACAGACAATGCCTCTTTTATGTCCTGCTTTTTATTGAGTTGATGGAAAGATCTCATTTCATCTGTGTTACATATAACAGTCTCGACATATCCTTACTCTAGATCCTACTCGTTCTTTCCGTTGGCTGAGAAGAAAGCCTCATATATTCTTGTGTCTGTTTCAAGCAGCATATGTTTGTGTTGTGATCGCTCCGTTAGTACCGTTTCATCAAACACAGAATGTAGAACATCATCGAATTTAATGGAAAGGAAGCATTCGTTAATTTCTTACCCCTTCGACGATTTCAATTGTGCAGTCTTAGTGAACATTTTACCTAACTAAAAGTGCGTCAATCTATAATACAGAACTAGTACCACAGATGCATTTGATTTATACAGTTTTTATCGTCCTTCAGCCTAAACATATATTTCAAGTTTTACACAAAATATAAACTCCATGCGCGCGAAGTAATCGAGATGAAATTATTTGTTACACATCTCATAACCGATACTTCCAATTGATGGTACTTGCCCAATATTCACGGATAAATGGAGGAATGCTAACGAAACGTTTCTCCAGTAAATGATCATGGAATACATGGTTATGTTTATAACTGAATATAAATTCATATTTTTCAGCCGATACCGGAAATGCTGGACATGGTGCCAGGAACATTATTTATCGTGTACTGGAGCCAGACACTATTCAGAATGGTAGCCTTCTATTGATGCTCGACTTCACTTTACGTAAGTATTTCATCCTATCGCTTTCGATTATATGAATTTTAATATCAGTACTATTGATATATCTCTTGATATGACCTTATAGTAAAACGAGCCAAATTTTTGGGATACAATTGTTTAACTTTGATTATAAACTTTTTTTTAAAAATATATACTTACCGATATCTTTTTAATACCTTTCAACATTAATAGCTGTTTGTCTACATGTGTCCGTTATAACCACCAATTTTTCCCCATTCAATATATTTTCCCGATATATCATCTCGAGATTTAAAGTTCCGATTCTAGAGTCTTTTATCAAGTAACGAACTAAAGACGATTTATGATATTTATATAAATAAGGAAACTGACTTTACTAATTATGTTTTGCAGATGGTCTGAACAAAATTGTGAGACACTGATGGTAGATCCAAGTGGGGAAGTTTTCATTATTTCTAAGGTAGATGGTGGTAAGGGATTAATTGCGCACCTCCCAAGCTTTGGATGGGATTCAGGAAGCACAATACAAGTCAGCTCAAACGCACATTTATCTATTTCGACCTCTCATCAAGATCCCGTAGGAGGTGACATTTCACCAAGTGGAGACGAAATTCTCATTAAAACACGAGATTCGGTACTATATTGGGATATGAATGGATCAAAAGACTAAGTTAGCGTTCTTCAGACGCAGCCAATTAGACTGCCTTATATTTTGGAGCACCGGGGCGAAGTTGTTGCTTGGCAACCAGATGGACGTGGTTATTACACGTTAGGGGAAGGGCTTCACTCCCCTTTGTACCACTATAGCCTACTATAAATTGCCTACAAGTGCCTATTAATATCACTTTTGTTCCTGTTACATGAACATTATGGAATTGTAAAACCTTTAGAAGGATGTTTCCTTTGAAATAAAAACTCTTTTGAAAGAGTTTCCAGATATAGTGTTTATCAGTCAGCAAGTTACTCTCCTCATATTTAAATCGATGCTATTGAAATCCTTTTACTCTACGAATTCATTTATTTGCTTTGCAAAATGGTTGGGTTTTTTTATACAATGGTGTCTTTTTCCCCTCCTTCGTTCTCTTTTTTTCTTGTTTACTTTGTTTCTTGTATGTTTATCAGTGACACCGGCTGCGTTTAAAATAAGAAAACACCCAAAGACTCTTGGCTATAGTCTGAAAAACTTATTTAAATGTCTCCATCTTGTTGGCAATCCAATGGACAAAATATCGTGTTTCTTAATTTAAGTTTATTTTCTTTAAAATAAATCACGTTTATGTTTGCAAGAATGATTTGTCCCACTTGCAAACGAAAATGTCTGAATTAGATTATCGCATGATAGTAAAGACCTTAAAACCTTACAAGCAAAATAATTTAGATTTTGATAATCGCATGATAGTAAAGACTTTAAAACATTACAAGCGAAATAATATTTATGTAAAATTGTGAAAACTAATTACATAATATTGATTAACAATACAAACACCGAAATAAGTTTCAAGTAGTTTTTTTCCAGGATAATAAAAGTTTCGTTTAAAAAATTTATCGCACAATACGTCTAATGAAGTCACTTTTTGATCTTGTTTAGTAACGAATGATCAACGGTGGATTGGACGTGACTCCTTATTTAAATTTTAGCAAATAACCTTACATAAAATAAGTTAGACCATAAACATGGCCAACAAACCAATGGTCTAAACTAAAATCCAAGAAAACATGTTTTCAAATGATTATCGTTTCTCTTTAATATGTTAACTAAGTATAAATTCTGGCGAATTAGTAACATTTAATAAATAATTTAGTTCTCAAGATGCAAACTAAAATATTAAAAGGACCATGTGAATCGGAACCAAAAACATTATAAACGATATATCAGAAAACGAAATGTATGTGGTTCCGACTGAATTCTAGTGGTATTCCAAATATTCAATTTCAATTGGGAATGCGTAGATGTGCCTGTAACATCATCTTTTGTAATGTGTATGTGGCCTGAACTTGTGTGAAATGCTAAGTCTTTTAATGTAATAATATAAACCAATAATTTTTCTCTGAATTCACCATAATTCCAAATTAACGTTGTATTCCAAGGATATTATAGAGGACCTTGCAAATCTACTTAATACTATCTTAAGCAAATAATCCTCTAAACAGAAAGTGAATACTTCACTAAGTATACTAATGCTTCAGCTGTTCATGAAAGAATTAGTAATTCCATAGTGGAAAAGTTTATATACCTCTCTTAATTCACATTGGTTGCACTCACTAGTTTCTGAAAACGCTCTATTCTATTCTATGGTCAGAATCAAGATTATATATTTCACTCTCATCAATTAAACATGCTTACTAGTAGTAAAGATGAGAGTAGCAATCTACGATATAAGTAAAATTCTAGCAATATAATAGGTTGATTACACCATAAATGTCGCTAGTCATGTAGACTATGATTCGATTTTGGACAGGGTTAAGTATCAAATACATATATACATTACATATAATCATTAACAATAACCAAAGTATAATACAAATTAAATATAAACAACAATACTCAGTCATATTTTAACATATACCCCACAATCATGAACCAACGTCTAGATACATACATACATACATACATACATACATACATACATACATACATACATACATACATACATACATACATACATGATCATTTATTTGTTATTTACTAGACATGGAAAAGCAAATGTAATTAATTGTAATAACCATTACTATGGTATACAACGAAATCAGTGTGACAATCATTTTTAAAGGGTAGTAACTCCATGGAAATTTGAATACAATCTCTTCGGGTCAATATTGGTGTCATTGATATGGTTAAAGAAACTCTGAAAGTATACAAGTTCGAAAGTTACAGTTTCTTCATTGACTTGACTTGTGGGTTTTTTAGTTGCCACCGCCCTCTAGGGGCATTTGGGCAACTTTTATAGGTATCATGTCGATACCCATTTAGTGGGAGGGGTGTTCCCCCTCCCGTTTAAGTGCTTAATTGCACTATAGATTTAGGCGTTCCCCTGAATTACTAAAAAGTAACTATCAGGGGAAATGAAAGCCTATATTGGGGGTGGGTAGGAATAGTACCTACACACACCCACCCCTATCATCCAATCGAGCAGTTGTAAGGTAGCGAGGGGAAATGTTTCCTCATTTCGCTAGTAATTTTGTGAGCAGGAACGGCAAAGGAGGAAAAGGTCCAGGTCCAGGAGGGCGTTGACACAGCAGCACACACCAGAGCACGCAAAAGAAAGACAGCAAGGCCACGAACGCAGTCCACACCTGAAAAAACAAGGTCATACCAAAGGTCAAATTCAGTCCAGTTGTATTAATGGACAAATAGCATCCAATAATGTGTTAGCCACCTGTGCAATTATTCAAATATTTAAGTTGAAGAATTATTATTTATCATCCTATTGTTCTAAAAATCTAGTACATAAGCGTACATGAATTAAGTCCCTAACAAATTTAGAAATTAAAATGTCTAAGCGACATAGTAGTGTAGTCAATGGTAGGTAATTTTTGGTCTTGAATTTTGCTGGAGGCAATACCAATAAAGTCAAATTAGCTTTTTAGGGCCACGGAAAGTTATTCAAAGAGGGGTACTCGTAACCAAATGAGTCCCCTATTATTCAGGCGAATGAAAAGATAAATGGCATATATCTTTTCGTTGTACTGCTTTATCCGAGTATTCCGATGGTGACGACTTTTCCATGGACAGCTGTATTTCCATCAATTTGTTGGCTATCTAAGGTAGAGTTTCGCTGACTTGATAATGCCATCCTACGGCAGCCTGCGGGTTACTCAATATTTTGGCATCACCAGTCAGCGCGCCTCAGGTCCGCCATATTACTTAAATTCCCATGGCTGGTTGTAATATGGTTCCAGCAACTTGATGTAGGGGCAATCCAACTTCCAAGTCCGCCATTTTTCTTCTTCACGTAGTTTAAGTAGGCGATTCAGTTTCTGCATATCTTCAATCTCTGCCACTTGTTAAAGGGACTTATAAAATATCCAAAATGTTTCCACTGCATCGTCCACCGCTGTACATGTTGATGTTTCTCTCTGTAGCAGTGATGTGATAACGCTTCAGTCCGTCCTTAGCTGTGAAGCCCGGGAAACATGCTCTCGCAATCCGCCGTGACGTCATCAGATCACCTGCTCCAGAAAAGCCGTCCTACTCGGTCTGCAGTCTTCGCCTGAATGGAATGACAGTTTCTTCATGATTCAGCAAATGCTTTTATAGTTATCTCTTTCATCGTGGCAATTACAATTGTAGTTTAAAGTTACAATTACTTATATACACAGTGTAATAATTGTTCTAGGTGGCAAAACTGTTTGAATTGTATTTTAGTACATATAATATAGTCTTGATTAACAGACTGTGTTCATGTAAGTTTCAATATTATAGAAATGTCAGGAATTAAAATAGCATTTGTTGATTTTGTTTCGTATTTGTAGATCACGTGGTTATTTTTATCATCTATCACACTGGTGTAACCAACAATAAAATATACTGTCTTTAATGAAATAGACGATTTATCAAGATTCTTAACAAATTCCTTTTCACAAAGGTTTATTTATCATTTACCATTATGTGGTAGATATAACCTTGTTTTATCTAAAGTTAATTAAAAACAGTTACAATGCAAACAACAAAGAGATTTCCCATTTGAATAATATCTTCAATTGTTCTCTCTGTAAGCTACTTCAAAAAATGATCTTTATTTTTTACTTTTAATATTGTAAAATATTGTTTTTTCTCTTTGATATCGAGGTTTTATGGTGCCACATATTTTCTTACATATATTTAAATACCTTTTTGAATGTACCAATTAAAGTGGGTCATAACTTATTTAAATCAAATACCATATGTTTCAAAGTGATGCACGCGTTGTCAATCGGATGTCACAACTTCCTAAAAATTGTTCAACTTTGCTGCACAAACATCTATCCATACCACACCAGCATACAGTTTAGACGCTTTCCGATAATAGGTAATAATCGCATATAGCGACAAACTTCAAAATCGCCAGAACACATACATTTCAGACATACAAGTCGTCAAATACAGCATTTATTTCGAACATACTGCATATTGCTAGATCTACATTTCAGCCAATAGTTGCTCATAACACGCGAGAAATACCAGTAAGAGTAGATAAGTAATTCCTCGCTGCTATGAAAATGTAAATTCAGAAACACAAATCGTCTATTAGTATCAATGCATATATGGCTGCTTAATTATCGGTCGATGCTTTTTTTTGTAAGCATGTATATTTATACGTATAGAATGGTATTCAGTCCATTTTTTTGACAATTTCGAAATAACAATAATGCTACAAATTCATCACCACATGATGAATGCTACCGTCTGATACAATTTACGTGAAGTCAAAAGCGTTTAATGCATAATCCCAACTGCAATCATGCTGGCTAATATCGCATTCACTAGTTTACAAATTGTGGCAATGTTTACTATTCGATTTCATTTTGCTCACATTTGCATGTATTTTCTTTTGATTTTAAACACATCGTCAGCGTCATAATTCTTTACATTCACTGAAATGTTAATTATTCAGCAGGTTCTGGTTTAAATGCGAGTGCTACGTGTGCTTGTTAATTGTCGAATGTGTCGTACGGTTCTTATCAGTGATTCGGGAGATTGTTGGTTGGTGAATAAGTGGTCAGGTTTCTTATCACCTGTTTTGGTAAAGCACATATTAAACATACTACGTTTAAATATCATAGGTAAACTAATAATGGTAACAAAGACAAGAGTGAGAAGTATTGCCAATTTCAATAAATGTAGATCGTTATGCTGAATGTTATACTGGTTTAATAACATAGTAATGAACATGCATTTTCATTTTAGCAACGTTTATTAATCGTAGGACAAGTTTCATTTATATGACAAAGACAGACAAGGTATACAGTACCCCGTCTGAGCATGAAACGTATTTAGTAATACGTTGAGGACTGGGCCCATAGCTTTTGCGTTTTATAGGAAAGAATCCCAAATACAAGCGCAGAGTCCGAAAAGACTGATGTAGCTTTTAATCATAATACGGATGAAGTTAAGATCATATATCTTCCAGGATCTTCTAAACTGTGAGATTGCTTGACAATAAGTTGTCTCCAAATGATGTTTTGAGAACACGAATGACATCATCATCTTATGAAGGTGTTTACTACTTTAATCTGCTTTGCCTCAGCACAAATATGAAAAGAATTGTGCATGTAGCACTACCGTTACCTATCTTACTAAACAGTATTATGTATTATATGGTCAGAAACAAACCATGTAACATCTTACACTTAGTACTTAAAATATCACAGCGATTTATTTTTCTTATTTCAGTTTAAAGATACAACAATTAGTTTGCTCGCAGTTAGGTAACCATTACTTTATAATATATCTTCCTTTTGCAATTTCTTTGTTCTATAGTCAGTATATTGTTTCTGGGAAACAATAATTGTCCATTACGTGATATAAGATTGAATCTAAATTTATCCCAAATTTAGTCACTTCGTTAAATTGGAAACTAAACATTTGACCAAACGTACGCGTCATTATTGTTAGTAATTAGATACTTTGAGTGTTAATAAGGATATCTGACATGTTTGATCTTTTTTCTTAATAAACGCTTTATATAAATGGGCTTTTCTACAATGGAACCAAAGGAATAATAGTACACATGGGCAACACGAAATAGCAGTGTCTTGAAGACAATGAGAATTTGGTTATTCTTTCTTCACGTAGAAAATTTGTATGATCACCTCACTGATGGATAGTGAAGAATATGCCAAACACACGTGAAACGTTCTCTGTGATGATAACATCTGTCACTATCGATGTCACTTATGATTCCACAAGACATCGGTATATAAGGGGAGATAAATAATTGAAGAGGTTATACGCACAGTTTCTACAAAGCCCAACACTTCGTCTCGGCAACGTTCTGCATAATGATTCCACTATTTTGTATTTTGTTGACTGCAGCTGCGGACATATCATTTGGGTCATATTTGCAACCGAGATTGATTCTTGAGTCTTGTAAGAATACATACATACATACATACATACATACATACATACATACATACATACATACATACATACATACATACATACATACATACTCCAAGTTAACTTTGAATTTTATTTTCATAACAAATACTACCAGCTGTTTCTTTTTTTCAGCACCAACGTTTGACAATGGCAGAGAACTTGGCACTGTTGACAGTCCTGAAATAAAGGAGGCATCTGGACTAGCAGCGAGCAGGAAGCACCCAAACATTCTTTACACCCACAATGATCATGGCGATAGCAACCGGATATTTGCGTTAGATGCTACAAATGGGCATGTTAGAGCTGTTTTAGAAATTACTAACGCAGCTGCACATGATTGGGAGGATGTGGCAGTAGGACCGTGTCATGGATCCAAAACATGTATATATATAGGTAATGTTGCTTACAGTATATATATATAATATATATATATATATATATATATATATATATATATATATATATATATATATATATATATATATATATATATATATATATATATATAACTTAACGTTGACAGAATTTGAGCACAATTTGAAAGATCCATATGGGTGAATACCCACTCAAACATTTTGCTATGGGAACGAATGTAAATGCTATTTAATTAAACTCCGTATAAACATGTGTTTAAAAATATCAACGAGATAACGTCATAAAGATGATACAAAATTGTTTGAATATTTTTGTGTGACACAAACGTATTTACAGCTGTCTCAACAACCGATAACATATAATGAATAAATGGGTATAAAATAACACTTTCCGAATCACAAACCCAGACGGGCACTTACCTCGAGTCTTCTCTGAAGTCCGCACGTTGATATCTTTAAATGAACGAGAAATGCTTTGGAAAGTCACAGCTGGGTTTGAATTTTTTATAGTGTAAAGCTTAAAGTTATTTCAAAGGCATAGACATTGGTCATATAATACAGACAATGCCTCTTTTATGTCCTGCTTTTTATTCAGTTGGTGGAAAGATCTCATTTCATCTGTATTACATATAACAGTCTCGACATATCCTTACTCTAGATCCTACTCGTTCTTTCCGTTGGCTAAGAAGAAAGCCTCATATATTCTTGTGTCTGTTTCACGTAGCATATGTTTGTGTTGTGATCGCTCCGTTAGTACCGTTTCCTCAAAAACATAATGTAGAACATCATCGAATTCAATGGAAAGGAAGCATTCGTTAATTTCTTACCCCTTCGAAGAATTCAATTGTGCAGTCTTAGTGAACATTTTACCTAACTAAAAGTGCGTCAATCTATAATAAGAACTAGTACCACATATGCATTTGATTTTTACAATTTTTATCGTCCTTCAGCCTAAACATATATTTCAAGTTTTACACAAAAGATAAACTCCATGTACGCGAAGTAATAGAGATGAAATTATTTGTTACACATCTCATAACCGATACTTCCAATTGATGGTACTTGCCCAATATTCACGGAGATAAATGGAGGAATGCTAACGAAACGTTTCTCCAGTAAATGATCATGGAATACATGGTTATGTTTATAATTGATTATGCATTCATGTTTTCAGCCGATACCGGAAATGCTGGACATGGTGCCAAGAATATTATTTATCGTGTACTGGAGCCAGACACTATTCAGAATGGTAGCCTTCCTATCGATTCTAAACTTCACTTTACGTAAGCATTTTCATCCTATCTCTTTCGATTATATGAATTTTAATATCAGTACTATTAATGAATCTCTTGATATGACCTTATAGTAAAACGAGCCAAATTTTAGGGATACAATTGTTTAACTTTGATTATAAACTTTTTTTAAAAAATATATACTTACCGAAATCTTTTTAATACCTTTCAACATTAATAGCTGTTTGTCTACATGTGTCCGTTATACCTACCAATTTTTCCCCATTCAATATATTTTCCCGATATATCATCTCGAGATTTAAAGTTCCGATTCTCGAGTCTTTTGTCAAGTAACGAGCAAAAGACGATTTATGATATTTATATAAATAAGGAAACTGACTTTACTAATTATGTTTTGCAGATGGACGGGACAGGATTGTGAGACACTGATGGTAGATCCTAGTGGGGAAGTTTTCATTATTTCTAAAGTAGATGGTGGTAAGGGATTAATTGCGCACCTCCCAAGCTCTGGATGGGATTCAGGAAGCACAGTACAAGTCAGCTCAAACGCACATTTATCTATTTCGACCTCTCATCAAGATCCCGTAGGAGGTGACATTTCACCAAGCGGAGACGAAATTCTCATTAAAACACGAGATTCGGTACTATATTGGGATATGAATGGATCAAAAGACTATGTTAGCGTTCTTCGGACGCAGCCAATTAGACTGCCTTATATTTTGGAGCAACGGGGCGAAGCTGTTGCTTGGCAACCAGATGGACGTGGTTATTACACGTTAGGGGAAGGGCTTCACTCCCCTTTGTACCACTATAGCCTACTATAAATTGCCTACAAGTGCCTATTAATATCACTTTTGTTTCCTGTTACATGAACATTATGGAATTGTAAAACCTTTAGAAGGATGTTTCCTTTGAAATAAAAACTCTTTTGAAAGAGTTTCCAGATATAGTGTTTATCAGTCAGCAAGTTACTCTCCTCATATTTAAATCGATGCTTTTGAATTCTATTATTCTACGAATTCATTTGTTTGCTTTGCAAAATGATTGGGTTTTTTTAATACAAGGGTGTCTTTTTTTCCTCCTTCGTTCTCTTTCTTTCTTGCTTACTTTGTTTCTTGTATGTTTATCGGTGACACCGGCTGCGTTTAAAATAAGAAAACACCCAAAGACTCTTGGCTATAGTCTGAAGAACTTATTTAAATGTCTCCATCTTGTTGGCAATAAAATGGACCAAATATTGTGTTTCTTAATTTAAGTTTATTTTCTTTAAAATAAATCACGTTTATGTTTGCAAGAATGATTGGTCCCACTTGCAAACGAAAATGTCTGAATTAGATTATCGCATGATAGTTAAGACCTTAAAACCTTACAAGCGAAATAATTTAGATTTAGATAATCGCATGATAGTAAAGACTTTAATACATTACAAGCGAAATAATATTTATGTAAAATTGTGAAAACTAATTACATAATATTGATTAACAATACAAACACCGAAATAAGTTTCAAGTAGTTTTTTTTCCAGTATAATAAAAGTTTCGTTTAAAAAATTTATCGCACATTACGTCTAATGAAGTCACTTTTTGATCTTGTTTAGTAACGAATGATAAACGGTGGATTGGACGTGACTCCTTATTTAAATTTTAGCTAATAACCTTACATAAAAAAGGTAGACCATAAACATGGCTAACAAACCAATGGTCTAAACTAAAATCCAAGAAAACATGTTTTCAAATGATTATCGTTTCTTTTTAATATGTTAACTAAGTATAAATTCTGGCAAATTAGTAACATTTAACAAATAATTTAGTTCTCAAGATGCAAACTAAAATATTAAAAGGACCATGTGAATCGGAACCAAAAACATTATAAACGATATATCAGAAAACGAAATGTATGTGGTTCCGACTGAATTCCAGTGGTATTCCAAATGTTCAATTTCAATTGGGAATGCGTAGATGTGCCTGTAACATCATCTTTTGTAATGTGTATGTGGCCTGAACTTGTGTGAAATGCTAAGTCTTTTAATGTAATAATATAAACCAATAATTTTTCTCTGAATTCACCATAATTCCAAATTAACGTTGTATTCCAAGGATATTATAGAGGACCTTGTAAATCCACTTAATACTATCTTAAGCAAATAATCCTCTAAATAGAAAGTGAATACTCCACTAAGAATACTTATGCTTCAGCTGTTCATGAAAGAATTAGTAATTCCATAGTGGAAAAGTCTATATACCTCTCTTAATTCACATTGGTTGCACTCACTAGTTTCTGAAAACGCTCTATTCTATTCTATGGTCAGAATTAAGATTATATATTTCACTCTCATCAATTAAACATGCTTACTAGTAGTAAAGATGAGAATATCAATCTACGATATAAGTAAAATTCTAGCAATATAATAGGTTGCTTACACCATAAATGTCGCTAGTCATGTAGACTATGATTTGATTTTGGACAGGGTTAAGTATCAAATACATATATACATTACATAAAATCATTAACAATAACCAAAGTATAATACAAATTAAATATAAACAACAATACTCAGTCATATTTTAACATATACCCAACAATCATGAACCAATGTCTAGATACATACATACATACATACATACATACATACATACATACATACATACATACATACATACATACATACATACATACATACATAAATACATACATGATCATTTATTTGTTATTTACTAGACATGGAAAAGCAAATGTAATTAATTGTAATAACCATTACTATTGTATACATCGAAATCAGTGTGACAATCATTTTTAAAGGGTAGTAACTCCATGGAAATTTGAATACAATCTCTTCGGGTCAATATTGGTGTCATTGATATGGTTAAAGAAACTCTGAAAGTATACAAGTTCGAAAGTTACAGTTTCTTCATGATTCAGCAAATGCTTTTATAGTTATCTCTTTCATCGTGGCAATTACAATTGTAGTTTAAAGTTACAATTACTTATATACACAGTGTAATAATTATTCTAGGTGGCAAAACTGTTTGAATTGTATTTTAGTACATATAATATAGTCTTGATTAACAGACTGTGTTCATGCAAGTTTCAATATTATAGAAATGTCAGAAATTAAAAAAGCATTTGTTGATTTTGTTTCGTATTTGTAAATCACGTGGTTATTTTTATCATCTATCACACTGGTGTAACCAACAATAAAATCTATTGTCTTTAATGAAATAGACGATTTATCAAGATTCTTAACAAATTCCTTTTCACAAAGGTTTATTTATCATGTACCATTATGTGGTAGATATAACCTTGTTTTATCTAAAGTTAATTAAAAACAGTTACAATGCAAACAACAAAGAGATTTCCCATTTGAATAATATCTTCAATTGTTCTCTCTGTAAGCTACTTCAAAAAATGATCTTTATTTTTTACTTTTAATATTGTAAAATATTGTTTTTTCTCTTTGATATCGAGGTTTTATGGTGCCACATATTTTCTTACATATATTTAAATACCTTTTTTAATGTACCAATTAAAGTGGGTCATAACTTATTTAAATCAAATACCATATGTTTCAAAGTGATGCACGCGTTGTCAATCGGATGTCACAACTTCCTAAAAATTGTTCAACTTTGCTGCACAAACATCTATCCATACCACACCAGCATACAGTTTAGACGCTTTCTGATAATAGGTAATAATCGCATATAGCGACAAACTTCAAAATCGCCAGAACACATACATTTCAGACATACAAGTCGTCAAATACAGCATTTATTCCGAACATACTGCATATTGCTAGATCTACATTTCAGCCAATAGTTGCTCATAACACGCGAGAAATACCAGTAAGAGTAGATAAGTAATTCCTCGCTGCTATGAAAATGTAAATTCAGAAACACAAATCGTCTATCAGTATCAGTGCATATATGGCTGCTTAATTATCGGTCGATGCTTTTTTTTTTGTAAGCATGTATATTTATACGTATAGAATGGTATTCAGTCCATTTTTTTGACAATTTCGAAATAACAATAATGCTACAAATTCATCACCACATGATGAATGCTACCGTCTGATACAATTTACGTGAAGTCAAAAGCGTTTAATGCATAATCCCAACTGCAATCATGCTGGCTAATATCGCATTCACTAGTTTACAAATTGTGGCAATGTTTACTATTCGATTTCATTTTGCTCACATTTGCATGTATTTTCTTTTGATTTTAAACACATCGTCAGCGTCATAATTCTTTACATTCACTGAAATGTTAATTATTCAGCAGGTTCTGGTTTAAATGCGAGTGCTACGTGTGCTTGTTAATTGTCGAATGTGTCGTACGGTTCTTATCAGTGATTCGGGAGATTGTTGGTTGGTGAATAAGTGGTCAGGTTTCTTATCACCTGTTTTGGTAAAGCACATATTAAACATACTACGTTTAAATATCATAGGTAAACTAATAATGGTAACAAAGACAAGAGTGAGAAGTATTGCCAATTTCAATAAATGTAGATCGTTATGCTGAATGTTATACTGGTTTAATAACATAGTAATGAACATGCATTTTCATTTTAGCAACGTTTATTAATCGTAGGACAAGTTTCATTTATATGACAAAGACAGACAAGGTATACAGTACCCCGTCTGAGCATGAAACGTATTTAGTAATACGTTGAGGACTGGGCCCATAGCTTTTGCGTTTTATAGGAAAGAATCCCAAATACAAGCGCAGAGTCCGAAAAGACTGATGTAGCTTTTAATCATAATACGGATGAAGTTAAGATCATATATCTTCCAGGATCTTCTAAACTGTGAGATTGCTTGACAATAAGTTGTCTCCAAATGATGTTTTGAGAACACGAATGACATCATCATCTTATGAAGGTGTTTACTACTTTAATCTGCTTTGCCTCAGCACAAATATGAAAAGAATTGTGCATGTAGCACTACCGTTACCTATCTTACTAAACAGTATTATGTATTATATGGTCAGAAACAAACCATGTAACATCTTACACTTAGTACTTAAAATATCACAGCGATTTATTTTTCTTATTTCAGTTTAAAGATACAACAATTAGTTTGCTCGCAGTTAGGTAACCATTACTTTATAATATATCTTCCTTTTGCAATTTCTTTGTTCTATAGTCAGTATATTATTTCTGGGAAACAATAATTGTCCATTACGTGATATAACATTGAATCTAAATTTATCTCAAATTTAGTCACTTCGTTAAATTGGAAACTAAACATTTGACCAAACGTACGCGTCATTATTGTTAGTAATTAGATACTTTGAGTGTTAATAAGGATATCTGACATGTTTGATCTTTTTTTTAAAAAACGCTTTATATAAATGGACTTTTCTACAATGGAACCAAAGGAATAATAGTACACATGGGCAACACGAAATAGCAGTGTCTTGAAGACAAAGAGAATTTGGTTATTCTTTCTTCACGTAGAAAATTTGTATGATCACCTCACTGATGGATAGTGAAGAATATGCCAAACACACGTGAAACGTTCTCTGTGATGATAACATCTGTCACTATCGATGTCACTCATGATTCTACAAGACATCGGTATATAAGGGGAGATAAATAATTGAAGAGGTTATACGTACAGTATCTACAAAACCCAACACTTCATCTCGGCAACGTTCTGCATAATGATTCCACTATTTTGTATTTTGTTGACTGCAGCTGCGGACATATCATTTGGGTCATATTTGCAACCGAGGTTGATTCTTGAGTCTTGTAAGAATACATACATACATACATACATACATACATACATACATACATACATACATACATACATACATACATACATACATACATACATACACACAAACAGACAGACAGACAGACATACCCCAAGTTAATTTGGAATTTTCTTTATACAAACAATTCTACCAGATGTTCCTATTTTCAGCCCCAACGTTTGACAATGGCAGAAAAATTGGCACTGTCGACAGCCCTGAACTAAAGGAGGCATCCGGGCTAGCAGCGAGCAGAAAGCACCCAAACATTCTCTACACCCACAATGATCATGGCGATAGGAACAGGATATTTGCGTTAGATGCTACAAATGCGCATGTTAGAGCTGTTTTAGAAATTACTAACGCAACTTCACATGATTGGGAATATATAGCAGTAGGACCGTGTAATGGATCCAAAACATGTCTCTATATAGGTAATGTTACTTACTGTTTCGGACTGCATGTGATCTATGTACGAAATATTGTAGACGAGAGTTATCAAACTAAAAGACCACGTGTCAATAATTTGTCACCTATATAGACTATGTAGATAGAGGTTTCACTCCCTTAAAGATGACAAGAAGATACCAGGCAAACGTTTGTAAAATGACATCTTCATCTTTCTTTTATTTAATATTTGTCTCCATAAGATGTGTGACCGTTTTGACAATACCTACATGAAAATCACATATTATTTCCGTAACGCAGAAAGATTTTCATTTCTTAAAGTGTTTTATTTCAAGATACAAGTGTTTCATTTAAATTAACGTTAGAAACGTGTAGTGGATTTATTATGCAACTACAAGCTGCAAATGCACACTAGACGAATCTTATACTTTTAATATGAAGGCACAACTATGAGTGACTTACTTATGCATATTTCATAGCAAAATATACAAAGAATATATATTTGACATATTTTACACTTGGTTACATTTTGTGATGCATTACAAGTTATAAATATTAAATGACTGACATGGGGACCCAACGTAAAAATCTGCGGAAATCTAATATTGGTACTGCATCATTAAATCTAGATCGGTATTAATTAATTACAATTAATTAAATTGTGATTTATTATTGTCTTTCTTTTATTACATTCCTTCAGTGTTGCAGCAGTTCTCATGTTGCATCACATACTTCTTTCTCTTAATGTCCATACAGATATAGTAGACTATTGCTCAGGGCCGGCGCTTCCGCTAGGCGAACTAGGCAGTCGACTAGGGCGCTGAGCTAAGTGTCAAATCATGATGGGTGGGTGGAGGAGGGCGTGAGTGGGAAGGGGGGGGGGGGGCGCCAGATATCTGATCTCGCCGAGGACATCAAAATGCCTTGCACCGGCACTGCTATTGCTGCAGATTTTCATGTTGGAAATGTTATTCAGGTTCCGGGTCAATTTGTTGCTTAAGGATCAGGTCTTGTTGAACCTTCCTATGTAATCTTCTTGTCCAGATACTGACCTCGTACTGTATAAGACAAGTGATCTTAGAACTATTCATATGTAGTCTTGTCGTAGTAAGAATTAGTATCATTGAACAAATGTATATGGAATATATAAATGTTTTAATTCCATGTTGTCCACGTGCTTGTGAAAACTACCAAAAGTCAGAGGGTAACGATCAATGTAAAAATGCGCGATATTCTGCTTCAGTTACGAATCCGTGTAAGGCAAATCGGAGTCAATCACCGAACTTAATTTCATTAAGGAAACACTTTTGTCAGTGTCGCTAGAAGTCATAATGAAACCCTTCTCCTTCTGTACTGTACAATCTCTACTTCTGAAGTCTAGTCATTTTGTTTCAAGCTGAACCGGTAAAGCTATGCACTGATACGTTTTCACTGCAAATGAGACGTTACATGCAAACAGAAGAAAGAACCGCAGACTTTGTAAAGGTTACTTAAGAATGTCAGTTACTTTAAAGAATCGGAATATTCATTAAAATAATAGCGTATGCTATGGTGAGATGAATCGACTACCAACGTGTCATATCAATTAAATGTAGTATGAACTTAAACATTAGGCAACTCTTATTTGTAATAAAATTATATTTCGTTCAAAGCGTGTGAAAAGGGAACAAAATTAATAGACTTGGGCATGTCAACTTGTACACAATACAAGAGATAATGAAAACAAAGTTGCAGACACCTTGTCTGTTTCGGTCATTTGACCCTGCTCTACTATCAATGCGTGCTTCCTACACTTCCAATGCTGTACCGGAAAATCTCTTGGAACAATTTCTGCGGGATGGCTAGAACGTTTTTTGACTTGTAACGTTTAAACAAATGCAGATGAATACGATTATTGCACATCACTTATCGCCTTACTAGTCTTTTTCTCTCTTAATTTTATTTATGTTTTCTTTAAAGAACAAATAGACTTTATTTACAAGTCTTCAAGAACGCGACTGAAGTAATAATGGTATGCCAAGTACCGAAACTTTTTTTTCCAGATCCGCTAAGATTGGCTACGAAGCTGTCCACAGACTCCATGTTATTTAAAATATTTTCCATTGTCTGTGACACTATTCAATTATGAAGACCAAACACCATATTTGAAAAGGAAATTATGTTGTGGCTGTATTTCGCAGAGGTGGATATCGCAGACGTTACGAAACGTAACGTAATATGACCATAGAGATGGAAAGATTAAATCCTATAATAAATATTTAGGATGTATATTTTCCTCAAAAACTTCTGTTATGTGTGCTAAAATTATAATCCTTACAGGCGCTAAATACATATTGAAACAAATTCTTTCAAAATTTGGCAGATTACGCGAAACTGGGTTGCTTCGCTGTTTAACGCAAAGAAAGTTCCCGTACTTAATTATGAAATATTGGATAAAATCCTAAAAAATGGTATAAGTCATATACCCTAAACAATACAAAAATTGACAGTTAAGCGGGGGCAAACTTGTGCTTGCTTGTGGGTTCAGTTTGTTCAAGATGATCGTCAGCATCACCTTACTAACTATGATAAAAGGCTTATATTTACATTTGCAATTGGATATGTATCATTGGTCAGTGGCCTATATTTCGAATAAACACTATTATTAGTATTAATTTGTTTATGGTACAGAATAATTAGCTATTAGGAAACCTTATTTAAATGACTGATTATGTGGTATAGGAAAATGTTTTTAACCCAGCACTAATTTTGACTGTCCTTCAAATACAAAAACGAATTTTTAGTGTAGACATTAATTGCTAATGAAAGTGCACTTTTAAAAAGGTAAAATAGGCATATAAAAATAATTTTAACCATAAAAAAGTTTAAAACTCATCTTACTTGTTGATGTTTTAAATAAACACGTGTTTATCAGAATTATATTGCTCTTTCGTGTGGTGATATTGTATAAGAAATGTCTTGAGAGGGTGAGAAGAAACGTCATAGGACACAAAATAAAATCGATTTATGTTCTAAAAGGCCGCGGTGATTGAAAGAAAGATTATGATCGTTTGCTTTCTTTAAATCATTTGTAATACAGCTATGGACACATCACAGAAAAATCAGATTCACGTGAATTTGGTTGTTGGTGTCATTAGTCATAACTTAAGTTTAATACTTCGAATGCTGATCAACCTGATACGAATCATTACGGTGCAAACTGTAGAATATTTCTTAACACATCAGGAATAAATTTATGAAGTGTAATTTTTATCTCATGCTAACTTTTATCATATCCCTTACTGCTGTATCTATTAAAGGAAATATACTTTATGTACGTGTTAAAAACGGCTCACATGGCACAACTTCATGGTACTACGTAGAGATGGTTGGTTTTTGTACGAGCTTTAGAACAAAATGAATAGTGTTTTGTAAAAGACATTTATGATAATTCTTCAGAACCTTTTGGTAATTAAATATTTCAGATCATAGAAAAGTATGCAAAACTAATATCCGTTTCATCCCTTTGTAAAAGTTATGACGGAACACAGAACATTGCAAAACAAATGAGACGGTAGATTTTTAGTACTACAGACATATTTAAGATCTGTAGTAGCATTTACATTTTAGCATTATTAAATGATACTGCAGAGATTGCTCTTCTAATGCTTCTGTATGCTGAAGAAATGTACTAGAATACAAATTATAAGCTAACTTATGCCAGCTTTAATTTCATATTGATCAACGTAATACTCGAGGTGCCTTAATAATACGCCTGGTTCGAAATCGCTGTTTCCCTTGCTTCCATAGACCTCGAGACAACAGTCGTGGTCACCTGCACGCAATGTTCCCTCTAAGCTGAGTGCGTGCGCACCTGCTCAGGCATCCCCGCGCAGCTGAATTGTCAATTTTTGCTCAATCCAACGTTAAATTTAGCTCGTCTCCGTAATGCTTGCGCAGTGCAGCGAACACTGCGCGCACACCTACCATTCGCTTAGAGGGAACGTTGCCTGCACGGTTATGATACGCCGGAATAATATACAAATAATGTACTTCAACTTCTCTAATTGTCAGACATCATGAACCCCTACGCTCTGATTGGCAGGATTTCTATCTTGTTCGACATTTGTATGACTAATCAGTAAGCCTTTCGAAGCCGATTATTTGTAATTCACACTTTATCAGACAAGACATGGAGCAAACATACAACGCATGTAATAGTTCATATCTCAAACTAATAAAGCTGTATTCCTAGATTTTTTCGGAGAATTGTCTCTGCTCAGAAAATAGGGAAGGTCTATGTTAAGAACCTAATTCATAATACAATAAAGCTCAATGAAACTGTACATTATGGCATCTGCTCCAACATATTGAAACATTCCTCGATTTGAAACATATCTCCCCATTACCGACTTACTATAATCAACCAAGTATCCTCATAATTCAAGATGTAGATAGATCATATCGTAGGTTTATTACAATACAATTTACCTCTGTAGTTCTAGCATATAAAATCCTCATTGAGAACTAACGATCGGCTCTGAGATGCGGAATCCGAAGTAAGACCTAGCTACGATTACACTTTCAAACGTAAATCAACCCCATCATTAATAAATCAAAATATGAAAAGTGTCGGATATTGTTGTTGTTGTAGGGTTTAACGCCATTTTTCAGCACAATATACGCTATACATGGCGGCCAGTATTATCGGTGGAGGAAGAACCCGGGAAAAGCCAGGAAAGAACCACCGACCCACGAGAAGCTACTGGCAAGCTTTCTCACATAACTACTTTAGCAGAATCTTAGACTCGAACTCACGCAGACAGAGGTGAGATGGCAGTAATCCGTAACGGAGAGCGCTTTAGACCACTCGGCCATTCGGGGCCCCAAGTGTTGGCTGTGTAAATCACCATAAGTTTATATACATAATGTTCGTTTCATAACAAGGACAGAGTGATAACTTTAGCCTAATGAAAAAAGGCAAAACGGGATGGAGGCCTTAAGAAAAACAAGTAACTAAGTGAAAATGTAACAAAAATCCAATGAACATTAATTCAAATGGAGCAAAATCAAAAACCTTGCAACCCAGAATGAAACCAAAAAATAACGTGCAAGGGGATTAAACATTTTTAACGGTAACATG
The DNA here is from genome assembly GCA_030141615.1 of Unio pictorum. Lineage (NCBI taxonomy): Eukaryota > Metazoa > Mollusca > Bivalvia > Unionida > Unionidae > Unio > Unio pictorum. Next base: position 5,486,408 of record JARLTB010000297.1, read on the forward strand.
TATTAAGGTGTCGCAAAACTGTATCTTGACACTTGTGTTTGATGGGGTATTCACAACTCAGTTAACTACTAAGACAATTCAGCAGGGGAGTAGGGCCGGAGTGGCCGAGTGGTCTACAGCGCTCTCCGTTACGGATCACTGCCTGCATCTGCATCGGTTCCAGTCTCAGATTCGGCCAATTTGGGAATGTGAGATAGCTTTCCAGTGGCTTCTCGTGGGTCGGTTGTTCTTTCCGGGGATTTTCCCGGGTTCTTCCTTAATGTGTATATAAAACGTTTGGTACCTTTAAAATATTTTGGAGATCAGTGTATTGTAGAGGTAAGGAAACTCCGACATGACCTTGTTTATGAACTCTGTCATAAATATATATGACCGGATACTAGTGTGTCCCAACAATGTTGATGGAATCTCCATTCAATTACTTACACACGCATGTACTTTACATAAATTGAAATGGATTTATGAAGGGCACTCCATGTTGCACACGCAACCATGATAGAGGTGAGAATTAATTTCCTTATTTATCTTGAAATGGATATTTTAAATTTGTGGTCATTAATCACTTCGTGATGGAGGGTTAGAGGAATACCTTTAGTGTACAATCCAAATGTTACTGCAGTAAACGTGCATAACTAATATGGTTATGGTCGTAATCACATTCATCTTTTTCAGCCGATACCGGAAATGCTGGGCATGGTGCCAGGAACATTATTTATCGTGTACTGGAGCCAGACACTATTCAGAATGGTAGCCTTCCTATTGACTCGCAACTTCACTTTACGTAGGCATTTCATTATATCCTTTTATAATTATATTAATACTGATTTACAGCACAAGCGCTACATCTCTTTCAATGATCTGCTACATCAGTCAAGTATCTGGCGTTTATATGTCATTTCGAGTGCTGATGCTCGACGTAGAAGAACATACAAGACGACTTCAATTATATGCAGAACCAACGAACCATTAATTACTAATTATCTTTTCAGATAAAACGCACAGGATTGTGACACACTGATGGTGGATCCTAGTGGTGAAGTGTACATTATTTCTAACGTTAATGGTGGTAAGGGATTGATTGCGCATGTCCAAAGCTCTGGATGGGATTCAGGAAGCACAGTTCATGTTAACTCAAACACACATTTGTCCATTTCCACCTCACATCCAGATCCATTAGGTGGCGACATTTCACCAAGCGGTGACGAGATCCTCGTTAAAACACGAGAATCGGTATTATTTTGGGATATGAATGGATCAAAAGACTATGTTGGTGTTCTTCAGACTCATCCGATTAGACTGCCTTATATCTTAGAGCACCAGGGGGAATCTGTTGCTTGGCAACCAGATGGACGTGGTTACTACACGCTAGGGGGAGGTCTTCACTCCCCTTTGTATCACTACAGAATCGTATAAAATGCTTGCATCTGCATTTATAAGAAACATCACAGTTAGTGTTCTTTCCCAAGAAATGAAAATGACAGAACCGTAAAAACTCATTTGGTTGGAGGATACCTGTCAAATTAAATCTGTAGCAAGAGAAGTTTCAAAATTACCACTCGGCGCTTTTATGAGACTTACTTTATCGGACAGTTGTTGTTTTCTGTCATTCAGCAAGTTGGACTTGTGTCGTTTAAAATATTATTTCTAACATAAAAATCAATTTTGTGATAGTCCTTGTCATAATAAAGTATTATTCATCTGAGTCATTTCTTCGGTGAAGTGGACAAGTATTTTAGCTTGTGTAATGTTTTCTTTCTAGTTTCCTTCATTCATTGTTATTTCTTTCTTGTTTCCTTCATTCATAGTTATTTCTTGCTTTGTTTCTTGCATATTTCATAACCGCACAGCCTGCTAATTGTGTCCCATAGATTTGAATTATAGTATGCAAGATTGTTTTCAAATAAAACGTGTGTCATGCTATGGACCAAACACGAAGTTTAGATTTCTTTGCACTAAACTAGATTTTTCCTGATAAAATAGACTGTACATAACACAAACTCATCCCGACTTGCAGCCTAAAATGTCTTGGCAGGAAACTAAAACAATGTTGTTATCTCGATAGGTCAGCGGTTTTACGTAATTCTTGAAAAATAATTTTCATTTCGAACGACTGGATTCAAAAGCGAAGATAGGTTAAACCGTGCTTACCCACATACTCTGTTGATATCTCGTATAAATGCACGAAAGATTCATCAGATAAACAAAATAACAGTTTTAATTTGACTAGGTATGTGTGACACTGACATGGCCTGCGCTAAATTCAAGTTAAAATCCAAAAAGGAACAGTGTTATTGAATTTCCTACGATTTCACAAAAGTTATGTTTAGATTTCAATGTATACAAACAGTCTTTAATAATGTCAGAGTCTATGGTGGTTAAACAATGCAATGCGTTTTATACTGCATACCTATATTACAGTTATATTCGTATATAGAATTACTCCTATAGTAAACGGGTGTGATTTAAGACACGTTGCTTAATATAGATGATACATGAAGAAAAGAAAATCATTTATGTTATCAAATTGTACTTCTCTAATCTATGTAATTTAGTAAGTAATTACTTAGAAAATCTTGAATTTTGAAGTCAGATGGCGTATGCTTTCTGCCCGACAGGCGGATCATGTTGGAAACGAAGGAGCGCGTTATGCAATAATCTCGTAATTTCTCGCAACTCTGCAACACAAGGATGAGTTCTTTACTTTAAACTGTAGCATTTTAAGAAGTAAGGCACGCATGCAATTTTCATGAATTGTATACAAACGCTATGCAAAAGCTGTATACCAGATCATTTTCCGTTATTTCTTCTTTCCGTTACAGTTCGAATCTTATACCCTCTAGCACTCCAGCTATGTCAACATTTCGCATCTCAAGGAGTGACACCTCTTAAAACTCTTAAAGGGAGGATAGAATGCTCCATGCTCTTAAGTCGATGTTAGAATAGTGTCATGGAGGGGATTGGTGAAAACAAAACTACCATAACGTGAAACATTATTATAAATGGTTATTAATGGGAAAAGTCATCCTAAGAATTGAAACAATCTCTAAAACAATCCATGCATAATAACTGTCCTAACCAATTAAATTACATATCCATAAAATCAGTTCACCTATACACTCCTATGAATTTGCTGTAAACCTATTTGCTCACCTAACACAACCTGGATGCTAGTAACGCCTTCTTCCTTTACTTTCTATCCGTTTATTTCCAAACTTTTTACCTCTAAAGATCTGCCAGTTATGTTCATGTATATGGAATTTCCAAATTTTAATTTCGGAGTTTACATTTTAATATTGATTGATTCTATCTGCAACGTATGGAGATCGAAATTCCTGATGGATGCACTATTTTCGGTTTAGACGTTATGTAATTCATCTAACGGTAGGAATTATGAGCTATAACCCTGAGAATGGTTGTAAACTCTAACAGTGAGAATGGTTATCAGCTCTATCAGTTAGAATGATTATGAACTCTAACGCTAAGAACGAATATGAGTTATAACGGTGAGAATGGTTATGAACACAACCGTGAGAATGGTTATGAGTTATAACAGTGAAAATGGTTATGAACTCCAGCTGTGAGAAAGGTTTTTAGTTTTAAAGGTAATGAAGGTTATAAGAAACAAGTAAGAATGCAATAATTATTGATACTGTCAAAAGGTAATATTTTGAATGTCGGATCTAAAACTACTCAATTGTATGTGACTTTAACTGAGAGTACGAAAGTATAAGCTATACATGTTTTAAACAGGGATGAAACACACCATACTGAAATCAAGCCCGAATTACAAATTGTATTGCCACAACTGTGCTTTGAACTTTTAAAAAAAAAAAAATTAAACGAATATTCCTAATAGTTTTTGTTGATTCAAGAAAGGTGGAACAGACCGCATCAAATTATAAGAATGTATAAAGAACAAAATTAATGGAGACTAAAAAATCTTAAAACTCCATATATACAACAACTTTTGCACTTACAGTTACCATCAGTCACGAAATAGCGATATAAACAATCAAACTAATATGTACGATTAGATATAGGCAGCAAATAGGATTTTTGATAATATAGATTAGGTAGAAATGTTGAATGATACACAAGCAATACTCTGATTTTATAGAGAAAATTGCGTTTTTCTAAAAATAAAATTCAAAATTTACAAAACAGGTTTTAGTAGGAGAATGAAATCTTAACAGCTTGCCTTATTTGGAAAAAGATAAAGAATGTCGTCTTGCATACCCGTTTGAAGAAGAAAATTTAAACAGTAAGTTCACTGAAATTAAATGCTAAAATGAATAACAACAATAAAGAGGAATAATAGCTATAATAACATAATTTATTTCCCTAAAACACAAAAAAATTAAAATTAAAAAGGAGTTTACGGTATTGTTAATTAAATCCTAAACGTTCTATCACAAATCTAAAGCTAGTTTTCGAAATGAAGCTACCTCATAAAGGAGTCGACGCCATCACACCCACTAACTCCACGTGTATTTGACTTTTACTTTATGGAACACAGAATTTCCATTATGACATTTATATATTGTGTTCCTTGTTTAAAACGTCTTATTGTATGCTCTGTCGGACATTTCAATATAATATCGCTACAGTTGTATCCAGACGACCCATCATATAAGGGTGATTTCTGTGTCTGGAAAATAGTATAACTCTTACACGTGGTACGAGTTTCGAGGACTTTGAGGACTTTGTTTTACCAGCCGTTCACACTATAGAAAAAGTTATGTCTCTACTGCGAAACTTCAGTGTGCACACCAAGTGTGAGAGGAACAAGTCTTTTTTTTTCTTATTTGACCGCTGAAAAAGTGTCCCCAGCAGCAAACAATTATAAAACATGTATACAAAAATCACACAATAACAAATATAAAACATGTATACAAAAATCATACAATAACAAATAAAAAGCATGTATACAAAAATCACACAATAACAAATATAAAACATGTATACAAAAATCATACAATAACAAATATAAAGCATGTATACAAAAATCACATAATAACAAATATAAAACACATACAATAATAATTTTAAAAAATATAAAATACATATAAAATAATCATACAAAAATAAAACATACATATAATAAAAATCATAAAATAACATATATAAAACTCATATACTGAACATAAAGAAACAAATATAAAACATACAGAAAACCGGTATAAAAACAAATTATATAAAACATCCAACTCGTACAATCTGTGTGATGCCCGAAGAGAAATAAAAAAAAAACACCAGACACAGCAAAGGCAGTGGAATATTGAGAAATAAACAAGAATGTCAGAGAAAAAAATGAATAAAGCAAAAGAAGATTGGATTCGATAACAGTGCACAGAATTAGAGAGCAGTCTGATAAGGAATAACAGCAAAAAGGCATTCCTAATTGTGAAAGACCTCACCAGGCAGAAGCAACCAAGAGTCAGTGCCATTCAAGACGAAAATGGAAAATGCCTCACAGAAGCAAGTGACATTGCAGAAAGATAGACTGAGTATTGTAAAGAACTCTACAACCATCCGTCCACAGGAGACCCAGAGGTGCTTGAAGTTCCAAACTCCACAAATAATGACGATTTCCCCATTCTCAAAGAAGAGGTGGAGTCAGCAATAAGAGCACTGAAGAATGGAAAGGCAGCTGGAGTAGACAACATCCCAGCTGAACTTATCAAGAATGGTGGGGAATCAGTGATAGAACTACTAACAAAAATCTGCAACAAGATCTGGCAGACAGGTGAATGACCAACACAGTGGACCCAGTCACTGGTAATAACACTCCCAAAAAGGGCAATCTCCAGCTGTGCCAAAAGTACAGAACTATCAGTTTGATCAGCCATGCTAGTAAGGCGATGTTGAAGATCATCTAGAACAGACTGAGCCCACAAGCAGAAGAAATAATCGCTGAAGAACAGACAGGGTTCTGGAGTGGAAGAAGCACAACAGAATAAATTTTCAATCTTAGGGTTATGTGTGAAAAGTACTCACAACATCAACAAGACATCTATCATGTGTTCATAGATTTCAAAAAGTCTTTCTCCTGTCACTCACGCTTTTCAGCATCTACTAAGAGCGCATCATGAGCGAAGCCCTGGAAAATCACTGTGGGACAGTCAGCATTGGAAGGTTTAACATCACCAACCTCCGCTTTGCAGACGACATTGATGGACTGGCAGGCAGTGAAGATGAGCATGCCACCTTATTGAAGAACCTGGATGAAACATCTTCCAGATTTAACATGGAGATAAGTGCGGAGAAGACAAATCTAATGACAAGTAGTGGCAAACAAATCTCAACCAGGATTAAAGTCTGAGGACAGGAACTGGAAACAGTGGCCCAATTCAAATATCTTGGTTCCAAATCATGGAAGAGTGATCAAGAGCAGAAATTTTGTCACGAGCAGCACAAACAACGGCAACAATGTGAAAGCTAAGACCCATCTGGAGAGACAAGAACATCTGTCTGAAAACTAAAATCAGACTATTGAAAGCACTAGTCATCTCAATCCTTCTGTATTCATATAAGGTCTGGACCGTGACAGCAGAATTACAACGAAGAATTCAGGCACTTGAAATGAGATACTATAGAACCATCCTTGGCATCTCTTACATGGACCGCATCACAAATAAAGAAGTGTGCAACACCATCAGGCACAAAGTAGGCCATTATGAAGACCTCCTCACCACTGTAAAAAAGAGAAAGCTGAATTGCTATGGCCATGTCACTAGAGCCAAAAGTCTATCCACAACAGTACTGCAGGGTAGTGTCCAAAGTGGTAGAACGAGAGGTAGACAGCGAAAACGTGGAGTGACAACATCACATAATGGATCAGGAAACGTTTTGCAGAGACACAGGCAATGGCACATGATCAAGTCAAGTGGAGGGAACTGGTCAGATGTTCAGCAGCACAGTGCCTCAACGACAACACTAGGTCAAGTGACTGATTATGATGAACTCGTACAAAACCAAATATAAAAACATGTATACAACACACACAAAAATAAATACACTTATACGATAATCATATCATAATCTCTCTCTCTCTCTCTCTCTCTCTCTCTCTCTCTCTCTCTCTCTCTCTCTCTCTCTGTACATATATTGATTTGATTTTGTTGGATTTTTTAAACGTAGCTTTAACAAAATTTCAGTCATATCACTACCATGTCTGCAGTGTGACAGTTTATAGTGATGCCTAGCAAGTGGGCATCATGACGCACACACGTTACATAATGTCTCACCCAGTCACATCATGCTGACACCATGTCGACCAGTCTAAACACTGTTATTTTATCAGAAGCAAACAATGAGAATAATTCTTTTTTTTAAAAAAAAAAACTAATTTGTCTATAATATTTCTATGAAATTACACAAATTTTGGACTTGGGTTGTTGCATAGCACGATATTGCTGCAAGTCATGCTGTTGATGTTGAATTGTTTCCGCCTGAGTTTCAATCGTCCTTTCTTTTTTCTCAAGTTGCATTCGAAACTCTGCATAAAGCTGGCTGACTCCGTCCCTATGTTTCTGATAAAAGAGTGAGAAAAGGGAGTCTTAGTTTTTTTCCTATCCTCCATTCGGTTTTGTTTAATATTACAAGGGACATACATGCATACATGCATAGATCCATCCACGAGCACACACACACACACACACACACACACACACACACACAGACAAACACACACACATACATACATACATACATACATACATACATACATACATACATACATACATACATACATACATACATACATACATACATACATACATACATACATACATACATACATACATTCTCTATAGAATGGCTATTGTCCACAAACTGAACATCCTATCTTTTACGTGATGATCAGTAGTTAATACCTTAACGTTTTCGGTCAAAAGGTATTATTTGTTGTATCTTCATGTCTTATTAACATTAAACATTTTCATTAATATAGGACGCTCATTGTGCAATTGCTGTATATCTGATAAAGTAAAATCACACTCATCATAGCAATTAAATTGTGAAATTCCTACAGACAACATAAAATATTAGAGCTATTTGCACAGATCGCAAACGATTCACTGTTCATACCAAGTGTGTCAGTTCTTGTAAATCGCTCCATGCAGTTATTACTTGAAGGCTGCCATCACGGCGCATGAAAACTCCATCCTTTGTCTTGTACAGTTTGAACTGGTCACTAGGAATCTCCACTGTTACTTCAATCACCTTACAGTTGGCTATATAGCAAATATAAACAGAAGGTAAAAAAGTAGGACAAAATGTTTTGGATGTGTTAGATAAGATGGTCATCATGATATGGTGGTAAATTCGCTATATTCAGAAAGAACAGACTTTTTTCTGCATTTCCGTTTGCGCAGTCGATTACAAAAATGGCCGCCAAAATGTTCATTGTATAAGTAAAAAGAAAGGGTTCCATAAGATATTTTAAAAAACGTTTTACCGCAATCTCAGCTAGTTAGTAAAGTTAAAATTGTACACGAATGTCACGGGCTTATTTGGACTAATCGGAGTCACATAGATTGATGTGCTAAGGTATTGTAATATCAAAAACATTAAACTGCACACACTCTCTGTAAAGTGTAGAGACATCGTTTTAAATTAAGATACATATATATAAAAAGACGACCTATTTATACAGAAGTTTCCCAAGTCATGAGTGTAGTCTTTGCAAACAATTTAGACTGTATATCGTACAACAATCGACATTTTGCTAAGGATGTTTAATAGTTATATCCGATTTTAAAAAAAATTAACTAGGAATATAATTTACAAACATAGCCTCAATTATTTGATTGACATGAAATGTATCCGTCAAATCAATCAAGTATTATCATTGGGACGGCCAACAACATATTGGTAGACAGGTTGAGCGAATGATCGCAGTTTATTGTGATGTCTAGCACTGGGTGTCATATCGCAGACATGTAGCATGATGTCCCACCCATTCACATTATCCTGACACCAGGCCGGCCGACCAGTCCTAACACTTAACTCTTAATGCTGATCGTCAAGGCAGCTGTTAGTACCATTTTTGTAAGTCTTCGAACCCACGACCTCCCGTATCCGCGGCAGACGCTCTAACCACTAGGCCACCAGAGCGGTTACGTGATTTAAGACGTTGAATAGTTAGGTGACCCCAATGCGTAAACACGTGGCGTATCAAACTTTGCATGAAATGTCTCATATGAGTACATGTACTGAACATGCACACAAACATCAAATATTAATGAAAAGATGCTAAAAAGGCTGAATATGACAGACAATTGTTGCATTTAATTAACAAAGTGTTTTGAACACAAAATGAAAATCACTGAAAATAAAAAGAATATATTTAAAACATATAGATTGAACAATAAATTTTATTGCAAAATACTACAATCTATGACACGCCATACACAAATGTCTCTTTTTCGTCATATATTCCTTTAACAGACTAACCACTTGTACTGACTGTTACTACCGGCAACGCAATTATGTGAGAACCATGGGCTCTTCATGTTGAAGATCTTGTTCTTTTTTATATTTCAGCCCATTTTGTATAATAAACTTTAGATTTTAAACAAATATGTAATAACATAAAATAATGGACAAACAGTCACGGTTGTATAATATATCGTGCGATACCAGTGGTATCGAAGAGTGGAAACTCAAATGGTATTGACAGAAGAAGAAAAAAACGAGCTCTATCGCGCCGTCTATTTATCTGCCATTACCCTTCTTGTCGTCACCTAACAATACATATGGTATTCTACTTCAAGGTGCTGGGCGTGCTGCACTATGTACATTCGGCATTTGATACACTGGATCTTTTGTCGAAATTGTGAAAATAAGAACAAATACAACAGAAAATCAGGACAGATACTACAGAATATAAGAAATAATTTAAATTAAATATTAGGACAGACTAAAGAATGTTAGGAAATATATTACATAATATAGAAGCCTACAACAGATTAGTGGGACAGATAATACAGAATATAAGAAATAATTTAAATTAAATATTAGGACAGACTAAAGAATGTTAGGAAATATATTACAGAATATAGAAGCCTATAACAGATTAATGGGACAGATTCTACAGAATATAAGAAATAATTTTAACTGAATATTAGGACAGACTAAAGAATGTTAGGTAATATATTACAGAATATAGAAGCCTATAACAGATTAGTGGGACAGATGCTATAGAATGTTAGAAAAGATACAACAGATTATAAAAAACATAGTACAGAATATTAGGACAGATACAACAAAATATTAAAAATGATACGAAATAATATAGTGACAGATACGACATAGTATAGGAACATATATAATATTAAACCTACACAATATTAAAACTAGAGAATATAAGCAAATATAAAGAACACTTACTACAGACTATGACAGACACTAAATAATGCAAGGACAGATACTTTAGAAACATAATTTAGTACAAACTATAAGGACGGATATATATATATATATGTGTGTGTGTGTGTGTGTGTGTGTGTGTGTGTGTGTGTTGAATTTGTAACCTCGCTTTAAACAAATTAAATTCAGTCTTATCGCTACGATGTCTGCAGTGTGGCAGATTAATGTGCATCAAGCACTTGCGCATCATGCCTCAGACATATAGCATGATGCCCCACCCCATCACATTATCCTGACACCTGGCCGACCAGTCCTAGTTTGATTTCTAAAGAAGTTAAAGACATACTACAAAGGATAAGACAGATATTACAGAATATAATGTCATACTACATAATTTAAGGACAGACACATCAACACATAAGGTCAGATACCAGAGAATATAAGGACAGATACTAAAGAATTTAAGGACAGATGCTACAAAACTAAAGGTCAGATGCTACAGAATTTAATGATAGATAATACAGACCTTAAGCACATATACTACCGAAATTTAGACAGATACTACATAATAGTTTGACAGATACTACATAAATATAAGGACAGATACTACAAAACAATGTCAGATACTACAGATTAATTTTAAGGTCAGATACTACAGAATATAAGGACAGATACTAAAGAATTGTAATGATATATACTACAGGATTTAAAGAAACATACTACGGAATATGTTGACAGGTAGTACAGAATATAAGGTCAGATACTCTAGAATATTAGACTGGATACAATTGATACATTTATCTTTAATAATTAATTATTCAATATCTCTCTTATAATTTAAATAGTACACACTGGGTGATTATTTTCCCTTCTTATTTTATGATAATTGCTAACTGGTGTTATCTGACACTAACATACTGGTGTTATCTGACACTAACATACTGGTGTTATCTGAAACTAACATACTGGTGTTATCTGACACTAACATACTGGTGTTATCTGACACTAACATGCATGTATTATATACTTTCCCTAATTTAATCTAAACATTTAACTTTTTATTAATGACAGCGAACTGAAGAAACATTATGATTTGTAGTATAGTCTGTCACGAAATGCTATTCAATTCTTTAATTCCACACATGACAGAGAGGGTGAGAGATCACCACAAGTGTTCAAGGATCAGTTTGATATAAACATTTAAGGAGACTAAATTGTACAAAAAAATATTAAGATGCTACAAACATCGGACCAGAAGCATTTTTGTCAAATAGGTTATCTCAGTATCACATGTAGAATAGGTTGTTCAGGTATCATATGTAGAATAGATTATCTCCGTATAATATGTCAAATAGGTTATCTCAGTTTCTAATTTTGTTTCTAAGATGATAATGCCATGGTCATGTATTGGAAACAAAACATTTGTTAGGGCATTCGAACCCCAATCTGATTATATTATGGAGGATTATGAACCATTCATTTCGAAAGGTTCTAAGTCACTTATAGGTGATTCGACCAAACTTATCGTTATTTAAATATGACGGAACACGAGATCTTCTCAGAGTATTTTATTATTTATTATCATGTACGTTGCCTTTGTCTAAGATTCCATTCCATTCCATAATGTTTATCAAACATCAGACTTAGTTTCTGGGACAGTGACTATTTTTGCCTATTGCAGGTGTTCATTTATTGCAGGTGTTCATTTATTGCTAGGCAATGACTTAGCTGGAGATAATGGCATGTGTTGCGTACATAGGCGACATCATGATGTCCAGCAATTCCTGTGAAAATTGCGAAGAAAGTATTTAAACATTCTTCGTTCGATTGAGTGAATAAAATCTGATAATATATCTAAGTACAAGTGAGATCTGCCGAGCCTGTGTCACATTGTAGGGCATATAAAGAGCAAGTTAAGATACAGATGCTTAGGTTAAATCTATCTCTGAATTCCCTGTGCCGATCAGTAAAAAGCAACTGATGCGACTTTTGGATATGGCTGGAAATTATCAGATATTTTCCTCAAATGTCTCCGTAATTGCTGAGCCCTTGCCCCATCAAATTATTGAGTATTAAAGGAGACTATAAATGAAAATTTTTATTTTATAAATGTAATTCTTTACAAATTCTAATTCGAATATAATGTTTAAAAAAATATAATATCGTGTGCGGATATTGATTATATTGCGAAGAAGATACAATGATTCCGTAAATTGCCGAGTATTTCCGAGTTTTAATGAGACGACAGATCACGTGGTCTCGTGACGTCATACTAGCCAGTACTCGTATACAAACAGAAACATGGCAAGCGAGAGAGGCCATTGATAACGGTTTTCATCGGAAGTAATTTTTCACACACACAAAAAACAAAACACCACAAATAAAACTGCGAGGAGGAAATCATACGTAATTAATTTCAACATTAAGAAGCTTCCTTTCTATGATTCAATTACAGTGTATTTTACATGCATGCTACAGTTAGCGTATTAACAAATCTGTAAGTATATACATGCTTCGTTAAAATAGAGTAAGTACTGTACTGGTCAGTGCTGAAAGAAATGTTTTAAGCACAGGCCCCGGGCTGATGACTTAAATAAACTTACTAGCCCTGACTGAAATTCCACAAACCCGAACAGTTCATATATGTTAACTTTCAAGCCGGGAGAAGAAAGAAAGAAAATAAATTCCAATTTTGGAGGTATTTCCTCCTTATCTCGTAATATCTATCTTGATTTTTCGCAGTTAACTCCCGATTATTTCAATATGTCTCTCAATTTTCATTTCTCAGAAGAAGAAAATCCATTTAAAATTTTTTTATCAAGTGTGCAGTCCACAAATGTCATATTCTATTTTATCACTTGTGAATATTGTAGTGAAGAAATAATTAATATCACAGGAGAGTTTTGTCTTCAGTAAATAGATTAAGATTAAACATTATTCACGTAAATTTCAGATTATTTAACAACTACAGAAGTACTTCTTGTAAAAAAAAATTGTCACCAATTAGTTTAAAACCCATGAATTATCACAGTCACGGAAACTCAGCGCCTAGAAGATATGCCAATATCTCAATATTGGCAGTACGGTCGCATACGACGCTTCAGAATCATGTTTTTCTCTGCAGTGTATTTAATATTATTGTATATTTCCACTGGTTTCTAGTCTCCTTTAAGACCAGGCTTTACTATCAAATGACTGGGAGGCGTTCAATAAATTAAAGGTAATACGTTTAGGTTCCTTCAGCTCCAACTTGCAACCAATCGTTTAAGGTGTCCGTCGATGCGAGGGATGTAGGAGTTGGTGGCGTAAAATTAGTCTGGATTCTGATGTGAAACAAAAAAGTTCCAGCAACTTAGGATCACTGTTCTTGCTAACCCTTTTGAGAATAGCTACTAATACTTTGAAATAATTAAATAAACATTTCGATTTAAAAATAAAACTTAGTTTAATATTATCTAAATTATCGAATCTTACATTACCTTTAAAAATCTGAGTTTTTTCCACAACCGGTACAAATTCCACTTTGTAATGCTGGGGGAAAAGTTTTGGCTCAATTTCCTTTATCGCACAGTCTATATCGCGACGGTATCTGTCTTCTTGATTTTGGCTACACTCGACTCCCACCACAGTCCCTGAACGACAGTTAGGAAGAGTAAATACTAAATATATCAACTGACATATATTTTCAGCTATAAATAGCCTATTATTATACATTGCTTGCAGTACATCATATTTGATAGCCTCAGTTTTAATGTTTCCTATGACTAGATACACTACATGTGATATGTCACATGACTAGAGATACACTACATGTGATATGTGACAAATGGCAAAGCTAGTATTAATGTGTTCTACCTCATAAATGCCAGCATTAATCTTAATGTGTCCAGTGCATATATACATTATATATGGTGCATCACAAATTCCAGCATTAGTCTTAACGTCTCCAATGACTAAAAACATTATATGTGGTGCATCACAAATTCCAGTATTAGTCTTTACGTATCCAATAACTAAATACATTATATGTGGTGCATCACAAATTACAATATTAGTCTTAACGTATCCAATGAATATATACATTATATGTGGTGCATCACAAATTCCAATATTAGTCTTAACGTATCCAATGAATATATACATTAAATGTGGTGCATCACAAATTCCAATATTAGTCTTAACGTATCCAATGAATATATACATTATATGTGGTGCATCACAAATTCCAGTATTAGTCTTAACATCTCCAATATATAAATATACATTATAGGTGGTGCATAACAAATTCCAGTATTAGTCTTAACGTCTCCAATGTATATAACATCTAGAATGAATATGTACATTATATGTTGTACATCACAAATTCCAGGATTATTCTTAATGGGCATTTCACTATATACATTACATTCATAAATTGTGAACGTAGCGTAAATCATGATATTTTATTATCAATACATTCTTGTGAAACTGTACTTTCAGCACATCTGATATGTAAACTATTTTGTGTAATAAACATGAAAGTATTATTTTCCTTTTTTTCAATTTCCACCAATTCACTTTTCATGCTTAATTCCATATACTTTGATGCTTTCAAAAATGTTGAGGTAAGCAGTACCAAACACTGGTTTTGGTATTAAACGACATCTATATGTATGTATATCACCTATTCCATTGCTATAATAATGGTTTATTGAAAACCATTCGGATGATGTATTGCCTTACTCAGAATATAGACAATTGTGGTATCGATGGCTTGGATAATAGTTCATAAGCTAACTCTTGTCTAAATTGTTTTTAATTTTAGAGTTTGTATTTTATAGGATTTGAACTGAACACCCGCCAGCATGTTTCTATTTTCTGTCAAATAATGCATTCTAGCTGTTCGCTGCATAGACACGGGTAATGTAATGACTGTGTAAAAAGTCGCACTGCATGTGTACTAAAATACCCATGGTGACAGTACCCTGATTGTGTACTCATTCTGATAATGCCCTGACTGTGTACTATAATATTAATTCTGATAATACCCTGAATGTATAATATAATATTCATTCTGATAATGCCCTGACTGTGTACTATAATATTAATTTGATAATGCCCTGACTGTGTACTATATTACTCGTTCTGATATTGTCCTGTGTACTATAATACTTGTTCTTATATTGCCCTGACTGTGTACCATAATACTCATTCTGATATTACTCTGTGTACTCTAATGCTCATTCTGATATTGCCCTGGATGTGTAGGTACTATAATGCTCATTCTGATAGTACCCTGACTGTGTATAATAATACTCATTCTAATATTGCCCTGTGTACTATAATACTCATTCTGATATTGCCCTGACTGTATATTATAATACTCATTCTGATATTGCCCTGACTGTGTCTTATAATGCTCATTCTGATATTGCTCTGTGTATTATAATGATCATTCTGATATTGCCCTGACTGTATACTATAATACTCATTCTGATATTGCCCTGATTGTGTCTTATAATGCTCATTCTGATATTGCTCTGTGTACTATAATGATCATTCTGAAATTGCCCTGACTGTATACTATAATACTCATTATGATAATGCCATGTGTACGATAATACTCATTCTGATAGAGCTCTGACTGTATACTATAATACTCATTATGATAATGCCCTGTGTACTATAATACTCATTCTGATATTGGTCTATGTACTATAATACTTATTCTGATATTGCCGTGATTGTGTACTATAATACTCATTCTGATATTACTCTGTGTACTCTAATGCTCATTTTGATAGTGCCCTGACTGTGTACTATAATACTCATTCTGATATTGTCATGACTGTGTACTATAATACTCATTCTGATATTGTCCTGTGTACTATAATGCTCATTCTGATACTGCCCTGCCTGTGTACTATAATACTCATTCTAATATTGCCTTGTGTACTATAATGTTCATTCTGATACTGCCCTGACTGTGTACTATAATACTCATTATGATATTGTCATGACTGTGTACTCTAATACTCATTCTGATATTGTCCTGACTGTGTACTATAATACTCATTCTGATAATGCCCTGTGTACCATAATGCTCATTCTGATACTGCCATGACTGTGTACTATAATACTCATTCTAATATTGCCCTGAATGTGTACTATAATACTCATTCTAATATTGCCCTGACTATGTACTATAATACTCAGTCTGATATTTTCCTGACTGTGTACTATAATACTCATTGTGATAATGCTTTGTGTACTATAATACTTATTCTGTTAATGCATGACTGTGTACTAAAATACTCATTCCGATAATGCCATGACTGTGTACTATAATACTCATTCTGATAGTGCCCTGTGTACTATAATACTCATTCTGATATTTTCCTGACTGTGTACTATAATACTGATTGTGATAATGTTGTGTGTACTATAATACTCATTCTGATAGTGCCCTGACTATGCAATAATACATGTTATTTGTGCGCATTGAATGTGTACTATAATACCCAATACTCGTATTGATATTGCAGAATGTACTTTATTATATTAATTCTTACATTTCACTTAATATAGGCTGAATTTATACTAATACTAATACTGCTGTAGCTGAATATGCACCACAATAGTAGTCATGATAATGTATTACAAGTGTGTCATAAATATTCGTTTTGATAATTATGAACATACATGTATATTATAGTACCAGTCTAATAATGTACATCATCTGCGTGATAAAACTCGTTCTGATATTACATACCATCGTCCAGAACACCAAACATTAAGGTTCCTCTTACGTCGCTGTTAAGAAAGCCACACAAGTAATTTGGAACATCTTTACGCATCTCTGTCTCCATGTATCTCCCACCTGCCTTTTTAAATTCTGTATTTCTTGTCTCATTTCCCAACTTCTCTCCAAATACATAGAACTTAGACGCATTGCTCCCATAATCTGCAATTCGTAATTCAGATATATCTGGAAACCTTTCGTTGGCCTGCTCTTCATCAGCAAATTTGAATCGTTTGATATCAAGCATCTGACCAGGCTGAACAATATTCATAAAATTGAACGGTAATCTTCTCCGACTTTCAAAAGTTGAAAGATGCTGTAAAATATATTCTATATCGTCTTCACTAGGGACGTCAATAAGAGCAGAATAGTTGCCTGTTGAAGTGATTACATTGATATTGCTTTTGTTAATATTAACAGAAAGAGTTTTACTGAAGAGAGAAAAAATGCATTTTTTTAAGTCTCCAATGCGCATGTCCGATCGAAGATTGCTCATGTACACTGCTGCATGCTCTTTGTGTGCCATGTTGTTAATTCTGTGACGTCTTTGTATGAGTATATCACCCAACAAGGCTAATATTCAATGAAACAAAGAAAAATGTATATGATATTAGAATATTTGGCCGTCATGGAGAAAATGGCCGTAACAGACTATTTCATATATAAGACATACAATAAGGGATATGATATGAAATACAACAAAATATTTTAGATAACTTAACATTTTTTCCTAAAGATACTTTTCAAGTTAGTGTTAATGAGGATTTTTATATTGCATCCCAAAGCATTATTACAGTGTGCTTTCCTGAGGAAACGTTTCATACAGAAACTTTATTTCATTTCAACAACTTATGTCGGAGTAGGGGATGCTCTCTTGAAATGAATGCATGAACTGAATCTAAATACTGGATCTGAACTTGAAGTGTTGTACGAATAAATAAACGCACGTGGCGTCAGGAAAGAAATGCAATTACAAACCTATCTGAATTCCCATCCCTGCTAAGACCACATATAAATACATGACGCTGTCCCAAAACTGTATGTATACATGGATAACGATGCCCCAGAACTTCATATAAACATGCATAACTCTGTCCCAAGACTTAACATGTACATGCAATGATAATGTTCCATGAATTCATATATACATGAATAATGGTGTATCATGGCTTCATATATACACGCATGACGGTGTCCCAACGCCCAATATATACATGCATAACGATATACCACGACTTTCTAAATACATCCACGATGATGTCCCATGACTCATCCTAACATTCATGACTAAGTCATGTGACTTTATATATACATGCATAACGATGTGCCATTACTTCATACATACGTGCATAATTATGTCCCATGACCAATTACTTCTTTTATACATGCATGACGGTATCCCATGGTTTAATATATACATGCATAATGATATTTCAGGTTTTCATACATACATGAATAGCGATGCCCCATGACTTCATATATACCGGTACATCACCGCTCCGGTGGTCAAGTGGTTACAGCACCCGCCTCAGATGCAGGAGGGCATGGGTTCGATCCCCTGCCGAGTCATACCAAATATGGTGCTAACAGCTGCCCGCATGGCGATCAGCATTAACAGGTTAGTGTTAGGACTGGTCGGCCAGGTACCAGGATAATGTCAATGGGTGAGACATCATGATGCTACATGTCTGCGGCATGATGCCCCAGTGCTAGCCATCACTATAAACTGCCACACTGCAGACATCGTAGCGATATAACTGATAAATTGTTAAAGCTACATTAAATATCCAAATCACACACACACACACACACACACACACACACACACACACACACACACATATACATGCATAACGATGTCCAATTACTTCATATTTCCATGCATGACGATGTTCCATGGTTTCATATATACATGTATAACGATGTCCAGTGATTTCACACATATATGCATAAAGCTATCCCAAGACATATATACACTGATTTACTATATACATGCATGACACTGATAACGATGTCCCATGATTTACTATATACATGCATGACACTATGACTCACTTAAAGACTGATATCACTTATAGGATAATAGATCCTTGATACTTCTCTGAGACGTATGAACCTCATGATTCATATGACCCTTATAATTCATATGACCCTTATAATTCGTATGACCCTTATAATTCATACGACCCTTATAATGCATATGACCCTTATAGTTCATATGACCCTTATTCATATGACCCTTATAATTCACATGACACTTATAATTCATATGACCCCTATAATTCACATGACCCTTATAATTCAAATGACCTTAATAATTCATATGACCCTTATAATTCACATGAAAATTATAATTCATATAATCCGTATAATGCATATGACCCTTATATTTCATATGACCCTTATTCATATGACCCTTATATTTCATATGACCCTTATTCATATGACCCTTATATTTCATATGACACTTATTCATATGACCCTTATAATTCACATGCCCTTTATAATTCATATGACCCTTATAATTCATATGACCCTTATAATTCACTTGACACTTATATTTCATATGAACCTTATAACTAATATGACCCTTATAATTCACATCACCCTTATAATTCATATGACACTTATTCATATGACCCTAATAATTCACAAAACCCTTATAATTCACATGAAAATTATAATTCATATAATCCTTATAATGCATATGGCCCTTATTATTCATATGACCTTTATTCATATGACCCTTATAATTCATGACCCTATTCATATGACCCTTATAATTCATATGACCCTTATATTTCATATCACCATTATAATTCATATGACCCTTATATTTCATATGACCCTATTCATATGACCCTTATAATTCACATGACCCTTATAATTCATATGACCCATATATTTCATATGACCCTTATAATTCATATGACCCTTATAATTCATATGACCCATATATTTAATATGACCCTTATAATTCATATGACCCTTATATTTCATATGACCCATATATTTCATATGACCCTTATAATTCATATGACCCATATATTTCATATGACCCTTATAATTCATATGACCCTTATATTTCATATCACCATTATAATTCATATGACCCTTATATTTCATATCACCATTATAATTCATATGACCCTTATATTTCATATGACCCTTATATTTCATATGACCCTATTTATATGACCCTTATACCTCACCTGACCCTTATAATTCATATGACCCATATATTTCATATGACCCTTATAATTCATATGACCCTTATAATTCATATGACCCATATATTTCATATGACCCTTATAATTCATATGACCCTTATATTTCATATGACCCTTATAATTCATATGACCCTTATAATTCATATGACCCATATATTTAATATGACCCTTATAATTCATATGACCCTTATATTTCATATGACCCATATATTTTATATGACCCTTATAATTCATATGACCCATATATTTCATATGAACCTTATAATTCATATGACCCTTATATTTCATATCACCATTATAATTCATATGACCCTTATATTTCATATGACCCTTATATTTTATATGACCCATATATTTAATATGACCCTTATAATTCACCTGACCCTTATAATTCATATGACCCATATATTTCATATGACCCTTATAATTCATATGACCCTTATAATTCATATGACCCATATATTTCATATGACCCTTATAATTCATATGACCCATATATTTCATATGACCCTTATAATTCATATGACCCTTATATTTCATATGACCCATATATTTCATATGACCCTTATAATTCATATGACCCTTATATTTCATATCACCATTATAATTCCTATGACCCATATATTTCATATGACCCTTATAATTCTAACAGTTCAAAGTTATGCCTATATATTTTTTTGTTATCTCTTACATTATTAATAATTAAAATTGTTCGTGTTGTAAATGTACCAGAAAGTGGATGTCTTACAGAATTCTTCAAGAATCTAGAACATTTGCGTAAAATATAACTCGGTATATGATAACACACATTGCGTAAATATTAATCGGATACAAGAATTAACTGGTGTTGCTATAAAGGACATTACTGTCCTTAATAATTTGTGATATAAATAATAATACATAACGTGCATATAAGATGTTAAAACAACAACAGTATCATACCTATACGTAACAAGAATGTAATTTACCACACTGTCAGTTCTCGGATGGCTATTGTGACTGTGACACCTATTGCAACCAGTCCAGTCTAAACTTCTTTAGAGAACCAGACCATGGTAGCAACGTCAATGCCTATCATAATCGAGCCTGTGGTACTCGTTGTGCTATCATATGAAAAAGTGAAACGTTGTTAATTACTTTAGTTGACTTAATTTATTTTAGTTTTATGTATGTATTTTTTTAATTTATTTATGTATTTATGATTTACTTTAGTTTGAATGAGCATAAACATAAATAAAGAATACTCGTCAAAGACCCATTTCTGCTTAGGATCGATATTTTTTGTATTTTTTACAAATAAAGATTGTTGTACGAAGTAGATGAATCTCAAACATAATAAATCCAATATACCAGTGTGTGCATCGTTGATTCTCTATTTAATCACTGAAACTTCGATTTCGGTGAATCACAAACAGGTCATGAATGTGTGGCAATTCCTTGAGCCAAGGCCAGTTTACAACTGTGCTCGGTATTGGAAATTTTAGAAGATCGTGTCGTTTATTTTGACACCGTTTGTTTCTTGTAAATCGACCTTCCTGTTAACATCACTAACACAACAAAAACGAATGTTTAAGAGCGTGGACTAACGAACATGTTCTAAGTTTTGTTTAATGGTGAACCTAAACTTTTCACATACCTGAGCTGAGATTATTAAATAGAAATCATTTCAAATGTAAAGTGGAATGACTAAAGCAGAACTATGGGAAGAGTCAAATAGTAATCTTTGCTGTGTTAAAAGGTGCCTTAAAGTCCAATCAGATCAAAGTCAGATTAGTACGTCCTCCAAGTCGACGCACACGTTACAACAACCAAATTCGACGAAACCTTCGAAGACGTCAAAGTAAAGAAACGATATAAAACAGACAAAGGTTATTAAATTCTTAACCAAGTTCCTCAAAGGGAATTGAACAATCTGACACATTACTGAAAATCTTGACAAGAAAGCAAGTGCATTGGAACGGTTTCAACGAACCTTGAAATAATAAATATGGAAATATTTTAAACAGCAACATATTTGTATATACTTTGATGCGAAACGTCTATCCCCAGCTTATATGCCGTCGTACCATTGTAAATATGGAATTACCTAACAAGAAATTAAGTCTCAAAGCGAAGTGACTGGAACATCCAAGACCTGAAGAAAGAAGTGGTAAAAACCGTAGATATGGTTTGCATTGGAAGTACAAACCACGTTTTGTACAAAGCCTATTTGCCAAAGCAGACAACAAATGTGTTTCGTGTCACAAGATAAGTGCAAAAAAAGTGACTTACCTGTCACTACAATTGATGATTATATGGAGTAGTGTTAAAAGGTGAAATTTTCACTTGCCAGAATTACAAAGAGGCGACGATATCAAAATTACACGCAATTCAAAGTTCTTGGAAATAATATCCACCTCCCACCCGCAAAATAAAAAACATTTTGATTCCTGGATTGCATCATGACACGTCAACAGCTATACAATGACGTATACGTCACATGGGTGTCGTTACATACTGCACCCCCGTTTCAAGTTCAGCCCTCAACGAAGGTTAAAAGCAAAATCTGCACAGAATATTTGATTGGGAAACGTATTCCTATCATCAGTATGCTGCCATAATTTAGTACTGTGTTAATGGAAATCAGAGTTGGAACCAATCATATAGCAATTTTGGACTACGTTACTCAGCTGTTGTACTTGCGTTTTCCTGCCCAGTCCATCGTTGAAGCATACCGACATAGTAACAAAAGCTGTAGATTTGCCATCAATAGTCACAGCTCTTCCAGTTAAGGTAATAATCTGGATCCATTGAAAAATCTTTCTTATTTTAGAGTGTGTGGCATCGCGAAGCCAGGGACCATCGAACTAAGAAAATTTATTTAACATTACCTAGTGACAATTCAATTTTTCCCAACAACAAATAATGTTGTTTCATGGTTAAATTTGCCTCAATCCATTTCAATTAGTCTAAGTAACTCAGTGGGAAATGACTTTGAAATTCACCCTATTCAAGTCGTTAAAAACAGGTTCGAGACAAACGTTTCATCGTATTCAAAGAATAAATTACTAGAACACATTGACAAAACTGATCATGGCAAGTACGAAACAAAACAACTGCGCCGGTTATTTTTCAACTAAATATATATGATATGAGAATACATGCATGATGTTGTTTTAACGCTGGACATCTCGTCTAAAAAGATTTCAATTATTTTTAACAATCAATTTGGCAGGACACTTTACAAAACAAATGGACGGGTATCGTCCATCTCCGAATCGCCTCAAACTGAAGTTCTCTGAAAACAAAATGCTGCGCATTACCTTCTCCCATTTTGTTTGCAGTGGCGTAGCAGGGATATTTGGCACCCAGGGCAAAACACCCAAATATGCGGCACCCAGAGCAAAACACCAGTGGCGTCGCTAGGGGGGTGCGGAGGTGCGGACCGTACCGGGTGACACCATCTCAGAGGGGTGACACCAAAATGAAAAATTGCAAATTTTACAGAGCAGACACTGCTCGGTCTAGTCGGATTTTATAAGCGGATAACCGATCATAGTTAAATACATGACTAGCAGGCATTGGGTGCCATCATGCAGTCTGCAGAGCGTCTGGTGCTTATTTGAATGAGATTCAGAGCTGGTCGGAGCAAAACTTGGACTTATTTTAAGAAGAAATCCATGGACTTATTTTAAGAAGAAATCTGGAGGTTTGACACGATGTGTTTACCGCACTGGGTGACAACACACCCTAGCGACGCCGCTGAAAAACACCCAAATTTGCGCCCCCGGCTGCCCCTGTTGCGCAGTTATGTTGATACTCTGGGCCGATTTGGCGAATGCCCCACCTGTTCCTCCCACCCAGCCCCGTCGCTACGCCATTGTTTGCTGTTCTCGATGGAAATATGAACACGTGATAGCCGTCAACATACATCAAACATAATAACAACAGCAGCAATTAAATCAAAGAATTAAACGAAGAGCTCAGTTTGTGCTATGATATGGTCGAGTACAATATAGTGGGAAATACCGCCACTCTGTTGCTGAGATTCATCACTTTCAAAGGTTATCCTGTTAATGTTTCATACGGTCACGTATAATTTGTGCATCCTCGTTATCTTCCTGTGCACAAATCGTATTTTTACAATGTTACAATGTAATATTAGTGTAATACGAGATCTTTGACAATATATAATGTTCTCGTCAGGAAATGTCATCGTTAATCTAGATTTTCGAAAACGATATTTGACTGAACTGTACTTCCGTCCCGACTAGTAATTCAACAACCAGGATATGTTTGAAAGATGTGTTGAAATATTCCCTTAATACAGTGGCACCTCTTTTTAAATCTTGGCAGCTCCAAGGCTGTATGCTTAAAAAGCTGTGACCTTGATGCATGAAAAAGCTATTATTCAAAACGTGCTCATTGGCCAACAAAGTCCTAAACAAGCGTTAATCAAGGCCGTTTTAATGTTTTCAACTATACTGGAAAAGATCCCGTGGTCAGAGAGACATTTCGAGACAGTAAGTTCTCATCCATGCTGTAGCTATAATAAGGTGGAACGAGACAAGGAAAACTTTTCAGTCTTCATTGGCATGGAAGGGGGGGGGGAAATGAGAACAAGACAAGAAGAAAATACAGCGATTACCAAATTAAACATCATGCACCGAAATTCCTTGACTTTTCAAGAAAAAATAACTCGATCGATTTGCTGCATACAATGATAATGATTCATGAATCCAGGCCGGTATAATTTCGTTATGTTTCTTTTTACCATCTCAGCTCATATCTAGTTTAAAATCATAAGACAACCCAGATATTTACTTCGATCTCTATAAAATTTATATTTTTTTTATCAAAACTGACTACAGAGATCCAGATATCGATGCCAGAGTTAATCTCATCAACACAATGTCATGCATTCATTTTTAATCGAAGTGAATTTGTACTCTAATAAAAGAAACTGGTAAACAGCAACATGGACACTTAACCCTAACGAGATTACTTCGAAAATCTCCTGACTTGCGAAAAAGAAGTCAGTAACACATGCCTCGAAGTGTAGGTCTTCTGGAAATCTGACACGGTGGCCATGTTCACAACACAGCTTTTGATTGATGATGACTATGCAGACTGGGTCATCTTTGTTTTCGCATTCATACACGTGTCTGTTCTTTAAATTTTAATTAATGTTTTCTCGACCCTCCTACAGTTCTATTCATATTTAGGTATGTTTTTAAATCCTCTCTCTCTCTCTCTCTCTCTCTCTCTCTCTCTCTCTCTCTCTCATATTTTCTTGACCTATCAAATAATTCAGGTTATGAATGTATGAATGTACTGAAGGTGTAAATACTAATATTAATATTCACCTATATATTTCTCTAACAAAACAAAACACAAATATATGTATTTGAAGAAAATAACAATTGAAACAAAAACAAAAAGAAGGAAATAAATATAAATAGAGAAAGGGACCAAAAAAAATATTTTTTTTAAAAATATTTTGATGGTGGGAACTTTAATACCAAACCAATGCTGATGTCCATGGCGTGGAACCCAAACTAAGCAGAATGCACGCCCATATATATGTTAGTCAGTATTAGATGGGACTACCTTCCAGACCATCAGGCTCTGCTGCATAAGGCAGCAGCTAGTGGACACAACAGCAACATCAACAGTTGATGGGTCCCACATCAGACGTGGACCTAAGCAAAAACCATTAAGGTCCATTACTCAAGTCCTAGGACCATTTAATGACTGTTTAACAGGATGCGCATATGAATACAAATGATACTAGAAGCTGGCCATAACCCCTGACCTTCAGGCCATGCTGTACAAAGTAAAGAAACTATAGGACAAAAAGGAACATGGCCCATTGTCCTAAGGAGTGGACGTGCCTTATCTTCTTGTTCCTCAGACTGACAGCCAGGTTGAATTTGTCGCTTAGTCTATTGGACAGGGCCACAGCGCTACCCAATCAGAATCGAGATAGGGACGGAACCATGATTTGGGCTAAGTATGATATCCTTAAACCTACCAGCAAGATTTAGTTCGCTATAGTTCGTTAGAAAGATTGCCAGAAGATAGCAACTCCGATCAGCCATGCTTTATTGGCGGAGCAAAATCTTAGGACATGATTCTAAGTAACTTCTAAAGGTCAGTGAGCTAGTTGTTCGATCTTTGCTGAATGCGACTACATTTAATTGTAGATCGTAGATATACTTATTATTATTACTAGAATCATAGTAGGAATAATTATTTTGTGATGATAATATGTTTGTATATTGTGAAGAATGAGTTCATATTTGTAAAGAATCATATTGCTTGCTAGCCGTCGTAAGAGTTAATATTATTATAATTCGCTATGTGGTTATTTTATAGTCGACTAGCACATTTGTCCCCGCAATTATATATTTTGCCATTGCTGAATTGAGTGGTAGCTTGGAAATGGTTGCAGTATGAAAAATTAGTAATATGAATATTTGAATATTTGTGTATGCTTGTGGGAGTGTAGTGTACAGACATGCGTCTGTTTGTTGTAATATTGTAGTACAATGAGATTAAATATATATTTTGATATACTGATGTAACACAATGTATTGATGTATGTATGATACCGTGTTATTACACCATTTTTTTCCTTGTAAGAAGTGTGTGGGAATTTCGATGTATATGTATGCGTGACCTAAACAGTAATAGCCTTAATCTGATGATTAATTGATGACTTAGTGTGAGGTGAGATTCGATAAACCATATGTTAATGCCTTGTGGTTTTCACCGGAAGCTTCGAGGGACAGACCAGTGACAGTGGTCCCAGTGTCTCCGATAGAGAGACGGAAGAAAAGAGAAGGAAGGAGAGAAGTCGGGAGAGGTGAAGTCCAAGAGGAGTAGGAGGAACGAAATAAAGAGATAAGTAGAACCAAAGGCCAGGGGAAAATCGTACGCACATTGAAAATCACGAGATGAAGTAGGCTGTCACTTGGAGGACGAGTGATTGAGTTTATCATATAAAATTATCGACTTTATTAAATTGTTTTATTTTGAATTTCATCTTCGTGTTCTATATAATTTAACCGTCGGCAGTGCTGACTGGGGGCTCAGAGATGTACATCTATTTCGTCCGTAATTTAACTTTATAACTTCACGAGCCAGGGTGGAGCTTAATAATATTTTAATTAATATATTGGAAGTACCCCACCCCCAACCCTTTCAAACGCTACACACACACACACGCACACGCACACATACACATACATACATGCATGCATGCATGCATGCATGCATGCATGCATGCATACATACCTACCTACCTACCTACCTACCTACCTACCTACCTACCTACCTACATACATACATACATACATAGTATTCAACGTCTCTTATCGTACGCCGAGTGTTAAAGATATACCTACGTCGAAATAATAAACCCGATTTCTGAGTATATACCTATTTACCTATTTACCTGTACCTATTTACATGTACCTATTTAGAACACACTATTGTACCTGGAATGTATTGACAAGACGCCTCTTCCGAACGGGCATGCATTCAAAATGAACTCAGCTCGACATTGCTAAATATCAGTATCCTGACACCATCCAATCCGCTGGCCATCTCGTCTCAGTCCCCCCCCCCCTTCCATGCACATATATCTGCCGTCTGCAGAAGTAATTTCACACTTTAACAGTTCACTTGCTATTAGTTTCTACTTTCGATATTACAGGAGTCGTATGCATAGAATAGATCAATACCTGGAAATTGGTGTATTCCTCTAATATTAAATACTTTCTAACACTAAGTGGTCTGAATAAAACATTAAAAAGTACCTTTTGTGATCGTGGCTCAAATATCTTCAGGTTTTTGCTTCAACGGGGTGTTATAGCTTGTTTTCCTAATCTGAAAAATAATCGATGTTTGAAGAAGACCTAAATACTTATATGATACGGTTGAAAGCACTCGTCGCTATGTTGAATGGACGCTTGTTGAGCAACAATTTGGAATAAGCCATTTCTTGAGCGATTGAAGCAACAACATGGAATTCCAAAATGTAACGCCATTTCTCAAGAAATTGTATGGTCCAGTTTTTCTACATGTCTTACTTAAAAGTTTCTCTTTATCAGAAGACTCTTGACAATTTCATCAGTGTGTGTGCGTATGTGTGTGCTTTTAGAATTTTAGTATAAAGCAATTTAATTATCAATACTATTGTTAGAGGATTTTAGCTTACATCATAAGACGATGTCTCTGGACCTATGAATGATAGTTAAAGTTAAATTCAAAGACAGACAGAGACAGCAAGAGACAGACACGCACACAGAGACAAACAAATATAGAGAGAGACATACATATTCACAAAGAGAGAGAGAGAGAGAGAGAGAGAGAGAGAGAGAGAGAGAGAGAGAGAGAGAGAGAGAGATAGCAACATTCAGAGAGATACAGGAAGAGAGACACACACAGAAACGGAGAGAGAGGCACAGAGAGAGAAGGAGAGAGGCACACACACATACAAAGACACACGGAGAGACAGTGAGAGACAGCGATAGACAGAGAAAGTCAAAGAGAAACACACAGTGCGAGAGAGACACACGGAGAGACACACACACAAAGAAAGAGAGAGAGAGAGAGAAACGGAGAGAGAGACAATGAGATAAAAGAGAGACAGACAGACAGAGAGAGAGAAACGGAGAGAGACACAATGAGATAAAAGAGAGAGAGAGAGAGACATACAGAGAGACACAGAAAGACACAACGAGAGAGACAGAGAGAGAGTCGCAGAGAGACACACACATACAGAGAGACACAGAGAGAGGAGAGAGTGACAGACAGAGACAAGCATAGAGAGCAATAGACAGACAGAAAGAAACAATCTGACAGACAGAAACAGAGTGAGAGATTTAATCAATGTGAATAAAAAATAGTGTTAGAAGCCAGGGGTCTTTCCTTGACCAAGTGGTTGTCAAATCCTGGCGCGATTCCCGCTAGAAGTCATAAGTTTACACCAAATTTACAAAGACTTCTGCACAATTTCAGATGTAAATTAGAACCCCCGTCGTGTCCGTTCTATACATAAAATTTACTCTAGTCAGTGCAAGACCACACATCCCCAACATACCAAATTTATATAAACCGCACATTTGCATGGTTTGATCTCCGCTAGGTTTCCGTACTGACAACACTTCACACCGTATAAACGATATAACATTCCCCTACCACAGGGAACTAATTTAACGCCGCCACCTTAGACCAGTCAAATTATGGTTTCAAGGCACATTGCGTCAATACAACTGCACCAAATTTGCCACCCTGGCGTCATAAACATTATCTGCCGAGTTACTTCGTATTTATTCCTTTTGTGAATTTACAGGTTTCCAACCGTAATTACTGCCACTACAATGTAATATGTACTTTGTTACGACAGGGTAATTATTTCGGTTTTGACCTGAATTCACTACTAGTGAACCATAAGATAATGAAAACTCATTAACACGTCATTCTGTGATGTTTGAATCTAGCAACTGGCTAATTATTTCGGGCTATGGAATATTTCCATTGCATCGAATTCCAATAACCCCACAGTAGTCACACAAATCTAAGAGAAACAACGGGACTCTAAACTCAAATACTTTAGATTTAGTACATTAAAAACTCAAAAATGAAGACAATCAACTTATCAAAAGGAAAATGTAAGTAGTTATAGCCACAATTAGGTACAGAACTACGCACTCGGCAGGAATGAATTGTGTTCTTTCTGTCAATACACATAATTTCGTTCAAAGAGCAAACAATTTGTGCATTTTATAAGATATAAATACAATATATGTATAGTATTTCTTACATATATTATATATAGAAATGTTTTGTGAACATTCAGCTTTAAGAATAAATTGAGTTTTTCTATGTTCCAAGTAATTCAGACCCCCCCCCCTTGTGCCTTTTTATCACACACACCCCAAACATTTTTGCATTAAATACTATATTTTTGAGTCATACACAATTTGAAATTATATCCTGCTTTTAAAATGGAATGTTTTCTGCTTAATTTGAGTGTGCAGATTTCAAAAATGAACCCAACTTTATGATATCTTTTCAAATAAATTCACAGGAAGCATTCAAACACATGTACTGTCCACCATTTTTAATATTGGTATTTAGTCACTTTTTGAAAATTCTTGACCTCATGTTATTTCATGCTGAAAGTTGCATATTTTTTTTCATATGGTTATATATAAATATGTTGTGAACATTCAACTTCAAGAATAAATTCACTTTTTTGATGTTCTAGGTACTTCTGAAGACTTTATGTGCCTTGTTATCACACACACACACACACACACACACACACACACACAGTGGCGTCGCTAGGGGGGTGCGGGGGGAGGGCGGACCGCACCGGGTGACACCATCTCAGAGGGGTGACACCAAAAGGAAAATTTTAAATAAAGTAAGTTTAATGTAAAAATAACTATAACTTAACGTTGTTACAGTTCTTAAATACTTTTACCTTCTGACCAATTAATTTGTTTTTGTTCTTGTCATTTTTTATACTTTGGTCTTATTTTAAGAAGCAGAAATCCATGGTGGAAGTCTGGAGGGGTGACACCATGAGTTTACCGCACTGGGTGACACCAACCCTAGCGACGCCGCTGCACACACACACACACACACACACACACACACACACATTTTTGCATGTAATAAAATAATCATGAGTCATACCAAGTTGAAATTGTATGTTACTGTTACAACCAATAGTGAATATTCATTAGTGTTCTTATACAGATATACATTAAACTGAAATCACAATTTAGTACATAACAACTGCTATTTTAGAATTTAGTTATCATAAGATATACTTGGTTAGTTTTCATATCTATGAAATAAAATCTATGTTTAAAGAAAAAACACAAATGCGTATCAGAGATAGAAAAGAACCTGACACCGAGTTGGTTCTCAAGAAATATTTATGATTATTTATTTAAATGGAGAAATACGACAGTTTGATTCTGTATTCATTGACTTATGATGACAACATTTATATTGATATTAACAAAAAATGGCATTAAAATTTAAAATGCATTTGTTTTCATTCTTCAAAATTCTGAAAAATTATTTAATTTTGTTTTATTACCTCTTTCCCGTCTCTAGTAAACATGAAGTAAACATGAACATTTTCATTTTAATACCAGTGTCTCTGATAATATCCCAGTGATCACAATCACATACATATTATCAATAGTATCACTGAATCAGTGGGTGATACTCCCGTAATCTCTAACATCGACAATATATTACACAACAAATATCGTACAAATATTTTGTAATAAGTTTGGTATCGTGAATGACAGTACGTCTCTACAATCCTATTCCCTGCTATAAACGTCTGCCTTTTCATACAATCAAGTTTTCATGTGTTTTGTAATCAAAATTATGTCGTATTGTTGTAATTGTTTACATTTTGTACGTAAAGAGTTATCGTTCTTGCTGGCATGGGTGACCTGTGAAAAAGACGTAATTTGTGGGTTTTCCGCAAATATTCACACATATTTTACCAATATTTTCGTAAAATGAATTCCACAGAATTTAAAAAGAAGTCGTAGGTGAGCGTATATGTTCGTTTATTTAGTTTTTCTGCGTTTTGAAAAATTTGGTTTTCGTTTTTTTCCGCTGAATAAGTTGTAGAAATGGCCCAATGTCATATACGCTAAGTATATACATTTGACCTTTCAATTATCAATAGATTCGGAAGTAATAATGTCGGCTTTTTACATATTAAAGCGGAGAAAGTACCAGGTGTAATGAGGTTGACATTTCGAGAAAACGTTAAACTTGATCGCCAGTGGCCTCTAGCGGCGTCCCCTGTTGCTACTGGAAGGATCGAGTAATAGATAACGCGGTGCTTGAACACGCCAAGATTCCCAGCAGGTATCACGGTACCAATTGTTTTTCCATAGACCTCAATGATAATATTTGGAGAGATAAATATATTTTCTATCCTAATTTAGCGTGCATCTCACACACTGTTATAGAGAACAATATTAGATTGTCAATTTGATGATGACAAAACCAGGTACTCCATTGCATTTAAGAGAGATAACTCTGCTGGAACTAGACAGGGGTATGAGTTATCAAGTCACAACATAGCTATTTTCAGTCATGTGTATTACATTTTCAAAAAATCATAAAAAATACAAAATATTATCTATATAGGAATTAGCATAAATTCACATGTTGCCAAGAGGCTAAACTTTTTTTAAGCCTAACAGAAAGTACAACTTTTACATAATCCACCAATCATAGCTAGTGTTGTTGTTTATTTCTGATTGTAATGTTCCCTACACTTTAAGCTCCACCCACCTGGACTTGCGCAATTGGTACCGTTATACCAGCATGGTCACACTCCTCCGAAACGTCACATCAGGTGGCTGGGCCATGTACGTCAGATGGATGACATACGGATCCCCAAAGTCCTTCTTTCTTCGAAATTTGCTTCTGGTAAACGTCAATCGGACGGTCACATCTCTGCTTCAGTCGTGTAATTGAGCGCAACACGATAGCCATTGACATCGATGTCAAAACCTAGAAAGAGGTTCTAGACAGGCTCAGCTAGCGACATGCTCGGATCACTGGTTTGAAAGCCGGCGAGGACAAACTACACTTGCTAGCTGATGAAAGGTGATCTTGGATGAAGAAGAAGCAGCTCCAACACACACCCGACTCAACTGTCAAGTACAGCAAGGACTGCCACTCCCGTGTTGAGCTACATCATCTCTCATGGGAGCACTTCCATCGTCTCTCGATACTAATGGAGTGTGTCTGTGTCTGTGTGTGTGTGCATGCGCGTGTGTGCATGTGTGTGTTTTCTATTGACATGCATTATTTACAGTGTTATATATATATATATATATATATATATATATATATATATATATATATATATATATATATATATATACAATCATTAGTATTATGTTTTATTTAACAGGCTTTGTTCTGAGTACTCTACTGGTAAACACTTAATGGACACATTTTGTTCCAGACTTTTGCACAGAATTATTTGTGAAATAGACAGTCACTGATGAAAAATATACTGATATCAGTATGGAATTTAAGCCTGTCTGTTGCTGTTGAGAATATTCTGAATTTAGTCATAAGAGAATAGTTTGAAAGTAGGAAAGATCAAAATGAACAGTTGCTTTTTCCATGTGGACTGATTTTTCACTGATATGATGCTTACTACAAATTGTTGCATGATGTCTGCATTCCATGTTTGCAAATTTAGACAAAATACAGTGAAGATATATTGTATGAATCTATTTTTGTTTTCCTTTAATTTGTTTATTCAGAGGCATTGTGTATTTGGAATCATTAAGCCATACTTAACAGTTATGAAGACTTTTCCTTTTTGTTTCATGCTCAATAAATACATTTCTTTAAGAGCCATTTCTACATTAGATGAATATTTGGAATGTGTTTAAGGTATAGAGACTGTTATAATCACACCATGCAACTATATTTCAGAGCTATGTAGAGTAAATTGTTGGAGTAAATCCAAGTATCTAGATGCTGTCAGCATGCCATTTTCCTTAGAAGACAATAGTTTTATATGGTAGTAATGTTTGTACAGAGTGACGTGAAGAGAAATTTTGTAAGGTATTCAATGTCTAAGATGACTTTTACAGCTCTGCTTATATGTCATCGTTAGAGTTTAGTCCATTAGAAAGATTATTTTTCAAAATGGGAAATATGAATTTGTCGTACAAAAAATATAAATGAGACAGATATATAAGGTCTAGAGGGAATGTGAATACTGTCCCAGAACACTGGATACCCCTGCATAAGAAACCCATACATCTAGGTCATGCATGAAGCGCCTCTTTATATATTTGCAGGAGCAGCCTAGAGTGGAACATCAAAATAAGGAAGGATAATATTGTCTGACAATAACAACAAGCATCATTAACATTAATTCTCACCCAAAAAAAAACAAAATTGTAATATCAGTAACATCATACATATTGTTATTGCATAGCTGAATCTGTCGGTTTGGTTATAGGTCTGATGATATTAAAACAGGCGAATAAAATAAAACTGCCAGGAATACTTACCCTTGCACAATGGCAGGAGAATGCTACATCCGCATGGGACACATTTTTGAGCAATGACGATTGAACCCAGTGGCAAAATGACATCGCTTCAATAGAATAACAAGCGAAGGTAAAGGAAGAGATTGTAGTTTTGACAGTGCCTATCTTGTGCTGAGAAAAGACATTAAATTACAGACAACATCATCAGTTACACCAGCCACCATTTATAGGCTATCATGTGCTGATAAACAGCATTAAATCAACAACAACAACAACAGCAACAATCACACGACTGATTTAAGCTGAATTCTTTACTTGAAATGTTGCATAATAATGTCTGTATTACGAGTAAAATTCTTTGTCATTATTGACACCCGTCACTGAATGTGTGTGTGCATGTGTGTTGGAAGAAGAAAAAAATTAAATGAGCATTCTCTCCTGAATCCAATAAAATAACCAAGTGTAAAAATAAATTCTTTATTCCCATAAAAATGACAAAAACAATAACAATAAAAATAACACAAAATAACACAAAATCTGTTCATGTATAAAAATATTTTTAACAAATATCAAATATATAAATTTAGAAGGTAGTCAAAACTGTGAACCATTCTCACCACTCTCAATATGCAATTAGACTGGCTTTATGTATATTTCAAACCTGTTTAGTTTGACAAGGGCATGGACTCTTGAATATTCATACACTGTATATACAAATTAGAAAAAGATGTAAAAATGTGCAAATTTGTAAGTTTAAAACATTTCATATAAAAGTTTCTCATTTTTGAGTGAAATTTTGTGTATCAAACTTATAAAGAAATAGGTCAAACAGCAAAACTGCACAGTACCAGTCCTTGTGTCACATAATGTGCCAGCATATCTGGGTCTGTGTTAAAAGTAATCAGTAGGGTCTGGGTAGAACAAACAACATAGACCCTGATCTGCAATAGCTTCATACTACAGAAGCTCAAGATCTTTGGTGTTTGCAGCTTGACTTGACCTAAAAGTGAGTACATATGATATAACTGTTTGACAAAATGAAATAAGAGACTTAAATGACACTGACAAGAACAAGAGGCCCAATGTGCCCTGATTCTGCTCACATGTACTATATTTGTCTAAAATGTAGTAGTCATGAGTCAGTTAAATTTAGCTAAAATAAGCACATGAAAAATACAGACAATTTTGTTTATGATGTAAATGCTTATCTTATTTTTCTATTTCTTAATTAATAATAAGTAATAACTTCTATCTTTGATTATAAATTTAACTTGGGTTAAAGAGTGTGAATTTGGAAACCTAACTGTTTTATTGTTATGAATATCTTTATCAACAAGCATTTATTAAAGAAATAACTCTGCAAATCAAAAAACAAAATATGTGAGGAAATAAACCCCCCAAAGGCTCTGCACCTCCCCCTCTAAATGTACAAATTTTACAGTATTTGGTTTTGTCATCTTATAGTATAGCAATACAGGTAGGTGAACAACGTTCTTTTGCATACCAGGGCCCGGCGATGTGGAACGAATTGCCCATTGAAATTAGACACAAAGACACAGTGGTCCCTTTTAAGAGTGCTGTTAAAACTCACCTTTCTCGACTGTAGGGACAAACTTAGAGACCTAATAATGTTTTGTATCTTATATGTTTTCAGCATCTTTTTGTGTTTTCCAATTTCATTGTTTTTGTCATTTGTTTTTCTGTAGTGTAGTCATAACATTATAGATGGTGTAAAGTGCTTAGAGCTTCTAAAGATTAGGTGCTATACAATTATTATTATTATTATTATTATTATTATTATTATTATTATTATTTTAAGATACAAATCTGAACTATTATGTTTGCATGTGTAGGACAAAATGGTAACCAGTCCAGGATGATCTGATGTTAAGATATAAACTAATACCATTCCATGTGCAAGATCAGCATGCTAACCACAAATCCTCCATATATATTGCCTCCATTGTTCCTTCTTTTGACAAGCATAATGGTATATTGGCAATTTTCTACTCAACTCATCAGGAGTATATTTTACAGTAATTCACATCATATATTTCATATAGATCACAAAGAATCTTTCATAAATTCTGAACAAAACATGCAAAGTTGCCTACTCTTTATCTGACTGAAGAAAATTTGTGAACTAACTCTATTATCCAAATCAACCAGTGAATAAATAGCTGGGAAATAATCGCTGTCGCCTCAATTTACTCATGCATGAAATATATTTTTACTCAGGAAAAGGGAGATAAATCTGAATGGTTGGCTTTCAATAAGATGCTTTGCTCTGGAAATGGGAGTTAGTTCTTTTCCAAACATCACCTGAGTCAGCCAGCACAGCCCAGGCTGACCTGGGCAAGTACTGGTCCCAGAACCCTATGATTACAAGTCAGTGCGCCACCAAATATGCTACAATCTCTCATGTTCAGTAATTTAAAAAAATACAAGTCCCTACAACAAATGAATTTTTTTTAAAATCCTCTTTAACCTCTTGCATATCTGTATGTAACACAATGTAACAGTTTGATTCTCTGAGATAAAGGGAGATAAATCAGTCATTTATTTATATCTGTACTTTCTGAAAGTATAATAGTGATCAAAATATTTAAAACAACAAAAATATTGGCTTGCATAAATGTTGACCACTAGCTACATTATTAACAGTTTTGTAACAGTTACATTGAAAATGATAATTCACAGAACATTTCATCACAACGTTTTGAGTGGGTTGTAAATGTAGAAAAAAAACATCTACAAAAAGTTTTAAAAGTTTTTTAAAAAATATCAGAACACAGTGACAATTTGCATTATATGTATAAAAAAAATCATATAATATCAGATCAATATAATAAATCTATCAAAACAAATTTTAAAGGTTTCAACTCTATATATCATATATACTTATTAAATAATTCTAGAATAATTCTAGAAAAATGAAATATATGGATTGGCAGAAATGTACATGGATGTGACACATCATGAAAAGGCATGAACTTCATTGTTACTGTCACCATTGTGGCATAAATGAGCTGCCTTTATTTTATTGCTACAAAATTACACATGTTTTTGATGGAGGAGGTTGTCCAGTACGATAACGTTTTATCTCATCTTGTTGTTGTCGAATTGTGTCAGCCTGTGAGCGAATTGTCCGGTCCTTTTGCTGGAGTTCCGTCCGCAATACTGTCTCTGTTTTCTGAAGTTTGTTGATTTCATCTATATGTTTCTAAGAAAATGGAAATTCAAAATAAAATTAAAATTAAATTTCACCAATATTTATCTTAAATAAACTCTAGACTTTACATATTTAATCGGTCAATCTAGGTTAGACTTCAATACCAGCCAATAAGTGACCAATAAGTGTGGTCATGCAATTACAGTATTTCATGGTAATCCAGTATAAACAAGGTGCAATGACCAGTTTCTACACATGCCTGTGTAGCTACCACTTATTAAGACCAAACTACACTGGAATATACAGGTGTTACAGGTGGAGTAAGGCCTAACATACACTTTAATTTGTTTAATATCCAAAAATATGGAGTTACAATATGATGTACAATATACGGTAATAACTCACAAATTGGACAGTAGATCCAACCTGTATCTGTGGACTTAGATGTAGCATACACCTTACAAGTGTAGCATACACCTGACGAGTGTAACTCGGCTTGTGCCATTATTTAATACAAGTCTACATCAACGAACTACACTCAACAGCACTCAACATAATATTAGTATGATCACTCCAGTGGCTAGAGTGTTTACCTTAGATGCAGGAGGTCACGGGTTCAAACCTTAGCTGAGTCATACCAAAGACTTATAAAAATGGTACCAGTAGATGATTTGCTTGTCTCGCTGTATTATGAGGTTAGTGTTAGAACTGGTTGGCCTGGTGTCAAAATAATGGGACTGAATGGGACATGATCTATGTGTCTGCAGCATGATGCCCCAGTGCTAGGCATCACTAAAAACTGCCAAACTTCAAACATGATAAAGATATGACTGATTTTTTAAAAAAGCAACATTAAAAGTCTAAATCACACACACACACACAGTATAAGCATAGCATGGTCAATCCCCTTTATGTGTACTGCAAAGCACTGAAATGAACTAATGACTGCTAATTTAATACCAATGTATCTTCAAGAAGCAAAGACTTACGACTGCTAATGTAACATCAATTTATCTTCAAGAAGCAAAGACTTATGGCTGCTAATT
Organism: Unio pictorum; assembly: GCA_030141615.1. NCBI lineage: Eukaryota > Metazoa > Mollusca > Bivalvia > Unionida > Unionidae > Unio > Unio pictorum. The sequence continues at coordinate 5,525,068 of JARLTB010000297.1, forward strand.
TAATACCAATTTATCTTCAAGAAGCAAAGACTTATGACTGCTAATTTAATACCAATGTATCTTCAAGAAGCAAAGACTTATGACTGCTAATGTAACACCAATTTATCTTCAAGAAGCAAAGACTTATGGCTGCTAATTTAATACCAGTTTATCTTCAAGAAGCAAAGACATAAGACTTCTAATTTAATACCAATTTATCTTCAAGAAGCAAAGTCTTATGACTGCTAATACCAATTTATCTTCAAGAAGCAAAGACTTATGACTGCTAATTTAATACCAATTTATCTTCAAGAAGCAAAGACATAAGACTTCTAATTTAATACCAATTCATCTTCAAGAAGCAAACACTTATGACTGCTAATGTAATACCAATTTATTGTCAAGAAGCAAAGACTTGTGACTGCTAATACCAATTTATCTTCAAGAAGCAAAGAATTTATGACTGCTAATTTAATACCAATGTATCTTCAAGAAGCAAAGACTTATGACTGCTAATACCAATTTATCTTCAAGAACCAAAGACTTATGACTGCTAATGTAATACCAATTTATCTTCAAGAAGCAAAGACTTATGGCTGCTAATTTAATACCAATGTATCTTCAAAAAGCAAAGACTTATGACTGCTAATACCAATTTATCTTCAAGAAGCAAAGACTTATGACTGCTAATACCAATGTATCTTCAAGAAGCAAAGACATATGACTGCTAATGTAATACCAATTGATCTTCAAGAAGCAAAAACATATGAATGTAATACCAATTTATCTTCAAGAAGCAAAGACTTATGACTGCTTATTTAACACCAATTTGTCTTCAAGAAGCAAAGACTTATGACTACTAATGTAATACCAATTGATCGTCAAGAAGTAAAGACTTATGACTGCTAATTTAATGACAATTTATCTTCAAGAAGCAAAGGAAGATAAAATTAATGGAGAAAAAGTAAGCTACAATAAAGATATCATGAAATTACAATAAACTCAACAAAATGATTGAACACTGAAGCAGACTAACAACAAGAGAATTATTACAAATCAGTCCATGGGTTTTGATGTAAAGGAATGTTAAGTCCTTTGAATTTGTTTGTAGTTTGTGAATGCTAAAGAAATTTTTTGATACAATACACTTATTGAGGTTATTTCCCTTTAATGATACAATTCACTTGTTGAGGTTATTTCCCTTTAATGATACAATTCACTTGTTGAGGTTATTTCCCTTTAATGATACAATTCACTTGTTGAGGTTATTTCCCTTTAATGATACAATTCACTTGTTGAGGTTATTTCCCTTTAATGATACAATTCACTTGTTGAGGTTATTTCCCTTTAATGATACAATTCACTTGTTGAGGTTATTTCCCTTTAATGATACAGTTAGCTTGTTGAGGTTAGTTTCCATTAATGATACAATTCACTTGTTGAGGTTATTTCCCTTTAATGATACAATTCACTTGTTGAGGTTATTTCCCTTTAATGATACAATTCACTTGTTGAGGTTATTTCCCTTTAATGATACAATTCACTTGTTGAGGTTAGTTTCCATTAATGATACAATTCACTTGTTGAGGTTATTCCCTTTAATGATACAATTCACTTGTTGAGGCTATTTCCCTTTAATGATACAATTCACTTGTTGAGGTTATTCCCTTTAATGATACAATTCACTTGTTGAGGTTATTTCCCTTTAATGATACAATTCACTTGTTGAGGTTATTTCCCTTTAATGATACAATATACTTGTTGAGGTTATTTCCCTTTAATGATACAATATACTTGTTGAGGTTAGTTTCCATTAATGATACAATTCACTTGTTGAGGTTATTTCCCTTTAATGATACAATATACTTGTTGAGGTTATTTCCCTTTAATGATACAATATACTTGTTGAGGTTAGTTTCCATTAATGATACAATTCACTTGTTGAGGTTATTCCCTTTAATGATACAATTAGCTTGTTGAGGTTATTTCCCTTTAATGATACAATATACTTGTTGAGGTTATTTCCCTTTAATGATACAATATACTTGTTGAGGTTAGTTTCCATTAATGATACAATATACTTGTTGAGGTTATTTCCCTTAATGATACAATATACTTGTTGAGGTTATTTCCCTTTAATGATACAATATACTTGTTGAGGTTATTTCCCTTTAATGATACAATTCACTTATTGAGGTTATTTCCCTTTAATGATACAATATACTTGTTGAGGTTAGTTTCCATTAATGATACAATTAACTTCTTGCGGTATATTTCCCTTTAATGATACAATACACTTGTTGAGGTTATTTTCCTTCAATGATACAATTAACTTGTTGAGGTTATTTTCCTTCATAAAAACACCATACCACCCTAGTAGTATTACTATGATTATATCTAAAAATTGTCAGACAAAGTTATTTTGGCACCAAATTAGATATCCATAGGAAAAGTCAAAACATACAGGTAATATATTTTTGTCATTTGTGATTGGTTGAAACATGCAGGAAATATGGTCAAGTCATGTATGATTGGTTGAAACATACAGGTAATATATTCATGTAATTTTTGATTGGTTGAAAAAAAAAAATGTGGTACAGTCATGCATGATTGGTTGAAACATACAGGTAATGTCATTTGTGATTGGTTGAAACGTATAGGAAATATGGTCAAGTCATGTATGATTGGTTAAAACATACAAGTAATGTTATTTGTGATTAGTTAGAAACTTATAGTCAGCCAGTTCATGCAGTTTAGTATGCCTCATACATGTGTCAATACAACCAGGCCATGCAATTTACTATGCCCTACTACTAGTCCATGCAATTTTAGTATGCACTATACATGTGTCAAAATTGCTAGTCCATACAATTTAGTATGCATTATACATGTGTAAAACCTGCTAGTCCATCCAATTTAGTATGCTCCATACATGACTGTGTAAATACAGCCAGTCAATTCAATTTAGTATATGTCATACCTGTATAAATACAGCAAGTCCATGCAGTTCAGTATGCCCATATGACTTTGTAAATACTCCTAGTCCATTAAATCATGTATGCCCTATACATGTTAAATATATCTAGTCCATGAAATCATGTATGCCCTATACATGTTAAATATATCTAGTCCATGAAATCATGTATGCCCTATACATGTTAAATATATCTAGTCCATGCAGTTTAGTGTGCCCCATATATGTAAAAAAAAGTAAAGCAATTTCCAGGACTGTAAGATAATCGTAATCAATACACACCCTGCGTGTCCACTCCTGTATGTGACTGGCTTTGATTGGTCCTTGAAGGCTAGCATCTCGCCGAACAAAAACACCCTGTTTTGTTTCAAATAGTTTGTCCTTTATGCTCTGTTCTTCAACAGTTATTTCTATCACCTTGCAGTTGGCTACAAGAGAACAATGAACCCGATTTGTAAGCCATATATAATTTACATTTAAAAAAATGGTAACACTGAAGAATCTGCAATCTGTAGGTGTCTTTGTAAATTGAACTTGGTTATGTATGAAAACTGACAGAGAGGTACTTATTTTGGTAAGCTAAACTGGGTTATGTATGAAAACTGACAGAGAGGTACTTATTTTGGTAAGCTAAACTGGGTTATGTATGAAAACTGACAGAGAGGTACTTATTTTGGTAAGCTAAACTGGGTTATGTATGAAAACTGACAGAGAGGTACTTATTTTGGTAAGCTAAACTGGGTTATGTATGAAAACTGACAGAGAGGTACTTATTTTGGTAAGCTAAACTGGATTATGTATGAAAACTGACAGAGAGGTACTTATTTTGGTAAGCTAAACTGGGTTATGTATGAAAGGTGACAGAGAGGTACTTATTTTGGTAAGCTAAACTGGGTTATGTATGAAAGGTGACAGAGAGGTACTTATTTTGGTAAGCTAAACTGGATTATGTATGAAAGGTGACAGAGAGGTACTTATTTTGGTAAGCTAAACTGGGTTATGTATGAAAACTGACAGAGAGGTACTTATTTTTGTAAGCTGAACTGGGTTATGTATGAAAGGTGACAGAGAGGTACTTATTTTGGTAAGCTTAACTGGGTTATGTATGAAAACTGACAGAGAGGTACTTATTTTGGTAAGCTAAACTGGGTTATGTATGAAAACTAACAGAGGTACTTATTTTGGTAAGCTAAACTGGGTTATGTATGAAAGGTGACAGAGAGGTACTTATTTTGGTAAGCTAAACTGAGTTATGTATGAAAACTGACAGAGAGGTACTTATTTTGGTAAGCTAAACTGGGTTATGTATGAAAACTAACAGAGAGGTACTTTTTTTGGTAAGCTAAACTGGGTTATGTATGAAAGGTGACAGAGAGGTACTTATTTTGGTAAGCTAAACTGGGTTATGTATGAAAGGTGACAGAGAGGTACTTATTTTGGTAAGCTAAACTGGGTTATGTATGAAAACTAACAGAGAGGTACTTTAGACTAAACCACCACTCTTGGATTATTGATAGATCATTTCAAAGACATTCTGGATTGCATCCCTGTGGTACATCAGTACATTCAAGACTACTGGAAATCATTCCATACTTCTGGGCTTCTGATGGAATACATATGATTATGTGGGACTTAATGTACAATACTGTAAGTGTGTCTTAATTATTTAACCCTGGTACCACATTTGTGCATCAGAAAGTAGTACCCTACTTACAAGGTCTGTAGCATCAAGGTCATTTAAGATACCTCAAGGTCATTTAAGATACATCAAGGTCATTTAAGATACATCAAAATGAATGTTATTAGAGAAAAGTAGACATATGTTGCTCTAAAATGATGCCAAACAATCTAGACCATTTACTCGAATTACAAAACTCTGAGCAAAAATATATTTTATGAGACCCTAGTTTTCTTTACAACAAAAACTTGCGCATAATCAGAATCAGATTTTGTGTGCAGGGATTAAATTTATTAGCCCGAGAACTCAAGCACACCAACCTGAACTGCACACAGGGAGGTGAAATTTTACAAAAAGTAGGATAAGTTGGGGATTTTGAGTAACAAATGGCCAGGACATGAAAATGTTCCAATAAACAACAAAAAGAGGGAACTCCAACTTTTACCCATTTACACATATACAAGCTATATAGTCAATGAAAAATGATGTTTCTAGCACAACTGGAGATCAGGCTAAACAAATATCTTTTGGAAGTTGATCTATTTGAATGTATTCAGAAGTAGACCCCAAAATACATTTCCTATTTCAGGTGAAAATGACTAAAATCTCAAAGGGTTCATGAATTACATTTTTATTTTGTAACTTAGAAAAAATAAATTATTTTTTAACTTTGTTGCTTTCACTTTCATTTTGTTATATATTGTATACCTAGAGTTATAACAATACCACTGCCTTCTACATTACAGTATTTACACCTATAGTGGTTCCACTATTGAACAACACTAATAATACCTGTATATATTTCCAATGTGTTCCAAAACACTAATTATACCTCTAGTGTTTCCACTGTGTTCCAAAACAACTAATTTTACCTCTAGTGTTTCCACTGTTCCAAAACACTAATTATACCTCTAGTGTTTCCACTGTGTTCTAAAACACTAATTATACCTCTAGTGTTTCCACTGTGTTCCAAAACACTAATTATACCTCTAGTGTTTCCAGTGTTCCAAAACACTAATTATACCTCTAGTGTTTCCACTGTTCCAAAACACTAATTATACCTCTAGTGTTTCCACTGTGTTCCAAAACACTAATTATACCTCTAGTGTTTCCACTGTGTTCCAAAACACTAATTATACCTCTAGTGTTTCCACTGTGTTCCAAAACACTAATTATACCTCTAGTGTTTCCACTATGTTCCAAAACACTATACCTCTAGTGTTCCCACTGTTCCAAAACACTAATTATACCTCTAGTGTTTCCACTATGTTCCACAACCTGTATGAAGTCCACTTTGTAGTCTGTTGGAAAAAGCGGTGGCTCTATTTCTTTAATTGCTGTGTCAATATGGCGTCTATATCTGTCCTCCTGTGCCTCATCACATTCAACTCCAATGACGGTCCCTGAAAAAAAATACAAGTCAAGATTTATATGATCCTGCCTCTGTGTGTGTGTCTGTCTGTGCATCTGTGTGTGTTCCTAATGTGACAGAATTATCCTGCCCTTACAAATATTTAAATATGATATACAGTAGTGTGTGTGTGTGTGTGTGTGTGTGTGTGTGTGTGTGTGTGTGTGTGTGTGTGTGTGTTCCTGATGTGACATAACTACCCTTCCCTTAAAAATCTTAAAATATGATTTACAATATTTTCTTCACATACAGAAAGATTAAGATTTTATAATTTTGATTTACCACATAGGGTTCAGATAAATTGTCTACATGGATCTGCATAAAATTAATTCCTCATTTTAAGTCTTACATGTCTAAGACCCAATGTGAGCCCTGGTCATTCCATGGGGATTACTATGTTGCTTATAACATTGAATCTGCTGATTCGGAGATAATATAGTAATAATGGACATTTAATTACAAACTAGACAATAATCATTAGTAATTGTAAATATCTGTAATTGATTACCAGTTAACTAAGTAATCACATGTAATTATAAAAATATGTAACTGATTAGAATTATTCTAGGCATGTAATTAAAAAAAATCTAAAATCAGATTATTTTTTTAACATTTGATTTGCATCCATTAGTTTTAAATCTACTGTAATGAAGATTACTTGATGAATACAACATGATCATATCATTAAAAACAACTGATCTTTGACTCTTTCAAAACAGGAGAAAATACATTTCACACATCTAGGAATTTTGTAATGACAACAAATGTGCTATTTTATTAATAATGATATATGGTGGCTCTAAATGACTCATTTGTATAGGGTGGCTTTCAATCACATACAGCATGCTTCTAATAGTAAAAATGAAATAGTGCATGCTCATGATGTATGGTGAATATATATATATATATATATATATATATATATATATATATATATATATATATATATATATATATATATATATATATATATATATATATATCATACAGTATATCTGATTTAATTTATATTTATTTTAATTTAATTGTTTGTTTGTTAGTTCTATCTTTTTACTTTCCATTACAAGCTATTGTAATGTAAATTTATTCACTGGTGATATCTGTCCAGAAAATCAGTTGACCTGAATGATTATTTTGCAAACATCTAATGCTTACCTAGATCCTGAGCTTGATTCAAAATTAGTAGCAACCACATAAACTAGTTCTATTTTTAATTTGAAATGATTGGTTGTTGTCAAGGTCATGATGGGACTACGTGATTTAAGATGTAAACAACTTTTTTCCAATTCGTTATTAATACAGTTTTCATGAAGACCAAAACCTAGGCTATAGTGCTTACATGACTTATAAACATGATCATGTGACCCCCTTGATTTTGCAACTTGAGGGATTTTCAAAACTGCATTTTAGAATACGACATAACCTTGTTTAAGAGAATTATTCTCAGTTTGGGGCCTTTTACACTTAATATCAAGTTCTTCTATTGTATCCAGTTTTCAAGTTATGTTAATTTTTCATATCATTTGGAATTTAAAAGATTAATTTGTTGATGTGCTCATACAGAATTCTTGGACAAATACAGTTTATCAAAATTGAATTTGGATTCTGAAACACTGGAGTGTTATTATTTGGATTTCTACAAGGAACTGGAGATAAGCAATGTACTCATTACAGCATACATCATCATCTTCTATCTTGGATTTTCCATCAGGACTCAAAGTTGAATTCATCAGACCATTTCATTACTAGGATTTTTGTAATTTAATTTGTGGATTATTCTTGAATTATTTTTTGGATTCTATCCTTAAAAGTGTAAGTTCTTTTAATAATGTGCTTCTTATATGACATAAATATAATAAATATATCAATATAATAAAGTTCCAGTCTAAACACTGCATTTTAGTATGCTCATTGTAATGATGTTCTAACGAATACTTTATTGTGTCTAAATGACAAACTGTATGTTCAATGTAATGATGTTCTAACCTATACTATATTTCTAAAATGTCTGCAGTGAGGCAGTTTATAGTGATATCTAGCACTGGGGCATCATGCCGCAGACATGTAGCATGATGTCCCAAACAGTCACCTTATCCTAACATCAGGCCAACCAGTCCTAACACTAACCTCTTAATGTTGAGTGCCAAGCGAGGCAGCTGCTAGTACCAATTTTGTAAGTGTTTGGTATGACCCAGCCAGGTATCAAACCCATGACCTTATGCCTCTGTGTGTGTGTGTCTGTGACAGGGATCATACAGAATTCTGAATGATAAATTCAAAGACTTTTCCCAAACTTTCAAAGACCACAAACACAGCTTTCCAAGACCAATTTTTGCTAACATTTTGTATAAACGTTAAGCTATATCATATGAGAAAGCATTGAATGCAAAATTCTACAATATTTTTTAATGATGAAATGAAACTGAACAGATCATCAAAGAAAGAAACCAGGAAAACTGGACTACATCTGAATTTAGCAACCTTGGACAATTTTATTTGTGATTTGGGAACGAAATTAAAATGTTTGGTTTTATTTCAATTTTCAAAAACTTTTAAAGACCTCAGGGTAATTTGCTCAATTTTACCAAACTTTCAAAGCCTTGAAAATGCTACCTCATTTTTCCCAAACTCTCAAAGATCTTCAAAGACCAAATGAACACGGTGTAATACTGATAAAAAGATAAATAACTAATTCGACAAATGACCATGAAAAGATAAAACATGTCAGTCACATCTACAAGTATCATACAATTCACCTACCAAATTGGCATCAAATTTTTTTATATGTAACAATTACAGAGCTATGATGGTTATAAAAAGTATCAATTGACAAGCAGGTGGAAAGACATACAGACAGAAAAGATGATTACTTCTGGGCACCTGCATCTTGATTTGGAGTGCTACAAAACAAAATTCTACAACTTCCCAAAATGTATGCATTTCACCCCAATGACTCGCATTACTTACCATCGTCCTCTACCCCCATCAACAATGTTCCTCTCTCCCCACTGTTAAGGAAGCCACATATGTATTTTGGGACATCACTGTGTATCCTTTTAACTAGGTACTGCCCACCTGCTGTTTTAAACTCTCTGTTTCTTGTCTCATTGCCTAATTTTTCCCCAATCTCATAGAATTTAGAAGTCTGAGTCCTTGATTCTGCAAGTCGCCTTTGATTTATGCTTGTTTTAATCTCTTTGGATGATTCGTTTGTTCCATGGACTGGTGGTGGTGAGGATAACGTATCCTCCAGAAATTGTAAAAAGTTGGAATGATCTTTTTTAGCTTGGATATGCTCTACTGTACCAGAAGATCCTGATAATGATCTCCGAGACTGTTCCACATTTTGTCCCAACTGAGATAAATAATGTTCAGAACGTAAATCAATTTCCGACACAGGACGATTTTCATCAAAAACAGTGTCTGTATGAGTATTGTCCCCTGCATCTTCTGTTTCCTCATCAAAATGACCTGTGTCTGGAGTTGACTCAAACGGCCGAGGGTGACCTTGCCCTAATGTGGAGCCAACGAGTGACCCTGTCCCTCTAGAAGATATTTCCTCCTTAGAGAACAACTCATTCTGGAGTTTGGGGTAAACTTTATTTTTCCTTCCATTTTTGTGTCTTTTTCTGCCACCTGGTTCATCAAAATCTTCCATGGACTGCTCTTTATCAAAACCTCTGACCCGATCAACATGTAGCATTTTACCCGCAGGTACAATACACAAAAAATTGAACCGCAACTTTTTGCGACTTTCAAAGGTTGATATCTTCTGAAGAATAAAGTCCACATTTTTCTCATTATGAACATCAACAATCGCATATCTCTTTTCTGAAGTTATTATATTGATATCATTCTTTTGAATGCGGATAAATAGAGCTTCATTAAAAAGAATTAGTATGTAGTTTTTCAACTCCCCAATACGGATATCAGATCGAAGATTGCCCACATATACAGATGCCTGTTGATTGTCCACCATGTTGGTACTTCTTCTGTCTAGTTATATGAAGGGAAACAGTCATAAAAAAATCTGAAAGAAATAAAGTGCTATTATTTTGATTATCAACAATAATTCTTTCTCAGTATTACATGCATTTTAAAATTTCTCTTGCTCTTATTTCTGTTAATGTTTTTTTCTCTACTAGAAAAACTCTATAGCATCCTTTACATAGTAATCCCTGAACATGTCCTAATGTTTTCCTTTCTTTTTTTTCCTTCATTTTTTTCTTTTTTTTTATGGTTTAACGCCATTTTTAAGGACAATATAGTTTATACATGGCGGCCAGTATTAATGGTGGATGAAGAACCGGAAAACTCCTGGAAAGAACCACCGACCCACGAGAAGCTACTGGCAAGCTTTCTCACATAACTACATTAGCTGAATCTTAGACTTGAACCCACGCAGACATAGGTGAGATGACAGTGATCCGTAATGGACAGCGCTTTAGACCACTTGGCCACTCGGGGCTTCATTTTCCTTTCTAATGGAAACATCAATAGCATTCTTATAAAGTAATCCTCACTATACAACCCTTCATTATATAATGGTACTTATTAAGGTAAACTCTTGGATTCCGTTACCAACAGAAAAATAATTTATATACTGCTTTATAAGGTGGTCTCATTATAAAATGGCATACTATATGATTGTACATGAAGCTTGACCAAGAGAGTACCTTATAATGTACTTCATTATTTGATGAACTCAATATAAGATGGCATGTTCTATGGTTCCACATGAAGCATTACAAGAGAGTACTATAATGAGGGAATATGTACTTCATTATAAGGTGATCTCATTAAAACTATAGTTATATAAACAATATTACAATAAGGGAATATGTACTTCATTATAAGGTGATCTCATTAAAACAAGTTATATATACAGCATTACAATGAGGGAGTATGTACTTCATTATAAGGTGATCTCAATAAAACAATAGTTATCTATACAGCATTACAATGAGTATGTACTTCATTAAAAGGTTATCTCACTAAAACTATAGTTATATATTATATGCATCATTATAATGAGGGAGTGTGTACTTCATTATAAGGTGATCTCATTAAAACAAGTTCTATATACAGCATTATAATAAGGGAGTATGTACTTCATTATAACCTGATCTCACTATTAAGTACAGTAATAAATGTCATTTACATAGACTTCATTATGAGTATACAGTGGAATACTCCCATAGACTTCATTATGAGTACTATTTATAAGGCACTTTCACCATACCGTGAAATACTCCCATAGACTTCATTATGAGTACTATTTATAAGTCAGTCTCACCATACAGTTTGAACATGCCCATAGACTTCATTATCAGTACTTTGTATAAGGCAGTTTAACCACACAATGGAATACTCCCACATACTTCATTAGGAATACTAGTTACAAGTCTGTCTACCATAAAGTGGAATAATCCCATATACTTCATAATGAGTACTATTTATAAGGCAGTTTCACCATAAAATGGAATACTCCCATAGACTTTATTATGAGAACTATTTATCAGGCAGTTTCACCATACAGTGGAATATTCCCATGAACAGCATTATAACACTAAAGTGCTGTATTTTTCTTACTTCTCTAATCCTATATAAAACAGTGTCTTCCCATCACAAACTTATATATTGCCAATCCACCCATCCCAGGCCAATCTCCACCCCATCCCATACTGAAACTGTACCACAAACAATCTTAGACTAATATTCATAACATAAGGCATATTATTATATGCTCATTTTTTTCTCCATTAACTTCATATTGTCAGAATCATGCAGTATTTTATGATACATGAGATATGAGACTCATGTGTGCCTTATAGTATTGTTGTTGTTGTTATTTAATGATATTTTTCAGCACAATAAAGACCATACATGGCAGCCAGTAATAATGGTGGAGGAAGAACCTGGGAAAACATAGAAAGATCCACCAACACACGATATGCTACTGGCAAGCTTTCTCACATACCCACATTGGCCAAATCTGAGACTCGAACCCATACAGACAGAGGTGAGATGGCAGTGATCCGTAACAGAGAGTGATTTAAACCACTTGGCCAATCTGGGCCCCTGCCCAATAGTGTACTAGGAACTACTTTGCAAACAAATCATGTACAGTCACATAGTAGACACTCTTTTGTTTTGGTTGTTTCAATTTGTTTCTAAATGAACTAAAGCATCAGTTTCCTGGTCTGCCATATACCAGCTGCTTTGCTACATTCCACATTAAACTGCTTCATTCAATGTTTTGATTTAGGCTAGAGATAGATACAATGTTTTGATTTAGGCTAGAGATAGATACAATGTTTTGATTTAGGCTAGAGATAGATACAATGTTTTGATTTAGGCTAGAGATAGATACAATGTTTTGATTTAGGCTAGAGATAGATACAATGTTTTGATTTAGGCTAGAGATAGATACAATGTTTTGATTTAGGTTTTGAGATAGATACAATGTTTTGATTTAGGTTTAGAGATAGATGCCAGACAGGTCTGGGTCACTACAAATAACATGCAAGTGACAAGGCATAAATGTCTTCTTTAGCTTTTAATAAGATTGGCAAAAATATACTTGCCGTTTTACATCCTGAATTTCCTCAAAATGTACTTTCTTAGCAAATCCGAATTACATGAGCCATATCATGGGTTCTAAAGCAGCTTGATTTTGAAATTTTGAAATTTTTTAAATTTTGAACATTTTGAAACTTTACTACAATTTTGAATACATTCCAAGTGCAATTACAACCTCTCTACTGCACTCAAAATGAAATAACAAAATATTCCATAGTGTCTTTTTAATAATTACAATTAAAAGACTTCATATTTTTCCCCGCATTATGATTCCAAAAACGGAACAAAAACACTTGCAGACCTCAACAACATACTCCCTTGCTGCTGAAATCAGATGTACCGGTACTTCAGTTAGAAATGACACAGATAAATATGTTCATTATTACAAAATATAGTTGAATCAACAAAAATACTGGAATATATTCATTCCAGACTAAATGGAAAAGTTGTTGCAGTGCGCATTCATTCACAATATGATTCTAAACTTCAATTTTAGGTAGATCAAATATTTCTTTTGAAAGTGATGTCTAGAGCATGATTAGGTTTTAAAAAAATTATCTGGCTGGAGTTATGTGTGCATTAATAAATTTATTTACTTTGTTTCTTGTAGAGTACTTTTGTTTATATAAGTACGTAGAATAATAAAATGAGCATATATAACTTGTTCATAATTTCCCATACAAATGCATTAACCTATAATACCCACATTGAAGCCTGTTCTTATATAAGCTTACCCCTACCGTCGGGTATTCTTTTTCATAAATGTGTTTGTAACTCTCGCTAACGCTCTGCCATTTTGTTCCAAGGTAAACAATCATTTTAGACTGGTTGCCAGTAGCTGTTATACATTGTGAAGCAGCACACGTCGCAGAATAAACGATTTTTTTAAAACCTTTAAACAACTAATAATAATAATAATAAAGTACTTGAAAGGCACATTTTTCTAAACTACTCCTGTCAGCATATTTCTAATATGAGGTGCTCTCGAACATGAAAATTAAAACTCTGACGATAGCGGCTTAAAACATTCTTTATTCCTTATTGTAGTCCCCCTCCCCCTTATTTTATTACCTGTGCCAAAATTAATCTGTTAATCGAAAATTATGTTGGAGCAATATATACTTTGTCAAGAACATTAACACAGGCTTATACTGTATTAGCTTTACATTCTCTTCTATTATGTATTCAATTTATTTACATAGGAATAATAACACAAACCATATTAATTTCGCCTAGAATAACAACAGCAGATAAAAACAGAACTATCAAAACATGCATACTATAAGAAAAATTGTTCAAGAAAAAAACATTAGTCAAAGTCAACAGTACAATTTAGAATAACCGCACACATTTATTCATAATTTACAAGTCTTTGTTTCCTTATCATAAATCAAATTCGTAAACAAGCTCGTTAACAAATATTGTTGAAAGACAGTGTTTCAACTCGCGATCAAATATGCACCCGATCCCTACCAGAGAGCCTTAACAGTGCTAACAAATTAAGCCTTGAAGGCTTTAACAATGTATGGATCGGGTGAAATATGTGGCTATCAGAAAGTCTTATAAAATAGAATATGAATTTATGGAAATTCAAGGAAAGAAAACAATAGTAAATACAAATTGTAAATGCATGCTTAAAGAAACGTTCCTTTATGGAAATGTATGTGTGACGCAAAGTTCAAACATTTTGATTTAATAAAGGGACAATTACATATTTTAATTTCAAAGATACGTAAATTATACAAGTTTAAGTTTAAACATGTTGATTGTAAATGACCCGTTCGAGCTAGGACAATTTTGTTTTTAATGAATTTATGTAAAAGAAGTCCATGGCTTATTTTCATAGTATACCTTCTTAACCAGGTAAATACTTGTTAATAATTTATATAGTCGTTGATTTTAAATTTTTTGTTGCGATTCTGGGTTTCAAGAAAAATTGTCAGTAGCCCAGGGTGTCAATAAGGTTGGACAACACTGTTTTTTAAACCGGACCTTTTCAGTAACGGTCATTTCGTGCCCGTTTTCCCAGTCTGCCATAGTTTTGTCAAAACCGTATCCAACCTGCTTGCTGTCTTAATATATAAGATTGCTATAAATTTATTCATGACCCAACATTTGTTGGGTTTTTTTGTTGTTTTTTTTTTGTATTGTACAAACACTTGATATGAGGTATATATATAGCCTTACTTAAACCGACATTATTTCGTATGTGCTTCCGGTATTAGGTGCGAGATGACCCGGAAGTTGTTTGGGTACACGTTGGACAGTGTTACTTTGGACTCGGTATCCGAAATTGTTCACATTATTTTCTCTCCAATGATGATTTGATAACAGTGTAAAAGAAAGGCAATGGAGACACTATACCATCAGACTAACAGACTTATCCAAGAAGTCCAGAATGATCTGGGAAGATTGGAAAGAGCCGCTGGTAAAATCCAAGGCACACAATGTTGTCTTTCCGAGAATTTCAGCTTGTTTGATCAATGTCGCATATAATAATTTCAGCAGTTCACATAAATTAGCAGTTGATTCAGTATGGTAAATGATCTGCTGTTTCAATTGCCTAATGTAATTTCAGGTTTTTTGTTTTCTTTTATCTTACGTGATGCACATCTAATTGGCCATATGGTATAATGGTGAAAAGTGGACTTGCGATTACAATAACATTAACATACGATAGAAGATTTAATATTTACTTTACAGGAATTACTGTTCATGTTGAGAACTTCACTGATTAAGAATTCCAAAACATTGATATACCTTTTTGGGTTACTAGAAACACCGAAATACACATGTATTTACATGTTCTCTCGACATATATTGGTTTTCACACAAATTATTGTTTGTGTTTGTTTAAATAATAATATAAAGCAAAATAAAATTTGATTTATGTGATTTTGATATGAATTATATACTTTTTTCTTATTTATAGCACAATTCGTGTAATGATGTCAAGTGTAACTACAACAGGTATAATGCTGTAGCCTGTACATGTGACATTAAGTATTACAATATATATGTAGTGTGGACAGGAAGCATAACTTCGATAGGTATATTGTCATATGGATGACAGCAAGTATAATTGCAATATATATTTTGCCACACATGAAAGCAAGTATAACTACTAAATAGTACAATAGTTTTTTTTTTTTATTGTTCTTTACTGATGTCATGAGTTTAAGACTGATCAACATTAGTGAGAGACTTACTAACCAAATAGTAAGTATTATTTTTCTTTTAATTTCTAGCACAAAAGTGTTTGTAACTAAGTGTTGTATAAGTACTCAGTATTTTAAAATGGTTAATTTCGCAAAAGTTCCTCAAAATTTTCTGCTAAGACATATTAAGCTTGAGACCTATGTAATTATGTGTGTATGAATCAGTGCTTGCATCATTGCCCTAATCCACTCTTCACTCTGATACGAACTGAGTAGTAGGGCTGTCAATGGGTACCCGACTGTAGCAAAAAACCCAGGCATTGAAAATTAATGACGAGTACCCGTTCACAAAAATAAGTTGTCGACAACACTAGCAAAATATCATATATCATCAGCAGCACACTGGTCTGAGTAGTCCGAGTTTCCTCTGACATTTTGCCAGCCCATTTTTCATGTTTGGACAGTCATGTTTGGGTGTAGGGTCAGAGCACATTTCCTATCAAAAAGTTGGAATTCTTCAACACCGTTTGATGTCAGCATGGGTAGCAGCTTACATGCCGGCCCAGCAAACATAAAGGATCTTTCATCGAGATATACTAGGATGAAATCGATAGGAATATGATTTATTTTCTAAAAAATGGTGAGCATAGCATTTGTTATGCCATTAATCTGCTGAGAGACGAGACGAAAGTACATCATTCATGATATTTGTCCCAGATCTGGCTATTTGCATTCCTAGTCACGTGGCTACACAATTTCACAAATCTCACAACACAGGTCATACAGTCACGAGATATCGACAATAAGCAAATTTCCAAAAGTTTTTTGTATTTATAATTTGGACATATATGGTAGCCACATAAATTAATATAGTACATTCTCTCCTCACTAAGCCATGCAGATGCTATAAATAGAATTCAAGGGAAAGTGGAACAAGGTTTGTTATAAGTCCACGGACAAGCGTACTCGTATATTGTAGTTACGTAAAGCGGTCTTTTCTAAAATATACTGTTTGTGGGTTTAATGGAATGTTAATATAAACAAGACTTTTGGAAGGTGGATATACCGAAAAAGTGTAATCCATATACGTTTATGCGTAACATGTAATTTAGTGGAAACAAAATTTGTTGCTCAAGGGTTGCACATGTCTT
Organism: Unio pictorum; assembly: GCA_030141615.1. Lineage (NCBI taxonomy): Eukaryota > Metazoa > Mollusca > Bivalvia > Unionida > Unionidae > Unio > Unio pictorum. Next base: position 5,542,001 of record JARLTB010000297.1, read on the forward strand.
TCATGTTCTAATGAGTACCCAGGTACCCGTTAAACGGCGCAACGGGTTTCTGGGTAAGTTTTCCATGGTTTTTGACAGCCCTACTGAGTAGTAGGTCCGACTCCAGAGAGTACCGTTTGTTTCATTAAACTTTTCATATACCATATATATCGCCTATAAGATGAAGATTTGTATTATTAACTAAAATTATTTTGTATTAAAAAAAACTTTTTTTTTTTAAAAAAAAAGTTCGATATTTATTGCCGAGGTGAAAACTTCCGAATAGTACTGAAAAACCGGATATTCTGCTGAAGCGAATGTCTGAGGCAATTTCCTTTTAATCCCTACCGAATAGTACAGAAAAACCGGATATTCGGCCGAAGCGAATGTCTGAGGCGATTTCCGGTTAGGACCTACTTTAAGATGTTGGAGTTTAAGAGATAGGTGGATGAATTATTTACATTAGAAAACAATGCAGATTCATACTTATTAAAAAAAAAATCTTTTCATTCTCAGGAAAGGATGTTCATCTTGTAGAAAATGAGATTCAGGCACAAATTGACCATATTGTTAGTAACTGTGAGCGTTTGGAGATCTTAGTTAACAAGGAGCCACCTACACGCCGGGCTAATGCCAAGATGAGAGTGGACCAGCTGAAATACGACTGTCAACATATACAGGCTGCTCTGAGAAATCTTCAACATAAACGGTACAGTTTTAATACTTTGGTTCATATTTAACTCTTAAGAACCTTTCAACATAATCAGTATAGTTTTAGTCCTGGATCTATTTTGTATTGAAAGACTTTTATGTGTCAGTTCAGTGTCCCCTCCAATTTAGGAATGTGGCATTATAATACATGTGGCCTTCTTAAGTTTCGAAAAGGGGGATCACATGCGTGAGTAATTACATGTGAAGAAAGTCCCCTAATCTTGAAAACTTTCATACTTTGATTTAACTGTCATGTGTATACTGTGGAATTAATGTGATACCAACCTTTACTAATGTCAGAATATTATGAATAATTCCATATTGTCTGCAGACTATTTTCAGTATTTATTTAGTCTTTTCAAGATAAATGTTTTGGTAAGTACTTAATGTAACTTAAATCACTCACCTTTTCTTCTCATTAAAAAGTTTGTCTTTTAGCATTTTGAACTTTTTACAATTATAGCATTCTTGTCTTGCCAGCTATATCAGTGTTAAAACAATTTTTTGAATTGAAATGTGTTTATTAGTGTTGTTCCGATTATCGATTATAATCGATCATCAGTTGGTTGAGCAAACCGATAAGATAATCGATTGTGAAACTCCATAATCGATTGTGTGTAAAGGGAGACTACTTTTTAGGTGTATGCAAAGCACCAAGGTTAGTAAAACACCCAGGCACTAAAGTTGACCTGAAATTTATTAATCCCTTCACAACTACAAATAAAAAATCTTACGATTTCATTATTAGGAAAATAAAGTCATTATTACATGTTCAGGTTGTTAAATTGTTGAGTTAATAAAATTTAAACACATTTTGTTGATTTGTTTAAGTTAAATTGCAACATATTTTGTACTATTTATAAACGATGACAAACAAGAAAATCATGTCTTTCTATACTTTAAATTATAGACACATCACATATGAACAAAAGAATTTTGGGGTATTGTAGCAGTATTTCAGTTACATATGACTGATCAACCATAAAAAATGTTGCATTCATTTAACAAAGTTTTAGAACAAAAGTAACACAATGTACTTTTGTAATATTATTGTCAGGTTAAAGTATACATGTCATTAAAATAGATTACTCCTGTACATTTATAAACATATTGAATTATTGATCAAAGATAAAATTGTGTAACAAAAATTAAAATTTGCTCTTAGTAACCGATTATAATCGATGATCAGTTGGTAAAGGGGAACCGATTATCGATTATGAATTTCTGACCGATTCCCATCACTAGTGTTTATAACATGACCCTGTTGAGACTTTTTATGCAGGATATGCCAAAAAGGCCAGTTCTCAGAATATCTGATAGTTGAAGGCCTGGGACCCCTCTAACTCAGATTAAGGCCCGTTCTGTATTATAAGTGAATTTTTCATCAGGCTTGCCAAACATAGATAAAAATTTCCAGATAAAATATTTCATTATCACTGAAGAAATATAGAATTTTGGTTTGCTTTAAAGTTGTTGAAAGACTAGTAAATTAATATATGTATCCATTACCATTAATCATTATGAAGATCATCTGCATCATATCATACTTGTATCGAAAGCTGTGTAATGCATAGGACCAATGGAAACAGATTGCTTGGATTATCATAAATTAGTGCTCACTTGGCTATAACACATGTCTGAATCTACAAGCATTAGAACTGCTTTTAAAATTTAACAGATTTGTAAACTTGAAAAGAAGAAGAAAAAAATGTTTATTTTACATGTTCTTGCCTACACATTACACTAACCACTGAGAAACAGTTTACTCGGGACTGGAGGTGCTAGAGCAACCATTTCATGAGTGGTAACAAGCAGTTGATGACATTATTGATGTAATCTTGGAAGTATAGGCCAGCTGCTAGATTTATTGTGGTACTATAAATAATAAAGAGATTGGAGGTGGTCCAGTGATGGCTTTTGAATCTTTTATTAAGAAAGAGCCATCCTTTGCTGGAGGTAAGATAATAAGGCGGACCAAATAATGATTTTAGCAGAAACGCATGAGTAAGTAATGCTACACTGGTGGAATATATTCAGCGAAATATATAAGCAATATAAAAAGTTTAGAAAGAAAATAAAACATGACTTGGATGCTAATGAACATCAACACTACTGATTCAGTGAGTAAGGCAGGCATTACTAGATCAATTGATCATTTCAGTCAATGTGGGTATGTGAGAAGGCTTGCTAATAGATTTTCATGGGTCGGTGGTTCTTTTCAGTGTTTTCCCGGGTTCTTCCTTTACCATTAATACTGGCCACTAAGTATAGCCTATGGTGTCCTGAAAAATGGTGTTAAATACTGCAACAGCAACAATGTTTGAACAATGTTTTCTTTTGATATGTCCAGATGGTCTGCCTTTTAAAAAAAATCTTGAAGCTGAGTGTTTGTTTTTTTTTATCCTGTGACAGATCTAGATAGTCTTATACATTTTCGGTCTCCTTTGATTACTGTAGGTTCAGATGGTCTGAATTTAAAAGAATTTCTTATGTTTGGCCCAGGTTGTGGCTCTGTACATTTTTCCCCCAATATTTGGTCATTGGCTCTTCATGGAGAAATGTTTTCTTAACTAAACCTTTGATGGATTTTAGGACCAGACTTACCCATTTAACAATTTAGGACCTGACTTACCCATTTAACAATTTAGGGTTGAACTTACCCATTTAACAATTTAGGGTTGAACTTACCCATTTAACATTTTAGGGTTGGACTTACCCATTTAACAATTTTTTACCTGACTTACCCTTTCAACAATTTAGGAGTGAGTAAGAATATATTACAGTAGGTAGAAAAGGTGCATTCAGAGTTGAACTTGCAAGGTAAACCATGCTTATACAAATTACACTAAATAAGTGGAATTTTAATTGCATATCTTATTTGTCTATAAATGCTTACATACATTTTTAACACGTTGAATTTAATCAGAATTTTATTCAAAATGTTTAGCATTTGTTATATGATCATATTTTCAGTCAACATTAGCTTTGCTATTGTGTTGAGATATCGTGTCAGCAGTTGAAAAATTGGGAAAGAGACATTATGGACACTAAACTTGTCGTGGTCATTAGACTGTTGAATAGATGCATGTAAGATAGGGACCCTCAACTTGTCCTGGTCATTAAGCTATTGAATGGAGGCATATAAACATACAGACTCTAAACTTGTCCTGGTCATTAAGCTAGTGAATGGAGGCATATGAACATACAGACTCTAAACTTGTCCTGGTCGTTAAGCTAGTGAATGGAGGCATATGAACATACAGACTCTAAACTTGTCCTGGTCGTTAAGCTAGTGAATGGAGGCATATGAACATACAGACTCTAAACTTGTCCTGGTCATTAAGCTATTTAATGGAGGCATATGAACATACAGACTCTAAACTTGTCCTGGTCGTTAAGCTAGTGAATGGAGGCATATGAACATAAAGACTCTAAACTTGCCCTAGTCGTTAAGCTAGTGAATGGAGGCATATGAACATACAAACTCTAAACTTGTCCTGGTCGTTAAGCTAGTGAATGGATGCATATGAACATACAGACTCTAAACTTGTCCTGGTCGTTAAGCTAGTGAATGGATGCATATGAACATACAGACTCTAAACTTGTCCTGGTCATTAAGCTATTGAATAGAGGCATATGAACATACAGACTCTAAACTTGCCCTAGTCGTTAAGCTATTGAATAGAGGCATATGAACATACAGACTCTAAACTTGTCCTGGTCGTTAAGCTAGTGAATGGATGCATATGAACATACAGACTCTAAACTTGCCCTGGTTGTTAAGCTAGTGAATGGAGGCATATTAACATACAGACTCTAAACTTGTCCTGGTCATTAAGCTAGTGAATGGATGCATATGAACATACAGACTCTAAACTTGCCCTAGTCGTTAAGCTATTGAATAGAGGCATATGAACATACAGACTCTAAACTTGTCCTGGTCGTTAAGCTAGTGAATGGAGGCATATGAACATACAGACTCTAAACTTGTCCTGGTCGTTAAGCTAGTGAATGGATGCATATGAACATACAGACTCTAAACTTGCCCTGGTTGTTAAGCTAGTGAATGGAGGCATATGAACATACAGACTCTAAACTTGTCCTGGTCATTAAGCTATTGAATAGAGGCATATGAACACTCTAAACTTGCCCTAGTCGTTAAGCTATTGAATAGAGGCATATGAACATACAGACTCTAAACTTGCCCTGGTCGTTAAGCTAGTGAATGGAGGCATATGAACATACAGACTCTAAACTTGCCCTAGTCGTTAAGCTATTGAATAGAGGCATATGAACATACAGACTCTAAACTTGCCCTAGTCGTTAAGCTAGTGAATGGAGGCATATGAACATACAGACTCTAAACTTGTCCTGGTCGTTAAGCTAGTGAATGGAGGCATATGAACATACAGACTCTAAACTTGTCCTGGTCGTTAAGCTAGTGAATGGAGACATATGAACATACAGACTCTAAACTTGTCCTGGTCGTTAAGCTAGTGAATGGATGCGTATGAACATACAGACTCTAAACTTGCCCTGGTCGTTAAGCTAGTGAATGGAGGCATTTGAACATACAGACTCTAAACTTGTCCTGGCCATTAAGCTAATAGAGGCATATAAGATATTGACCCTAAAGTAATCTAAATCATTAGAATGCATTGAAAAGTATGACTAACATCTTGGTGGTTAAGACAGAGTCTCACAGAGTAAGGATTGTATGTTGAAGTGTAAAAAAAAATACTCATCAGGTTTATTTAATTTTAAAAAAAACAATTGGTTTCAAAACCATGGAATAAAATACCCAGTTTATTAAATTAATATCTGTGTTAAGGAGTTCCTATTTTTTTTGCAAATGTTAAAATAAATTTAGTTAGAATGCCTTGTCTGTCTTCTTTTCTTTTATTTCTATACAGGAAATGCAGTCTCCATGTACAAAGTCCCAAAAGTCCTGTGCACAGTCCCATGAATTTTCATTTGAAAAAATGCTGTTATACTCGGAGTGGCTTTAATTTATAATCACGGTAACCATATTCTGTGATGTTTTAAATTTCAGATATCAAAGAGAAAATGAGGAGAGAGAGCGTGAGAAGCTACTAACACGAAAATTTGAACGTAACAATGGTGAAACAATGGTCATGATTGATGCAGCATTACAACATAATACAAAGCTTCAGGATGCTAATCGAGAAATAGACAATTTAATCGGCTCAGGATCAAGCATTATTACCAATCTAAGAGAGCAGAGACTGACCCTTAAAGGGGCCCACAGAAAGATTTTGGACATTGCCAACACATTAGGGTTGTCCAATACAGTGATGCGACTAATAGAAAGGAGAACTACTCAAGACAAATTTATTTTCTATGGTGGATTAATTCTAACTTGTATTATTATGTTTTTGGCTTGGAGGTATCTAACATGATACTGTAAATATGTTGCATTACTGTGACAGTGAAGAAAAGGTTTATATGAATTATAAGCTTGAAATAAAAAAAACTATCATTGCATCATGATTTCTAACTACAAGAAGGATATTTGATTTTATTTCTAAAATGCAGTAAATCTTGTCTACAAAGGACACTTCTATGGTTAGAGACTTGAGTTCTTTATGGATAGGTGTCTTCTTTTTGGATGTTAAGTAAAAATTAAAAATGGAGTTCAAACGTTACAATTTTAACTTTACTTTATAAACATTGTCATTATTAGCATATGTTCTTCAAATTTAGCTACTCATTAGACCAATTCGGTGTATTTAATCTTCTGTATCATATCATATAATATACTATTCCCTCACTATAACACTTTGTGGGAGTTGCATCATAAAATACAGCATTTGTTCACTATAGTATACTTCATGTGAGTCAAATCTCAGAATAGTATTTCCGCAATATAACACTCGTTATGGGAATTACATCACAGATAACTCTATTCGCTACCTACACTACTATTAATAGGAAAAGTGGATGCCACTTTGTTAAGTTCACTTTATTTTGAGGTATTTTATATGTGTTACACTAGAACCAGTAATAAATGCTGACCCCCATTTCTGCCAAAATAATGTATCCTGTTAAAATGGCTTATCTCTTATGATGGGTTATAACACTGTATTATCAACAAATCTGTGCTGTGAGAATCAGGTCTCTCAAGACAGGTGATTTCTCATGACATTGATCATTTAAAACAAGTTTTACTGTACTCCTAAATAATAAATTTGTTACCCTGAACAGTACCTGCATCATAAAATGGACTACCAGATACTGAGATACCATATAGTGGAGGAGTACTATCTCAATTTCTGCTATTATTATTGTTAATATTGTTATTTATTATTATTATTAATATAATGAGTCATATTGTTTCAGGTACTGGACTTACTAAAAGGGAAAATTGTGCATTTAAACAAATCATTGCTATATCAGTTATCGAAGATAATGTGCAATTTAAAATAAATTAAATGAGAACACAATTACCTCCCTTTTCTCTCAATGAGGTCACACATGCATATCTTGCTGTGATATGGTTGGAGATGTACATGTTTTTATACAGTCAGTAATCCTCTGAATGTTCTGGGGTTTTCTTTGCGTACCTTTGAAAGTTTTTAACACCTAGAGTTTTTAAAAACGTATGGGATTCTTATTTTTACTAGAGATACATTAGTTTATCTTCACAAAGTGTGTATGGAATGAAAAAAGATCCAAATTTCTCTGTCAGTTAATGACAGCAAGAGAGAAGAATAAAATTTGACATGTATTAAAAAAATTACTAAAGTTATTTAAAATTATAAAATCTTGGCTGAGTTTCCATATTGGCTATAACACTTTTCATAAACATTGTCAAAGCGTGGCTCAAGGAGAGAGCATATAATTCGATATGGTTAATTCAACACCACTTGTGTTGTTCATGGATGGTGGTGGATATATATTTTTTTAATGATCTATGTATTAAATTATGTTAATTCTATATATAAAATTTGTCCCTTCTTTATCTTCTTCCATCTGTGTGCTTGATAATTCATCACTGAAAATGGCATAGATACAGTAGCATATGTTTAAACTTTTTCTTGCATACTGCTATCAAAACAATATGGAGCCTAATCACATTACAATCAGGTAGATTTAATTATGACTGACAGTGCTATCAAAGCAATTGCTAGAAATGCCAATTAAAAGCCACAGATATGGCACTCTCTTCAAGAAAATTGCAAGCCAGTATTTGAGAAAAAAATAGTTGGGAGACTTATCTTAAATTGGTGGACCAATGATGTTCCTATTTTATCGATATAATAAACTGAATAAACATTGGATTGAGTGCCTACTGTACTTTTGACAGATTTTTCTTTCGATATAAACTGAACACAACACGGTCATTTAAGCACCTTGACTGGTCCACTCAGAAATATAATTTTCAAGGAAGGGTAATGGTAAAGAACTTCCTGCAATAGAAACAAAAAAATTATGAACTGCACTGAAAATCTGGTCTCTCAAGACATTAAAGATGAGACAGTATTTTGTGTGTGTGTGTATGTATATATGTATGTGTGTGTGTATATATATATATATATATATATATATATATATATATATATATATATATATATATAGATATATATATATATATATATATATATATTGAGAGAGTAAGAGAGATACTGCTCAGGTGGCCTAGTAGTTAGAGCATTCAACTCAGATGCAGGAGGTCACAGGTTCAACCCCTGGTCAAGTCATACAAAAGACTTATAATAAATAGTAACTAATAGCTGCCCGGTAGTCCCTCAGTATTAAGTGTTTGGTGTTAGGACTGATCAACCTTATGTCAAGCAACTGTGACTGGGTGGGACCTCTTGCTATATGTCTGTGGCATGATGCCTGAGTGCTTGACATCACTTTAAACTGCCTCACTGCAGACACCGTAGTTATATGACTGAAATTTGTTTAAAGCTACATTAAATGCAAATCACACAGACATCATCAGCGAGAAGACACACTGAGTTGCAAAGGAAAGAAGTACAATCAGTGTAAGACAGAAAAGACATTCTAAATCCCAAATTAAATAAGCCCCATGATTGAAAAAGACAAATTTCTGAATTGCAGATGTTTCTATTTTCCATTTTAACATTGAAGAATGGCGAGTTTTTCCATACCCTCATTATACTCTCATGAATCTGCAGACATAGAAGTTCAGACTACCCATCAGATATTATGTTGCCTGTCATAGGTATATTTACATACAATATCATTTGCAGTCTGTGGGAAATACTCAAGGTCAGTGTTGTAATATTACATGGGGATTGTTTTCTGGAACTAAATTGTTCAAAACGCCGTTGAAAGAAAACAAACAACAAACCAAAATGTGTCCCATTATGTGATGACACTATTGTCTTCTTTTATTTAATAGCACTTGTGAATAAATTTGTGTCTGTAATTATTTGTACCTTTGATGTGAATTTTACCTGTTCTCTTATACCATAGCTTTGATCGGTCAATTAGTGCTTCAGTCACAAAGTATGATTAAGCATTATATGTGTGGTCCAGTTTTGAGTAATCTATGTCTTTGTGTATGATAGTCCACATAACACACTTGAATGCATTCATCTTACAAATGAAATGCACACCATTTATTATTATGATTATTATTATTATTTTAAACAGTTTAGAGTTTATTTTAATCATTTTGACTCAATAAATGTGCATTTTAAGCAAAGAATTGATATATTTTCTTCATTGGCTCACATCTGCATGGTCTACACAAGTAACTCGTTACAAATAGATTTACCAGCTAATGGTCAAATATTTTCTACGTTAAATAATTAAAATTTTACCCTATTTGAAGTAATAATTATTTGGGTAAATTTGTATTAGTTAGAAGTTAATCATAATCTTTAGGATAAATAAATCATATAAGTTAATCATATTTTTAACTGAAACACACAAAATATATTCTACACCATGCCCTCAGCATCTGTATGTACCTACAAGACGAGTTCACCTTATATTATATGTTGGGAGTTTTCGTTTCATTGCTTACAGTTTACCAATAATTATTTGTACCATATATATATATATATATATATATATATATATATATATATATATATATATATATATATATATATATATATATATATATATATATAATAATTGTTATTTTAAAATTTGAACACCCATTTAACATGCTGCCTATTGCAAACTGGATTAATACTCTCTAAATGGTCATTGGAAAATTATGTCGGCTGATAACCTCATTGATAAACTCACAGAAATCAACCATTGAGAGGACAGTATTTATTTCAGTGTGTTTTACTTGCATATTAAGCCGGTTTGATCCTGGCGTTGGCAAGCAGTAACATTCGAAATCAGACCGACTATCTTTAGAGATCAAATAGGGAGTCGTATTTGATGTGGGCCTTAAACATCAAATCTCTGAGGTCAGTGTTGATTCTCAGATATGACAGAAGAAATAGAGTGCCCTTCCTTTTATTGTTATATACAGTACATATAATAATAGGAAGATAGATTGTAAGTAACAATATGAGTTCTTTCGTATAGTCACACTAAACAAGGGTTCTGCTCTAAAACTTTGTAGCTTTTGCATGGTTGTAAAATTAAAGGAAAAATGTATTCTCTCTCTCTCTCTCTCTCTCTCTCTCTCTCTCTCTCTCTCTCTCTCTCTCTCTATATATATATATATATATATACAAACACATACATATTATATGCAGAGACAAACTTAGGGACCTAATCATGTTTTGTATCTTGTATGTTTTCAGCATGTTTTTATGTTTTCCAATTTCATTGTTTTTGTCATTTGTTGTTCTGTGGTGTAGTCATATCATTATTGATGGTGTAAAGCACTTATAGCTTTGTAAGATTAGGCGCTATACAAAGTCATTATTATTATTATTATTATTATATACATCTATCTGAACAATGGAGATTGATGAAGGCTTGAGGTTGCACAGCTAGGTTTTGCATCAGATCTGGGTCCCATAAAAGAATGCTAGCTCTGCATATCTATTTTTCTTTCTGGTCTTCAGAGGTAAATAGCAAAAATAATAAGCTATATTAAAAGTATTTACTTTAATAAAATTATAATGGCAACACAAAACATTTTAATGCATACACAGCAAAGCATGTTTCTGTATTTGATGGATGGGCAAACTTTGTATACTTTATATTACATTTTCCCAGCACATAAAAGCAGCTATTTTTCATCAACCCTTTTCCTGATACTGAAAATACTTATCAAAACTAACTGACTATACAGGTTGGAGAAAGACTAAATACCTGTTAACTGTCTTGACACTTTGAGAGTACGGTAGCAGAGCAAACATATGTGCCATGTGCCTTCAACAAATTCCAGAAGTTCTGAGTGATAAATTTAAGAATATCCCGATTTAATAGGCAGTCTGACACAGCTGCTTCCCTCCCACAAGACTTACAAGAATCAAGAAACTATTACTCAGTTATACTTAGTAGTAAAGTCCAAGAAAATCAAGTAATAGATATGTTAAAGCAGTTTATTTCCTCCCAAGGACCTGACATAATCTAGTGAGTGTTCATTAATGGGTTTTAACTAAATATACGATGTGCAGGTATAACATTGCATATGGCATTAAAATTAATTTAGAATTGCAATCATTGTTTACTTGGATAGAGTGCTAGACTACTGTAACATGCAGACACATTTTCACAGGAGATGTATACATTTTATAGCGCCTGAATTTTTTCAAATTGAGCCTGCTGACAGATCTGATAATAGTTCTTTAAAAATGGTATTTTACTGGTTATTAATATGGGGAAAACCCACAGGGATATTGCTATGGGTATTACCTAAAGGAATGTTATCAGATGACTGCCCATCATTAACATGTTACCATCCTTAACATGGATCTACCCGAAAACATAATACTAGTGATTAACATGGGACCTACCCAATGGCATATTACTATTCTTTAACATGGGACCTACCCAAAGGTATATGAATAGTCATTAACATGGGACCTACCCAATGGCATATTACGAGTCATTAACATGGGCCATACCCAAAGACATTCGGTATTACCAGTCGTTAACATGGGCCATACCCAAAGGCATATTACCAGTCGTTAACATGAGCCATACCCAAAGGCATATTACCAGTCGTTAACATGAGCCATACCCAAAGGCATATTACCAGTCGTTAACATGAGCCATACCCAAAGGCATATTACCAGTCGTTAACATGAGCCATACCCAAAGACATATTACTAGTCATTAACATGGGATCTACCCAAAGGTCATTTTAAGTTTGTCAGTCAGATGATCAGTTTGCTTAGAAATTAAATTGTTAAACTGATGTTGACATTGGTTCCGTCTGTTGACAGGGATTGATAGAAACTATTCTACTTGTCTTGGATAAACTGGACAATTAAACCCGACAGTCCGAAAACTTGGATTGATCCTGTCTATCAGAGATGATTCGGAAATCACACGTGAAAGTCTGAATCTTTTGGCAGCAGTCCAACGGCTAGAAAACAATACTTGTCAGATAACATATTGTCATGGGGTGGTGTATATAATGTTATTATATTTCCCACCTCTTTCTGTACTCGATATCTAGGAGATGGCCGCCGTCGATATAATGCGCCCGGTTCGAGGAAGCATGCAGGTAGAATAAGTAAGAATCTGAGCAGATATATAGAACAGAATGACTCGAGCCCCCGTATACAAAAGAAGCGCCAAATCTTGGTTCAGTCTGACCTCCTACGTCGACTACTGGTCACGGAAAATTCTCAATTCGTGACAGTTTCACCACGAAATCAAAGTTTACCGTGCTCCTAATAGTCTGTGTGACTCCTGCATAAACAAATTCTAACAATGTTTAATTTCCGAACAGAGTTCTCCCCTCGAAAAGACATTTTGAACATGCCAGTGTGACGATTGATTCGCGTCCCTTCTCTATAAGTATAATTAATGGTTCTCTGGTTTCAGCTAATGGGTTGAAGATAGATCGCCAGAAGTTTGCCCCGTCACACATAATGTGTACTCTTTACAATGATTCCATCTGTCGACAGCGATTGATAGAAACTATTCTACTTGTCTTAGACAGACTGGACAATTACACCCGACAGTCCGAATCTGGTGGCAAGACTGGGATTGATCCGGTCTATCAAAGATGGATTCGGAAATCACACGCGAAAGTCAGAATCTTTTGGCAGCAGTCATGCATCTAACAGCTAGAAAATTATGCTTACGAGGGTCAGAAATCATGAGAACGAGTGAGGCAATCAAAGGTCAGAAATTGTGGGAATAGAAATAAGACACCCAAAGATCAGAAATGGTATAAATGAGTCATGCAACCAAAGGTCAGAATTTGTGGAAAGGAATGAGGAATCAAAAAGTCCTACGTTGTGAGAATGAATGAGGCATTAAAAAGGTCATACGTTGTAAGAATGAATAAGGAATCAAAAAGTCATACGTTGTGAGAATGAATGATGTTGATGTGACTTTATAAAAACAATTTATGTATTACTTTCTACTAATGAATTACACAATTCTAACATTCAAAGATTTTTCTTAGAACAGAATATTTTTTTTTATTAACAATGCTTACTGTTTTCAGTCCTTACAAAAAAAATATAGCAGATGTTCACAATATCTCGAGTATCATGAAGTTATCTACAGTGTCATTGAGTGCACTCCTTTGTAATAAGAATAGCCCAAATGCCTTTCTCACATTGGTAACTGCATCACACATGGATAAACTATAAACTTATAATTTCATGGTAAGATCATTGAGATGTACCCTGCCCCATCTTAGGCATAGCCAACGTGGTAGTGCTATAATTTATTGACCAAAGTTGGAAAGGACAGCTGCAGAGAAAGCTTGACATAACAGACATTCCCAGTTTCTAAAGCTGAGCCATTGCGGATATCAGAAAGTGAAAGTTTGACAGCAGCTTCATGTGGGTCAGTGGGTGATACCGGGAATTTCCTGGGTTATTTTTCCACCAGTTATTTTGTCCCCATGTAGAGTCTACCATGTGCTGAAAATGGCATTAAACCCAAGCAAACAAACAAGCAAATGTTCCCAGTTTCACTTTACAAAATTAGTATGGTCAGGATTTGTTCAATATTGCCATTTAGTGATAGTGGGGTTAATGTAATATTATCTGCGATGAAAAATTTGAGAGTATACGGTATTTATACTCTCTTCATATGTAGTTATTATGCACTTCATATTTATGCAGCATTTGCTATACTGTCCATATATACGGTATTTATACTCTCTTCATATGTTGTTATTATGCACTTCATATTTATGCAGCATTTGATATACTGTCCATATATACGGTATTTATACTCTCTTCATATGTTGTTATTATGCACTTCATATTTATGCAGCATTTGCTATACTGTCCATATATACAGTATTTAACATTATCTCTCCTTACCTTGGAAAACCCCATAAAATCTATTTAAATACAAGAGTTTCCTATGCAGTTGTCTTGTTTTAGAAAACACTTTTGACCTGTCTAGCTTTACCTTAGACAGGGAACACGTCAAGTGGTTAGACCCCGACTTAATGATGCATTATGGGATTGGAGATCTTGGTCTATGCTACGTCAGAGTTGGATGCACTTTATATGTTTATCAAACAATAGAAAACGAAGTTACACAAAGCAGGACATTTTCTTTACTTGCAAATACGTACAGTCTGAAACAGCCTAGAAAAAAGATTTCCTTAGTTAATACATACATAATTTTAGTAACACTACCCTAGTGGCTACCATCAACAACAAAAGAAAATTAATGTACAGTAAGGTAAACTGCTTTTTAGATAGAATGTTGTCATTGGTGTCATTCATCCATCAAGTATACGTTAAGGGGTAATTGTTTTTCCTTCACCTACTTAGTGGATTGCAAGGACGCACACACTCGTATACTCGAAGTTAAATGAAAATGGACTCATCCTCACAACCAATATAGCCACCACAAGGACGCACACACTCGTATACTCGAACTTAATGAAAATGGACTCGTCCTCATAACCAATATAGCCACCACAAGGACGCACACACTCCTATACTCGAACTTAAATGAAAATGGACTCATCCTTACAACCAATATAGCCACCACAAGGACGCACACACTCGTATACTCGAACTTAAATGAAAATGGACTCATCCTCACAACCAATATAGCCACCACAAGGACGCACACACCCGTATACTCGAACTTAAATGAAAATGGACTCATCCTCACTACCAATATAGCCACCACAAGGACGCACACACTCGTATACTCGAACTTAATGAAAATGGACTCGTCCTCATAACCAATATAGCCACCACAAGGACGCACACACTCCTATACTCGAACTTAAATGAAAATGGACTCATCCTTACAACCAATATAGCCACCACAAGGACGCACACACTCGTATACTCGAACTTAAATGAAAATGGACTCATCCTCACAACCAATATAGCCACCACAAGGACGCACACACTCGTATACTCGAACTTAAATGAAAATGGACTCATCCTCACAACCAATATAGCCACCACAAGGACGCACACACTCGTATACTCGAACTTAAATGAAAATGGACTCATCCTCATAACCAGTATAGCCACCACTTTGACCATCTTGATCTTGCTATCGCTACACTTGGATAGATAGTCATATTGATACTTAGTGTTCATTACAAGGTGTGCTATCAAGTGGGTCGTAAATGAATATGGTAATAGTCTGACATCAATGAATATGGTAATAGTCTGACATCAATGAATATGGTAATAGTCTGACCTCAAATAAGGCTGTGATGAAAGCCATCTAAAAATGTTTTTATTGCTATTTCTCCTAAATAGAAAGTCTTATCAACATGGGGCTTTACCAGATAACTTCACCTGACGTTTGATTGGTACTAAATGAAAACGATGATGATCTGGCATCCTATATAACTGCGGGCCATTCTGATTTTTTTCTAAAAGAAACGTGTTCATGGTAAACGTGTGCCCATCATTGTGCCGAAAACTGACCTAAACAAGCAACAGAGAGCCCGAACAGACCTTTAGCTCAAACTTCATTTCTTAAAAAATAAGGCTTCCTACGAAAATGAAGAAGAAAACAAAATAAGGTCAATAACGCCAAAATGAAGCCTCTAACTAACCGAGAGATTCTCTAATTGGGTTACCTCTTTTTGTTACTTTATCCATCGTTAGTGTTTTTTAAAATTTGTATGTATGTTTTTTTTTAAATTTCATTCACATTTTTCTGATTTTCATAACATTTCGGTTTCTTGCAATGGTAAGGCCCATTGCTGAACATTTCTTGTAAGGCATGGTGACTATCAATCATGAATGTGTTTAATTTTCTTAGTTATGTAACAGGGCCTCAATTTCAGTAGTTATTACGACTAATGATGTCTCAACTTGCCCCATGTACTGTATCAACTTACCCCAGCATGGGGCATGTTGATACGAATCGGAGGGGGGGGGGTACTTTTCACCAAATGTCTTCTTTATTTGTTTACTGGAGCAAAATATTATTATAGCTTATAATGCCCATATACATGACTGAAAAATGCAGTTGTCAATTTAACTTGTAATATTCTTTGTTTCACATTATTTTTATATAAGTGAAATTGGTATCAACTAGCCCCTGTTCCCCCTACGTTAATTTGCTACGACATTATTTTAGTGCGACATTTTCATTTCCATAAATGACCCGTATGTTAACATATACTCATGTAGTTCAAATAGCCTATAGTTGAGTACATGTAATTGAAAAACTCTTTATTTTCAATACCTATAGACAGTTACGTAACTGACCAAAATTTTATTCATGTTATCCAGATCCAATCCTGCTTTTGCGTGTGCTTAATTCATAAAACTCTGCCAAGATTAACACAAAAGAACGTATCTACCTTTGTTTGACGTCATTAATGGTGTACTGTAGATTTTCGTTTCAATTTTTAGACAGTAGAATAAAGACCAGTTAATGAACCCTAACATTCCTTCAAATCCATACAGGTACTGTCTAGACCTGGGGCATGCAATTTAAGTTTACGGTTTAGGATAGCTACAAATATCCCATGTAATATCATTTTTAAAAATATATTAGTTATGTAATCGATCTATTTCACCTCTGGCATTCAAAGTAGTTTATGAATTTCAAATATTTATTAAATTTGTGTCCTTTGAATAACATTCGCTGTTGTTTTTCTGTTCTTTTTCTCGTTCTATTTTAAACCGTACTTCTGATTGTTACTTTATATCAATTACCGCAATAATAGGACTTTCTCTGAGAGGGAATACATTTATAGGTCACCGTGAAATATCAATTCTTTTGGTGGTGAAGAATGCAGGCTCATTCTGACCGTATCTGGTTCAAAACCGTGGCTGAATCGAAGCGCGCCAGGTTGGACAAGACTTATTTGATGCCGTGGCTGATTCGGATAAAAATCAAGAATATTCCATTTTTGTCCACATCTCCATAACATGACGGCACCTGAGAGGTCTTGACTTCAAGTTTACTTTTAAATACTGTATAATTTGTTTGTTCCTTTATTGAATGTGAGGGATCATTCAAATTATGGACGGCTGACTTTATAAACAAAGTCCTACTTATGTTTAGAGTTCGGATGCATGACGATATTATTAAGTTTAAGGCTTTATCTGTTTGACTAGCCAACCAAAGTGTCAGTAGTCCTAACACACAAAATGTGATGCATGCATTAAGGCTTCGAGTATTGGCTACATTCCCACACAAAGGGTAGTTAATTAGTGTGCTATGCGCACATCCTTTTAACCGTTTCAGAGTACATCAACGTACATGGCCGAACACGTCGTTAATACCAGTTCATAGCGTCATCGCAGTAGGTGCAAACTCTGCATAATTGGGTATACAATGTTGCAGCTTCTGTTTCTGAAAATTTGGTATCTATCTTGAGTGGAGTAATGCCATGGAAAATTTCCCTGCCTGTTGGTGTATTTCCAGAAAGGTTTCTAATCATGTTTTGTATCATATGTTTTCTAATTGAAAGTTGGGTTCCCCATGACTGTGATGATGTAGCTGTTATGTGAATATTTCACATTTTCATGAAAGCTCTTTTTAACTGTTTCCTTGTCGTGTTTACTTTTTTCACTGACTGAATATTTTACTTTAGGATGGGTTTTGTTTCCTCAACGAACTAATTTTTCTAATTTTGTTTGTAACCTGGGGCGTCGACATAACTAATTACTCAACGTATAAGACACATTAATCGTTATCATAGTAGGTGTTTACAAAAGATTTTCTAATCTTTTAGTTTATTTCAATGCCCATTAAGCAAACTAAGCATGTGATTAGGGCACCTGTACAAGGGGGCACCATAATAAATTCAAATTAACTGTTGATGATAAAACTGCATGAATTTTCGTTCTACATTTGTGAGTATTTTGACAATTTTATTAGATTTTAGTGTTGCTGTATTATAATATTTGCAGTTTCGCATATTATTGGTTTTTTTTTTTTGGGGGGGGGGGGGAATATTCTTTGGTAATCAACTACAATTTAGTTGTGCAATTGCTTGTATGTATTTATATATATGGATGATCTTGCATTTCAAGCGTTTGCAGTGTAAGATTTTAAACAGCTGAGTGTATTAATTGCTTGGTGTCAAAACAAATTAGGTGCGTGGGAGGGGTAAGACATTATTCTGTAGTAATAATAATTACATAACATTTCCAAAATATATTTTAATAATAAAATGAATGTCTGTATAATATGTGTATCTATTTTTAAACGACGAATAAAACTTCAAGGCCCTTCTTCTATTTACATTTTCTGTTACATAATTAGATTACACTGAAACATAAAGTCAACCCGAAGCTTTTTTTTCCCCCATATGCCTAAGTGGTTAGAGTGTCCACCTTAAAATAGAGATGTCGCGCTTTGGAACCGCAGTCAAGTCATAGCAAAGGCTTTAAAAAAAAATGATACTAGCATCTGCCTCGCTTGGCACTTTGCGTTAAGTGGTTATTGTTGGGACTGATCGGCCTAATATCAAGACAATGTGACTGGGTGCGTTGATGATATGCGTCTGCGGCATTGTTCCCCAGTACCAAACATAAATATAAACTTCCATATTGCAGACATGACTGAAAATTGTTCAAAGTTACGTTAAAAATCCAAATCACACACACACACACACACACACACACACACACACACACTTATTCCTATATAAACAGCGCTTTCCAAGCTGTGCATTCCAGTTCGGATAATCTTATTTTCTGATTTTCTGTGTCTCTGTTAATGGAACAAAATCGTCTTTTTTCAATTTGCGAGACGTGTTCAACTATGAAACTTATTTATCCAGTAACCACCAAGCCTTTTGCGAACTCTGTGCATGGCACTGCAATGCCACTTTTGTGTGGATGTGTCCTAAAATAGTACGAATGCATACAGTCGAGAACATGTTAAAAAGAGAAGTTGTGTGTAACATTCTCCAGACTACTCCAATGAGAATCAACAGTAATGTGACGTCGAAAAAAATAAAAAAAAACATTACGAACAGACAGTGTTCTCTCTTTTATGCAAAACCTGGTTGTTTCATACATACCGTCGGCACCAAATACCCATTTAACTCGACAACAAACACCCAATTAACTCGACAACAAACATCAAATTAACTCGACAACAAACACCCAATTAACTCGAGAGGGGAAAGTGTAGCACTCTGACGAGAAGACTGATAAATAACAATTTTGATCTACATGGTTGACTAAAACGCCTTTGTGTGTGTGTGTGTGTGTGTGTGTGTGTGTGTTTAGTTATTTATACTTCGGTTAAAACAAACTGAAACAAATCAACATATACAAGCTTATATACGTTTGTACCAAGCATTCTTTTCATATTATTAATAATCGACGATTAATTGTTGTATTAATAACTGACATATAAATGTAAAATAATAATAATAATAATAATATTAATAATAATAATAATAATAATTATTATTATTATTATTATTATTATTATTATTATTATTATTATTATTATTATTATTATTCATCTAGTAATTATTGTAATATCCACTGACCAAAAATTGTTGTAGTATTATTTAATTGGTAAATGTTGTCCCAAAAATACCAGTTTAACGATGATCTGTGTTTACTGAGATCATCGAGTCAAAATCGTTCTGACAGAAGGATGTGTATGGGATCTCTAATGTTACCTATGTTCCCTCTTCCCCACGTACCTGCTACCTACTTGCGTGCATACATAGGTAAGTCTATACACCCCCACCCCCTGCTATTTGTATAAGACTATTATACTACTTTCTTTCATGCGTAACACCACAATTAGTTTCCATTTCATTGACTGTGCATGTGTGTATTTACTATATATCCTGCAAACATCTGGGATTGATTATCCGATGCTTTCTTTCGTTTTCAGACAAAACTTGATGTCAAATAAGAATTTTTAAAAATACTAATCAATCACATGGAATTAATCATGGCTTCGCTGAAATCATCAGTACGTCTCATGAAATTGTAATTTGTGTTGTTTTTTTTTTCTCTTGCCACGGTTGCGTTGCTTCTTGTATAATATACACATACCACAGATAAGATGCTTCTATCACAGGTAAATAAAATACACGTTATTGTCTATTAGTATTATTTTGTAATATTTTTGTTAGCTAATAAATATTTACTGGAAACATCAGTTTAAACATAAGGAATATAAACGTCTCTTGTATCTAAATTTTAAGAAAATTTGAGACATTTATGAATGAGGTGTCTAACTCGTTGACTTGTAAAATAATTCAATCCCATAAAATGTCATTTGTGCCTTTCGCTCCACATCCTGGTTGTTTTATTATCTGCGATTTGTCATCATTTTCTATATATAGTAACATAAACAGAACAGAACAGCTTTGATGTTTATGATAAACATCCTGTGACATTCAACTATGAACATTATCCTTGTGACGTTATATGATCATCTTTTGAGTACCTCGATCAGAGCACATCTCACCACTGCTATGTACCCTACACTGGCTATCAATTCGATACAGAATCAAACACAAAATTTGTTCTCTGTGCTATGTTTCAACGACAGACTCCAGTCCAACATACCTATCCAGCCTTACCTATGTGTATACACCAGCTAGATCCTTACACTCTTCTTCTGATAATCATATACTCATTGTTCCCAAGGTGAAAACAAAGTCATATGGACAACGTTCGTTTGCACACCAGGGCCCGGTGACGTGGAACGAAATGCCCATTGAAATTAGACACAAAGACACAGTGGTCCCTTTTAAGAGTGATTTTAAGACTCACCTGTTTCGACTGCAAGGACAAACTTAGCGACCTAATCATATTTTGTATCTTATATGTTTTCAGCACGCTTTTATGTTTTCCAATTTCATTGTTTTAGTCATTTGTTGTTCTGTAGTGTAGTCATGTCATT
This sequence comes from Unio pictorum, assembly GCA_030141615.1. NCBI lineage: Eukaryota > Metazoa > Mollusca > Bivalvia > Unionida > Unionidae > Unio > Unio pictorum. The sequence goes on from JARLTB010000297.1 coordinate 5,563,133, forward strand.
ATTGATGGTGTAAAGCGCTTAGAGCTTTGAAAGATTAGGCGCTATACAGAGTCCTTATTATTATTATTATTATTATTATTATTATTATTATTATTATTATTATTATTATTCAATGATAAATATTATCCATGTGACGTTCTTTGATAAACATGATCCCTGTTACATTCATCTATGAACATTACCCTGTGACGTTGTGCGATAAACAGTATCCCTGTGACATTCAATGATAAACATTATCCCTGTGACATTCAACTATGAACATTATCCCTGAGACGTTCTATGATACACATTATCCTTGTGAAATTCAATGGTAAACTTTATCCATGTGACGTTATATGATAAACATTATCCCTGTGACGTTATATGATAAACATTATCCCTGTGACGTTATATGATATTGTGGTAGAAAAAACAACACAAACGCCAAGGTTCTGTGCAACTAGTTTCACATTTTAATCAATGCTTATTCAGGCACTAAATGATTTGAATGTAATGGATGACGTCATTTATTTTAAAACAACAACTACGTCATCACGTAACGTCATAAATGATATGCATCATCATAACAATTATATACAATTATATATGACAGGATCTATGAGATACACGAGTCTCAATGAAACATGAATTAATAAATTAATAAAATAAACGAGACAAACAGTCATACATATTGATATGAAGGATATACAATATATCAATTTAAATTATACAGTTGTATATAATGCACTGGAATTAAGTCCATTAGGATACAAAGTATTTAACTTATGAATCCAATAAGTTTCTTTTTGGAGTCTATTCATGTAACCATGCACAATATCTATTGGCATGAAAGAAACATCGAGTAAAGAGTGATTATTGGTGTTAAAATGTGTTAAAATATTAGAGGAAAACATAAGATCTCTATACCTTCTTATATCAAAGCGATGACTATTCATTCTTTTAGAAACTTTTTTGAAGTGTTTGTCCAACATATTTCATGCTACATTCTTTACAGGTTATTAAATAAATCACATCAGTTGATATGCAGTTTGTGTTAACACGTAGAGAAAATACCTCTTTTGTGTTAGCACTACTGAAAATCTCTTATGTTTGCACATTGAGATCACCGGCTGTTGTTACATTTCGATGACGAAAAGTGTATTTTATTATTATTTTTTTCTCTCTGTTTACCTCTAATTAAAAAAATCTTGCAAGTTCTTGAGTCTTCTAATATCGAGAATTGGTTTAGTTTTGTAAAGTTATTTAACGCTAGTTTTATTGGATAAATTTGTGAGACTATAATATTTATTAATTATAGTTTCTATATTAGGCAATGAAGGATTTATTGTATTGTGAAAGGAGTTACATCTCTCTCTCTATTTTACATTCTGTTCTATCTCTCTCTATTGTACATTCGGCTATTTTTAAAGCTTCAACTTGAGTAAGATTTCTGGCCTTGTTCAGCGAAGAATCAATTATATATGTAGGATAATTTCTATTATAGAAATAAGTTCTTAATTTATTCAGAGAATTTTGTAATTGACAATCATCTGAAATAATACGTCTGTGTCATTTGGCCTGGCTATATGGTATACCGTTTTTACATGACATGAGATGACATGAAGAATATTCCACATATTGGTGGATATTAGTTTCTTTGATATGAATATTTGTAGAGATAGAGTAATTACTATTTTTTTTATTACATTTACATCTAAAAATGAAACATACGTACTAGATGCATTATTAGTAAACTTAATTGTCGGGTGAAAATGATTTAGGCGATCAACAAATTTTTCCAATTCTTCATTTGAATGGTTCCAGATCATAAATATATCATCTAAAAATCTGAACCAAACAGATGGATTAAACTTATCGTTTAGAAGAAAATTTTGTTCTAATTTTACCGTGAAAAGGTAAGCGTATGAAGAACTACTCATTACCGTACCCATTCTTTGTAAGAAATTCATGTTATTAAATTGAAAATAATTGTTTTCTAAGATAAGTTTTATGATTTTACAAATATCTACACTATATACATAGTGTGCTATTATTAGGATTGTTATCAATAAAATATTTACACGTTTCAATACCATCTGTATGCGGAATGTTGGTATATAGTGATGTTACATCTAATGATACCAGGATTATTTATATCATAAACATATTCCCTGTGACGTTCTATGATAAACATTATCCTTGTGAAATTCAATGATAAACATTATCCCTCTGACATTCAACTATGAACATTATCCATATGATGTTCTATGATAAAGTTTATCATTGTGAAATTCAATAATAAACATTATCCCTGTGACGTTCTATGATAAACATTACCACTGTGACGTTCTATAATAAACATTACCACTGTGGCGTTCTATGATAAACATTATCCCTGTGACGTTCTATAATAAACATTATCCTTGTGACGTTATATGATAAACATTATCCTTTTGAAATTCAATGATAAACATTATCCCTGTGACATTCTATGATAAACATGATCCCTGTGACGTATAACTATGAACATTAACCCTGTGACGTTCTATGATAAACATTATCCTTGTGAAATTCAATGATAAACATTATCCCTGTGACGTTCTATGATAAACATTACCACTGTGACGTCATTACCCCTGTGACGTTCTATAATAAACATTATCCCTGTGACGTTCTATGATAAACATTTCCCCTGTGACGTTATATGATAAACATTACCACTGTGACGTTATATGATAAACATTATCCATGTGACGTCATATGATAAACATAATCCCTGTGACGAATAACTATGAACATTATCCCTGTGACGTTCTATGATAAACATTATCCTTGTGAAATTCAATGATAAACATTATCCCTGTGACGTTCTATGATAAACATTATCCTTGTGAAATTCAATGATAAACATTATCCATGTAACGATCTATGATAAACATTACCACTGTGACGTTCTATGATAATCATAACCCCTGTGACGTTCTATAATAAACATTATCCCTGTGACGTTCTATGATAAAAATTATCCCTGTGACGTTATATGATAAACATCATCCATATGACGTTATATGGTAAACATAATCCCTGTGACGTTATATGATAAACATTATCCATATGACGTTATATGATAAACATAATCCCTGTGATGTTCTATGATAAACATTTCCCCTGTGACGTTCTATGATAAACATTACCACTGTGACGTTATATGATACACATTATCCATGTGACGTTATATGATAAACATAATCCCTGTGACGTATAACTATGAACATTATCCCTGTGACGTTCTATGATAAACATTATCCTTGTGAAATTCAATGATAAACATTATCCCTGTGACGTTCTATGATAAACATTATCCTTGTGAAATTCAATGATAAACATTATCCATGTGACGTTCTATGATAAACATTACCACTGTGACGTTCTATGATAATCATAACCCCTGTGACGTTCTATAATAAATATTATCCCTGTGACGTTCTATGATAAAAATTATCCCTGTGACGTTATATGATAAACATTATCCATATGACGTTATATGATAAACATAATCCCTGTGACGTTCTATGATAAACATTACCACTGTGACGTTATATGATAAACATTATCCATGTGACGTTATATGATAAACATTATCACTGTGATGTTCTATGATAAACAGAATCCCTGTGACGTTCAATGATAAACATTATCCCTGTGACATACGACGATAAATATTATCGCTGTTATTGAACGGTGAACATTAACCCTGTGAATTTCATTGATAAACATTGTCCTTCTGAATTAAAATAATTCAGAAGTCATTCGAATTGCTCAGTTGAGCAAATAAATTAATCGGACAATAAAATGAAGTAGACGAAGATAAAGCAGTGATAAAGCAGATATATAACGCTGAAGTATAGCTAATTATTTTAGTCATTTCCAATTTTGTAGCCGTGTTTTTATCCCTCCTCACAAACAGTATTATACAATAGGTTTTTTTTAAATAAAAGTAATTATGTGAATGTGTTGTCAATGTTAAGAAACTGGTGTGATTTTATTATATTTTCCATATATTTTATTTATCAGAGGTAAGGCTGGCTTTACCAAAAAAATTAAGAACTTGTTACATACATGATAAATTGTGTTGAATTAAAAGGTACAAAGCGTCCGGGATATTCAAATGTAAAATTACTACATGATGTGGAAAGAAACTTGTTGACAAAAGAAAAGAAAATGACAGAGATAACTAAAGATAGGTTATTATTTGAACACAGAAAATTAATAGCAGAAACGAAGGCACTAATACGAACATAATACGCAGCATTTAACATTGTATCCAACAATCGTGCAACATTGTATCCCAACAATCGTGCAACATTCGTGCAACATTGTATCCAACAATCGTGCAACATTGTATCCAAACAATCGTGCAACATTCGTGCAACATTGTATCTAACAATCGTGCAACATTGTATCCAAACAATCGTGCAAAACTGTATCCAAGCAATCGTGCAATATTGTATCCAAGCAAACATGCAACATCGTGTCCAAGTAATCATATATCATTGTACCCAAGAAATCATGTATCATTGTGTCCAATGATTTAAACACCTTTACTGGTTTTATTTTATCTTTGACGGCTAAACATTCGCTTTTATTTAGAAAGGTGTAGCATCCTTATTATTATTATTATTATTATTATTATTATTATTATTATTATTATTATTATTATTATTATTATTATTATTTGTTGGGGATGGTTGGGACGGGGATATTATTTACCTTTTTACATCTGGAACTATAATTTTAAATCTGCTGACGTGATGCTAAATACAAGACACTCCCACCCCATATATATATATATATATATATATATATATATATATATATATATATATATATATATATATATATATATATATATATATATATATATGACAAATCAAATTGAGGTAAACTTGTCTGCAATTTTCACTCGCTTACATGAAGAAGCGAATTCTAATTAAACTCGTTCGCACAAATAAGTCTTTTCGTCTCATCACATTGTTCCCTTATTTGTATGTACACAATTTATTCTAGCCTATGGATAGTTAGATATTAAATTGCATGTCATGGTGTCATGGAAGAAAAGCAGTTAGAGAAGTAATCGATTCTGATATATGGTGTTTACAAATTTCGTGAAAATTAACCAAACTATTTGCTTACCTTGTGGAATCCTGTTTAAATTAATTATATGTGACGCTATTGATATATGATGACGTATTTAACGTTATGTTTTTGTTTTTGCTTTTGCTTTTCAAAGTAAGTGTATTAAATTGAAAACAACCCATGCGGTATGATGACAATGTAGATTATAAACAAGACTTTATACTGGACATTTACGGGATCTACATGGCATTAACACAATAAATTGGAGTCATACAAACCTTACATAATTACATAAGACAATGCACAACCACAAGCAGCCGTGTGAATCTAACATAAACAAATGTAACCGTATCTACCTATAGATGGGATTCGCGTACCGAAATGGACCGTATACACCTGTATATGACATGTACACTACCAAGGGAGCCATGTCTACGTATATAAGGCATTAACACAACTATGTGCACCTATATGAAATTAACACAACCAAATAGTGTCGTATATAACTATACAAATTCACTAACACAACCAAATAGAAACGTATAGAGATGTATAAGGCATTCACACAACCAAATGGAACTGTATACACATATGTAAGGCATTAATTAGTACAGGCACGGTGGCTCTCTACAGTTTTATATTTTGAACACTGTTAGGTTTTCAAAGAAAAAGAAATTTCCAAGGTTTTCCTCACTGGTTATTCTGGCTTTTTAAAAAAAGTTCTTTAATATCTTAAGCATTGTTAAAAAAAACTTTAATTTCCTATATTTGTATACACATTCAATGGCGGTACTTTACTTTAAAGAGAATACGACTTGACCTTACAATAGATGTGAACAGATAAAAAAGACAGCTAGCTACTGCAGGTCACTTAAAGTTCCTAATTAAACTTCAAAGGTAAATTGTAAATAAGAGCCGATAACGTTTTGTCATCTTCTATACAAATTTTACCTGATTCGTTGCAGTTTAAGAAACTCGTATTGTATTGTCTAGTACAATCTATTTTCATTACATTAATAACCGCTAAAGAAAGTGAAGCTTGGACCAATTTATGCTGATTTGTTTAGCACATGGGATCAGCCATTTTGGTTTCCTGTGTGCTTGGATCGTATACAATTTCCATCGGTACAATACCCAAAAAAATTGCAGCCATTTAACATGAAATTAACATAGATGTATGTCGACATTTTGTCCGCTCTGTCTGTTTAAAATAACATTACCTTACAAATGTAAATCTTTCAGAAATACAAAATATGTGTAGAGCCCCCGCCAACCACCCCGGAGCCGTATGGACCCGTATAGGGTATAATTACAAACAAACGGAGCCGTATACACATATGTAATGACATTAACATAACCAAATGGAGACGAATACACTTATGTAAGACATTAAGACAGCAAGATGGCGCTCTACAATTTTGTATTTTGTATAGGATTACATTTTTTAACGAATATTAATTTTTTTCGTTATTTGTCGTCATGTTTATTGTTCCCCGTATAAAGGTAGCAGTGGGCCAGAAAACAATTCCACTGAGTACCTTGGAATGAGTGTACATTACTTCACAGGGAACAATGATTAACAAATGTACTTAGTAGTATTATATTTCAATTCAAATCCCCCAATACATGATTTAATATTATCTACATGAGTACAAGAGGGCATCGAGAAGATGAGTGGACAAAAGAACTCATCGTACCGAATCACTGCTATATGGTCCATAGCTTTACAAGGGAAATCAGACCCATGATCAGTTTTTATACCTTAGTCAAAAACTTACTCTAGAGCCTACAACAATGTTGAGAATGTTAAGATTGGAGATTGTGAATATGGTCTTTTGCAACAACGGCGTTTCGTTCTGCTACACGCAAAGGATGTCACTACCTACCATATCACACACTCGCGTGAGTTCTGCGCTGGAAGATCCTTGGTCTCCCTTATTTACAAGGACCTCAAGACGAACGAAAACTATAAATACCTTTCCTCCAATCAGAAAATAACAACAAAATATCCCAACTTCACAACTTCATCCACGTCTCGTTGTTAGAATTCAGTAGAATAATATATAGGTAATTGAATACAATAAAATACAAATCTCAACTGAAACACCCATTGCAAGGAACTATTTTCAGATTTTCAGATTCCTATCCCCAGTCAGCCGAAGCACAACTCTGCACCACCCAACACCTGTATCTTTCCACCAGATTTACCTCATAGCAACAATAAAAAGCGACACCAGATAATGGAACAAACCGTTCAAGTATTTCGTTGTACAAAATATCAGTCCCTTTCACAAATATTTCACATGGAATTACACAACCAACCAACACTTTTAAAGGATCTACTTGGTTCCATACACATTTTGCCGCCTCTGACATGCACTCTACGAAAATAAACAATATCATCATAAAACAACAGCAACACTGCACTCTAATGTTTACTCCTAGAAAATGGCTAATTACTAAGGCTGAGAACTATTTCCCTAAGACTTACTCCCACAATCAATTAAGTAATCACAAACAAATAGCAATACCAAATAGCAGTGATTCGTAACGGAAAGCGCGTTAGACCACTCGGCCACTCGGGGCCGCCTCCTCACCAATAGTAATACATGATACAGTTCACTCCAATAGTGGTTTCACTCAACTAATGGCATAATGCAATAAGACTGCGTTTTCACTCAAATGGTTAAGGATATAAAATATTGGGACATACAGATTGCGGAGTCGAACACAAATCCGGAAGGTCGTCTCAAACCCAACGCTCTGTCGAATGGTTGAGGGGCCACCACGAACGGTCTACCCCTCCTGATCTGTCTACAGATGCATACAATCTCTTGTTCTATATAGTCTCTTTTGGTCCAGAAGCCTTGGACCTTTACCACGTGGTGACCTTTATGTTCTTCCGGGTCAGCGTCATGCTCGACAGCAGCACAACTGGGTGTCACACAACCCAAATTAGCACCACAGTTAAACAACACTTACAATACGGTGCATTGACGGAGATAAATATAAATTTCCCTCCGTCCCTCCTTCACTCCTTAGGCATTACACTCAGCATTCACCAGTCACAGGTCATCAATCAGTCATCAAAGATCAGTCCGCTGAAAATATATACGAATCGATACGTTTCTATTTGGCTGTGTTAATTAATTTTTATAGGTATATACGACACTATTTGGTTGTGTTAATTTCATATACGTGCTAATGTATATGCTAATGCCTTATGTATACGTAAATACGGCTTCCTTGGTAGTGTACATGTCTTATACAGGTGTATACGGCCCATTTGGTTACTTGAATCCCTTCTATAGGTAGATATGGTCAGTGGCGTCGCTAGGGGGGTGCGGGGGGGGGGGGGGTTGTAAATTTTACAGAGCACACACTGGAAAATTTTAAATAAAGTAAGTTTAATGTAAAAATAACTACAACTTAACGTTGTTACAGTTCTTAAATACTTTTACCTTCTGACCTTCAATTAATTTGTTTTTGTTCTTGTCATTTTTATACTGTGGACTTATTTTAAGAAGAAAAAATCCATGGTGGAAATCTGGAGGGGTGACACCATGAGTTTACCGCACTGGGTGACACCAACCCTAGCGACGCCGCTGGATATGGTTGCATATGGTTGTATCGTGTTCAAACTACAAATGGCACAGTCATAATAACAGCACGTAATGACGTTATGTACTGCACACTTGAGTTGATTATTTTATACAAATTATATAATCGAGTCTACTGTACAGGGTGATAGTCAGGTTATCCTGAACCTGTGTCTGATAAGAATCTAATAGTACTTAACACATTCTCGTCCTTAACATTATTGCTGATTCGTTCTGGTAGGTTACATACAGGTAAACTATAAAACATAATATAACATTCACACAAGTCGAAATCACTTAAAATACAAGATAAATGTGATAGTGAAACAATTATATCCTATAATACAAATAGAATAAAAACATTGTACTCATACCTCCACAGCAGGAGATCGCGCGTCATAAAGTGTATTAGTGTGGTTCCTCTCAGACTTGAATGAAAGAGGAGACCCACTAGTCTAAAATTAAAGTTTTATGCGTTTGTTTTCCGCGAATACATCAGATATAATCAATTTGGATTTGATTACCTTTTTCATTTTACCTATTTAGTGTTTGGATACTCTTTGAAGTGGGTGGCATTAAAGTTTAGTTTACACAAATAATCCGTACCAGGGATCAATGTTGTCTGGTGTTTGATATGTGTTTCGTGATATATAGTTTTGAATGTTATCCCTTGTATTTTTTTTACAGACTCACGATTATAGATCACATTTTTTGGGAGTTATTTAATTATGCAGAATTAAATGTTTTTGAAGCAATTTAATGTAAGTAAAAGGGAAGGCCAGTAAATGTTATTCTTTGGAGCAAAAGCAAAATAAAGAAATAAGTCCATAAATTTTATTTCTGTAAGTATTATCTTGAATAAAAAAATCCATACTCGTACCATTTCGTGATCAAATGTGATGTGTATTACGTCTTGTATCCGTTGCTCGAATTATAATCCGTATCCATTTCCTAGTCGTTTCAATATTGTGAATTTCCTGGTCCATACGGATCCCCATGAGGATATTCGCAAAACGGTCTAGAATGGTCGCATTTCCCAGGAAATAGTTTATTTATTTGTTGATTTCTTCACCTTACTTCTCAAGAAGGAGTTATCAGATTGACGCAAGTCCTTAAATTATGTGCAACTTAGCAACATCATAGAATATGTAGCTGGTTAAGACTTAGAAGTCACGTCCTGTTTTCCGAAAATGTGCTGTGGTGCGGGTTTCCTTGTTCACTCATTAAGCGTTGGATGTTTTGTTGTTAAATAATAATAATATATTCATGAAATGAGTGTAATTTTGTCAGGGTTGCTCTCTGTTTTGTTTGCCAAATTATAGATTTTTATACATGAAAAATTACCCCACTAAGCGCTTGGGTGATTGTACTCGCTTCCATGTCCCTAGGCTGGCAGTGGGCCCGATTCCCCACCCCCACCCCTCGCTTATAACTTAGGATTGTACTAATTTACCTAATGCTATTAAGTCCCAGGGATGGGGTAGCTTTCGTGTTTGCTTTGTATGTTAGAGTGCCTCTGCCAGTCAATTTTTTTGGTTTTCCTGATGTTTTGCATGTTTTATGTTGTAGTAACCCGCCCCCCACCCCCGCGGGAAGGACGGCTCTGTGTAGATCAAATTCATTACAGTTGTTGTTTTTTTTCCTTACCTAAAAGAAATTTTGAATACATGGCCAAAAATAAAGTACTTAGTGCTGAAATCAATAAAGTGTCTATTTTATGTTTTGTTCTGTGAACGCATGTGGTGCGTTTATCTATGTACTTATATATACGTCTTCTGGTTGTTGTAGTAATGTTCAATTTTGTCTTGTTCATTATTTGTCTTTCACAAAGTATAATTCTGTATCTACAAAATCTGTATCCATTTTTTTTTATTTTCTATATAGTTAGCTCTTGTGATATTTGCTTCATCGGTTAATTTTTTCCGTCATCCAGGTTTTATGTATGTGTTCTTCGGTTCAGTTAAAGAGTCGTGTTTTGTGGGGTATACCACTTAAAAGATACCAATTATAAAATTCCAAAAATTATCGATCCAAGTCTATATATGTTTAGAGTTCCGTATCCCTGAATCATAGTCCATAACTATTCTTGTTCTGTCATCATTTCATAATAATAATGGTTAGGTTTTTGGGGGGATGGGATTGGGGGTCCTTCATATGATATAATAAGTTGAATAGTTCCCGTATATCTTAAATCTCTATTCCTAAATCAAAGTCTTTATCCGTTTCCGTTCTCTTGCCGCTGCGTGGTATTGTAGTTTTGCTTTATGAGTAATACGTCATGAGAAGTACGAAGTTTAGAATTCTTGTATATCTTTAACCCATAATCATGAATCAAAGTCCATATCCGTGCCTGTTTTGTTGCCATGGTATTGTATATTTGTTCTATGGATTATACTTCCTAAGTACTAGATGGTTCACTCTCGCCTCGTGGTCGGGCTTTTCCGCACAATTTCCTTCCAAGCCTCTTCGTGTTCAAGTGACAGCAGAGTGAATCAGACCGCTTACTGACCAGTCGTTGTGTAGTGTGATATTTTACTCAACGATAAGGTAATTTAAACACAAGCCATGTTGTCATACACTGACTGTACGATTAAGATATATCGGTTTACCCAATCGTAAGCATTTTTCTCGTGCAGGATGGGATGAACCGAACTCGCCATTCATAATATACGATATAAACAAACCAACCTCGGGTAATGCTGTAAACAAAACGAAACCCGAGTACATGTATTTAATCCAAATAATACATAAACTATAAATAAATACAACTATTTATCAAAGTTTTATACCAGTAAACTAGGACTCAAATTAAAACAGAAATATGGCTGGCGCTGAAACAATCTCATTGAAGGGAGATGCAGCAACACAGTTCATAGATGTTAATGTTGTTGTTGCTGTTGTTTTGTGTAACGCCATTTTACAGCACATGATAGGTTATACATGGCGGCTAGTATTAATGGTGGAGGAAGAACAAGGGGAAAAACCCCAGAAAGAACCACCGACCCACGAAAAGCTACTGGCAAGCTTTCTCACATACCCACATTGGACGAATCTGAGACTCGAACCAACGCAGACAGAGGTGATCTGTAACGGAGAGCGCTTTAGACCACTCGGCTACTCGGGGGCCCCTCTTAGAGGTAAAAGGTAGACTACGAAGTCACAACGTATGTAGGGGGGTTACCGCCATAATTATATGCGTGTATTTTCTGTTCTTCCTTGATGTATTATTGTAAATGGCTGCTTACAAGTGCTACTTTCATCATTATATTAATGTAAATTGTATTCTTCATTGATGCAAATTGTACAGTTACCAAGTGCTACATTCCTTCGGCATTATTGCCAGCATCTGCTTGCAAGTGCCGCATTCATAATTATAGTCATTACTTTTATGTTCTTCATTGATACAAGCTGTAAATGGCTGCTTGCAAGTGCTTCGATCTACTTTCCTTCTGCGTCACTGTATCTTGGCAACTACTGAATTGGTTCTAGTTTGTCGTATGGCAGATAATGTCAGTTATTATAGGTTTTAATATTCTATAATATAAACTTGCTATATTACACAGATTTCACCTTCTAACATCATGATTATAATGTAGCATCAAGCATGTTGCCAGTTAGCATCAATGAAGTTAGCATGAAATATTGCCTCATTATGACAACAGATGGCGCTGTGACATGTCAATTTCTTGAAGTACGACAATACCACTGGCCATAGTAACAGGAGATTATACCACTTTACGGCATGTTTGGGGCGTCTTATTTAAAATATCACTCGAATTATATTACCGTATTACAGTCAGCTGATTTCTCGTAGTATTAACATTCGGAAGAGAGGTGGCCTGCAAGAACTACAAAACAAATGATAAAATTATATCGAATTAGATGTATTTACACAATGTTATATTCCCGCTGACACTTCCAATCCCATCCCATTTTTTGGGACATTTTGTGGGTGTAATTAACTGCTGCCCCACGTTGGCATAATAGGGTAGTCGCTGACAAGCAAGATTTAAGGTCCTAATTTGTTTATGTATTCTCATTCACAATGTAATCAATTTAGAGCATGTTTATTATTTTAGAGTGCAGTGCAAATTCCGCTTTTTGGATCAGTAAAAGACCTCATAAGCTTAGAGCAAATTGCAGATAATGTCAGCTCAATACTATACTTTCTTTTTCTTGTTTATTTAGAGAGAGAGAGAGAGAGAGAGAGGATTGTTTATTCTCTCATCCAGGGCCCCGAGTGGCCAAGTGGTCTAAAACGCTCTCCGTTTACGATCACTGTCATCTCTCAGATTCAGCCAATGTGGGTATGTGAGAAAGCTTGCCAGTAGCTTCTCGTGGGTCGGTAGTTATTTCCTGTGGGTTTTCCCGGGTTCTTCCACCACCATTAATACTGGCCGCCATGTATAGCCTATAATGTGCTTAAAAATGGCGTTAAACCCTACAACAACAAAATTCTCTCATCCCTATGAAATTAATTTGTAATGTTAATTTATAGATCTGTATGAAGTACGGTAAATATTTAGATTATACAGACTACTTATATATGTGTATCATAGATGATAGCCAGCAAGTACCGTCAATAGTTGTCTATGACAAATATCAGTTTCATTTCAAATCTCCATATTCAACACAATAGCAAGAGGCAAATGACTTCAAAGAATGACAACCCATACAATGTATATACTGTAGCATAACTATATACTACAAAAATTTGAATCTGATTTCATTATATCAGGAAAAAAACTCTAATTAAATACATTTTCTATATCTAAACATAAAGAACATGTCCAAACAATTACTAGATGCTTTGTTTCCACATATCAAACTGGAAACTACATGTTTTTATTATTTAAAATCGTATTCATCCATATATGAAGCAATATTTATGGTACAGATAATAATAATAATAATAATAATAATAATAATAATAATAATGAGGACTTTGTATAGTGCCTATTCTTTAGAAGCTCTAAGCGCGTTGCAACATCTATAATGATATGACTAAAAAAACTCCAAAAACAAAATCACCCTGAAATTAGAAAACATAAGAAACATGCGGAAATTATTTAAGGTAGGAAACATTATTAGGTCTTTAAATAGTTCTTGCAGTCTAACAAGGTGAGTTCTAAGAGCACTCTTGAAAGGAATCATTTCAATGGGCAATTCGTTCCACGTTGCTGGGCCCTAGTATGCAAACAAATGTTGTCCATCTGGCTCTGTTTTCATAGTGGGAATAATGAGTATGCGATTGTCATAAGAGAAGCGTAATTATCTTGCTGGTGTGTAAACATGGATGAGTCCGGATAGGTATGCGGGACTGGAGTCCGTCAGTGAAACGTTGCACCGAGAACAAAACTTGTATTTGATTATGGATCGAATGGATTGCAAGTGTAGAGTACAAAGCAGTCGGGAGGTGTGCTCTGATCGTGATACTCTAAAGATCCGAGCAGCTGTGTTGTGAACTTTTTGAAGCTTCTGAAGTAGATATTGAGACTATCCAGACAGAATTACAATGGTCCAGTCTTGAAAGTACTAATGAACACACAAGTGTTTGAGTGGCATCAACTGAAAGATATTTTTGAATTCAGTTGATGCGTCCCAGCTCAAGATACGCAGACGTGCGTATGTTCATGACATCTTGGTGCAATGTGAGATTACTGTCTAGAGTAATACCTAGTTCTCGTACAGACTGTGTGAATTTAATGTTTGTGTTGATGCTATTTATTGTTTGAAGTAAAGGATGTGACTGAGAAAGTATTTGTATTCTTATCAGAATGGCCTTAGTTTTATCATTATTCATCTGCAGCTTGCTACATATCATCCATGATTTCACATCAGAAATGCACCTCTCTACTACGTTGATGGTAGCATCAACTTTAGTTGGGTGGCTAGACTTGAATATTTGTGTGTCATCAGTGTACAATTGGTGAGACACTGCGTGATGATCTGTGACACTTGAGAGCGGCTGTGTGTATATAAAATTTTCCGGATGAGAGAGAGGTATTAATAACATTAGTTAGTGAAGGCAATATTAGATTTAAGCACTCAAGCAGCAACGATGTTGGAATTGGATCAAATTCACATTACTTTGGTGCACTCTTCATCATGGATGTCCGTTCTAAATCTATAAGAGACAGGTTCAAATGCTCCTAATGGTTGTTGCTGAGAAATTGTTTTATTCTAGAAGAAACAAACTTACCTATAAATCTGTCTCTGTTTCTGAAACTAACTTACCTATGAATATGTCTCTCTCTCTTCTTCTCTCTCTCTCTCTTTCTCTCTCTCTCTCTCTCTCTCTCTCTCTCTCTCTCTCTCTCTCTCTCTCTCTCTCTCTCTGCTGAGTGATTAAGTCATTTAAATTATTAAATTTACCTTTAACATTGATATAAGGCACATGTATAAAGGATAAAAGGCCAAATTGGAAATTTGTATCTCAGGTTCATACATATAAAAGTTTTGGTCAAAACATCAAAAATAAAACATTTTTGCAAAGAAAAGGTAATCGCTTTTTAACTGCAATTATTATATCAGAGCAGAAAGTAACAGCTCCTTTAGTAGTTTAAAGGGGCACCCAAGAATCAATGGTAAAATATATTATAGACCCACCACCACCCTGGGCAACTCTAGCATCAAGGTTTTAAAAATCACCCTGGGCAACTCTATCGTCAAGGCGAATTGAACATGGTGAATATTGGGCCAATATACAGACAACGGAAAGAGAAATATAAGTTAGGTTTTGTTTAGGGACAATAGGAATGGAACAGGTGTTGTCACGTCACGGTACCGAAGGTTGGTAACAATGCTGCATCTATTGTAGGACGGGGCCCCGAGTGGCCGAGTGGTCTAACGCACTTACCGTTACGTATCACTGCCATCTCACCTCTGTCTGCGTGGCTCGGGCTCGGCTAATGTGGGTATGTGAAAAAGCTTGCCGATAGCTTTTCGTGGGTCGGTGGTTATTTCCGGGGTTTTCCTGGGTTCTTCCTCCATCACTAATACTGGCTGCCATGTATAGCCTATATAGTGCTGAAAAATGGCGTTAAATACTACAACAACGAATTTATTGTAGGAACAGGTGTGCACCAGGATGACATCAATCAGAACATAGACACAGACTTATATAACACATAAAACATACAATATACAGTCACAAACAATTATACAAATGACGAAAAAAAGTAGGCAAGAAAGCAAATGTTTTCGAGGCATATGAGTGGCTCTGAAAAGGGCTGTTGGGTTTTATGTTAACATAATTTCGTTAACATAGAGCGCATCGCATTGGTCAGCTTCTGTTCTTCAAGCGTCTTTGGACTTATGAACCGTAGGGAAAGATTCTCTTCAAACAGCCTCGTATCGGTTATCCTGACAACTGTCCATTGTGATCTCGAATACATGGGTAAGTGTGTGCGGAACATCACTGATGATACGAGAGTAGACGAATCTACGTGTGTCTACATTTGTGATGAGAAGAGGTGATGGTAATGAAGTGGACTCCGGTTATTTACAGTGGAAGAATGGATCGAAACAGATTGAGTTTCACCAATCCTAACACGCGTTACAAAATTCCGCCACAGTGCAGGATCTGTCTTCCAATCCGAAGAGAGTGGTCCGTGACGTCAAATTCTCTATAAGGATGTACATCACAATTAATTTTACTATATTGTCTCTACATTTATTTCTCCGTACTGACCTTTCCGCTGTATGACTGTAGAGGTTTCCCTTTATTTAGGTTGGGTGAAGTGCTCACAATATTATTTAAATTATTACAGAAGACCCACCCAATGGCTCGTTTTTATCAGAAACTGAATTAGTGATATAGAGACGCAAATCTCCCAAGCCCCCAGTCAGCGGTGCCGACAGTTAAATTAATCAATACACAAAATGTGAAATTCAAATAACAACAATCTTATATAATTCAATAACAGTCATCTCTCAGATTCAAATTAAAACCCTATCACTTGTCTTTCACTCGACCAAGTCTGACTTAGTGTGATAGATGTCCCTCATATCCTGTGTTCCTACTCATCTGTATGATCTTTCTGGGCTGGTAATCCAACTGCCTCCGTTCTTTCTTTTTCTTTAGTCTTCCAAAGAATTGGACCAACTGCGCTGGGTTAATTCCATCTGGTCTCTAAAAGATTCCTTCTAACTTCTCCATCCGTTCTTCCTGCTCATTTGTCTCTCCGAGACTCTGACCAACTGCACTTTGGTAATTCCCTCTGGTTCCAAAAAGCTTCCTGTACTAACACACAAGGACAATAGCATAGCATATTCCCCTAGCTATGTTAACTCACACTAACATTACTATCATCAGATAAGACATTACCGTGTTTTTGTCACGCACTCGTGTCCATCGAAATAGACATTCTCCCTGATACGTTTACACGGTATTTATATAGAACAATATCATATAATCAGATGCATTTATGTAAATTGTACTTCTACAAAGTGTACACAGATATGCACATATCCATGCGCTGATATATCCTTACACATGATAACCGTACAAAATATACACAAATAGGCAGATCCCTATTAATTAATGTTGCACACTGCAACCATTATACAAAGTTTATAACTCCATTCAACATTTTCAAATCTATAATATCAAATGAATAAATCCATGAGGTTACTACGACTTAACCAAATAGCGAATTACAATATTAATTTTTACATAAAGATTGCTCACATCTCAAAATATGCATGTATATCAACACTACGAATAAATCAAACCCTCACGTGGTACTCATACATACTAAAGAGTATACATACTGCAATAACTAAAGTACACTTACTTTGCAATAATATATAACAATAATCGAGCAAATAGTCACTAACATCTACTGAAGCTCCTTGTTATTCCTTGTTTTCAATCTTAAGCAGACAGTTAACCAACCTACCCATAAACTTGGTCACATTTTATACTGGTTTCTTTATAGACCTGATGAGAATATTCTGCAATCCACCCTTGTATCCCACGAACTTGCATCGGATCACCTCTGCATTATATGCCATCTCGACGTATCAGTCCCTAACTCTCCACCTCTATTTGCTACTAGAAGAAACCTCCATATGACAAATAGAACCAAATTCATGCATGACATCCAAGAAAACCTAACAACTTTCTTACATCCAACAGCGGAACAACTTGATAACTGCCTACGTTCATTGCTTGAAAAACATGCCCCAGCCACCAAATGCAGAGTATCAATAAAAAAAAAAGTGTTCTCCATGTTATAGTAGTGTTAGGGACCATCTTCGCACTGCTGAAAGACATCGCCGAAAAGCAGAGAGGCTTTGGCTTTCCACCAGACTCACTATTCATAAACAAATCTACGAAACCACTAAGAAGAACGTCACAAACATAGTCCATTTAGCCAAATCATCCCACTACAGTACTAAGATAACGGAGACTTCCAGCTGCAAAAAGCTCTTCGAGATCGCTAATTAACTAATGTCAAGGAACAAATGTACACCACTTCCAACAACCTTCTCTCCTCTAGACCTACCAGACCGATTTGCAAATTTATTCGATGACAAAGTACAAATCATTAGAGATTCGCTTGACAGCACAATTTCAACTGATTCGTCACCATACAGTTATGATGCAGAATATCAGCGACAAGCGTTAGGAGCATTTGAACCTGTTTCTATTGATTTAGTAAGGACAATCGTGATAAAAAGTGCAGCAAAGTCTTGTGAACTTGATCCAATTCCGACATCACTGCTGCTTGAGTACTTAGACCCAATATTGCCTTCACTAACTGATGTTATTAATATCTCTCTCTCTCTCTCTCATCAGGGGAATTCCCATCATTTTTCAAAATTGCCATCGTAAAGCCACTGCTGAAGAAACAAACACTGGACCATAACCATTTAAAGAACTACCGCCCAGTTTCTAATCTCCCATTCATATAAAAAATGTCAGAAAAGGTTGTTTTAATTCAACTTGTATCTCATTTGAATTCAAACAGTCTTTTTAGCAATGTACAGTCTGCATATCGCCCTTGTCACAGTACGGAAACTACTCTTCTGAATATAGCCTTACAGTGGTTCAAGTCCTACTTAGTCAACAGGACACAAATTATATCTGCAAATGGAATACACTCAAGTCCTGTTGACGTATGTTGTGGTGTTCCACAGGGATCTGTTTTTGGACCTGTTCTCTTCATTCTGTACACTCAGCTGCTCTCAAGTGTCATAAATCATCACCCAGTGTCGCACCAATTGTATGCTGATGACACCCAAATATACAAGTATAGCCACCCAACTGAAGTTGATGCTACCATCCATGGAGTAGAGAAATGCATTTCTGATGTGAAATCATGGATGACATGTAACAAGCTGCAGATGAATGATGATAAAACTGAGGCTATTATGATCACAACACAAAGACTTTCTCATTCACATCCTTTACCTCAGACAATAAATATCAGCAACACCAACATTAAATTCTCACAGTCAGTACGGAACCTAGGCGTTACTTTAGATGGTACTCTCACATCGCACCAACATGTCATGAACATCTGCAAGGCTGCATATCTTGAATTGAGACGCATCAGTTCCATTCGTAAGTATCTTTCAGTTGATGCCACAAAAACACTTGTGTGTTCATTAGTACTTTCAAGACTGGACTATTGTAACTCAATTCTGTCTGGTTTGTCACAATATTTACTCCAGAAACTTCAAAAAGTTCAAAACACAGCTGCACGGATCATCTTTAGAGTACCTCGATCAGAGTACACCTCACCACTGCTCTGTACCCTACACTGGCTATCAATTCTATACAGAATCAAACTCTAAATTTGTTCTCTGTGCTATGTTTCAATAAAAGACTATAGTCCAACATACCTATCCAGCTTCACCCATGTGTATACACCAGCTAGATCCTTGCGCTCTTCTTCTGATAATCGTATACTCATTGTTCCCAAGGTAAAAAACAAAGTCATATGGACAACGTTCGTTAGCACACCAGGGCCCGGCGACGTGGAACGAATTGCCCATTGAAATTAGGCACAAAGATACAGTGGTCCCTTTTAAGAGTGCTCTTAAGACTCACCTGTTTCGACTGCAGGGACAAACTTAGCGACCTTATCATGTTTTGTATCTTATATGTTTTCAGCATGTTTTTATGTTTTCCAATTTCATTGTTTTGTCATTTGCTGTTCTATAGTATAATCATATCATTATTGATGGTGTAAAGCGCTTAGAGCTTCGAAAGAATAGGCGCTATACAAAGTCCTCATTATTATTATTATTATTATTATTATTATTATTATTATTACTATTATTATTATTCCCAGAATATACAAGTTTTCCGCCAATTTCGAATGACGTCGTTATTTTCCCTTAATTCACGAAGATAGTTTTAGCGACTACTGCCGTTTTGTTCTCAAGATAATAGATTTAAACTTGCGATTCTAGTGTTAGCCATGCCTTGCTCATTTCTGATTGGATGTTGATTCAAATAATTATCAGACACTGTTTCCTCCCAACAGTCTGTCAAGGGCGGATTAACAACCCCCTTTGATCCAAACATATAATTCCTTCACTTACCTGTAAAACCTGTGATCTCAATTATTATGTATCTAGCTTGCCCAAAATACGGCGAGTTACAAATTGTATGGCCATGTCAATACACTGGCGTGACACCTTGTTCGTCGAGTTGACCTTCATACATATAATAACAAATAATATGTTAATCTAAAATACCGTCAAAGATGACTGCACGGTGCAGTTCTTGTCAACGGTTCACCGGCATTATTTGAAAGGCTGCACTGTAAACATAACAGCATGTAAACAAAACACAGATTTCACTTCCGGATCAACACCAAGGCCTTTTCACTCACTGTGCACTGTCGGTGAAATACACACATATAACCACTTTCTGAGGTCATATTCTCTCGAATAAACAAATACCATTAATTCCCTACGAAACATGCATAAATATATCTCTTCTATTACCACCAAAATAACAAAAGAAAAAAATGTTCTAAATGGAACTAAAATACTACCGGTAAATGTGATGCAATTCCGGACAGGCCCAACTTTTGTTGCCAATTTGAATAAAACTAATATTTACATTCCACACCTATTTTTACTTTATAAGTGACGTTTGTTTGAATTTCCTTGCAAACATACCATGTGACACCTGTCAGAAATTGTGTAGTGCTGGTGTTTCACAGGGTGCACGTTTTGGTTCAAATGCTCTTGAGAAACCAAAACTAAATTTGCTATATCTTCTTCAATTATAAAAATGAAATGCAGTAAAACCTATTTTTAGTACAAGATAAAGCCTGTCTTAAAATATGTATGATATTTAAATTTAAAATAAACATTTAAATTTATAAGCTAAATTTTATTGAAAAATTTAATTTTCATACAAGTTTTAAAACTCAGTTTGACAAATTTTGGACAGCAAAGTTGACCACTAAATGGCATTTAACACAAATGGTAGTTTGGATCTGTAAAACTGATAACATTTTTCCCAGGGGTAATGAAGCAACATAGCTCATAATGATTTTAGCAGCAAACCGCAATATGCTTGTCCAGATGCATATAGGTGTGCACATTAAAGAAGCAATGACAGGTGCTATGTTCCACAATTATGTATTGTTTCAGGTATTTAGGCAGTTGTTTGTATAACTAATAGCACACTCAGATTTAAAATTCTGATGAGACGACTACCATGTTTGATAGCAAGATTGCATTCCATTTCAATGTCGATAACTACAAAAGGCGACAATTCCATTTCAGTTTCGATAACTACAAAAGGCGACAATGGGATAGGAAAATAGTTTTTTTAGGCATGCTCTACCTTACTGAACAATGGTCCTAATCTCTTTCATGAAGACCTAAGCCATGTCTTTGAGGTGCTATATCTTATTGTGGTGATATGAAGAAATCGTGGTCACTTATGGTAGTACACTGCATATGTCTTTATGAAGCCGTGCTATCACCACCAGACTACTGGAGAGCTTCCAAGCTGATACAACACTAACTCATTGTTACATATACCAGGCTAGACCTGAAAAAATATAGTATGTTTCACTTAGTCCTTCAAAACGGTAAGCTGTAGGTAAGTGAATTAAATATGTGTTAGATATAGTGATTTCAAAATAATATTCAGGTTGCAAGCATGGAGAAGCAATATTAAATTTGACAGAGTGACTCTCAGAATGTGAAGCAGTGGCCATGCATTAAAGTAATAAATTCATCCTAAAAGTATATGAGGTTTCTAGAAGCATATTTGGTCATTTACAGGTTTTATATCTGACCAGATATGCTATGAAACATAAACTTTAAGGCAATGTTGGGTCGGTGAGGTTTGATCATTGGTGCAAGCATTAGTACTTACCAGTATACATTAAGATCAAGCGACAATGTAGTAATTTAAAATATATTACTATAAGCAATCTTTTTCTTGAAGGAAATACTAATTTTGGATATTGCAAGTGAAAACGGCCAAATGTGGCCACACAGGTCAACTAGATGTACCAATAAGTCCTAGGCCATGAACTGAATGTGATCCCCAACACTTGTAAACAAGAATGGATATTTGCATATGTGAGACATGTACAATGTACTTGTTATGATCACATATGCAAACATTATTCAAATGATCTGTTTGAATATTTTTAGTCTATTTTTAAGGGTGCTTGTTACCAATTAGCAAGATCAATTGTTCATTAGAATCAAATATCAGCTTATGCTACAATAGAACATTCTGTCAACGTACTGAACTGGAAATACTAACTGTGATGTGATTCCATGGCGCACATTACGAAACGTCTTGTCAGTCTGCGATCTACTATAAGAACTCGCACATCTCCAGCTGTAGAGATAGGTAATTTTAATTCATTTCTCCTATATACGATAACACTATTGTACTATCACGTCAATTTTTCATTGATTTGTAGCTTTGTGTTACAAAGAAAATGCACACGTCTATTCTTGTTTACGACCTAGCGAAGGATTTATATTAGTAATAATAGTCTATATGTTTAAGCAATGCTTAGTACAGTAGAAGTCCTATAGAGCAGGGTTTAGTTTACTCTGAACCTATTGTTTGTAATTATTGTGCCCGTAATATTATCTATATAATTTACCGTGTATAACGTTATTACATTTTTATGCCCGTGATATATATATATATATATATATATATATGTATATATATATATATATATATATATATATATATATATATATATATATATATATATATATATATATATATATATATATATATATATATATATATATATATATATATCACACGGTATTGGAATATGTTGTCAGCTGCCCTGTGTCTTAAAATGTCCAGAATATCATGTGCTGTCGAGTGTCAAGTATCTGGAGTGTCCCAGCTGTAGAGCTGTTCACTATCTGGAATGTCCCGCGTTCAGAGTGCTCCCTGTTGTCTGGTGATGTCCAATGTCTGGTGTTGTCCCAGATGTATAGCTGTCCAGTATTTGGAGTGTAAAGTATAGGGAGTGTCCAGTATAGGGAGAGTTCGGTGGTGTCCAGACTCCAGAGTGACTAGAGGGATCCGAGCATTCCAAATATCGGAGGAATCGATGTCGTCTATGTGGTGTAAGCTGTACAGCCGTCCACAGGAATTGTAGCAGCTGTAAAGCAGAACTTTAGCAGCCGTGGAGCTGAAAAAAAAGTGTTCTGACAACGGAGTGTATCTCCTTACGTTTTCTATTGTTGCCGTAGGCTAATTTGGGGGTTCGTAAATTCCACTGCATATTTCGGGACGACTATAAAGATATGTTATATATCATTTGCACAATTTTACTCTTAGTGAACTCATTTTCATACATGAGTAAAATTCAATATTGTTTGCTAGCTGAGTAAACTATATCCATCTTTCCATTGTTAGTCACTGTGAATCATTGTTTAGTCACTGTGAATCATTGTTTAGTCACTGTGAATCATTGTTTAGTCACTGTGAATCATTTATGCCTTGTGTTTGTCTTTTGTAGAGTAATTTGTTTGTATTTTTCTTCATTATATTTGTGCGTTATTATGTTAATAATCCAATATTGGATTGATTATATACGCACGTACTCATAATTTAAATGATCATTCACGTCATTCATTATATAACATTTATATCATCGTCAAAATTGTTCTGTTGTAAATCTGAAAGGTTCCACCCGGTCATCCTGTTACAGCAGGACGCCAAAAGGTGTTATTGGTGGCGACCTTAACAGCACCAAAACGAGTATCGTCCGAATTAATAACCCACAAGACCAGATGTGTTTCTCCGTGCCATTGTGGTGGGATGAACGTATGCCGACCTTTAAAGATTTTAATAAAAATGCTAACTGGTTGGATGAGCGTGGTGATGATGTTATTGAATTTATCACTGATATCGATGCAACACCGAGCGTTGATTCCATCGATGGATCTATTACCAATTTAGTCGTATATGATGATGTGATGCTGGATAACCAATCAAATCCTGCTCAGATATTTTCCCGAGCCAGACATAAAACACAGATGTGATTTATGAAACCCAACCGTATACACAAATACCAAAAGTGATCAGAGATAACTGTAATATTCTTGCTGTGTTTAATGGAGTTGATACTCGCATACTTAGAAATATTCATCGAACCTGGTGTGGGGGAGATATGGATTATAATCATTTTCAAATTTATATAGTCATGCTCAATCAAACCTTCATGGATTTATTACTTTACATGACCCTGGATAAAGATATCGTACTGGACTTGATACATTATTCGGTTAAAACCCTAGCAGCAACGAATATGCGTCTCGAAAGTTAGAACGATACGGCATAATGGAAAAGAGCCTCGAAAACTATTCAACCATTGGACCGAGCCAAACAATGTAGTGAAGAAGAACTCCTGTTACAGCAAGTGGGGATATCCAAAGACACTCCATGTGGAATTCCGGAAAGGCAAAAATCGCAAGGCGTCTTGGCTCCACGTTAACCATTGAAAGTGCGCCCTCAAGAAGAGCGGGTATCTCTGTTGTTTGAAGACAAAGATTTCAAAGACTGAAAATACATTCACGTCTATCAAGATGAATATTTTGATGCCATTACAAGTATCACCGGATTCCTGGGATACAGTTATTATTGCGAGAAACGCGACTACGGGTATAACAACACAATCATTGTGGATCAAAATGCTCAGGATGTTTGGCCTCTCAACCCTATCTAGACGAAGAATAATAACGAGTACATTGCCCAACTTGTCAGTGCACCTTTTGTCAGCCCTACCTGTTACCAACAACATTTGAAGACGCAAAGTTAACAGAGGAAAAGTGCTTGTCAACTCATGAAATCGTGCTCTACGTGTGCACAAGACATACGTACCAATCATACCAAGGCTTACGCATGTTCAGGAACGAAACGATGTCACTTTTCTCGCCAAATCGTGGACTTGAAACACGAAGACTGCATTCAAAAATACCGTTCCAAGCAAGAAGAAGATGACCAGAAGAAAGGGAATATCATCTTTTTCGATTTCGAATGCAAGAAACAAACTTTCATTCACATTCATAATTATGCGTGGCTCACAGAGCGTGCGAGAAGTGCATTCAGGAGTCTATATTTAGTAATTTCCCTCTCTGCATCGATATTCCGGGAGGACGTTAAAAAAATATATCGAGGGCCGACCACGCTATCTGATTTTGCTCAATGGATCTTAAACCCTATCAGCGAGACGTGGAGTCAATAAGATATCGAACGTTACGGAGATTGTCATCGTTATGCCAAGGTAATGGATCACAATTTATCGGGATACGATGGGTAATGTCTTTTGAGATATTTTACGGAATAAAGTACCGACCGTCCTAACGTGCCTTGAATGGAGCCCAAATAAGTTCCATGCTTGTGGGACAGACACGATTTATAGATTCGGTCAGTTAATTAGTCATGCTTTTGAGTAAAATGCCTCAAACGTGTGGAATGCCAAAAATGGATAAATACTTATTTTCGCACTTTTTCAATACCGAAACCAATCAAACACGCCGTTCTACCCTATTTGCCTGAGGCTCACTACTACAACCCCTACAGCATGTATACCGAAAGAGAAGCTTTCTGCGCTTGGTACCAGTCTCACGCCTCGGAACCCTTTGACGTTCAAGAAAAAATGCTGATGTATTGTTGATCTGATCTTGACATTTTAGGGCGTTGCTGTGGAACTTTGTGATAAACGACGGGAATCAGCGTTTCTGTACTCCTGAGCACCCAAAGATGCCCCCCACAAAGACGTGAACAAAATCACCATCGTTGTTCTCTTATCCAAAAGAAAAAAGAAAAAGACAAGGACAAAACACGTAGCCAAGCATGCACGCCCCGCCCACCTCCGAAAAGACGCAGTACCATCTTTACTTGAAACAGATTAGCGAGATTAGCGAAAGTTTTCACTTCCACGCGTCGTATCGGATACGTTGCCGTTGTTCGGCTCAAAGTGTGACTGATGTCGTTTTCCACTTTATGTAACACTTCCACACGTCATAAGTAGAGTCGGGCATCTTGACTGACAGTTTTGTAAAGAGTTTCAATTTCACCCATCAATTGTAAAGCGGTAGCACTGCGCTTCAGTCTCATCTGGATGTCCACATGTATAGCAAATACTTGTCCTGCGACCACATGTCCAAATCCAAGCGATCCATCAGTTCAAAAATTTTGGTCAGATCCATTAATTGTAATGCTGATGAACTTGGTCGCTGTGTCCTGTTTCCATACCACGCAAGTATCCACATTAATGTTCGTGGCTTCCTTTCCGTATTTCAAGATATTTTCTAGGCAGGCTCGGTAAGGGTAAATATCCATATTACTACTGACCAGTTTGTTATTCAAGTACAAATCCACCTCGCTAAACAAGGAATGCATGCAAATGTTGACGGGAGCTACTGCGTCATATTTTCCTAGGTCAGTGTTGGGCGGTTCTATAACTCACTTTCAAATTCAAGTAACTGCCATTCAGATCAATGTAATCTTCGAGCTGTCCTTTGATTTCAAACTGGATGGGAGCTGAATCCATTAAAGAGGAAACGGGATGAATTTCGACCGTTGAGATTATTGCATGGTCACCATAGTGGTGGTATGGCGAACATATAAAGCACTGACTTTGAACAGGCCCGAGACTTTCTGTTCATTTTCTTTCTTTCGTTTCCTCTCTGTGATTTTGTAATAATCAAAACCATCTAAATCTCAAGCAGTTATTCTTTTTTTATTCGTTCAAGCTCTGTAGGCATGAAGGCCTCTGGAGTTGTGTCATCGTATTCTCCTTCTTGCTGTGGCGCTAGGGAAGCAGGAATGCCTGACTCGTTTCCGTCCAGAGCATTTATAGTAGGTTCGCATCGGCCCAAGATCTCTTTAAACGTCTGAAGCACAATAAAATTGCCTGCCTGACGTCATTTTGGAGAAATTATTTGCCGTGCGTCATTGCGTCATCATTCAAGGTGTGCAATCCTCGTGTCACCATCGATTTTTCGAAACGGGGGCCACTGAACGAAAGACCTATTTAAACATATCTCATAAACTATGCCCTCGCATTTGAACGACTCCTTAGTACACAGGATATATGACTTACGAGGCGTTAGAGAATCCTGTTCAAAAATGGAGTTTCACCGTGACATTCGTTTTAGTAAATGAAATATTTGTTCAGATCTCCTTTTGCAGTAATGTTGACACTGTCACAATAGAACTTACTGGCGGGAAAATAATGAGGATGTACAAAATCGCAGTGAATGTGATAGGTGCTTCCACCTTCATCGTCAGCGTTCGTGACAGAATCCACTTTGAAAGGAATGACACGCAGTAACGGTACGGAGGTGTGTCTCACCGCGTTGTGCTACACCACATCGGAGTACACAAACATCAAATTCAGTCCTTGGTTCAGTTTTACCGGGAATCGAAATAACTTGGTAAAAGAATCGTTGTCGGAAATGACTGGTAATTCATTTCTCCCAATCATTGCCATTCTCATCTCCATGTCTCCAATCAACATGTTAATCAATTCAGGACAAAACATAATAGACACTACTTTACCCTCTGAAAATTTCATCAGTAGGCGACGAGCCACTAAATGGTACTTAAATAAACAATTTTTCTGACACTCTCCAATACTTTGTCAAACACGCCATTGAACCTGGTAGCATTCGTGGTCACCAAATGTTGACCACTAACATAATATCGTGGGGGAACTATAATTATATAGATGGTCTATTTAGTTTGTGAGTTATGTGTTGTATTCCCATATTTTATATTGAAATCCATGTACGTTTTCACTTACTCGCCATTAACATCGATATCTAAAAATTGGGAATTGGAACGATATTTGTTTACTGGCACTAAATAAATAATGCAATGCTCCCTGGGGAGCTTTAATTATTTCTGGTAAAGGAATAACTTTAGAAATTTAAGCGCCGTCTGTTGTCATAATGCTATGCTAATCTTTAAAATGTCACTATGACAACAGATGCGACACGAATTGAGCAACAAAGACGATGCTGATAAACCTTAGTGTTTACATTGTTGCAATGCCAAATATGTATGAAAACAGCATTTGGAATGACGTAAGTGTAATACGGTAAGTTTATAAACAGAATATACAAATCTTTTACTATCTAACATAGCGTTTGCCATACGACACACTACAATATCAATTCAGTAGTAGTTGTGATACAATTGTGCAGAAGGAAAGTAGATCTAGCCATTAACAGCTTGCATCAATGAAGAATAGAAAATCCATG
The DNA here is from genome assembly GCA_030141615.1 of Unio pictorum. NCBI lineage: Eukaryota > Metazoa > Mollusca > Bivalvia > Unionida > Unionidae > Unio > Unio pictorum. The sequence goes on from JARLTB010000297.1 coordinate 5,591,593, forward strand.
ACTAGAATTCTGAACGTAGCACTTGCAGCAGGAAAATAGTACTTGCAAACTTCCCCGTACAATATGCATGAATAAAGAATAAAATATACATTGGTAGAACTATGAAAGTTCCACTTGCAAGCAGCCATTTACAATAATTTATTAAGAAAGATTAGAAAATACACGTCAATAATTAAAGCGGTAATTCCATAGCAAACTAGCTCTTTCTGTCGCACATGTTCCGATTGGTCTGATATGTTGTTTAGGCAGCCATTTTGAATTCCATTCATGAAGAAGAACCTATCGAGTGTGGGAACGAGACTTTATTGTGTACGTGAAAACTTAATTATTTATTTATTTTATAACATTTCAAATCTACTTTCAGTTGACAATATATTTCTCAACGTTCAGCAAAAGCATTATCGACTCCGAACTACATTGGTGCGCAAGAAGTTTGTGCCGCGTGATGTTCTGTTTTACTTAACATGAGGAAATCAATCCGCACTATAGAACCAATGCCGAGGTTGCTCCAATTAATAGGAAAGTAGTGGCAATATCCGTAATGATAGCGGCATTAATAAATAAAGTTATCTTTAATCGAAATCGAAATTCCAGTACATGTAGTTGAGAAATCGACTTAGTGTCTATCACAATCACAAAAAATGGCAAGGACCAAACAAACTGCTAGGAAATCCACCGGATTAGGGGGGAGGAGGGCATCTGTCTAGTGCCCCTCCCCACCCAAAAAAAAAAGGAAATCCACCGGAAAATGCTAGGAAATGCTTCAACACGATAGAGACTAATAGATGTAAAACAAAATACTAAATGGAAAAAAAAACTAAAATTACAGGATAAATAACTAAAGAAGATAACCATAAAGGAAAAAAAGTAAGTGGAGCTCAAATATAACACACGGACAGCACGAGGAAAAATGGCGTCCGCTAGAAGAACAATGACTGAACTGCAAAAATATTTCAGAACAAAGAGGGTGGAACTAGAAGATGGAGACTACATTGAGTGTAAATACAAAGAAGGGACACAAGAAATAATATTTCCAGATCTTAACGGCACAGGGCTACCAGGAACAACAGCGGTATTGGTACATCTAAAAATCATAGATGAAGAAATATTGTCAAAGATTTATTCCATAAACTGCGCAAAAAATGGATACAACATTAGATACAAAGGAAATATACCAGCATTGTCATATGGAGAAACCACTATATATGGTCACAGAGCAATAATCCAAAGTCCGAAACCAATTATGAGAAAGATCAAGAAACAAACGGGAGAATTGCACATAAATGGAATACCTATGGAAATACCAATTGAAACTGTAGTAACATGGGCTGAGGAAAAATTCGGAATCAAGGTGGAAAAATCTCGTTTAGGGAAAGTACCGGATTTCAATATCTTTCATGAAACAAGAATACTAGAGATAGAAAAACCAAACTTAGGACAATAGAAAGAATATGTTTCCTACGTGGGATTTTGATTACAACATGGTAGAAAGGCTGCATCTACTATAGAAAATGTAACAAGTGCGGGATAGTAGGATATACACCCAGAAATTGCACGAGAGAAGAGACGAGAGAAGAAACCAAAAATGGACAAGAAATAGAACAAACTACAAAAGAAAAGAAGAACATAGAAGAAACAAGATCAATCCTGAACAAACAAACTACAAATTTTCAGGTAATAAACAACAAGACTACAAAAGAAACAGAACAACAAGTAAATGTACAGGTTCAAGAGAAACAAAATAAAGTACATGAAACACCAAATGCCCAGCAAACCACAACCAAAGATAAAGACGGGACTAAAAAAAAAGAACAACAAAAACAACAAGCAATAATACAACCGGAAAAGAAACAAATAACGGAACAACAAGTAAATGTACAGGAAACCCTAAAGGCCCAGAAAACTACAACTAAGGATAAAGACGAGACTCAAAAGAAAGAACAACAAAGACAACAAGCAACAAAACAACCGGAAAAGGAACAAATAAATGAACAACAAGTAAATGTACAGGCCCAGAAAACCACAACTAAGGATAAAGACGAAAACATACAGAAAATACAAAGGAACCAAAAGGAAGAACATAAACAACAACAAACAACAAAACAACTGAAAAAGAAACGGAAACTGGACAGAAAAAGAAACAGACAAGAAAACACAAATAAACCACAGGAACAAGAGAAACAAAATATAGTACAAATGACTGCAAAAGAACAACCCTTAAGAGTTATAGAAGATACAACAGATAATGGACATTTAGAAGAATTATCTAATTACGAGGAACAAATGGACATAGAGGAGAAGTAATCAAGCGAAAGAAAAAGAGACGACCAAGAAAGATGGAATTATTTGTATAATGATGAAACGATAGTGGAGGAAACGTCAGCAGAGGAAATCTACTTAGAAGGAAGGAAACAAAGAAGGACAGAAAAAGAAGAAGATACAGGAAAGAACAAATCGAAGGACAAAAAGAACTGTATTTTGACGAATGCCTGATGTAAATTTAATAACAAAAAAAATAATAACAAAAAATATTTATTTTTTTATTACAAGCATATAACGAATAAAAATAAATAATATAGCACGCACTTAAATCAAAAAAGGGAGAGCCTTTCCTTTAAATGGTCTGAGAAGATCAGAGGAAAGAAGACCTCTCCAAAAAAAAAAAATCGAAATAGAAACATACTTGGGCCTTCCCGTCAGTGACTGCAAACACATCTTGAAATACTACAATAGCTATGTTTACATATACACATGCAAAACATGATAGTCTTCCTTTCAGACGACTTGACTGAAATGAGTCAATAATGGCAAAAACATTCCGAAATGTAATTTGTAAAGTATGTATTCACAAGGCATATTCTTGTACACAACTTGGTGAAAATAACCATATACATATCATAACCAGTGTCAAATTTACAGAAAGGTGGTGGGGAGGGGGGGACCGGGCAGTTGCCCTAGGCTCTAAAAGTCTTGGGGCACCAAAACCCCGATTCTCAATGTGATTAAAATCAGATCTCCACTGTCCTTCACGTAGAACATAGGAGATTTGATTTCAACCCGATTACTCCTAGTTTCGATAGTCTTGGGGCACCCAAACCCCTTTGAGCCATTTTGAGCAATTATCGTCGCATCGGATACCATTTGTCTTTGGTACGCCAGCGATAACAATACTATCACGTGATTATATTTATCCTAGCTTATATAATGTGATTTCTCCGCCATTGTTCTTTTCTTTTGTCGATTATTCCTTTTCACGCTCTGTCACTCTAAGTATGGCGGAGGTTGAACTGTGCAGATAAGTCAAACTGTGTTCTGAATGACGACCTCTGGTTATTTTCGGATCCGGCGGAAATTACCGAGTGACTGGTACTATTATTTAAAATCCTTTCTAAGAGCTTTCGATTATGACAAAGCATGATAAGTTAAACATGATGCATATTTAATCGCCTCCATCTTCCTACGTTTTCCTTGAATAACGCACTGGTTGCATATATGAATAGGCGCTTTATTCCATTTTTTTAAAAAATGTTTTGTTAAACATCCGCCTATATATAAATGTGTTCTGAAGTGGCATAGGTTATAATCCCAAAATAATCTCAAGGCCATTGTAAAGATTAAAGGTGCATTTTTAACTGCAGAATTTGAAATAAACAAACACGAATGATAAACAAACTCATACTGTACCTAGGGACATTATCCCGCTCTTTGCTAAGGTACTCCTGTATATCAACACTCTCTGCCATGTGTGTGAAAGATAATGTAGTAACGAAGAAGACTAGGTACTGTCTAATGGTAGTCATTAACAGTGTCTAATGGTAGTCATTAACAGTGTCTAATGGTAGTCATTAACAGCGAGTTGTCTTAGGTCTGTCTATCGCTTCTGTCCCCCTCGTGACGTCTGTTTATAATGCTAAATTATGACGCCTCTTTAAACCAACTAATATCAAATTATGTAACTCAGTCTGTTTGCTCATTTGGTGTATATGTTAGTTTGCTTGTGTGTGTGTGTGTGTGTGTGTGTGTGTGTGTGTGTGTGTGAGAGAGAGAGAGAGAGAGAGAGAGAGAGAGAGAGAGAGAGAGAGAGAGAGCAGTTTTTGAATGATCAGTTTAGCGTATTTTGTATCTATGGCAGGAAAAGTGTCACATCAGAATATTTGTCTAGGGTATTTCCTTTCTGTGGTTTTGAAAAGTCGGTTATCCTGAACCAAACAAATATGATTGAAAACGACTACGTTGCAGTCGGCCTAGAGCAGCGGGGATTCAGAATTCTTTTAACATTTCCGGGTCTCGTTAAGATGAAACAATATCTTGTTCTGATTTAAATCAAAATAACACCATATTATATCCATTATAGTAATTGAAAATAAACAGATTTATTGTCTTGAGATAAAAGGAAAATAAACTATCTCATCTAGAAAGGAAATCGCAGCCCCTCCCCGAAACAATAAATTGACCGCACCCTTACACTAGTTGAATTAGCTGTGTACATGTTAACCATTTTGCCATCTAAAACCTGTACCCACGTGGGATTATTAAGCTGTAGCTGACAACATGTGAGTCCTAAAATTAAAAAGTTTGTTGATAAATACATGAAGTGCTCACAATGAAGATTGCAATTTGCTAGCCGCACTATCGATACAATAGGCAGGGATATTAAATGTGATGCTAACAATCCGGGATGTTTATCAGAGTTAACATAAAACACAGTGACACAACAAGTAAAAAGTGCACGGGAAAAGTAAAGAAAAATGAAATAACAGTAAACAAATCCTATGATGAATTCTTGGAAAGAAAAGAACGTACTTTACACAATAACATACGCTGGTGAATAACGAATCAAACTAACTTCCTTTATTTAATTCGACATTATTCCAAAAGAAGGAGTTGGCCCGAATATCTTTCACAACTTCTCATTTTGCCCCATGTTCGAATATTTGACACGTGACAAATCTGATTGAATATTCCTAAATATATGTATAGTTCTAATACTTCAAATGAATTTGTGACAAATGATCATTAAAAGAAAGTAGTCATACTCTTTTGATTTACTTTATTATGAAAATGAAGATTATTTTCATAAAATTAAACGAGTAACTGTTGGTTTTCCGTATTCTTTACTAAAGTAAAATGTGCCAGTACACTGAAAACAATACTGCGTACGTACCATCAGAGAAAGATTACTACAGTAAAACCAGTAATACTGCGGACTTCTAAAATATATATCTATCTATCTATCTATCTATCTATCTATCTATCTATCTATCTATCTATCTATGTATGTATGTATGTATGTATGTATGTATGTATGTATGTATGTATGTATGTATGTATGTATGTATGTATGTATGTATGTATGTATTCTTATTTTAATGTGATGTAGGGAAATCTATATTTTTTATAATATCTAATCGAGGCGTTACACACTTAGAAAATAAATACGAGTAGATTTGTGTTTGCTTCTAAGATAATTATTTTATTTTGAAACATTAAGATGACAAAAATTGTATTTGTATCCAACCCTTGATGCATTACATTGCGGAATCGATAATGGACAGTTTGATATATTTTGAAGCGGAATGAAAATTACATATTCAGCTTAGTGCATTTTGTAACGGAATGATTTTTCTTTTTATAGCGGAATGTATTTTTTCACAGGCATAGCTTGAGTGTTTGGAGTCTGGTGACAAGAATCATTTTACGCTGCCCCCCCCCCCCCCCCTCAACTCTGAATTCCATTATTCCACATACAACCTATTTCACAGCCCATTTTGGCGCCCCCACTGGTCTGGCGCCCGGGGAAATTTGTCCCCCCCCCCAGCTACGCCTCTGATGCATTTTGTTGAGGGACGTAAAATAATTGACGATGAAATGGACAAGCAGCTTAAAACATGTAATACGAATGCCTGTCCACAGGGACCTGAACACAAAACTTAATCAGACGCACGAACAGACGGGTAATAGGAACACTTTTCGCTCCTATCGCATTCGTGTGGAAGATTAAGCATAGCGAAAATGTCAGGGCAGCAGTCTACGTGATGTAGTGCACGTGTCTTAACAGACTAGACCAGCTTTAAGTCTCTCTTATAATGTTCTGACCGAATTATTGTAGCCGCCAGTACAGTACAGTAGAGAAGTACACATGGATTGTTCTGATCTTAAGCTAATGTTTCGAAGAGAAGAAGAAGAAAAAAATCTTACGATAAGAAAAACAACCCAGTGGTTTATTCCCGCCACAGCTGGTAATGCCCACATTGGTTACATTGGTTACATAGTAGTATAGCTCCAATTATTCGCGACGTGATTTGAATATGGGACTTCAATTACATTTGTTATCGTATATTTAGGTGAAGATTTGTCTGGGGGCTTTTTAGGCATCCAAACAAACACGGAACGGAGCAATTAAATTAAGTTCAAAAACTTATATATATATATAGCATACATGCATCATTGTGAATCATAGAGATGATGATGATGGTTTTGGTAATCAGCTAACATCAGCAAGCAAGCATCGAAAATTGGATCATGCGCACGTAATACACCACGTGACTATGACCTCCGATGTTTCTATCACATCATTTTGTTCATCCGAGAATCAACTTAGATTCTTGTAATTTTTTTTCCTCACACCGTCTGCAGCTGCCATCCGTTGTGATATCTGTATCCCTCACTGTCTTGATAAAGTCTTGGACACGGACAGTACTAATACAAATAACAACAAAAAAACAATAAGATAACAATAAAAAGACAAAAAGATAACAATAAAAAGACAATAAGATAACAATAAAAAGACAATAAGATAACAATAGAAACAAGAAGAAAAACAGGTATCCGCATCTATAAAAACTTGCATTGCTTCAACTCCCATTCGATATTATGACAAAGATATATGAATTATTGCAATAATAATAACAACAACAACAGCAACAACAACAAAAACACCATTATTACGTTAAAGCCTTAATATTGCGTTGCTAAGTGGATACAGAATGCCATTCAAATTTTCATAATATATTGAGATCGTGCATATACATATGTTCAGCTATAAGTATACTCAATGGTTAAACGCATTGCTCAACTAAAATGTATAAAAATAAACTAATCTAACTTAAGCTCACATTTTCCTGAATAGTTTCTCGTGAAACTTGCTACTATATATATATATATATATATATATATATATATATATATATATATATATATATATATATATATATATATATATATATATATATATATATATAGTTTAACTTTTGTCCATGTGTATTGTAATTAATGAGAATTTATAAACAACATATTACATATCATAATTATTACATACCATAATTCTTATTCAATATTGTTGTGGATTATGTTTTCAGATCAAGACCTTTTTATTGTTATGAATTTATTCAAACACATTCCTGCATCATATCAGTGCGATTCAACAAGACAAGCGCATCGACACTTTCAAGGCCATTGATACGTCAGCGTATTCAAGATAAGACCTGTCATTTATTTGGAACCCTCTGCATTTTTGGACTTGTGTTATAACTTTTAGGATTATTTGGGACTTAATTCACAATACTGTTAGTTCATTTTCATTTCACTCTGTATTCCTTGGAATTAAATTATTTGTAAAATAACACTAGTTTTGGATAGTCCTTTACTGATCTATATGAAAGGAACTGGAATTAATTGCACCACCACCACCACCCACGCCCCAAAAAATAACCAACAAAAAAAAACATTTATATGTAACCTGCACACACAAAAAGTACACACACACACACACACTCGTCCCACCCACCCACTCCAAAACATATAAATGCGCTTTATGTGATATATAAGGATGCGCAATAATCTCGCATCGCTTAACACATAATGTCAGATATCGTATTATTCACACTGACTTAGCACATTTACTGTACGTATTATGCAATTTATCACTTGTTCTGTATTATATGACCTACGTTGCGTATATGGTCACTTAATACAAGTATATACACAACAGGCGGGCGCATAGAAATCACAATATACGGAAGGTCCCTACAGAGCCATTTTGAATTACCCGATGTCTTCTTTAGGGTAAATACTAAGTAACAATATACACAATTTAAGTTACATACTACAGAGTCGTAATATTTCTGTTCCTCAAAGATATACCTAACAAATGCATTCTAAAAATTAAATTGGGATATTATATACAGCAAATGAGTAATATCAGTGTGAAAATACAGTTACGGGTCTTCTCGACCTAAAGCAGAGTCGGCCAATTAACGTTTTTGGCCCATAACGAACTCAGCCATCCCATATTGGCCCATCTCACATGCTACCCATTAAGTACTTGCTGTTCATATCGTACTCGACCCGTTCCAAGTATTCGTAAATAGATTAAAAGCGGTTTGCATGCGTTTATGTAAAGCACCTGTCGCACCACATTCATGCACACGCCATTCATCTTTATTAAGTCTAAATATACATTTTGTTTTTAACTGTACAAACCAAACTATACTAGTTAGGCAAAACAGACGTAAACAAGTAGACCACGCGGATGCTTGCTTACCCTTGTATTATGAGGCTATGTATATGTATGTATGTAAGTACAATCCAGGCTATATGGTGCAAATTAAAATGTCTGGATACAAATATAAATACAACAATAATTGCTCGTAGATTAAACTTTCTAAATCAATGCAGATATAAGCTCCTAAAAAATTTAAAGACAACGCCTTTAAGAGACAAAATGCAATTAAAACAAAATCTTTTAAGGATGAAATTTATTACATAAACTGGAGCCCCGGGTAGCCGAATGATCTAAAAGCGCTCACCTTAACTGATAATTGCCATGGTAAGTTCTTACTGGCTTTCCCGGGATCTTTCATTACTAATTCTATTGCTCACCATGCACTTCTCTTGCACTGAGAAATGGCGTTAACTCAAAACAACTACAGAAATGCATGCTTCTGTCATTGAACTCTATAAAAGTATGCAAACTGGTCGAGGTTTTCCCACCATGACGAAAATTCTTAAACGAGAGTCGCAATAGGATCACACCTATTATGTAGCAAGGCTCTGTCAAAGAGAAAAACAAATAACATTAATAATAATAATAATAATAATAATAATAATAATAATAATAATAATAATAATAATAATAATAATAATAATGAGGACTTTGTATAGCGCCCAAGTTTTAGATGCTCTAAGCGCTTTACAACATATATAATATGAATACAAAAAACAAACATCATGAAATTAGAAGAAAAAAAAAAGAAAAAAAAGAATGCTGAAAATATTTAAGGTAGGAAACATTTTAGGTCTTTAAATTTGTTCTTTCAGTCTTTAACGTATGAAAATAAGATACAGTGTTTTGGTGAATGAACAATGTCCGACATGCACTACTAAATGAATACAATTGATTTCAGTAAGACTGTATTACTGTAATTATTGATAAAACGGAAGACTCTACACCGTGAACAAACTTTCATGCACCGTTAACACATTCATTTTCTATAAAAGTAGATGATAAAACACAAAGAAATTATTATATTTAATTTGTCGCTGTCATTGGAAATATAATACAGTAAAACATCGATAATCCTGATGCCAATTATCCGGATTATTCGGAATAAAATAACGTGTATTACAGAGTGAAGCGCAACAAATGATATGCAAGTATATATAGTTATTCTAACACCCATATATTATCACCAAATGGGGCCGCAAGGCAAATACGTCCATTGACGTAGAGAAATCACAAGCTAATCAAATTCATGTAATAGACTCATACCTGCCAATCAAAGGCATTCTGAAGTCTAAACCTACGTAATAAACTGTCGATCAATTATTAATCGAGACTTCAAGGGTGACTACAGTCAATCACCTACTGTTCAATAAAATTCACGTCGGCCGAGTTTATGAGCAAAGCCCCTTTGACACAAGTATATATATGTTTAGGAATTGAAGTATTTATTAGAGTATCTTAATAAATAATTACATAAATATAATAACAACGTGCAGACATTTGACATATTTACGTGTTGAAAATTCAGAAACAAATATACCAGAGTATCATAATAATATTGGAATATTAGTATTGTTTCAAATCATAAATAGGCCCCAAAATGCTGAGTTGTTTAACGCGTACACCGTTACGGATCACTTCCGTATCACCTATGTCTGAATGGGTTATAATCTCGGGCTCAGGCCAAGGTAATTACGCGAGAAAGCTGCCAGTAGTTGTCAGTAGGTCGATGGCTCCTTCCGAGATTTTCCCAAATTTTTCCTCCACCAGTTAGTTATACTGGTTGCCATGTATAGCATATAGTGTACTGAAACGTGCCGTTAAACCCCAAAACAACAACTCGTAAACATGTTAACTGTCAATAAAATGTGAATATATACAATTACTAAATAATTAATACTTGCCAAATAGGGAAGGATACGAAACTGTTGAAATGAGATGCTTTCGAAGGTTGCATGGCATCACATATAGAAATCATGTCACGAATGAGGAAGTGGGAAACAGAATTAAGCAAGCCATTGGACCCTATGAAGAGTTATTGACCATTGTGAAAAAGCGCAAAATTGAAATGGTATGGACATGTCACACGATCAACAGGGCTTGCTAAGACAATCATGCAAGGTACTGTGCAGGGAGGGCGAAGGAGAGGAAGACAGAGAAAAAGATGAGAGGATAACATCTCAGAGTGGACAGGACTGAAGCTGAATGACACAGTGAGAGTATCAGAAAACAGATTGGAATGGAGGAATTAGCTGGTTGTCAGGTCATCAGTGGTGCCCCAACGGTCGGCAGGACTAGATAGATAGATAGATAGATAGATAGATAGATAGATAGATAGATAGATAGATAGATAGATAGATAGATAGATAGATAGATAGATAGATAGATAGATAGATAGATAGATAGATAGAGAGAGAGAGAGAGAGAGAGAGAGAGATAGAGAGACAGATAGATAGATAGATAGATAGATAGATAGATAGATAGATAGATAGATAGATAGATAGGTAGGTAGGTAGGTAGGTAGGTAGGTAGGTAGATAGATAGATAGATAGATAGATAGATAGATAGATAGATAGATAGATAGATAGATAGATAGATAGATAGATAGATAGACAGATAGATAGATAGATAGCATCGCAGAATTTTTTTCGGACAGTACATACATACAATAGAAATTAATATGTTCAGTTTTCAACGTCCGCCATCAAGATTATATACTTATATATCTTTCGTAAGGGATAGAGGGCAGGAAAGAGGCTATATCTTTCAATTGTGCTGCAACGTTTAAATTCCCAAAAGCAAACAAAAACACAGACAACATAAGCACGTACGGAACGAGGAAAGGAAGAATGAATGGATTATTAGATGCAATAACGGAATGAAGAAGTAATGATTTTTTTTGGTTAGGTTTTGTGCGTTTAATTACATTTTTTGAGCATATGATATACATGGCACCCAGTAATCATTAGTAGCAGAAGAATCCCAGGCAAAACTCCATTCAACTATTTGGTCTACCTTGCCGTTTTATGATTGGATTGGCCGTATGATGGATCGAAAAGTATCGAATTAAATAAATAGTTTTTTCATTCGTGACTTTGCACAAGTTGTACAATACGAGACGAAAATAGGCGAGCGCCTCAGACCACCTGGTAACCGGAGGGGTTGCGGGTGCTTTTGATGGGTAGAATGAGGGAAGGTGGATAAAATTGAAAAGAAAGAACAAATGGATTGGTGAATCGAATATGGAACGGAAGAATAAATGGGTTGTTTGCTGGCTGAGAAAAAGGACAGAAGAATGAATATGTGTTTGGCTTGTGGGAAGAAAGAAAGAATGATGAGTGGAGTGAGTGAAGAAGGAATTATTACATTTGTGAGCTCATTATAAAGTGAAACATTTCTATAAAAAAAGCTCTGACTGTTTCACAAAACGCTACCATGTTTAGACAGGTGCTACCTATCACTTATCCAGCATTAAAAATACGTTAATGTAAATAAACTTAAAATAGTATATTGGTACAGTTTGTCTGTGATTAGCTAATTAGTTAATTTATATAGAAGTGTTGTTTATTGTTGCATTTTTGATCAACACCAGTTCTTGGTGCAAGATCGACTAAGCATGGCGGCCAATAAGACTGGTTGAAGAAAAATACGCGAAAATCCTAGTAAGAGCCACAGACCCACGAGAAGCTACTAGCAACTTTTTCACATACCTATATTGACCTAGCATAAGACTCGAACCCAGGCAGACAAAGATGAGATGGTAGTGATCGTTAACGGCTAGCGTTTTAAATAACTCCGCCACCCGGGACCCAATATAGAAATTTACGCAAATGCATAATTTATGGTGAACGTATTTCTACTTGAAACATTCCAGTTCGAAAATGTACTTGTTATTCTATCGATCTATCGATTTTTTCAACTCTGATTTGTTTTTATTGTATATTTTTGTTTTAATTTCGTTATCAATGATTTTGGCAGTGAAATTTAACATTATACATTTATGTTTATGAGTTAATTAATCTCAGCCTGTCAACTGTGTATTTGCACTGATAATTTGCAAATATCGATAGCAGGAATTGTGTCCGAATCTACACCCCCTTGTACATTTTGATGTCATCCCTTGAAGATGAATTTTACGTTGTCAATATTATGACGAACTAAAATGTGTTACTTCAAAACACCGACGCTTGGCTGGTGTACAACTAAATTATTTGTACAAGAGTCGCCATAACTAATATATTTTTGCCGTTCTATGTTTAAAGGTTTCGTTCATATAATTTGCTTTTGTTATTAAAGTTATTTCATTTGAGTCAACACACTTAGCGCATTTTTATTTCACGTTATTTTTTTTAAAAAAAAAATACTAAAACAAAAATAGATTTCTCCCAAGGCCTTGGTTTGGCTTTCCTTTGTTCAGTTGGTATGGGCAAACTCCCGATGATTATTACCGTCGTGTTCAATGCCTGTTTGTAATAGTTCGAGGATGATTGATTTCATTTGTTTTTCATCTATCAGACTTATTTTACAGTCTGGTTTTTATAAAACAATTACAGAGATCAATATGAATGATGTTTAATGAAAGAATTCCCACCATGGCTATTATTAAAACTACAGTTAATAGAATGACAACAATACGAAGAAACGTTGAGTTTAAGTACGGTCGTATTGTTGCTGTTGTCAGAGAATATATAATGTTGTCTCAGCTGTATGTGTTTAATTGTGTTAGTTCTGTTATTTTGTCCTAGCTGTTGTTATTATTGTTATTATTACTGCTGTTATTTCTACTGCTGTTTCCTTTTGTCGCGTGTGGTTTGTCGAGGACATTTAAATGAATAAATATATCAATCATCGTCGAGAAGGAAAAAGTACTCGCAACGATAACCGTGACACCTTTATTAGATGCCGCTCGTTAAATGTTACGCGTATTACTATAACAATGTATTTATTTGAAAAACTGTTATAACGATTTTTAAAACGTATATGTTTTTGTTTGGTGTGTTATTTCTGATACATTATTTTAGCCGAATCGAAGTCTTCTTGTTTATCCATAAGAGCATCTTGTCACTCAATGATTCTTTATTTGTTTTCATTTGATTAACCAACGTAATTTTAAAAAAAAAAAACAACAACAACAAACAAAAACAAACATGCTTTAGATTTTGTTTCGGTATAAATATTTACTGCCTATTACCTCGATTACGCAACAAGATGGAACATTTTGTGTTTGCTTGTTTGCTTTAAATACAACACCCATTTGCCTGCCCAATGAATTCTTACAAAGGAATCTGTAAATGAGTGTCGGGTGAGAGTAGACTATCTATAAATGACTTCAAAAATTGATCCGTGAATATCGATAGCGATTAAATGGATTCATAGTAATTTGTATAAAAAAATGGTGCATATTAATTTCACTATTTACAATCTGTTATATTTTATAAAAATATTATTTTATAGTGTAGAACTTACGAACCATGATGACAAACAGTATCAAGTGATTTAATGCATGCGTTTACTTACGTTTTACCAAGATTTTAAATAATATTCTTTGATTTTTATCTTCAAATAATTCGTCGCATATCTGTGTGATGCAATATCTCTTAACTATGTAGCATGACAATGGACAATATCAATCCAAGACGTTTTGTTTACAGAAATATAAAATGCACTCTAAACCCTCCAATTCAGTACTTGGCAGAAAACGTTGCACACACACGAACGAAAGTATGTTGCATAGACTTTACACTAAAGAAAGTTACATTAAAAGAGTGATGAAACCAACAGTTATTTTATTCTCTCTCTCTCTCTCTCTCTCTCTCTCTCTCTCTCTCTCTCTCTCTCTCTCTCTCTCTCTCTCTCTCTCTCTCTCTCTCTCCAGGATATTTTATTTTTACTTTACATTTCACCATTCAGGTCGTGCTCTTGTCATTCGTCGCTCAAAGTCGACTTCATGAAGAATACTTTCAAACTAATTTTAATTTAAATGAATGTGTATACTTTTTCGACGCGACATTTAAAATCAGTTTCCTTATAGCATGACAAATTTGAGGATTAAAGTTGTTTATATTATAAGCGTAGCTTTTTTCATTTTGTTTTTGCTCTTAAGGATGTGGTTGATTTGTTTTCCCGTTTTAATACACGAGTTTGTAAGCTGTATTGTTTATAACTGTCCTTATAGACCAATTTGTTATCTTAATTGATTAGAGTGAAATTTCAAAGATTGTCGTATATGGCTTGTGTGGTTATTTGGTTTTGTGGGGTTTAACCCGATTAATCAGCACGTGGTAGAGCAATACGTGGCTGCCAATATATCTTTTGACGGAAGAACTCGGGAAGAACCAATGAACCACGGAAAGCTAACAGCAAGCTTTCTCGCATACCCATGTTGGAGGAGCTCGAATTCAAAAGAAAAAGGGATGGAATCCCATTCCTGGTACAAATAGTCAAACGGGTGGTTAGTACAGACCTCAGCTCAAAGTTAGAAGAAAAATAGTAACTAGGCCCAATGCCAGGTCAGGCCAGGCCTAGGGAAGGGAGTAAGTTTTCCCCCAAGTGTATGGGATAAACTCAACAGAATTTGATGAGCAAAACAAATAGCAACCCTGCAGTATTCATATATTATTTGTATTCACTTGTTTCACACAAAACATACCTTACAATATATGAGCGGACAGGGAAACACATGCTAGAAATACATATCTAGAAAAAGAGGGTGTCACTTCAAAGCCCTAACCAGCAAGATATGCTGGAAGGGTACTAAGAGGTGTCAACACACGAAAAGCAGACACGTGGCAGAGGAAGAAAAAGGGACAGCAGAGATACGATGCAGTTGGAAATAAGAATCAGCCAGAGATTTGCAAGATGGAAAGACCGCTTAGGTGGCCTAGTGGTTAGAGCGTCCGCTGGGGAAGCAGGAGGTCTTGGTTCGATGATCGTTCGAGTCATAACAAAGACTTACAAAACTGGTAATAAGAGCTGCTTCGCTTGGCGCTAAGCATTAAGAGGTTAGTGTTAGGACTGGTCGGCCTTGTGTCAGGATAATGTGACTGGGTGGAACATCATGCTGCATGTCTGTGGTGTGATGCCCCAGTGCTAAATATGCCTCAGTGCAGACATCATAGCGACATGACTGAAGTTTTGTTTAAAGCTATGTTGGCAATCCTACACACACACACACACACACACACACACACACACACACACACACACACAAGATGGTGAGTTAAGAGCAAAGATACCTAATAGACATAATGGAATGATGGATATTCTGAGTGGAAAAATGTAGTGAGAAAAAATGTAGATATACATTATCGTAGAATTTTGAGAGGTGGACATCAAAAGCAATGTTCAAAATATGATCTAACCCACGACTTACTGTATCCGAGACAGACGCTCTAACCACTGATGCCTCATATAGTCGTAATGTAGATAGATTACTAATACAGTCGTAATGTAGATAGATTACTAATACAGTCGTAATGTAGATAGATTACTCACACAGTCGTAATGTAGATAGATTACTAACACAGTCGTAATTTAGACGGATTACTAACACAGTCGTGATGTAGACAGATTATAACAGTCGTAATGTAGACAGATTATAACACAGTCGTAATGTAGACAGATGCATAACACAATGGTGAACATAGACTGATGCCTAACAGTCGTAATGTAGACAGATTACTAACACAGTCGTGATGTAGACAGATGTCTAACAGAGTCGTAATGTAGACAGATTACTAACAAAAATAGACGGATGCCTAACACAGTCGTAATGTAGATATATTACTAATACAGTCGTAATATAGACAGATTACTAACATAGTCGTAATGTAGACAGATTACTAACACAGTCGTAATGTAGACAGATTACTAACGCAATGGTAAACATAGACTGATGTCTAACACAGTCGTAATGTAGATATATTACTAACACAGTCGTATTGTAGACGGATTATTAACACAGTCGTAATGTAGACAGATTACAAACACAATGGTAAACATAGACTGATGCCTAACACAGTCGTAGTGTAGATATATTACTAACACAGTCGTAATGTAGACAGATTACTAACACAATAGTAATGTAGACAGATTACTAACAGTCAAGATATAGACATATGCCTAACACAATCGCAACATAGTTGCCTAACACATTCATAATAGAGACGGATGCCAAACGAATCGTAATGTAGACTGATGCCTAATGAATCGTAATGTAGACTGATGCCTAATGAATCGTAATGTAGAGAATATAACATTCAGGGCTTCAGGCCATCTACATCATTAACTCTTGCCACGACTAGATCTAGATGTGTGCAACAACAGATCCAACTATATATTTTGTACATTTTTAGGAGATGTGAAATTAACAACTATATATTTTGTACATTTTTAGGAGATGTGAAATTAACAACTATATATTTTGTACATTTTTAGGAGATGTGAAATTAACAACTATATATTTTGTACATTTTTAGGAGATGTGAAATTAACAACTATATATTTTGTACATTTTTAGGAGATGTGAAATTAACAACTATATATTTTGTACATTTTTAGGAGATGTGAAATTAACAACTATATCTTTTGTACATTTTTAGGAGATGTGAAATTACCAACTATATCTTTTGTACATTTTTAGGAGATGTGAAATTACCAACTATATCTTTTGTACATTTTTAGGAGATGTGAAATTACCAACAATATCTTTTGTACATTTTTAGGAGATATGAAATTACCAACTATATCTTTTGTACATTTTTAGGAGATGTGAAATTACCAACTACATCTTTTGTACATTTTTAGGATATGTTAAATTAAAGATAATAAAAAAATGAAGTCGTCATGTTTGTTTAACTTTAGAATGAATAATGATCCGACCGATAATACATAACCGATACATTGTAAAACGGACTATTCCATCCCACCACTCTGTTTAATGAATCCATGTAAGCAGATCTGTAACACCTAGACATAGCTCTTAATATTGGTACGATCTCAAATATAATACCAAAGTTACACGCAGGCCCGGCTCTAGGATGTGCGGTGCCCATACAGCAAAAGCGATGAGCGGTGCCCCAAGCAAAAATTTGCATTGCGGAGTTGAATTCCTCAAATCGCGGGGCCCAAGGCGGTTGCCTCGGTTGCCTTGTTCTATAGCCGGGCCAAGTTACACATTTACAAACTGTAAACCAGACAATATAAACTGAATGCTGAGTTTCGTGAATGAACTTAATTCTGATGGAAGTTATTTTAATCAAGATTTAAATCGTGTCAAATATATTATTATGTTATCCCATCGAAAAAATAAACACATTCCAAAGACCATAATAATTAAAAGCAATACCAATGCAGATTTCAATGTGCAGATGCGAAACATTATCAGTAGGAGAAATTGATATATCTGAAACACTAAATCATATCAGGAATAGCAATAATGTAACCATTTTAGCCAATTATTGACAGCACGCTGTATCAACCTCCTCCAACTTATTCTCGCTTGCGATATTGCACGTGTGTGTGCACTCCAATTATCTGTTTTCCTTTTCATCTTCTACAGAAATTTATTTTCAGTGATGTTGTTGTTGTTGTTAAAGGGTTTAACGCCATTTTCAGCACAATATATGCTATACATGGCGGCCTGTATTAATTGTGGAGGAAGAACCCGGGAAAACCCCAAGAAAGAACCACTGGCAAGCTTTCTCACATACCCACATTGACCGAATCTGAAACTCGAACCCTCTCTGACAGAGGTGAGATGGCAGTGATCCGTAACGGAGAGCGCTTCAGACCATTCGACCACTCGGGGCCCCTATTTTTTCAGAGATGAATGCGGAGCTCCTAAACTAGCATTGTCATGACTATCAAGATAATACTCATTTGTCATGTAATATCGACCACAACTATCGAAGTGCTATGTCGCTTATCAAGCACCACTGCGATTTTCACTATTTTCTGTATCTCACTAGTACAACTTTGTTTGTACCTGGCCTAATTTGGTAGGCAAATCGGGATCGAGTTAAAGCTTAGTTAGTTGTGAAGTCGTTCGCAAAACTATTGACATTTGTCCCATAAGAGATAATTTAGAAATTCCCCCCCCCCCTAAACTGCAACGAAAATCGGTTGCTTGCTCTAATTTGGCATAATGCATCACGGGAAAAAGGTACTCGATTACATCCTTTCAATAAGGTGGAGGATGGTAGTTACCTGCAGGCTTACGAACACCATCAATGTCGCGAAATTGTCAGCGACGTACAGAGCACGCGTGCTTACTTATACACAAGAAAATACATGCCTTTTAGAACAATGTTACGGTAATCGTTACGAAATTTTTAAAATCTAAATTAAGACCTAATTTCTGATGGAAAATATGAGCACATGTATGACCTCTTGGTCAACATATACGACAGACAGAACTTATTTTATGTTAATATACATTTTGTAAACAAGATCATTCTATTAGCAATACGACTGCCTTTATACGGACTCGCTTAGAAAGTTAAACCTGTTTTGATTTCGAGTTTGCTTTGAGTGTTTTTGTATTTATAGTCTTGTTGCCATATACAATTTTTTATTTTTTTTTTATAAAGCAACAGGTATTCAACGTGGTTGATATCAACATGGCCCACAGTGTTTTACATCAACAGGTCCTCAGCGTGGTTGATATCAACATGGCCCACGGTGTGCTTTACATCAACAGTTCCTCAGTTCGGTTTGTATCAACATGGTCCACATGGTGTCAACAGGTCCTCAGTGTGGTTGATATCAACATGTCCCACAGTGTGTTTTACATCAACAGGTCCTCAGCGTGGTTGATATCAACATGGCCCACGGTGTGCTTTACATCAACAGTTCCTCAGTTCGGTTTGTATCAACATGGTCCACATGGTGTCAACAGGTCCTCAGTGTGGTTGATATCAACATGTCCCACAGTGTGTTTTACATCAACTGGTCCTCAGTGTGGTTGATATCAACATGGCCCACGGTGTGTTTTGCATCAACAAATCCTCAGCGTGGTTGATATCAACATGGCCCACAGTGTGATCTATATCAACAGGTCCTCAGTGTGGTTGATATCAACATAATCAACTGTGGTTGCCATTAATAGTTTATCAGTGTGGCTGACACTAGATCGCCATTGTGTGTGACATCCATCACATACATCGGCATGGCCTATTCAGTTCATGCAAAGCGGCATTTAGCAAGTATGAGGTGCTTTATCTGAATTTCATTATGAATGCAGTGAATACACTTCTGAATTTCATTATGAATGCAGTGAATACACTTCTGAATTTCATTATGAATGCAGTGAATACACTTCTTTCTGTCGTGCCTACATGCACTGTCACATTGCAGACATCGTAGCGACATGACTGAAAAATTGTTAAAGCTACGTTACAAATCCAAATTACATCTATCGTACCTACAAATGTTCTAGGCAAAGAAAAAAAGAAGATTGGGAATAACACGTAAACAAAATGTTAAGTGATCTTCATAAATCTCTCATCTGCCACGAATAGAATGACTTCAATTGTATAATTTACCAGATAATTAGACTAATACATTCTAGTTGTTTGCACGCACAAATTAATTTACAGTTCTTTAAAACAACCAGCGACCGCACAGGAAGACCGATCCGGATGGTTTGTGAAAAACAAAAGATCACAACTCCCTGTGTCCGACTTAACATCAGTTTAGAACATTCATTAACATCCTGGTTAATAACTTATTTGGCGACATTGTTGTTGTTTCTGGTGTCGTACACTTTCGATTGTATTGCCACGTTCACTTCCTTATAAGTGAGTCTACTTATCAACCCGGATTATACATATTAACAGGAAGAGATGCGAACTCACTTGTGTATATTAGTTTGATACAATGAATAAATATTGACAGGAAGAGATGCGAACTCAGGTGTGTATACTGATGTTATATACATGGAGTACATATCGATGGGAAGAGTCGAATTGACGTGTGTATACTTATTTTATACATGGCGTACCTTTTTAAAGATCATTACTTACTCCATAATACCTTACTTGTGCGAGATTAACATTTGGGACTGTTTCTATTTATGTTCCTCTGTTCTGTATTTATCACGTGATCAGCAGATTAGCTTCATATATAGACATACATCTAGTGTAACAAAGAACGTGTTCGAGGTACACAGATGGAGCCCGTACTGGCGAATAAATTTGGATAATCCACTGCAGATAATCGACGTTTCACGCTAGTAGTAGTAGTAGTAGTAGTAGTAGTAGTAGTAGTAGTAGTAGTAGTAGTAAAACAAAATCTGACGCTAATGTTCAGGAACGTATGCTGCACAAGCGAGCTAAAAAGGGTTGTCACTCGTTTATGTTCAAGTAGGAATAGGGATAGATAGATAGATAGATAGATAGATAGATAGATAGATAGATAGATAGATAGATAGATAGATAGATGGATGGATGGATGGATGGATGGATGGATGGATGGATGGATGGATGGATGGATGGATGGATGGATGGAACGGACAGACAGACAGACGGACGGACAGACGGACAGACGGACGGACGGGACGGACGGACGGACGGACGGACGGACGGACGGACGGACAGACAGACAGACAGACAGACAGACAGACAGACAGATAGATAGATAGATAGATAGATAGATAGATAGATAGATAGATAGATAGATACTAAAAACGCATGTGACTGATCTCGAGATGAAATATAAACTGTGCTATTTCAATTGAGTATACATAATTTTTTTATTGAAAAGGAAACCTGTTTGAACCCTTCCAGTTTTTGGGTTTTGATTTACTTTGGACTTTACTTACGACCTAAACGTTAAATGTCTGTATTTTAAATTATACTTAAGCCCCATAATTAACATAATTATGTGACATTTTATTTCAAGTATACGTAAAACCTATAATTAAGTGACGGTTTGTTTCAAGTATACGTGAAACCTATAATTAAGTGACAATTTATTTCAAGTATATTAAAAACCTATTATTAAGTGATGTTTTTTTTCAAGTGTACTTAAAACCTATAATTAAGTGACGGTTTGTTTCAAGTATACGTAAAACCTATAATTAAGTGACAATTTATTTCAAGTATATTAAAAACCTATTATTAAGTGATGTTTTATTTCAAGTATACTTAAAACCTTATATTAAGTGATGGTTTATTTCAAGTATACTTAATACCTATAATTAAGTGATGGTTTATTTCAAGTATACTTAATACCTATAATTAAGTGATGGTTTATTTCAAGTACACTTAATATATATAATTAAGTGATGGTTTTGTTTCAAGTATACTTAAAATAGTTGAGTGAACATTTATTTCAATTATAATTAAAACCTATAATTAAGTGACGGTTTGTTTCTGTTAAGACCTTTAAGTAAGAGATCGGTTATTTCAACTATACTTAAAACCTATGACTTGTTGTTTCAGGTATGCTTAAGACCTATTATTAATGGACATGTTATTTTAATTATCCGTAAAACCTATAATTAAGGGACTTGTTATATGAATTATATTTAAGACCTATAATTAAGGGATTTGTTATATGAATTATATTTAAGACCTATATATAAGGGACTTGTTATATGAATTATATTTAAGTCCTATAATTAAGGGACATGTTATATGAATTATATTTAAGACCTATAATTAAGGGACATGTTATTTTAATTATATTTAAGACCTATAATTAATGGACATGTTATTTTAATTATCCGTAAAACCTATAATTAAGGGACTTGTTATATGAATTATATTTAAGACCTATAAGTAAGGGACATGTTATATGAATTATATTTAAGACCTATAATTAAGGGACATGTTATATGAATTATATTTAAGACCTATAATTAATGGACTTGTTATATGAATTATATTTAAGACCTATAATTAATGGACTTGTTATATGAATTATATTTAAGACCTATAATTAAGGGACTTGTTATATGAATTATATTTAAGACCTATAATTAATGGACATGTTATTTTAATTATCCGTAAAACCTATAATTAAGGGACTTGTTATATGAATTATATTTAAGACCTATAATTAAGGGACATGTTATATGAATTATATTTAAGACCTATAATTAAGGGATATGTTATATGAATTATATTTAAGACCTATAATTAAGGGACATGTTATATGAATTATATTTAAGACCTATAATTAAGGGATATGTTATATGAATTATATTTAAGACCTATAATTAAGGGATATGTTATATGAATTATATTTAAGACCTATAATTAATGGAATTGCTATATGAATTATATTTAAGACCTATAATTAAGGGACATGTTATATGAATTACATTTAAGACCTATAATTAAGGGATATGTTATATGAATTATATTTAAGACCTATAATTAAGGGACATGTTATATGAATTATATTTAAGACCTATAATTAATGGACTTGTTATATGAATTATATTTAAGACCTATAATTAATGGACTTGTTATATGAATTATATCTAAGACCTATAATTAAGGGACTTGTTATATGAATTATATTTAAGACCTATAATTAATGGACATGTTATTTTAATTATCCGTAAAACCTATAATTAAGGGACTTGTTATATGAATTATATTTAAGACCTTAATTAAGGGACATGTTATATGAATTATATTTAAGACCTATAATTAAGGGATATGTTATATGAATTATATTTAAGACCTATAATTAAGGGACATGTTATATGAATTATATTTAAGACCTATAATTAAGGGATATGTTATATGAATTATATTTAAGACCTATAATTAAGGGATATGTTATATGAATTATATTTAAGACCTATAATTAATGGAATTGTTATATGAATTATATTTAAGACCTATAATTAATGGACTTATTATATGAATTATATTTAAGACCTATAATTAATGGACTTGTTATATGAATTATATTTAAGACCTATAATTAAGGGACTTGTTATATGAGTTATATTTAAGACCTATAATTAATGGACTTATTATATGAATTATATTTAAGACCTATAATTAATGGACTTGTTATATGAATTATATTTAAGACCTATAATTAAGGGACTTGTTATATGAATTATATTTAAGACCTATAATTAATGGACATGTTATTTTAATTATCCGTAAAACCTATAATTAAGGGACTTGTTATATGAATTATATTTAAGACCTATAATTAAGGGACATGTTATATGAATTATATTTAAGACCTATAATTAATGGACATGTTATTTTAATTATCCGTAAAACCTATAATTAAGGGACTTGTTATATGAATTATATTTAAGACCTATAATTAAGGGACTTGTTATATGAATTATATTTAAGACCTATAATTAATGGACATGTTATTTTAATTATCCGTAAAACCTATAATTAAGGGACATGTTATATGAATTATATTTAAGACCTATAATTAAGGGACTTGTTATATGAATTATATTTAAGACCTATAATTAAGGGACATGTTATATGAATTATATTTAAGACCTATAATTAATGGACTTGTTATATGAATTATATTTAAGACCTATAATTAAGGGACTTGTTATATGAATTATATTTAAGACCTATAATTAATGGACATGTTATTTTAATTATCCGTAAAACCTATAATTAAGGGACTTGTTATATGAATTATATTTAAGACCTATAATTAAGGGACTTGTTATATGAATTATATTTAAGACCTATAATTAAGGGACATGTTATAAGAATTATATTTAAGACCTATAATTAAGGGACATGTTATATGAATTATATTTAAGACCTATAATTAATGGAATTGTTATATGAATTATATTTAAGACCTATAATTAATGGACATGTTATATGAATTATATTTAAGACCTATAATTAATGGAATTGTTATATGAATTATATTTAAGACCTATAATTAAGGGAATTGTTATAAGAATTATATTTAAGACCTATAATTAATGGAATTGTTATATGAATTATATTTAAGACCTATAATTAAGGGACATGTTATATGAATTATATTTAAGACCTATAATTAATGGAATTGTTATATGAATTATATTTAAGACCTATAATTAACGGAATTGTTATAAGAATTATATTTAAGACCTATAATTAAGGGACTTGTTATATGAATTATATTTAAGACCTATAATTAACGGAATTGTTATAAGAATTATATTTAAGACCTATAATTAATGGACATGTTATATGAATTATATTTAAGACCTATAATTAATGGAATTGTTATATGAATTATATTTAAGACCTATAATTAACGGAATTGTTATAAGAATTATATTTAAGACCTATAATTAATGGACATGTTATATGAATTATATTTAAGACCTATAATTAATGGAATTGTTATATGAATTATATTTAAGACCTATAATTAACGGAATTGTTATAAGAATTATATTTAAGACCTATAATTAATGGAATTGTTATATGAATTATATTTAAGACCTATAATTAACGGAATTGTTATAAGAATTATATTTAAGACCTATAATTAATGGACATGTTATATGAATTATATTTAAGACCTATAATTAAGGGACATGTTATATGAATTATATTTAAGACCTATAATTAATGGACATGTTATATGAATTATATTTAAGACCTATAATTAATGGACATGTTATTTTAATTATCCGTAAAACCTATAATTAAGGGACTTGTTATATGAATTATATTTAAGACCTATAATTAAGGGACATGTTATATGAATTATATTTAAGACCTATAATTAATGGACATGTTATTTTAATTATCCGTAAAACCTATAATTAAGGGACTTGTTATATGAATTATATTTAAGACCTATAATTAACGGATTTGTTATATGAATTATATTTAAGACCTATAATTAACGGATTTGTTATAAGAATTATATTTAAGACCTATAATTAAGGGACATGTTATATGAATTATATTTAAAACCTATAATTAAGGGACATGTTATATGAATTATATTTAAGACCTATAATTAATGGACTTATTATATGAATTATATTTAAGACCTATAATTAATGGACTTGTTATATGAATTATATTTAAGACCTATAATTAAGGGACATGTTATTTTAATAATACTTAAACCCATATTTAATGAACTCATTGGTATCACTAGGGTTGGTGTCACCAAGTGCGGACCTATGGACCTCCTTCCTGACAAAAATTAAAAAAAAAATTGTCATTTTGGTGTCACCGTCTCTGATGGTGTTACCCGTTTTTGTCCAACCGCACCCCCGCATCCCCCCATAGTGGACTTTCTATATCAATTATATTTAAGACCTATTATTATGGGACGGGCTATTTCAAATATATTTGTATAGTGCAGCTTTATACTGCTCGGTGATTGTGCAAATACACTTTTGTTTATCTCGTACCAACTGTGCGGATTCTTTTCACTAAAGTTAAATATAATCAGATTTCATCATCTTTATTTCTCAAAATCCAATTATCAATAAAATCGGACCTTGTATACTGTTTTATTCTCTAAGGTTTTCTGAAAAGAAATATCATGTGTCATGAACAGCAATTCAAAATGTTTAAGTGTGCTGTCCGGACTGCGACATTATCGTTATCGCCTTAGTAAAAGGTTATCAAACTACCCTTGCAAGTTTTGCACACAACACCTAGAAAAGTAGTCGTACAGATCAAAGCCTTTCTCTGATACAGCCTCGTTATGAAACCATCTACAATACAGAACGGTACAACACACTTTCTTCCATTTCCGTGACATTGAAAAGAAGAATCAGGAACGGAGCTGTCATTCAGTAAATTTGCTTTTTTTACCCCAAAACGTTCATATAACTAATGTCACCAAAACATTAACCTTTACTCCTGAGTATAGCATTGATTACTTCATATACCTTCTGATGTAATTTACTTAATACAGGAATCCCAAAAGTCTTCGGACTCATTGCGGCTACGGTTAAAATTTAATATTTGTAATACTTCCAACTTTTTGTAACATCATAACCTTAAGTTGACTATTTTCCCCTATATGAGAATGGAATAACAAAGATTTTGTTTAAACGCCCGACTCCATATACATTCAAAAAGCGACTGTTCGGCTGCATTATTCATATAATAAATCATTTGAAACGCTCGAATCTATAGTCATTATGTGGTTTGTTTTTAATGTTTCATTCATATAAACACATAAAAATTACAATAATACCGCTAAACGACCAGTCTGATGGCGTGGCAGCACATTAGGAACGTTGGTATCGACGTGGCTCCTGGCTTTATTTGGTTTAACGGGTGTATGTCATATATTTGAGAAATTGTATTTTATTAAGTTCTCTTGACAAATGGTAACTATGGTACCATCTAACTGATTCTCTTATGTCTTTTATTTGTATGTCTTTTGTTTTGTTTAGATTGTATAAAACCTGACATTATTTTCAAATCAAAACATTGTCTTAAAGAGACCAAACAACTGAAAGTTGATAGCATTCCCAAATAAATTGGAGTTTACTTATGTTTTGTTTTTCTTCTTTTGTTATCAGCTATTTATATACAATACAATCAAACATCATGGGTAGCAGCAGTTCGATAAATGTTGGTACATCAGTACCAGCACATGCTTGGGGGCTAGATGATTTATTGGATTATACCAATGCATACTTGGGGACTGATTAATCGGACTAAATCAGTACATGCTTCAGGGCTGATTTATGAGATTGGGGTAACGAATACTAATTTCTCAGCATTGATATGCTCGAACGAAATTTTACATTCCAAGAGAATACAAATTTGATTGCATTTTATATGATATCACACACACACACACACACACGCACTCGCGCACGCGCACACACACTATAATGTTGCAAATGTTTAGAGATAACTTCGCGGTATATTATTTCGTGGTCAGCGTGACACTTAACCGTTAAGACTGACGTATTGGCATGGCTCGCAAAACACTTGGCAGCTCAGGCTGGTTAAACTCTCTTGGATTTTGTTGTGCGGGAGACGGTTCGATAACTGCGAGACAGGTATGCTAACGTAAGGTCATATAGCGGGAACCGAGAAAGCTAAGACAAACCAGAGACAAACGTTTGGTTATCCTTTTGTACCATTTTAAACATTTTTAATAAAATGGTATTTATAGAAATAGTTGTTTTTTTAAAAAAAAGCGGCCAAGAGATAACTATTCTGACTTCAATGTGAGTGTTTAAAGATGTGGTTGTTATAGTGTAATGGTTATCTAAGAGGCATGAGTATATATGTAAGGAATGCGAGTAGCAGCTAGACAAGACACGAATTCACGTTAATGTGTTGCTTGTATATAATTGCAGGTTGCGATTAGATCATTACATGTAGTGCATAGTGGAAGAGAACAATCAACCAAGATGGTCAATGACTCGAAGAAGAGAGAGAGAGAGAGAGAGAGAGAGAGAGAGAGAGAGAGAGAGAGAAATGGCAGTGGCGATTGGAATAAGATAGGAAACAACTAGGCTATGTAGATATGATTATAGGATGAAATTTATTTCATCGGTGTAACATAACGGCTAATTAAATTTCGCGTACATTTTGCAACTCTGTTTTTAAGAGAATATGAATCATTCCAATGTTACGTTCCATTTCATTTTGTTTATCTAATTGACTAAATTGTTATATTTTACATACAAGGGCTCATGTTGTTCTATTCTATATCTATTGTCAGAGTTGTACTCTTCAAATCAATAATTACACATTTTATTTTATTGTTTACTCGATTAGGGCACTAACACTGTGGTCGATGGTCTCAAAGATAACCATAACCAAAGCAACACAAGGAGTGGGAGATAACATATCCCACTCTCTGACCCCCTCCTCTCTCTCTCATTTTATTTTAGCTATGGTGACAAAACGGGCCTTTTGCGGCAGAGTTAGAACTGGACTTTGCATTCGAAGATATTCACAACAGTTTTGTGAGTTCATCATTATATTGGCGACAAAATGGAAATGAGTGGTCCTTATTTGTGCTTTTTTATGAAACGATTCCACCAGGAAACTATCTCTAATTCTTAAAAAGAATTTCACCACCAGCAGGTGTTGAAATTGATGTATTGATAGACAGCTCATGACCATTTAGCTTATCACGATGACAAACTATGCGTTTTTGTGGTCAATAATTTTAAGAATTACTGCAATTATTATGCTACAAAGGGTTTGCAGGTGCCCGTTTAGAAATCTCTTGTTTTTATTCATCTTTGTGACTTTTGAATTTTTATTAAATAGAAATATCTTAAATAACAAAACGTTAACGTATTTTAATGTTATAATCTCACTGGAAGTATTATCACGACATCCCTTCACCCTTTATCACAATATGAACTCTTGATCGACAAACCCATTTGGGTGCCTCAAAAATTCCACGTTTGCGCATGCGTGAAGGTTGTTTACAACCAAATTGAACCTTTAATATGGCCACTGAATGAATGATCCATGGCCAGAGGACATGTAAAAATCAGAAAAAAAATGTTTGTTCAGTCGAATTTAATCAGTGCATTTGCGCCCATACCTTGAAATTTGTGGTCAGTTTAGAATTTTCGATCAAATACACGGATCCTTCCCAACGAGTGAATGAATTTGGATCTATCAACGTCGCCGTTTCTCAACAAACAGACAATATATAGTCTGATGTATGTCAGTAGACGGGGTCAGATAAAAACCTTGATCAGATTTTAACCGTTTCTTTCTTACTGTTGTAAACTAATTTAGATCTACGATTGTTTATACATTTTGTGAAAGTATTCTAAAGTGGTATTATTATAGCTAAAATGTGTTTGGCTAATTTAGTGACGTGTTTGGATGTTTGTGCCTGTGCGAGGATGAATTGACCCCTTGCCTCTTGGGATTTGACAGTTCACACGTGGTGTAATAACATGGCGGCTGACCGTAACCGGTTTTCCACGTACGGTTACCCCTTGAGATTTGAATTGCCGGGATCTGACATACAGAAGACAGGATTTTTGAAGAAACTGAAGGTAATGCATGAAATGTTCCAATGGCCGGATTACAAGAAAACCAAAATACATTCAAGAACCGAAATGCTCGCAATCTTACCGTAATACCCGTGAAAACAAAAATAATTATGATTTGAATGTCTTTGAATAATGATAAAAAGCAAAGTAAATGAGATTGAAGTGATCTATTTAATGACAAATATTTATAGCATGTAATGACACTGTTTACTTAATTGGACAGTTAGGAAGGATACATATATAGTGAATAGTACACTGTACATACAGTGAACGTGTAAATTATGAAAGTACCAAATGCTGACATTATGCCTGTTTACTTTTAACGATTTTGGTCGTTTTTGCACTTAGTATACAGATCAGAAAATTAGAAACATACCATTTTTAAAATTAAAATTAGATCCCATTTAACCAGGAACAAAAAGATGTATGGAATATATCAGTAGACGTGTTTTTAAAGAAAACTTTATATCGACCTCATTGCATTCAGTACTAAACTCTATTTTAACATTTACTCGACTTTTCATGTCAAAGAAAATTATGCTGATCAAATTTGCCTTCTGTTGGATATTTGTAAATTGCTTTTTTGTCAGTTACATTGTTTTTGTGCCAGCTTTGTCTTTATTTACTTTAAAACATATAATCTATAATCTGAAAATGTAAGTAGATAGTAATGCTTCTCACATTCATACATCAATTGTTTAAATTCTGATTTACCAATGTATCATACCTGTCCAATATAGTAAAATCGAGTAAGACAGAGTGACATCATTACATGAATTGTGATAGAAATTAGTATGTGGTTTGAACATCAGTCTTGAATGCAGGAGGTCTTGGATTCGAACCCTGGCTGAGTCATTCAAAAGACTCATTAAAATGGTACTAAGATCTGCCTTGCATGGCGCTCAGCATTAAGAGGTTAGTGTTAGGACTGGGTGGCCAGTTGTCACGATAGTGTGACTGGGTGGGACATGATGCTGCTGTTGTTGTATAGTTTTAAAAAAAAATTGCAGCACACGATAGGCTATACATGGTGGCCAGTATTAATGGTGGAGGAAGAAGCTGAGAATAAACCCGGAAAGAACCACCGACCAACGAGAAGATACTGGCAAGCTTTCTCACATACCCACATTAGCCGAATTTGAGACTCGAACACATGCAGACAGAGGTGAGATGGCAGTGATCCATAATAGAGAGTGCTTTAGGCCACTTGCGGCCCCGACATGATGCTGCATGTCTGTGGCATAATGCCCCTTTGCTAGACATCTCTATAAACTGCCACACTGCAGACATTATAGTGATATGACTGAAATTTTTTAAAGGTATATTAAAACTCCAAATCACACACACAGACTCACAAATTGATAAAAAGTAAATCATATCAAAATCACTTAATGTTTGTTTTGCTTTTTATTATTATTACAATGATTACAAATCATAATAATGGTGTGTACATTGGTATATTCACAGAAAACATGTAACACTTGTGTATCTCGATGTATTTTAGTTTTTGTAGATATTTCTATGTTTCTGGTAACTGCCAAAGGCTGATGTTATTCACTCGGCTGTTTATTACCTTGTCTTGAAAGACTAGTGACATGGCTGCTTTTTTTAAATTTAAATTGAATTACTCTTTTGCAAATAATTTTATTCCATTTTTGTAAGTCATTCTTTATAAAACTTTTGTACTTAGCTATACTCTATCACTTTGGTACAAATATAAACTTTTGGAGTAAATACTGAGTGAAGCATTTGGGTGAAAAACAAGATCACTTTGAACTTTTCTGTATATAACAAAAAATTGGTGTAAAAATAGGATCAAATTAAAAATGTGGGGGTGCTGAGGGTAAAAGGAAACACTTCTTTGTTTATCTGGAATTACTCAGATAAAGTGTGCAAATGCAGGTCATGGGTTCGAACCCCTGCCAAGACATACCAGAGACTTATAAAATTGGTAGCCAGGTACTAACAGCTGTCTTGCCAGGTGTTCAGTATTAAGAGGTTAGTAATAGGACAGGTTGGGATAAAATGTGACTGGGTGGGACATCATATGACATATGTGCTAGACATCACTATAAATTGCCACACTGTAAGACATCAGAGCTTTATGACTGAACAATTGTTAAAGCTATGTTAAAAATCCAAATCACACACACACACACACACACACACACAGAGTAACCTGTAAGTGACCTATAAGCCAAGCACATATTGAATCCAAAGTTAAGATGTTTCTTGAAAGAAAGGTTTAGTGTGCCAAAGTTTCGGTGGATAAGTGCCAGAATTTCCTTAATGAAACCTGTGATTAATTAATTTCCTTAGTGTATTTTCTTGGTTTCATAAAGATTGTTACAAACTAGCAGAAATATGTCAAAACCAGCTCTGGACTACAATCAAACTTGACCTAATGGTCATCTCATTTCAGCTGTCACCTGGTCCCAATGACCATTATAATTCCCATGGGCAAATTTCCTATAAAAATGTAATGTAATCAAAATTCATCTGTCTTCTGGTGTCAGCGATCATAACAATTTTAACCAAGCAAAAGTTAGGCCTTTCCTTCCTGTCACTGGGTCAGCATCAGCTGTTACTGTTCCAAGTATGCAAATTAAACATTACTTTTTGTTTTAGTAGCAAAGGCATCATATATATAATGCTATATTATTTCCGTGGATTGATGTTATACATTAGATTTGGCTTGGTCAGCTAGTTTGCTTGATTAATCATGTATGACTTGTCATGATTGAGTTTCATCACATTACAGTTACTTGTATTCAATTATAGTTACTGTTGACCTACAATAACTCCTAAATATGCAAGTTCAATAGTACACTTATATAAACAATAGCATACACTGCTAAATTATGACAACACATTGAAATAATATTTAGGTCGATTCATGCTTTTTATCCATTTTTGAAATATACTTTAGCTATAATATAGGCGACCTGCTTAAAAAATGGCAAGCAGTAGCCAAGGCGAACTTGTTAAATTTCCTGAGGAAATCATCAAAAGTGTTAGATTACTTTTGGTTTCCAAAAGAAGGGAGATTGTCTGACAAATAAAGACAACGTAACTGTTTGTAATGCATTTGACATTAAATAGAAGTCTTTACATATAGAAATTTGATTGCAATTTTCTGTTTTGAATGGGTGCCTCTTTCCATTCTTAAAGTAAATGTAATGTGTGTACCGGTATATAGGGATATTAAGTTCTGAAATATGATTTACTCATTCGAAATCGAGGCTTCCATGCCAGTCTTTAATATTCTTAATCAAGTTACTGTCTGGCTTTCTGAAGTGTGTTGATGTAAAAAGTTACAAATGCATTAAAGTTTTAAAAAAAATCAATATTTTTTCCTGAAAATCAGTTTTTTTTAAAAAATCATAAGCAGTCAGTATTTTTGTACTCATGGGTTTGCAGTAATGCATTAGTACAGTACTGTAATATTTATTGTTAAATATTGCATGCGTTCTGCAGTGACAGTTGGAAAGAGTATACATTTTGTAGGTGTGCAGCCACAACCAAAACTACAGAAATTAAAGGAAGACAAGAAAGTACAATCATTATTATGTGTATGATACAGAGAAGAAACAAAAATAAATAACGTTATTCAGTTTGTATTGTTTATTGGCTAATTTCCTCCATGATTATGTGCCATGTATAATTCTGTTTTGTATCTGACCTTGGTCCAGAATCAAATTCACTAGGTACATCGATATTGTAAACAACATATTACATAGCTAATATTTCTTGATGAATATAGATTATATATTAGGATCATTATCAATGGAAGCAAATAGGTTTGTCTTTACTTCATTATTTGACTATAGTATTCCCCTATGGAAAACCTGGTTTACATTATGTTTGACATGTTCTTTATTATAATTTGAGTTAAATACTTTATCTTGTTAACAACTTTAAATGGTCTAGAAATTAATTTTTGACTTATCCGGGCTCCATTTATGTTTTATTATTTATATACTTTTGTTTAATTGAGAAATTATGGTTGCCATACATCTTTGAGCACAATTGATCTTATTGATTGGTGTTTTAAATCCCAGCCTGTAAAGATGTCTGTAAATAAGCTGGGATGGAATTATTCACACACTCATAAAACACATGCACACACACACACACACACACACTCGAGTGCACACACACAGTATTGTGATAACAGTATCACCACACCCTTATCAGTTCAAAGAGCTTTTTAAAAACCATTAAACTGCATTATGGTTCAAGTTAACATCAAATTCTGTCTACCTACATTTTAATTTATAAAATTCCGGTAGAAAATCATTGCAAACTTGATCTGGTTGAAGCATTTGTAGCCTGGTCATTTGAAAATAGTTTTTTTTTATATATTAAAATGCGAGTGAAGCGAAACTAGTTCATTTCATATTCCATGCTGCAATAATAAGATGACTTAACAACTTGATATCTGTCACATGTTTTAGATAATTAAATTTAAGGGTACCTTTTTCGTCAAAAATAAAGTTAAGCAATTTTTTAATAATGAATCTTTAAATTTTTAAAAATATTTTTATTAAGTAGGAGGTTTATTCATTTTTATTTTATTCAATTCTTTTCATGGTAGACTGCTTTAAGTAACTATTCAGAACATTTAAATGTTGACCTTTCTTCACTTCTCCCTATTTTCAAACCATGTTTCATGTGTTGTAACCTTGATCAGCTTTGTCCCTGAGTAGGTGATTGCTGTGTGATATTTGCAATTTCTCTTAATTTATTTCAGACAATGAAGAAGAAATTCTTTGTCTTACGATCAACAAGCAGCAGTGGTCCAGCAAGATTTGAATATTTTGACTCTGAGAAAAAATTCACCGCCAATCAGCTGCCAAAGCGGTCAATCCCACTGCACCAGTGCTTTAATATCAACAAGAAGACTGATACACGACATAAATATGCAGTTGTGCTCTTCACCAAGGAGGACTCATTTTCGTTTATCACTGAAAACGAGGTTGAGCAGGAGACCTGGCTGAACCTCCTGCTTGAGTACCAGAATGAATATCTCCTTATGACAAAGGAACAACCTCGACCTCATTTTGGTATAGCTTATTAGATATTTTTCAAATGTATCTATCTGAAAATCATGGATATCAGTTTGATTTTGTTGCATGGAAATCTCAAGATTTGTAAAAATAAACGGCTTCTTGAGAAATTCCATCCCACATAATCTGTTGCGTGACATGTACTCTCCATTACTAAGAATAGTTTATGTATCAGATAATAGCTTTTTGACCTTTTTAGGGCATTACCGACATTTGATCCGGAAATCGGATTCCACCTGATAGTATGAACATCCGATTAATCGTAGTCGGACAAGGCAGGAACGACCGATTCGGATAATAAAAATAATAAAGTTTAATTTCTATAGCACCGTGTCTAACACTGCGTGTCATTCGATAGTGCATTAATAAAGTTAAATAAGAAGTCAGAAAAGTCCAATATGGTCAACACAACCACGCTGTAAGACGATCTATTTGAACTGGCGGGTGAAAACCGGAAATGAAGCTGGATATGGTAAAGTACTAAGTAACATGCTAGACACAGCAAAACCAGATACCAGAAACCCGGAAACGGAAGATGAAATTTTTTAGAAAAAAAATACGGATTTAGCATTTCCGATTAATTGAATTGTATCCGGAATCAGAAAAATTTCATGCCCAAAATCCGGAATTGGAAATCAGTAGAAAAATGCTAATCTGTTATGCCCTAGACCTTTTTGACCTTGAAACTTCAAAATTCATATTCTCATAAGAAATGATTATTAACAGTAAGCGTTGTTACCTTCCTTATAATCAGGACCGTGCTATATTAAAGGTGGTAGGCTGTATTTTAAAAATTATAAATGTAATAGATCAGATTACTCTTTTATTCAAATGTCCTAGAATGCATATACTCCTAAGTTTTACATTTCTTTCTCCTACATCAATGATATGCTGTAAAACATTGAGATATCATCGCTATTGTCTGTATGTTGACAAATCGCTTTTCTCATCTGATTATTTGTTAGAGCTGTTGCCCATTTTTAGTTACTCTGTACCCACTTTGTATATATGTGTGTCCAAGTTCTCAATAAATTTAAAAACAGAGGAGTCATTTTGACCCTTGACCCCAAAATCTCAAGAGTCAAAATGAACATCTCGAGAGTTAAAACTGAAATCTTGAGAGTCTGTTTTTTTTGGACAATCGTTAGCCCATATCTTTGAATTCCTGTTATTGGTGGAAACAAATGAAAAATGTGTATATGTATGTTGAAACTGTGCCATACTGTAAATAAATGAGATTGTTTTTTTAATGCAAGTCATCCATTTGCCTATTCACCAATTCTAAACTTGTTGAATTGCTATGAACCCATGGTCTAGATGGTCCTAAATGAAATTGATCCTGAATGAAAATGGTCCTAAATGAAAATGGTCCCGCTTGACCACCACAATAACCATTTTAAAGTTCTCAATGCTACTTCTCCTCAACGGAATAAAAAAGAAATTCACCAGATGACTAATTATGATGCCAAGTTTGTCTTGAATGAAAATGTTCCTGATCAATTCTCAGATATGTCTGCCACATTTAAGATGTTGTAAATCTCGTCACAAATTTTCTTTAGCTGGACATATCAACATTTTTCACCAAAAGTCTTCTGATAGTTTTACTTGCTTATGAATGTGAAATGGTGTTATCATGCATTCCTTGTTTGAGGCTATCTCTTATGATTTCAACACTCCATAGATTATAAATAGAAGAAATCTAATCTTGAATTCCAGGAATTTCTTTTTCAGAGTAGAGACAAAAATAAAGAAATCTTGAATTTAAGGAATTTCATTTTCAAAGTAGAACATCTTGAGACTTTTATTGAAGTTTGCATATATATTTTTTTCTGCTTTGTTTAACAATGTTTTTCTTATCTTATGTTTCAGAAATTGTTTGGCAAGGTTTAATTAAGCAGAAATCTAACAAATGCCTCAGCCTTACTGGACATTATCGACTCTGCTTGTCCAGTAAAGAAGTCTCTCTGGCAAGGGTAAATTGGGACAAGATTGAGTACACTTTCCAGGTAAGTGTCATTTAATAACAGTTTTGTTTCAGTGCTTACCTGTACTTAAACACCTGATTTATCATTATCATACGGCCACTATTTAACCTTAACATGTGCATGCTTTAAAACTCTAAATGGTTATACAGTCAGCTTTGTGAATAAAGTCTAGGGGATGGGAGTAAAGGCGATATAGCACCTGGCAGTGTTAAAGATACTTATATTTGCTTTGACAATTTTCTAATTTAACTTTATCATTTCCACGATAATGTCACCTTTTTTGGACACTTCTTTTTTATTGTAATAAACTTCCACCTAAAAAGCGCTACACTGTGGAATTATTCCATTTTGGATAATGCTCTCATTTAACTTCATTGTTTTCTAATTAGTAATAATGGACCCATTATGCCTCCTGTAAGGATAATTTTACTAGTGTGACAGCTATAGCCAACACTACTTCAGTTTTGTGGGTGGATGCGCGCTGTCTTTAGGTCTGTGGATGCCTCTATGAGACAGAGTTGCCTCCCCTTGTACAACACACAGAAGTGAAGTGGTAGGATTTAAATCTGTAGTTGCCATTCACTTATTTGACTGTTTTTAAGTAAGGCCAACAACAAAAGTGCTTCCTGTCGTACTGGTTTTAAAATTAAGATAGGTAGGTATTTTTTAAAATTACTATTCGTAATGTTCAAAGTAAGGGGCATAACTGGATCAATTAGATGTACAAACTAACGTCACAAATTTTTTTTTGATTGTTTTAACCATTGGAATTGGCAATGTGAAAGAGGTGGTTTGACAACTGAAAACACATTTTTGTAAATACAAGTACAGTAGTTCCCCTCTTGTACGGCCCCCCTGACCAGCGGCCACCCTCTCCTAACGGCCAGAATTCGTTGGCACCGACGAGTTTCTGTTCAAAAGTACCCCTCACGAAAGGCCACCCAGCTAACGCGACCAGCGGCCAGCATATTTGTGCAATAATATAAAATTTACCCCTCACGAGCGGCCTCATTTTATTTTTAAATGTATCCAGAACCAATAATTAATTCAAATCTTGATGTAAGGTAAGCAATTTTGATTATCTCTATCATAAATACATGTCTCCGAGTGTCAAGTCGCCGTTAAAAGTGTCGACTAAAGATTCATAGTACATCGTTATCTATGAAAGTCGATGTTTACAGGAAATAGCCTCAATAATGTTATGATAGAGTTTGGGGTTTAACACCAGACGTAATTGTTATAATCATAACAAGGTCAGATTAGGCTAGAAATAGATATTGTACATTGGCACAAACAGACAACTTTTAAAAAAAAGACAATAGGGTACCAGACAAAGACCGGAAAAATCACGCGACCACACATATTGTGATTTCAAGTGATTTTTCCGGTCTTTGTCTGGTACCCTATTGTCTTTTTTAAGGCTTCCTTTACGAAGGCTGTATTTCGTAGAATCGACACAAGTTTTATCTGCATAATTAAATCGCATACAGTCAGCAATATCCGGTTTCAGGAAAACGTACTTAATATTTTTGAAGAAAGTCGGTTAATTCTACTTGACGACATCGGGAATGATGTCAAAAAATTGTATGTACAAAAGACTCGTAAAAACAAGTTTATGTTGAAATAATTTGAATAAACAAAGTAATAACCGATAAGAAGGTTATTCAGCAGCAGTGGGAAAATGGAGCAAATGGAAAGATAATTATGTATGTACCAAGATGTAAATGACGTTTTTGAATCCATTTGCAATGTGCATGACAACAATACCCGCTCGCATATCAAACTTTCGCCAAGAAAGCAAAAATAGTAACGTATATTCAGTTGAAATAAATTTGTTATTGTAACCCAAAATTTGTTTATTGATTAATGTTTCATTTAGACGAAGATATTTAATGTTTTGAAGTATGTAGCTTTCTTACTACGTACATTACATATACATGTACTTCTCATAATAAATTTAGCCCTCCTCTGGAATGGCCACCCGCCTTATAAGGCCACTTTCCCGGTGCAGCAGTGGTGGCCGTATAAGAGGGGGACTACTGTAATAATTTAGACTTAATGGTTTGAATGTGTTTTGGTGTCTTTCAGTTTGCCAGTATTCGAAAATGTGGTAATTCAGAAAACTATTTCTTCATGGAGGTTGGGCGACAAGCAAGTACAGGAGAGGGGGAAATTTGGATGCAGGTTGAGGACTCTAATGTTGCACAGAAAATACACGAGGCTATTTTAACGTAAGAATATTTTCTAAATTGCAGTGTAGATATCTCTTGCTTTCCCTTATACACAACAGCACTACCAGGGATGACTATGGAAATCAATTCACAGCTAGTCCGACTTCTCATAAATTCGCAGACAAGAACATTGTATACAGTAAAACCTGTTATGAGATACCTTCCTTCTGCGAACCAAAAATGGTCTCTCCAAGGTCCAGTTTCAGAACAATTTCAAGAAAAATAAACACAATCACTGTAAATATATTCTATTCTTTTTTAATAGTTCTTCCTAAAATGTTGTACACATTCATTTAAAAACAAAATTATATAGTAATACAGTTATACTTCTATCATTAATCATGAAATTACATTTACATTTGAAGATCACGTATTTTAGAATATGAAATCATTTCTGAATTTCTACTTTTTCTTTATTACAAGCTAAATTATTTTTACTGACGTTTGAACCGATGTTTTGTGATTGGTCTGCTTTTTTCACTTTTTTCAGTTACACTAATTATTTTCTCCAGCTTTACAATTTGTCTCTTTTTTTTTTGTCAGTTCTTCCATTGTTATCAAGGTTCTAGATGTTCAAATTATTAGTGCTCAGTTGTAATATCAAGCATAAAGATGGTTTTGACTGGGTTGTGGGAAAATATAAAACATCTATACGTGTGCATTGCATATCTAACAATTCATGAATAAAAAGAAACAATTATATCATTCACAAACAGAACCATTTACTCAGAGACAAAAGTCGATGGCTTCATTTATAGATGACATACAGGCATTAACTCTAAAAGCAAAATGTGTAGCTTGGTCGCACCAACTTGAATAGACGACTGCTTTGAGATACGGTCGTTCAAAAAGGATGCCAGGTCCTACAATAAGGCTGGGAAGCAGGCTAAGTGTGGGAATAATTAGTCTGGTTCCCTGTTTGCATGCTCCCTGCAGTGCTCACCCCTATATTAATAGCGGAAAACAACTCATGGAGCATACAGATCAGGGAACCAGACTAGGAAATAATCTACTAATCTGTTAAAAATTGTATTGTGTAAATACTTCATAAAATAAAAAGCTTGGTTTCACGGACCGTTGTGGGCGAAGTTTTCAGTTAATTTCTGAACTAGGATTTAGAGATATTCTCAAAGATGATAAGAAGTTTCACTCTTACTTTCAATGAGATCCCAACATTACTATTTTACTAACTGAACAGTACAAAATTGAGTTGAGATGTAGGTGATTGTCTCATGAAACAAATGTTGCTAGTTTTTTTGGGGATAAAGTAATTTTGTTTGGTGGTATATCAATAGATAGTCTAGTTTCCAGCTACTTAGACTCCCAAGTTGCTATTATACTATTTAATTTCACTCCGGGACCAGACTATCAACAAAACAAAAAGCAGAGACATAATACACGTTTTTGCGTGCATGTGATGGTTGTTGAAATCAGTTGGAATGATCATTCATATGTTGAAAATTTTGAAAATAAGTCTTTTATACAGAATAACAAATACTTCATCAGAAAAAGTGCGTTATTAACAGTTATTATCGACATGATTGTAAAAGAAGGATTAGTCGTTTAAGAACCCCCTCCTCCCCCCCATCACATATTCTCAATGTATAAGCAGATTTATTCAATTTCTTTCGGTCCCTCAATAAATCTTGTGCTTATAGTGCAGTCTATGTGGACCCCTTTGTGCCAAGTTATCAAGGTAAAGGTGTACAATAATCATCGAGTATGGAATATCAATTTTTCCATGGTGATAAAAATTGGTCAGCTCTGTTGTCCGTCATAGACACTTCATGTAATTTTTTGTACACGAAAAAATAATTATTAATTTCATTGTACGAAAGAACAACCATCAAGTATGGCTGCCATCACTAAAACAAAGATTA
Organism: Unio pictorum; assembly: GCA_030141615.1. Classification (NCBI taxonomy): domain Eukaryota; kingdom Metazoa; phylum Mollusca; class Bivalvia; order Unionida; family Unionidae; genus Unio; species Unio pictorum. The sequence goes on from JARLTB010000297.1 coordinate 5,632,235, forward strand.
AAATTTATAAATAATGACTTCTTCAGAATTAAATTATCTGACATCAGCTAATATGGAAAGTCAACAGCAGGTAAGGAACCTAAACAGCAAGTCAGAAACCTAAATGGAAAGTCAGAAACCTAAACAGCAAGTAAGGAACCTAAATGGAAAGTCAGAAACCTAAACAGCAAGTAAGAAACCTAAATGGAAAGTCAGAAACCTAAACAGCAAGTAAGAAACCTAAATGGAAAGTCAGAAACCTAAACAGCAACTAAGAAATCTAAATGGAAAGTCAGAAACCTAAACAGCAAGTCAGAAACCTAAACAGTAAGAAATCTAAGCAGCAAGTAAGAAATCTAAACACTAAGAAACCTAAACAGCAAGAAAGAGACCTAAGCAGCAAGTAAGAAACCTAAAGAGCAGGTAAGAAACCTAAACAGTAACTACGAAACCTAAACAGCAAGTAAGAAACCTAAATGGAAAGTCAGAAACTTAAACAGCAAGTAAGAAACCTAAAGATCAGGTAAGAAACTTAAACAGTAACTACGAAACCTAAATGGAAAGTCAGAAACCTAAACAGCAAGTAAGAAACCTAAATGGAAAGTCAAACACCTAAACAGCAAGTAAGAAAAGTAAATGGAAAGTCAGAAACCTAAACAGCAAGTAAGAAACCTAAAGAGCAGGTAAGAAACCTAAACAGCAACTAAGAAACCTAAATGGAAAGTCAGAAACCTAAACAGTAAGTAAGAAACCTAAACAGCAAGTACAAAATCTAAACAGCAAGTAAGAAACCTAAAAAGAAAGTAAGAAATCTTAACACCAAATAAGAAATTTAAACAGCTAGTAAGAAATTTAAACAGCAAGTAAGAAACCTAAACAGCAAGTAGGGAACCTAAACAGCAAGTAGGGAACCTAAACAGCAAGATTTCATGGCAGACTGCTCTTGCATTTATTTACTAATATCACACAGGTGAGAGGTCTTGGGCCCACATGGTCCTGTTGTTTTGTCTTTATGCTTACTAGGTTTGTAAGTACTGACTTATAGTGGTGATTAAAAGTTCAGATTTGAAAAATATTACAAAGTGACATGTAATGATAAAAATATTACAAAGTGACATGTAATGATAAAAATATTACAAAGTGACATGTAATGATAAAAATATTACAAAGTGACATGTAATGATAAAAATATTACAAAGTGACATGTAATGATAAAAATATTACAAAGTGACATGTAATGATAAAAATATTACAAAGTGACATGTAATGATAAAAATATTATAAAGTGACATGTAATGATAAAAATATTACAAAGTGACATGTAATGATAAAAATATTGCAAAAAGAAGATTAAACGATAAAAGGCATTACTTGTGCATTATATACATCTTTCATATTGGTGATATATGTAATCATTGACTATACTCAGATTGCAATTTCTTCCTTCATTTCTTCTTTCTTTTCTCACAGTTTAAGTTTGCATTTAATCCCCTGTCATGATTAATTTATAGTCGTGAACTTTGTAATGTAGTGTTCTGTGTTATAGTTTTCCTTGATGGCTCAGTCTGCTTTTGCTCTCTGTGGTAGAGAATAACTGTTTTTTTTTTGTTAAATCATGCATAATGAGTTGCAAGGTGGCAATGCATTGTAAGTGTACTGGTCTTTTCAGTTGTCAATTAGGAGGGGATTTATCTTAATCTTCTCCATGCAGTATCCGCGGTGAAATTAAAACTTGTGTTAGCTTTAACGTAACTGCTGTTTAACATATAAGTGTTACCAAGATGCAATATTGATTAATGACTTAAGGGGTCTTGAATTGTAAAAAGACATAAATGAAATATATATTGATTAATGACTTAGGGGGTCTTGAATTGTAAAAAGACATAAATGAAAATCAATACAAGGACAAAAATGCACAAATCCTCTTAAACCCACTGATGAAATTCAGAAATATTATCATAAGTATATTTATTAAGTTTATAGTGGAGTGCAATATTTCCATATAAATTTACGGTGAATTTTGGCGGAATTTGTGCATTTTGATAGCCTTAAACTGAAAAGGGTTATAAATAGAAGCAAGATCCACAATATACCTATTATTAAAATTGTGTTTTATTGTACAAACGACTGGAAAAATATGTTCCCAAACTGAATAAAAACTTTTTAAGAAAATGTAGACCATTTTGTTAACATAACTTTAGCTGTATCAGTATTTACAGTTGTTTTATTGTGAACTAATTCTTATTTGCTTACATGCTGACATTTTCTGGATGCATGCTATCATTGAAGGTTGATTTTCCAGTTATTAGACTTGTTACTCTTAGACTTTGAGCTTTACTTTTCAAAAAGATGTCAATTAAATGTCAAAGCTAGCCAGGCTTGTCAAAATATAAATTAGCCAGAGTTGTCAAAAAGGTGGAGGTTGAATATTTGAACCAGCCAAACTCAAAATTTGATAGGGATTAGGCTGAGAATTAAAATGCTATGTGCTGTTTGTAGTGGTGAAAGTGTGTATGCTTCTACATGTAATCATAATGTGCTGATACCATTTTCTAGTTATTCTAATATGGTATTTGAGGTCTCTAGTTGGTTACCAGTTGACAATTTTCACTCAGCAAAAGTCCATTTCATTTTTAAAAACATAACCATTTTCAGATCACAGATTGTACTGCTGTGAAGGTATACTGGTCAAGGTCCTGTGTTAGACTTTGTTATTGGCATAATGTATGTCTTCCTTCAGTTGGTGTATTCAGGTGTTGTAATACAGTACTCCTTCACTATAATCTATTTCAGCGGAGTCAACAATTATATTGTAATACAGTACTCTTTAACTAAAATGCAGTTCAGGGGAAAAATTATATTATAATACAGTATAGTACTCTGAATAAAATCCAGTTCAGGGGAGTGAAAAATTATATTATAATACAGTACTCTTTGAATAAAATCCAGTTCAGGGGAGTGAAAAATTATATTACAATACAGTACTATTTGAATAAAATGCAGTTATGGGGAGTGAAAAATTACATTACAATACAGTACTCTTTGAATATAATGCAGTTATGGGGAGTGAAAAATTATATTATAATACAGTACTCTTTGAATAAAATGCAGTTATGGGGAGTGAAAAATTATATTACAATACAGTACTCTTTGAATAAAATGCAGTTATGGGGAGTGAAAAATTATATTATAATACAGTACTCTTTGAATATCATGCAGCTCAGGGGAGTGAAAAATCATATAAGAATATATATATAAGAATATAAGAATATATTCCTCACTATAAATCAGATCATGACAGTCATAGTTTATTGCATATGAGATTTACATTATAAACATTTTTATATCATGGGATTCATGATGATGACTGTCTAATAAAAAAGGGGTTACAATATACTGAAGTAACATTGACCTTATTATATACCTTACAAAAAGGGCCATGTTATATGGAGATTACCTTATTCTTTAACACATTTTACTCAAATTTGACCATGCCTGCAATATAAAAATGGCTATGTTATAGCGAGTACATGGATAAATTATACACAGTTTACTGTAATAGTGGCCAAGTGGCCTGAAGCACTTACCATTGCAGATCACTGCTTTCTCACATCTGCCTGCATGGGTTGCAGTCTCGTGCTCAGCCAATTTGGGTATGTGAGAAAGCTTGCCCGTAGCTTCTTGTGGGTCTGAGGTTCTGCTTTTTTCTCGTTTTTTGTTGGTGTTCTAATTCCTCTGCCATTAATACTGGCTACCATGTATAGCCTATCTTGTGCAGAAAATGGCATTAAACAGTACAACAACAACATCTATAATATGATATTTGACCATGCTTGCAATATATATATGGCTAAATTCACTTTATACTGGGATAAATTATACACTATATACTATAACAAGTTCTTTGACAATACCTGCCATATAAAAGTAGCCATGTTGTACGGAGTTAATATTACACTGGGATAAATTATTCACCGTGTACTGTAATGTCTTTGACAATACCTGCCATATAAAAGTGGCCATGTTTTACTGAGTTAATATTACACTGGGATAAATTATACACCGTGTACTGTAATGTATTCTTTGACAATACCTGCCATATAAAAGTGGTCATGTTGTACTGAGTTAATATTACACTGGGATAAATTATACACTGTGTATTGTAATGTCTTTGACAATACCTGCCATATAAAAGTGGCCATGTTTTACTGAGTTAATATTACACTGGGATAAATTGTACACTGTGTATTGTAATGTCTTTGACAATACCTGCCATATAAAAGTGGCCATGTTTTACTGAGTTAATATTACACTGGGATAAATTATACACCGTGTACTGTAATGTATTCTTTGACAATACCTGCCATATAAAAGGGGCCATGTTGTATTGAGTTAATATTACATTGGGATAAATTATACACTGTATATTGTAATGTCTTTGACAATACCTGCCATATAAAGGGGGCCATGTTTTACTGAGTTAATATTACATTGGGATAAATTATAACTGTATATTGTAATGTCTTTTACAATACCTGCCATATAAAAGGGACCATTTTGTATTGAGTTAATATTACACTGGGATAAATTATACACTGTGTATTGTAATGTCTTTTACAATACCTGCCATATAAAAGTGGCCATGTTTTACTGAGTTAATATTACATTGGGATAAATTATACACCGTGTACTGTAATGTATTCTTTGACAATACCTGCCATATAAAAGTGGTCATGTTGTACTGAGTTAATATTACACTGGGATAAATTATACACTGTGTATTGTAATGTCTTTGACAATACCTGCCATATAAAAGTGGCCATGTTTTACTGAGTTAATATTACACTGGGATAAATTATACACCATGTACTGTAATGTATTCTTTGACAATACCTGCCATATAAAAGGGGCCATGTTGTATTGAGTTAATATTACATTGGGATAAATTATACACTGTATATTGTAATGTCTTTGACAATACCTGCCATATAAAGGGGGCCATGTTTTACTGAGTTAATATTACATTGGGATAAATTATAACTGTATATTGTAATGTCTTTTACAATACCTGCCATATAAAAGGGACCATTTTGTATTGAGTTAATATTACATTGGGATAAATTATACACCGTGTACTGTAATGTATTCTTTGACAATACCTGCCATATAAAAGTGGTCATGTTGTACTGAGTTTATATTACACAGGGATAAATTATACACAGTGTACTGTAATGTCTTCTTTGACAATACCTGCCATATAAAAGGGACCATGTTTTACTGAGGTGTTTTGTAGAGAGTGATCTCTGTCTTAAGCCTTTGTTTCCTGCTATGTTAAAATTATATGTATTGTGTGTATAAGCACTGTCATTTAACAATGTTAACAGTTTGGGCTTTATCCTTACAACATGGTTAACAGATGGGATACATATTTACAACATGGTTAACAGATGGGATACATATTTACAACATTGTTAACAGATGGAATACATATTTACAACATTGTTAACAGATGGAATACATATTTACAACATTGTTAACAGATGGGATACATATTTACAACATTGTTAACAGATGGGATACATATTTACAACTTTGTTAACAGATGGGATACATATTTACCTGAACACTTAAAAGTTTTTTTTTTTTAAACCAGAAGTGATGCTTCAGGTCTGATAAAATGTTTGTTCAGTATTGCTTTATGTAAAATATCTTAGTTATTATTTCTTGTTCAAAACAGTAATCATATGATTGTTTTTCTGAGGGGTCAGCATGGTTTGGGTTTTGCCTGTCAATTTGTCAGCGAGCTTTGTCATGTTGTCTTGCTGAACCAAACAACTGAAATCTAGACATTTTATGTGGCGCATCCGAAGACCATGACTATATACTTTAGAAATTGTCAGAAAGGCGTTAATTTTATTGTATTGTTGATAACATTATTTTCCTTTCTTTTATATTAATAAACCATACATTTATTAATGAGACTGGTCATAGTGATACAAATTTGGCATTATACCGACCTTTTGAAGTTTTCCATTATCGCAATATTGCTTTTTATATCACACAAAATAGCAAATTGGTGTTTCTCGATGCTACCGGATAAAATTACACTGATTACTAATAATTTGTGGCCTTGCATTTTGCAGTTTTCGACAGGTATCCATGCTACATGAATAATTTTTTTAAAAAAACTGACGATCTAGAGGTGGAAGAGATTTTGGCTTCAGAGTTTATTAATTTCAGTGGGGTTTTGTCCCATTGTGTTTTCAAGCCATACCTATGAATTCCAAGTTCATCGTGAAATACTGTTATTGGATTAATTAGATATCTCCTTTAGCATATGCTTGCAGGTAATCAATGAACTCAGCTATATTGTAGCTGCACCTTTTTTCTAATGGTTGCTTTGTGATGGATGGGGTGGGAAGATAACAAAAAACTAATATCTTTTTTAAAAAAAAATGTTATTCAGGCTTGTTTTATGAATACCAAACTAAGCCACTAATAATTACCATCAAAACGTTACCACTGTATACTTAGCACTGATCATTGTATGAAATCGACACATTTCCCATCTGTCTGTTTGCTGTATATCTTAAAACCCATTATGGCTACAATAAAATCCAAGATGGATTAGCACTAGATTGAGTGGATTTTCACTTGATTGGTGGTGGTAGGGATCCAGTTGACTTAGAGGACATCCACAATTCTTGAGTGGGAAATCTGTAATCCATGATATGTGTTTTGTCAGTACATAAAATTGATTTTGTGAATATAATTATTCTTGTATATATTCAAAGTCCAACATGTTTTCAGATCAGATGGTAGTACTGCTTTTTAACAGAACAAATAGCTTGGTTGCTCAGGTTTAATTTGGTATTCCAGAGATAGCATTTCAATATGACCTAACCTTTAAGACTGCCAATTCTTGTCAAGTCCACTTTAGTCACAGATCACTTTTCTGATAGCAGTGATGGGATCAACAGATTCTTAAGGTTTTGGGTAAAGGTTTTTTATTTGCTTTTATTCTTTAAATACCTGATAAATTATCAATTCCAAATCACTTACACAGCATGCTTGGCAGAAAGCATTATTGAGCTAATATATTTTAATCTTCAACTTTCTTGCGAGTCCCATTCTTTTGTGACAGAGTAGTGTTCATAGAAAATTTGTTTTTACGGTTTTGGTTGAAAGTTTTTCATATGCTATAATTTCCTAAACCATTGATAGATTCTGATCATATTTGGTATTGATCATTATAAAGTAAAGATATTAATTCTACAATGCATTTACTTGTACCAATAACCTTGCACTTCAGTCATTGATAATTTTTATGTTAATGTTTTTGGTTTAAAATTGGCTATTTGCTTATAATTACTAAACTTGATGAATTATTTTCTTCGTTCTTTAGATTAATCATCAAGAAGCTATGTCAAAACGTTCTGTGACACACACTCTAACCCTTTGATCTTGGGGTCAAGGTCATAGTCATAGAACAGTTGTTTTACAGGTCTGATTCAAGTGTCTATATTTATATGTACATGCATTTTTTTATGTCTTGTCTTCATGCTTTGAATGAATCATTATGACGGGAAAAAATGTAAACCAGCAAGGCTACCTGAATTGAATATATTGTTGCCCAGACCCAATATTTTGGTAGCCCCTGGGATCTTTGCACAGGGTTTGTCTTTTCCTATAGGACTCTGCAATTCCTAATATGGTTTCTTGCCCAGAATTAAGTTGTTGTAGTCTTTGACACATAAACCCCAGGAGGTTTTGCTGTTTTTGCATGAAATGCGAGTAGGATACACATATTGGGGACTAGTTCTGAATACATCCTAATACATACACTTCCAAGCAATATTCCATTAGACTAATGCCTAGTTGTGCTAAGAAAATGTAGTCCATTGGTTTGTTTGCTGGTGCAGAAGATGAAAAGGGCGAAAAGTTCTTTTCTTTTCTTCTTCTGTCTGTGTGCGCATCAGACTGGTCTGCCTTAGATCTGAGGCCATGAAGTCTAAAATCTGGATACAAAATTGGATTCTGACCATGGGCAAATTATGGGTGGAAAAAAAAACTTCTAAAAAAAATTAGGCTTTTCCCTCAGTATTTTGTAGTGTAACTAAAATGTCCAGATTATTTGGTATCATTGTGTAGCTAAATCTGTCTACCTTTCTATAATACCACCCACCCACTTTAGTGCATAATACATGACCTCGACACTACAGACCTTGGAAGTAGGCTACTACCTCATGCCTTGTAAACTCTGCGCTTGGGGTTAATGTGTTAATGCAATTTGTTGGCACAAGATAGGCTATACATGGTGGCCAGTATTAATGGGGGAGGAAGAACCCACAAAGAACCACAACACACAAGAAGCTACTGTCAAGCTTTCTCATATACCCACATTGGCTGAATATGAGACTGGAACACACTCAGACAGGTGAAATGGCAGTGATTCATAACAGAGAGCACTTAAGACCACTCAGCCATTCGGGGCCCTCCCAGAATTAAGATTTATTTTGTCATATTCTGCACAATATTCTGATTAGTGTCAGAATATTTTGCTTTATCAGCAGTTTTTTTTTTGCCCTGGGGTTTCTTAAAAGTGGATTTTCAAATTCCTCTCCTTTTGTTCAATTTTTCTAGTTTTGCCAGAGATTTTGAGTTCCCTTTGTAGTTCTCACACTGCAGTAGAATTATAAACCACATCAAATTGGTGGCCTAAGTGGTTGGAGTGTCCATGTCGGATGTGGGAGGTCAGGGATTTGAACCCCAACTGAGTCGTACCAATGACCTAAAAAATGATATTAGCAACTGCTTCACTTAATCTCAGCATTAAGAGGTTAGTATTATTACTGGCCAGCCTGGTGTCAGGATAATGTGACTGGGTGGCCTGGTGTCAGGATAATGTGACTGGGTGGCCTGGTGTCAGGATAATGTGACTGGGTGGGACACCATGCAACATGTATGCGGCATGATACCCCAGTGATAGACATCACTGTACACTGTCTCACTGTAGACATTATAGCGATATGACTGAAAAATTGTTAAAGCTACATTAAAATTCTTAATCAAACAAACAAATAAACAAACAAACAAAACCTAAATGCCTGCTCCACTTTCTGTGAGCTCTACTGAAATCAAAACCTTTAAAAGATATCACCTTGTTATATAAGCCTTATTCTGTTAATTATTTCTGGTCATACTCTGTTTCCTTTATGTGTATGAATACTATTTTTGCTTCCTTCTGATGGGGGTGTATAGATAGCTAGATTTGTCAGTTTGATTTTGTTGGAAAACAGATCTTTATTATGCCTGGAATTAGAGTAGATTACTTTTAAAAAGTAGCCCGTATTTTAAACATGCAGTTGTAAAACTTCCTTGATGGAATGCTCAGACTATGCCATAGTGCTTATTCCAGAGCAATTTACTGATCGTATTTAGTTAACAACCATTCATGTCATACTTAAAGAACTCAGATGTGGATACAGTTGCCTACCTGAGAAACATATGTGGTGACAAGAAGGGTTCAATAAAACTTGTAAATTTTGCTGAGCTCATTTTCATATACAGAACGTATTGCGGTAGTTCTCATGCACCACATTTCACCAAAGACACAAATTCGTACAAATTCATGCCCTTACAGTATCGCTGTTAAAGTACTTTACGTATAAATGAATGACTATTGTCCGAAAGAATGTCTGTAGTTTTGCCAGTACTTCCTGTTTGTGATGCCTGAGATAAGCTACATTAATTTCTGATGGACATAAATTGTTTATCCTGGAATGGAAGAAGCATTAATGAGAGTTCATTGTAATATACTACATTTTGTGACACACTGGTAGTGCAGCTTTTAAATTGATTGTGAATGTAAATGCTGTTTCAGATTAATTCTAAAATTTAAAGAATAACAAGGCCATCAAATAACAAAGCCAACAAATAATAATCATGACTGCTGAAGACTAAAATAACTTGTGTACTATAAGATTCGTTCGTTTTGTATTGATTCTTCATCCTTTATCAATGTGCTTTGTTACAGCACAAGTCATGATGAATCAGTAAGTATATCAATGAATTATTTTAGCCATGGTATATATCAATCAACTGCCACTGTTGACATTGTAGTGATAATTCTGAAATATTGTTAAAGTTATGTTAAAACCCCAAATCACACATGCACATACACATGCACTTCTATTCACATAAACACACACACTCTTCTATTCAGACCTCTTATAACAGTTACACATGTAAATGCACACACACACACACACACACACACGCTCTTCTATTCAGACCTCTTATAACAGTTACACATGTAAATACACGCACACACAAACTCTTATATTCAGACCTCTTATGACAGTTACACATGTAAATACACACACACACACACACACACACACTCTTCTATTCAGACCTCTTTTAACAGTTACACATGTAAATAAACACACACACACACACTTCTCTTATAACAGTTACACATGTAAATACAGTCATTCATATTACAATTATCTTGCAGAGCTATGACAACCGCTCGTTCACAGGAAAATTTGAATCCTCGGATGCGAGCACGTAGTCAGACAACAACGGCAAGACCACCAGTGGATACCTCTGCACAAGCAATTCGGGCAAGAGCAGTCAGCGAGAGTCATTCATCAGGGTAATCCAAATGTTTATTATTAAATTAACAGGGTTGAAGTTTTGCATGCATCAATTACAGGTCAGCAGCCCATTTTCAGGCACCCATCCATAATTATATTTGTATTAATCTTTTGAAAGTCCCTAAAGCCACTTTTGCTGTTTTTAATCCTACCCTAACCATTTAATTGGGGTGTTGGACTGGTGGTGGTGGTGGCACTTTATTTAGGTTATGTCCATGCTTCTGTCAGCTCATGTGGCACAAGAAATAGAAGACCAACAATTTCATTTAGCTAGGTTAAATTACTATTACAGAATGATTCTGGATAGTGTAATTTTACGAGTAAAATGAAAACAGGAAGCAGAATGAATTCAAACAAAATGCAGAAATAATCAAATGCACGAAACAGCTCTCATGCAAACTGTGAACAGTTTTGTAATTGATAGGGGTGAAATGATATGCATATCGATACGAGAAGTGGACAATGATAACTATAGAACAATATCTACCGTATGCAAGATATTTTATTCTTTTGCAGTCATGAATAATTATTATTATTTTTTTTTTTTAATTTAGAATTCATTCAAAGCAGCCTTTGCAGTGAGAGGAACTCAATTTTCTTTTGCATCTGCAGGAAATGCAGTGTCATTTCCATGACCATATTTCTTTGAGATGAGATTTCATATTTGTATTGATATGTATCATACCACAGCTGTCTCTCATAAAATGTATCAATACGCGGCACGGGAGTATTGTTTCACCCCTTGTAAATATTTAACAAAAAATTAAATCCCATTGCATTTCCTGATTAGATTTAAAATCAGTTTACCTGTATTTTTAAATTCCATTCTTGAAAACTTTGTGCATGAGAATGTTAAGATCAGATTCCATAACTCGACATTTGTTCAATACTAATGATGTGACATTGTTTTTACTTCTTACAAGCTGTGATTTTGTTCTGTTAATAGTAGTTGCACCTTTATTGAAGTGAACAATGTTGATAAATGCTCACAATACAATCAGATTAAAATAAAATCTCCACTGTTATACATGAAGATCTGACAGCAACCGTTTATAGGTCATGTTCTGGTAACCTATGTTATTACCATATATGCTAATTTTATCAACCAATCAGATGAAGTCTAATATCTTCACATTTGGTGATAGAGCACTGTGGGCTGTTATTAAATGAATATCTACTGAATGATTTATTTCACTTTCAGATTGTGTTTCCATTGGCTAAATCAAAGGTCACCAGAACATGACCCTTAAGCGTTCAATGTGAGACCTTCATGTAGGACAGCAGAGATCTGATTTTAATCAGATTGGCTCTACTGTGCTTATATCATGAGAGCTTTTGGGATGGTCTGTTGTCTATCAACTATCCATCCATTAACACAAGTTTGTTATTATGGACTTCTGGAAAGATGGCCGCTATCACTTCACCAGCTTGTTTTTGTCCTATTTTTACTGATATATGTGCTTGTTGTCTATCTTCGTTTACATTATTGTGTTTCATCATGCATTGGCTGTTCAGTTCTTATGTGTTTCTTTATCTGCTTGTTTTGGAAATGAGAACAATTAGAATTCTTCTTAGCTGTCTTGTTCACCTGTTAAGACGTCCTTTGTTTTTTAATGAACTGCCATCACATGATTGCCAATCAACCTGCTTATGCTATGACGGACCCGCAATAATCGCTTTAAATGATCATACCATGGCTATTCATACCATATTGTGCTCAAGACTAAACAAACTGGGACTACAGTCGTCATTACTTAAATGTAAATGGAAGCCAAAAAAGAAATGTTTCAAAGCTGGCAGGAGTAGAATAGGAATGAGAATTCCAATAATCTCCCTTTCCAGATAAACAATTGAAAAATTTGACCGTTATGATTGATAACCTGGTGCAAATCCATCTTAAATCATTAACTGTTGTGTCAAGTGTCCCAGAGATACCATTGTGTATTGCATTATTCAACGCCCAGTCAGTTGGATCACCGGAAAAGCGCACAGAAATAGTTAATTTTATCAATGACCGGAATATCGGCATCTTCTGATAGAAACATGGCTAAAAACATCAGGCAATGACGCCAAGTGCACGGATTTAACACTCACTGCTTACTCCATCAATTCATTCCACCGCCACTCTTCTGGAGGTGGAATTGCTGTCATCACAAAGAATTCCATGATAAAATATCTTATGTACAACACAACCTTCAATTTCTGCCACATATCGTTTGAACTAGTCCAAACAAGACTAACACTGGAACAGCCTCTGCCTAGTAGAAAATCAGGCTTACAGCAACTCTCTTTTAGAACAGTTTCCGACTCTTTTGGAGTATGGAAATATGATAGGTGGCAGCCTAATTATTCTTAGAAATTTCACTCACACCTTCTACAGTTTTTGCCAAACTGGAGATGGCATAAATATTCTTTGTCAGCCTGGATATGAAATTCACCACCACTTGAGTTGGTGTTCAGATTTAGACTGGTTTGCAATTCAAGCCCTAAAACAAAAATTCCTATCTGTACAATAACACATGAAATTTGGGTTGGGGCACATGCTTGGAACCATGTGTTGTCCTTCAGGTGACATGGTCTAAAAAGGAAGTGACCCTTCATATAAACAACTTGAAAATGTGGGTACTGTTTTTAGTCCTTCAGGCATATGTCAGCCTAATAAGGAGATGATCTTCTATGACATGCCATACCTATCAAGGGAAAAAGGTACACCTGCTTCTTCTCCTTTAATGGTGGTTTGGAACCTCCGTTGGGAAGCATCCAAGGGTACCACTTTGCATGTGCACCATATTCTGGCACTGACAGTCTATTCAGAGGGTACCAATTAGTAGCACTGTTTTGGTGTGCCCTGATGGATTTGTTTGAGAGAAATTGTCTAGCTCCATTTTTGTGTCTCACCAATCCCAGATAACAGTGCATGGGCATTGAATAATTTTAATTGAAGGTGGGATTGTCTGTCCATGTCTGCCTTCCCATCTTTCAGAATGTTCCACAAGAAACAGTCAGGACTTCCGTTATTCAGCTCATCCTGGTAGCCTGTCTGTGGCCAAAATGGTCATTTTCCAGCTGACCCATTGATGAAGGGTAACCACAGAGGTGGGACATGCTGTTGCAGTACAGAGGGTATCTTCTCCAAATTCTTCATTTTCAGTCCTGTATTATCTCAAGTAAGCAATCTGCCAAGGCCAGTTTTTTAACAAGCTGGCCAACTGCATCGTCCAATCTTGGAGGGGTCAACTTCCAATGTCTGCAATGTAATGTGAAAAATTTTATGTCGCTGGTACTGTAGGAAATACATTAATCTTAACGGTTGAGTGCAGTATTAGATTTTCTTCTTTTCCAAGGAGAGAAATGTTCATTGTCTATCACTATGTGGCAGCCATGTTTAGCATGCTAAAATCTTCTAGTGGACACATCAATGGGTTGGATTATCATATTTCTGATCTCATTTTAGTATTCAGAGATTTACTATTGTCTAGGATGAATCTCAGAATCTCGTGTATTTTTTGGTTGTTGTCAAAACCTTCTATGAACCATTTATCTAAGCTTCCATGAGGAAACTTACCCATTAGACTATTCACTTGTTCTCCTTCCATGTGCATGGAGGAATGGGCCTTATACCATGTCCGTGTATAAAGGTTGTTTATGGATCCCTGGCCGAGTCATACAAAAAAATTACAAAAATGGTACTTACAGCTGCCTTGCTTGGTGTTCAGCATTAAGAGGTTAGTGTTAGGACTGATCAGCCTGGCATCATGATAATGTGACTGGGTGAGACATGGTGCTACATGTCTGTGGCAGTGCTAGACATCACTATAAAATACCACACTGCAGACATCATAGCGATATGACTGAAATTTTTAAAAGCTACATTAATAACTATCATTCATCGTGTTATGTGATTGATTAAGAAGGTAGGGCTTGGGATGTTTATGCATTTCCTCTTCTTTCTTGCTTTTCTGATATATGGCTATCAAATACTGTATACAACCAAAAGGGGAAATTTTGTTTGAAAATTGTATTTCTCAGTGAATACTTACCCAGTCTTGTTTTGCATAAGCCCTCCCACATCTCCATGCAAAGGTAAGGATCTTCATTTCCCATTTTGTTTTGCATAAGCCCTATCCCTACAGAAGCATGCATAATTATTACCCTGTCTCGTTTTGCATAAGCCTTCCCACATCTCCATGCAAAGGTAAGGATCCTCATTACTTCAGTCTTCTTTTGCATAAGCTCTCTCACATCTCTATAGAAAAGCGATATTCTTTTTAACCCATCTCAATTTCATAAGCCCTTCCCACACCTCCATGCAAAGCAAGCATACTAATTTCTTTACCACCCCAGCTGGAACTGCTAAACAAGTTTTACACAGGCAGGCACCTGGTTTTGACTAGGGAGATAATTGCAATTGTTATCTCTGAGTAATATATATATATAGAATAATTTATGATTACGGTTAAATTAACTTTTTGTATTAATACTAATTTATTAAAGGTAGGTTTATTTGCCTCTGTTTTACAGTATGTTTAATTATATGCATTCTACTGTTAGATTTGTCTCAAACAGTTGGTTTTTATTCACATTTTAGTTGGTGGCAAGTCCCTTCTCAGTTGCCATCAGACCAGCGTCCACAATCACAAATATTTACACAGAGTAGAACCAGTCTAAGTCCCACAGAACCTGCTTTTCCTATAGGCAGTCCACAAAGGTAATTGTAGCACATAAATGTTTCCTTTGTTGTTTATGTATTGTGCTTTTCCTTAAAGTCAGGTACCAGTCCAAAGGAAGGGCATAGTCAGACATGTTGGTGTTGGAAAGGAATAAAGAAAACTTGTTGACAATATACTGAAAATGTCCACCAGGCATCTGCATGTGTTAGCAACGTTCTTTGTCCTATTAAGTTAAAAATTTCTGGCCAGCTGTTATAACTTGTGAATGGCGATGAACACTGAATATCAAGAATTAATGGAAATAATGACAGTAACAGAACGTAGTTAGCTGACTCCTGACTCACTTTTCAAAATTGATGTGCCAACAAAGCTGTGTATATAAATTCTGTCATACTGTCAATACTGTCAAACTTGCACACAAATTTGTCCCAATGCCATATTCGTCCTCCTTGAATAATGGTGGCCATTGCTAATATATTATGGCTGCCACTGTGAACATATTGAAAAACTTATTTCTCTTTCTCTTTTATATATCAGCAAGGTATTTTCCTAGGTAGGTTTTGAATGATGCTTTGATTATCCTAAATCAAAAGGGTACCGATCTGAAATCATGTTATTACTTTTGAATGGATAGTCATTTAAAAATGGGATTTTCACTTAATATCTGAATTGATAGTTGTTTGATGTGGGCTTTTCACTAAAAGACTTCTTAAGGTATTTAGTTTGTCCTAAATGGACAGTTGTTTAGCTCAGACATTCAATAATGTTTTCATGGTAGCCTTGACAATCTTCTAACCGCTACTAATGTACAAATGGTCATATTGACATGACATTTTGACTTGTTTGCACCTAGGTGTGCTGGGTGTTTAAGTTTGACTTGTTTGCACCTATGTGTGCTGGGTGTTTATGTTTTGACTTGTTTGCACTTGGGTGGGCTGGGTGGTTACATTTTGACTTGTTTGCACTTGGATGGGCTGGGTGTTTAAGGTAGGTTTTTTTTCTTGTCATTGTTCAGGTGAGGCATCTTTTTTTTCTGTTGTGATTGTGTCCATCAGGCTATGGAAGTGAAATATATTATGTTGGAATCTGTCTTCATTTCAGCCAAAAATTGAATTTTCAAACAATACAGCACGATCCAATATTTACAGAAATGATGTATCGTTGTGCACAATTAACATATTTGTCGAATAGGCTGACACAGTTTTACATGTCAGTGCTATAAAGAAAGTGGAAATTAAACTCAATGGCAACCAACAGTTCTTCTAACCTGCAAAGTTCAACATTTTCTGTGAGGGGATGGCAACTTTTGCTTGTGGGACTCCTATTTTTACCAAAATGGGAGTCATGGACTCCTAGTTTGAAAATCCTAGTGAGACCTCTGCTTAAAGTTGTGTCATCAAGTGACTTGATTTTTATGTCATTAAAGGATGTGTCTGCTTGTGTGACTTTTTTATTCTAATGAAGTTTTAACAATTTTTCAGTCATATCGTTACAATGTCTTCAGTGTGGCAGTTTATTGTGATGCCTAGCAAAGGGGCATCATGCCACAGACATGTAGCATGATGTCCCACACAGTTACATTATCCAGTCCTAACACTAACCTTTTAATGCTGAGCATCATGCGAGACAGCTGACAGTTCTATTTGTTAACTTTGGTGTGACTCAGCTGGGGATCGAACCCACAACCTCCCACATCTGAGGTGGATGCACTAACCACTAGGCCACTGGAGTGGTCTTAAAGGATGTAACTAAATACAAATGAACACCTGTTGTATTCCAGGTGCACTGTGGTATTTTGACAAAATACAACAATAGTTTTTAACTAAATGTTTCAGCAGTGATTAAGAGTTTTTCATCTCCATTAAAAACGAAAAATTAGAAATGCAATAAAAAGTTAAAGAGAGAAAGCACCAAAGTATGTGATAGCTTATTTCAAAATTGTATTATGATTATTATTTTTATTATTAGTATTATTATTATTATTATGTATAATTTATACTATGAATTCCTTCCTCAGTCTTTTGCCATCTGATGCGCTTTCTCCAGACCTTCGTGGGAGATCTGACAGTGCAGGATCTCGCAGCTCTGGAGGCAGTCGTAGTGCAATAGAACAATCTGATCTCATAAACCATGGTGTAGTGTAAGTAAATAAGTAATGATCAAGAAGGGGACATATTGTATCATTCCACCTCTCTGTTTATTGTCCCTGATCATCATTAATTTAATGTTTGCTCAGTATATTTTTGGAAGACAAGGAATTTAAATGAATATGGGTATTGGATTTATAGCAAGATGTGATAATGTAATCAACATGGAGTTTGTGAGGATTGGGCAACTTTCAAACCATATGAGTTATGTTCCCTTGTTTTGACTAATTTGTAGTATGCGATATTGTCAAAAAAAGTGTTTTTGATGCTGACATAAATAAATGCATGCACCTACTACAGCTGTCACGATTTGAAGAATAAAAAATTAAATGAATAATAGAAACATTAAAATTGTATAGGATAAGTATTGCTTGGTATTAATTCTTTGTTTTGTTATGGACAAAATAGTGATACTGCTTTATGAGGGTCTCAAAATCAAACCACCCTTAGCGCCGCATGAGGGCATTTTCGATGGCCCTTGGGCTGCACCAACTGTTATATATCATGTCACAAGCATGTCGACTTATATTCCGCATCGACTTATAGGCCAGAAAACATGGTATATATTGTACAGAAATCAAACAAAGTACTTTTCAGTTAATTTTGTATTTTTCAAGTCATTTATTGGATTAGTGTCAAACAATAAACATAAATCAGTGTTTGATTAATCAGTACTCCATGTTAGGACTTACAGATGTCATGATCAAACATGTCATTCATTTTTCTGAAATGTTTTTAGAGGATATTTGATTGCTAAGCTACAACTTTTAAGGACATGTACTTAAATATTCAATGTTCAGATAATAGATGTAAAAAAAACAAAAACATTTAACCTGTACCAGATGAATAGCTTAAATAATGCTGGGTATTCAGATAACAAGTTAAAAAAATAACAAGGTGTGTACCCCCCTTCTATTGCTGGTCTTACAATGACAGTTTGGTTTGTTGGCAGTCTAAAGGCTTTTGTTTGTTATACTGTTATAATGTCAATATCGACAGAGGCCAAGATTGTCTCTAAGGAGACCTAGATTTGATCCTGGCTGTTGCAAATGAGACGGGATACAGCAATTAATGTCATGTTGATGCACTTGTGTTCATTTTATTTTGGACCTAATAAATATGTAACATAATGAAGAAAATAGGATGCTTTCTGAATCATTTGTATGTTTTCTGCTGTTTGGTGTTAAAGCAGTTGCACTAATAACATGCTTCATAGGGGGCTGAATTTGTCCTTGCTGTTTGCCTTGAACCTTGTATGCATTTTTGGAGGTTACATTCACAGTGACCTATTTTTCTTCATTTTTTTGCACAGTGACCTAATTTTCTTGCTTCATTTATTTAAGGCTTTCATTAAGTTCACTTTCTGACACTACTGTAATTACGGTTGTCTGACACCACTGTATGGAGTTATCAATGACCATTGTCATCAGAGACTGTTGTGTGTACTGTCAACTGATGCCATTGTACAGACATCCAACAACAAAACATTGTACAGTCATCCAAAACAAAACATTGTACAGACATACAAAACAAAACATTGTACAGTCATACAAAATAAAACATTGTACAGTCATCCAACAACACATTGTGTGTACAGTCATGACATATACATCTTGGTAATGGGTAAAAGGAAGTTGCAGTGACCTATTTTTCACATGGCAATTATACAATATTCTGCATTGAGTTTGAACGGTATTTATTAGTTTATTTATAAAAGGAATTCTAATTATCTCAATGACCTGTTTTAGTCACAATGAATAAATTATTATTTGGGTGACTGCAAAACATTTGACTGGTGTCACAGCAGAACCTGCAAGATATGTTTTTGTTTTCCTTCAACTTAAGTAATGTACCGTCAGTTTATATTTACTGTAGGTCCTACAGGTCTACAACGCCAGATACATCCAGTGCCATCAGTGAGGAAATTCCAGAAAATTCGGACTATTTGGATATGACACCTAATCACCATTCCACAACACCCTCTCCCACACCTGATCGACTGGAGCGGCCAGGTACTGTAGATACTTCGTGTAATGCACACTCAGCAGTGGTTCATGTATACCCATATTTGGTGTAAAATAAGTCAGGATCAACGTTGTTTATTGTACTTACTGATTAGGGTATAGACTATTACCAGCATCATTTGCCAATTAAGTTGGGGCATGCAAATACAGCACTTTGACTGCTTTTGTTTTTGTTTGTACCTATTTTATTTATTAAGCAATAAGACTATATTGAATTTATCTATGCCCAAACAAGGTCACCGAGACCTCTTTTTTGACGTTTGTATTTTCAGTCATTTGTTACATCCTTCTGTATCTTGGACTCTATTACATCCAGATTTTAGTCAGACATTATTTGAAAACATCTTTGATGAAATGTTTATTTTAGACAATGCGATGCACAACTCCGATACTTTCAATGCCATCAGCGAGAAAATAAATACTATTTAAGGGTAGCACAGAAATTGCTGATTTTATCAATGAAGCCAAAATGAAATACAGAATATACACAAACGGAAACAAAATGCAGAATGACTGCCAGTGAAGTGTTGAATGCATTTAGGTGAAAATATCAAACTTCAAAATACAGAATGATCATTGATTAAATGGTTAAAGCTGAATAATTTTCTTAAATGGATTTTAAAATTGATTAATTTAAATTGTTGCAAATTTTGACAGTTGAAAATCATTTTGCATTATAATCCAAGACAGGGAGGTTTAACTGCATGCATGCTGTTGCATCTCTTGTGTCAAGGTAGACAAAAAATATAACTGCCATTAATGTGGTGATGTCATTACCAGTAGTTGTATATGTACAGTCTTATTTGAATTCAATGAAATAAGTATATTTTGCAGAGATGTTTGTTACAACTATATTTTTGAAGTTGTAGCAGTTCATTTAAATAATCAGTTACAACTGCTCTGATAGCTTAGTGGTTAGTGCATCTGCCTTGGAAGCAGGAGGTGGTAGGTTTGAATCCCAGCGGAGTCATACCAATCATTTATAAAAATGGTACTAACAGTGGCCTTGCTAGGCACTCCGCGTTAAGAGGTTAGTATCAGGACTGGTTGGCCTGGGATGGACATCATGCTACATGTGTGTGGCATGATACCCCAGTGCTGGACATCACTATAAACTGCCACACTGCATAATTGATAAAGCTATGTTCAAAATCCAAATCACACAAACTAAGACACAAACACACACAAACGTTTGTCGCATTTTGATTTTTTGCATTTTTAGTTATATCAGATAAGATAAGTCGTAATATTCTCTATACCTAGCTCAATAAATATGAAATAACTATATAAATACTATATATGCTTTCATGTTGATCTTGGGAATCTCACACCTGTCCTTGTTGACTATGCAGATGATTGTTACTATATTAAGAAAACATTCTCTGCTATATTCTAGGCCAGTCCTCTCAAAACAATGCAAAACACATTATTGCTTAAATAGTATGTAGACCAAGGGAAGCAACTCTTACAGATTAACTCCACTTTGTATATGCAAGGAGGCTAACATTCAGCTCTATATAAATGTTTTCACTTTTGCTAGTGGTGGTATAAAGATGGTTTTTGTAGAATTCATTTATGATTTAATCTTGTACTTAAATTTCAAATGTCCATCTTTTTCTTTTAGTAAGTTAGAATATTATTTTAAATGGTACATACAGCATTGTGAATTACTGTGAATTCATAGTTTTGGAGTTATTGTTCCATTCACTATTGTAATGTGGTTTCAGTTTATATATATATATATATATATATATATATATATATATAGTGATCATCAGTTGGTTGAGCAAAAAAATAAGATAATCGATTGTGAAACTCCATAATCGATTGTGTGTAAAGGGAGACTACTTTTTAGGTGTATGCAAAGCACAATGGTTAGTAAAACTCTCAGCCACTAAAGTTGACCTGAAATTTATTAATCTCTTCACAACAACAAATAAAAAACCTTACGATTCATAATTAGGAACATATAGTCATTATTACATGGTCAAGTTAAATTGTTGAGTTAATAAATTTAAACACATTTTGTTGATTTGTTGCAGTTAAATTGCAACATCTTTTGTAGTATTTATAAACAACGACAAACAAGAAATCATGTCCTTCAATACTTTAAAGTATAAACACATCACATATAGACAAAAGAATTTCAGGAGATTGTAGCAGTATTTCAGTTACATATAAATGATCAGCCATAAAAAGTTGCGTTCATTTAACAAAGTTGTAGAACAAAAGTAATACACGATGTAATATTATTGTCATTTTAAAGTATACATGTCATTAAAAGAGATTACTCCTTTACATTTATAAACATATTGAACTCTTGATCAAAGATACAACTGTAACAAAAATTAAAATTTGTTCTTAGTAACCGATTATAATCGATGATCAGTTGGTAAAGGGGAACCGATTATCGATTATGAATTTCTGACCAATTCCCATCACTATATATATATATATATATATATATATATATATATATATATATATATATATATATATATATAATTGCATTTGGCATGCACATGTAATGTAATGTAATGTGGTTTCAGTTTTTATTACACTCTACTTGTCAACTATTAACACTTCTCAGATATTTCAATAATGTGGTTTACATTATATATATATATATATATATATATATATATATATATATATATATATATATATATATATATATATACATACATGTTTACACATAAAATTGCATTTGGCATGCACTTGTATTGTATTGCACTTTGGTGTAAATAATTGGTTCTACATTTAGGATTTAGGACTGCAAAAGTGAACCTGCTCTGAAACATCATAGGAAGACTTGTGACAAACCTCACGTCAAAGTCATTAACTAGTTTCATTGGGTGTCCTTTCCTGACGCAGAAACAGAACCATATCATCGGGAGAATTTTGTACAAGTCTAATTCATGAAGTCGAGATGTCCTCTCCACTCTCTTTGCAGACACATAAAGCTCCATAACATACTGTATCTGCAAATATTATTACAGTAGAATCTGTCTTGAAAGACCACCCTTTCTGCCATAAAATGATGGTCTCTTAAGACAGGTGGTCTCTCATAACAGGTCAAAACACTATATAATCATTAATTTGTGCATTGAGAATATGGTCTCTCAAGACAGGTGGTCTCACATAACAGTGGTCTTTCAAGACAGGTTCTACTATAACATTTTGTGGTGTTGA
This sequence comes from Unio pictorum, assembly GCA_030141615.1. Taxonomy (NCBI): domain Eukaryota; kingdom Metazoa; phylum Mollusca; class Bivalvia; order Unionida; family Unionidae; genus Unio; species Unio pictorum. Next base: position 5,654,908 of record JARLTB010000297.1, read on the forward strand.
GAATCCCTCCCCCACCCTTGAAGACACAAAATTGTACCAGAGCATACTGTATCCATTAATAGAGTGGAAAACAAAGTAGATGATTCCACTTGATCAGTATACCAGAAAAGGCTTTGTTGTTGATATATCCATCAGTAGAAATTGCATTTATGTATTGTAGTTCTACTGCAGAGAACCCTCGGTAAGTGGTTGAATTTGGTGTTAGGGCTTGCAGTTGGTAGATGTAATAGTGATGATGACATTTTGACATTTCAAATCATTGTCACAATTATTAAAAACTCCAAAAATTACAGGCATCTCTTGGAACATTTGTGATCCCGGTAATGCAACATCATTTTTGTGGTTTGTTGCAACATGTTCACCCCACTGGTAATAGGTTATTTACAGAGTACATATATATATTTTTCGCATGCACTTAGTCTAGAAGTTGAAAAGGGGCATAGAAAAATCTTTAACACTATGTCAGAATTAGTAGGAATGTTGTGCTGACTTCTTATCTACCTTTTGCATCTGACAGTTTTTGTCTAGTTAAATAGGCACTAATAATTATTGCTTTTTTCCAATGCACATTTTTCCTTCTGGATCACTACTGCTTTTAGGGCATCCATATTGAGATGGCAGTTCCTAGCAATGACAGGTTTGTTTTTCCTTTCTCCTGGCCAAGTCAAGTTTATTTGGTCATATCCCCTATTTATTATCAAATTTTATGTTATACCATACCAATGGCCTAGTGGTTAGTGTTCACCTATAATGCGGGAGATTACAGGTTCGATACCCAGCAGAGTCATACCAAAGACTTATAAAAATAGTGCTTCACTGGGAGTTTGGCACCAAGAAGTTTGTGCTAGGACTGGTCAGCCTGGTGTCAGGATAATGTGACTGGGTGAGACATCATATTACATGTGTGTGGCATGATGCTTCTGTGCACACACACACACACACACACACACATTTTATCTTAAGGATGTGAAAAGTCTTAGATGGGAGGTCATATCACAGAGCATTACACAGGTGAAACTGTTTTCATCAACTCTTGTTCAACATACAACAGAAACTGGTTATTTTTCTGCAGAATTTACAAGTCATCAATACCAGGCATGTAAAAGATATATTATAGAATTTTAATGATAAGTTTTCTAGAGGTATCTCAAGATTTCATTTTTGTCTCTTAGTGAACGTGTTAAAAAGTGGATATTTTGCAGAATGTTTTATTGAAGTGTCACTGGATACTAAAGAGAAGGTAGAGGTTGAAGGGGAAGGTGATACAAATTTAAATCCCATTAGTTTTATTTTCATAATTTCTCTTCTGTGAATACATTGAAGACAACAAGACAAAATATTCTTTTGGCATTGTGTATACTCTCTTGTAAGTCCAATCTGGTACCATATATACTCTTGTAAGTCCAGTCTGTACCATATATACTCTTGTAAGTCCAGTCTTGTACCATTTTTACTCTCTTGTAAGTCCAGTTTGGTAATGTATCTGCTTGCATGTTGAGTCTATCTGCAAACTGCACTGACCCAGATGTCAAGGACAGTTCTGTACAGTTTGTAAGGAGTAATCTAACAACATGGACCCTGATCTGTTGATAAATGAAGATGACGGTCTCTGTTACTTGGACTGGACTGGTCTCTGTTACTTGGACTGGACTTATAGGAATGGTCAGTTTAATTATATTGACAAACATTATATTTTAATGAATGCCTGGAAATGATGTGGTTTTTTTAAGCTATAAAATAGTTCCAATTAATTTTTGGCCAGGCTTCAATCCCCACATATTGTAATTGGACATTATCCCTGTTCCAGTTACAGGTAAAACCCTTTATAACATGATGCCCTGGGTCCAAAGAATAATATCTTGATATAAGTGGGATCAGGCAAAAAAAAATTATAAACCTCTCCATGGAAAATGTGCATTGGACATTCAATGTCATCAGTTTTTACTAACCTCTTGATTATATATCGTTTGTTTTGTTCACAGTGTTTCATACTTAGTTTTGAATTGCATACATGCCAGTATGGTGGAAAATGGTGTGCAGTGAAGTTAAGGCAACATTAAGTGCTGACCACTGACCTGTGTCTTACAGACACATTCTATGTTGCACAGTGGGTTAAATGGTGTTTTGTTGTTTAACAAAATTTGAAACCTATACATTAATCTTTTTACCCCTTTAGGGTCCTCAGGTTCAGGAGAGAGTCAAGGAGAGATCGGGCCAAGGTTGAATGATGGATATGTGGACATGAAGCCAAACAGCCCGTTAAGTAGCTTTGGTAATGAGAGCAGCTACACTGACATGTCTCCAGGGTCACTTAAAGGTAAATACTTGAGCAGCATGTGCTCATGGTCACTTATTGATAAAAACTTTACCAACATGTCACCAGGGTCACCTAGAGGTAAATGTCATCAGGGTAACTTAAAGCTAAATACTTGAGCAGCATATGCTCATGGTCACTTATTGATAAACACTTTACCAACATGTCATTGGGGTCACTTAAAGGTAAATGTCATCAGGGTCACGTTAAGTTAATATTTTACCAGCATGTGCTCAGGGTCACGTATAGATAAAACTTTACCAACATGTCATCAGGGTCACTTAAAGATAAATACTTTACCGACATGTCGCCAGGGTCACTTATAGATAAAATCTTGAACAACATGTCACTGGAGTCACTTGAAGGAAAATGTCATCAGGGTCTATTAAAGTGAAGACTTTACCAACATGTCATCAGGGTCACTTATGGTAATGACATTACCACATGGTATTAGTGTTACATAAAGGTAAAGACTACTTGTTGGTCAAGCCAATAATTTTTAAGAGCACCTGTATTATTTAGATCACTGGACTCATAATCGCAGAGAGTCTCAGTATGAATTTTGACCACAAATTTGAAATTATTTAAATATAAATAATAAGAATTTGGAACAGTTTTGAAACATTTTATTATAAATAATAGGACTTTAGAACACAAATTTGAAACATATTAATGTAAATAATTTTACTATGGACAGAGATGGAATTAATAACATTTTAGAATTTAATACCGAGTCAAAAGTTTCCGAAATTTCTACCAGGTACCCATCAAACCTAATGATCAGTTACCTGGGTACCCAATCAAACCTAATGATCAGTTACCTGGGTACCTGATCAAACCTAATGATCAGTTACCTGGGTACCCAATCAAATCTAATGATCAGTTACCTGGGTACCCAATCAAACCTAATGATTATTTACTTGGGTACCAATCAAACCTAATGATCATTTACCTGGGTACCCAATTAAACCTAATGATCAGGTGCCTGGTTACCCATCAAACCTAATGAACAATTACCTGGGTACCCAATCAAACCTAATGATCAGTTACCTGGGTACCCGATCAAAGAGAAATTGTATTGAACCTGAACTGCTTTGTTGTAGGTTCACACATGCCGACCTCTAAGAGAGGTATAGACATAACTTATTACTGATATAAGTGGCCTAATCTGAGCAAAACATGAGCAATCTGTACATGCCATAATTACAGAAAATGTATTTATTTATCATACATTTATTTTTGCTACTTACCTTGATCTGCAGTTAAAATTTTTGTCACAAATTGTAGATTAGTAGTTAATACAAGAAAATAGATACAAAAGAAATTTATACATTATTTATGCATAATACTCAAGTTGACTAGTCTACTGTCAACTACAGTAACTTTTGCAAATAGTTGTAAAGCTTACAAATGATGACTGTTTTAGTATCCTCAACATGCCATGGTTCATCCCTTAACTACGGTCCTTGGCAACATGTTTTAAGTTGAACATAATCCTTGATTGCTAACATTTTCAGTCATATAACATCCAACAGTCACATCAATACAGCCCATTTTTGTATGATATCTGATGCCAGTTTTATTCTTCAATTTAAACTTGTCCCCTTTATATGTTGTATCAAAACAGAATGTATCTATTACAAGTGGTTTGGGTTGAATTTTTGTCTTAATGTAAACCATTTCACTTTATGTCATTTTTATTGTCATAGTCATCAACTTTGTTTGGTTTTGTTGTAAGTATTCTCAGGAAACTTGATGGATGTATTCATTGTTTAGGATGTATTCATTGTTGAGTGTACTGCTTACCACAGACAAAAGTAGGTCACAGTGTCATTGTTTCATGATCCGTTGATGTGTCTTTGTTTTGTACATACAATCATTATAGCTTTCTGCTTTATCTTGGAGTAACCTAAAGTAGGTAACTTTTCATACACTGCCAATTTTAAAGGAATTTTTTAATGCTTCATTGGAGCATACAAAACATAGCATGCTACAGAACTTTTTTCTTCAAATTTGAATGAATGACTTTATCATTAAAAGAACACTATATATTGTATGGATTTAATTATGTGTCATCTCTTAAATATGTATTTGTCATAAAGGCACAGTTATGCGTCATCTCTTAAATATGTAATTGTCATAAAGGCACAATTATGTGTCATCTCTTAAATATGTAATTGTCATAAATGCTTAGTTATGTGTCATCTCTTAAATATGCATTTGTCATAAAGGCACAGTTATGTGTCATCTCATAAATATGAAATTGTCATAAAGGCACAATTATGTGTCATCTCATAAATATGTAATTGTCATAAAGGCTTAGTTATGTGTCATCTCATAAATATGTAATTGTCATAAAGGCTTAGTTATGTGTCATCTCATAAATATGTAATTGTCATAAATGCACAATTATGTGTCATCTCATAAATATGTAATTGTCATAAAGGCTTAGTTATGTGTCATCTCATAAATATGTAATTTTCATAAAGGCACAATTATGTGTCATCTCTTAAATATGTAATTGTCATAAATGCAATGTGCCCTTGCATATTTAAGAGTGAATATCTATGTCCATGAGTATATTTGGGACATTGTTTCCTTCTCTGACTGGCGGAAATATTATGTTGTTTTGTTACATTTCTTTAAAAGCCGACTTACTTTGCATTATTACTTTCATTACGTGTTTTGTATTAAGTCCAATTAGGGGATAAAATGAAAGGAAAGTTAAAGATGATGTGAATCCTACCTCGTTGGTCTGAGAGCTAGCAGTCATTGTCTTGTGTCAAGTCAATTCATTTCATTTAAACATTTGAATACTGTTTTAATTATTATTGTGTAATATAATTTAGCGATCTTAAATTAGCTAAATCATTCACAAATGTTGTCAGAAATAGCTAGGCAGCCCAGTGAAAAAAAGTACTTGGTGAATTAATAGTCTTGTTTTACAATTACAATTCATTATAGAGTTACAGAGTTCATAGTGAATTTGAAATTCCTGAACTGGCACTCAGAGATTTACTTGAGGATGAGAAGAACTTTAACCATTGCTTTCAGTGAAATCATGTCATTATAATGATGCTTTTTAACTGGCGATGGATAGTAGTATTCTCCAAAAGTTATGCAAACCATTATACAGACTACAGGTTATGGATTGTAAAAGAAAAGTCTTTCTTTCTGTCTTGTTTTACTCCTTAACATTACTGGAAATCATGTTTTGTAAATACCGTTTTGTTGAAGGTTTTGGGAGCCAAATATATCTTTTTCTTGCCATGACCTGCCAGTCATGTATCAGCATGTTTCCTTTCTTCAGGAATTTAAATTTTATAAAAATTGGTAACTTGTCTTTCAGTGCCAAATAGTGATAGTGGGTATCTGATGATGGGATCAGTTACACCTTCAGGATCGAACCCTGGACGCACAATATCCTTGATTCCCATATGGCCCTCCAAGGAGCAAGGTTACCTTGACATGGGTCCCCCTTGTCAGCATCTGCCAACAGTAAAAGAGGGAGGAAGTAAGTAGACATATTATCCCATGTTATATGTATTACATTTGTTTTTAAATGATTAGTGCCTAAGGTTCATGCACAAGCTTTCATTGGTTCTGCTGAAAACTATAACAAAGAGGCATACCAAGAACACAAGTAAAGGGAACATGGCTAAATTACACTAAATTTCAGAGGACTGTTTTATGGATTTCTTTAGTATTTCCCAGTGAGTGAAAAGTTCATAACATTATTATCTCATTCGTTCATAATATTCAGTCCATTTTCCCTCACAGATTTCTGTCTGATTTCTGTTTCAGGTGGAGAAGCATACCTACCAATGACACCTACCAGTCAAAGTCCAGTGTTAAATGATTTTCCAAGACCAGCCAAGGTCATCAGTTACCTTAGCGATGACTCAATGTCGGGAGAGTTTCCAAAGCGAGCATATTCAGTTGGAAGCCGCCCAAACCAAAACCATGGTGTACACCGACAGTATCAGAATCATGAAATGATACGCAAACAGGCAGTGTCAGATAATAATAGATCCTCTAGTGCCCCACATTTGATTGGTCAGCGACCACGGACTGTCCATGGTGATTCACGTAGTCCATATATCAACTCTTCAGCCGGTAGTTCCAGTCCACTAAGTCAGTCAATCAAGTCAGATGATGTTGAAGGCTTTATGGAAATAGACTTTTACCGACCTCGAACAGCAAGTGATAGTTACGGATGTAGAGGCAGGTCATCAAGTATTGGGAAGGCTTTTGTGCAAGGACATAGACCACGGTCATCAAGTTATGGTCAAACTTCAAGGGGAAAGCTTGGATCTTATGAGTCAGTGCGAACCACATCTCAGGAACTCATCCTGAAAAAATTTTCCCATGATTCACTTGGACAGTTGTCAGTGTCATCATTAGCATCATCAAATGAATCAATGCGTAAATTGTCAGAAGAATCACACTGCAGTTCTGTTCAGTCAGACTATGTAGATATGGCGTGCAATAAGGGAAAAACGCCTTCCCCAGTCACCCATGCTACAGCAAAAGATGGATATGTTGATATGACTGTTGGCTCTAGGTCTGGCCCACCAAGTGTTTCCCGAAGTTCATCCTCTCAAAGTTTAGGATCCTCTCCAGCATCATTGGGGCGCACAAAAAGGGAAGCTGTTTCATCTGAAGCTGTGGTAATTAAAGCATCAGGGCAGGTGAAGCAGTGTCCAGAATTTATTGGTATACCTCCATCTGGCTCTGGAGGATCATACATGCAGAAAAATCAACTCCAGGTGATCGGAGCACAATCCAAAAAGAGTCCCTCCAGCTCTGGACGTGAATCGGAGGATGAGAGTTACGTGCCATATCAGCCTGCTACTAAATGTGGATCCTTGCCCACGCCACAGGGAGAATATCTGGAGTCTCAGTCTCATCGAGATAGGAGTTCTTCATCTGGTAAAAAATCTGACAGATCTGGTGTTGGAAGTCATGATCGTTCTTTCTCTCATGGTGATCGCAGCCCCTCCTCTAGAAAAGTAGATATTTCAAAGGGACTTGCGCAGTCAGTTGAACAAAGTCGTTCACATAGTTTAGAAAAATCTTCAACAAAATTCAATAATGAGTTCAGTGTCAAGTCAAAGGGTGTAGATGGTCATCCTCAACAAAGGTCAAGCCAGGAAAGCCGCGGTTCTAAGTATAGCAAATCGCAACATTTTGAAGAGGGTAAATATAGTTTCAGTGAAAAACATCCTAAAGAGAAGCAAATTTCAAAAACGGATTTGTCATCAGGGAAAAAGACTCCACCATTGCCAAAGTCCAAGGATGATAGTGTATACATAGGATATGAACCTGATATAAGTAAAACCCTGATGCAACAAAGTTTTGGTGGGCTCGAACATTCCAGTGGAAAATCTGGCAAAACTCAACATTGTGAAGTTGAGAGCCATCCATCATCATGGCAAAGCATGCCATCAAAATCCCATGCTGATAGCAAGAGTGTTTTGTCTGATGGTAAGAATATTCTTTCACGTCAGTCTAGAGAAGAGAACAAAAAATCTAAATCCATGTCAACCACATTTTCAGTTCAGCATTCAGCAGCTCCTCCAAGTGAGTATGAAATTTATGACCCTTTAGGGTCCCACATATTTGCCAGTGAATCAAATTACAGAACCCCTGAACAGCAAGGGACTATGGCCAGAAGTTCAAAGCCAGAACAGAAAGTAGCATCAGCTTCAACTGATAAAATATGTTCCTCAGATGTGACACAATTGAAAGAGTCCAAAAATTTTTCAAGTAAGAAAAAGCGTAGTGATGTGGAAGGTGAAATATTTTCATATGTTGATTATTGCCCTAAGGAGGAGACAACTGGTGATTCCGAAAATTGGGAAATTAAAACACCATCCAGAGTTTCATCTTTTATTTCAGAACATTCAGAGGACAAAAGTAACACAGATTTTTCAAAAAATACATCGCAAGGAATTTCTGGAACAGAAGAAAGTAATACAAATGTAGTCAAGTCAGTGAGTACAAACATAGGTAAGTCAGCGAGTCAGTCAGACTGTAAGAAAGGAAGTGGAAATTGTTCGCCAGTTCAGGATGTAAGAAATGCAAAGAAGCCTGTGTCAGGTCAAGTTAACAAAGGTGGAGAAAGTGATATACCTGTAAACAAATTACTGGAAGACGAGGTGAAAAATCAGGGACAGAGATTGAAGATCGATATACAAGATGATGGTTATATAGATCTGGACTTCCATACTCAGAAGGGGTCTTCTAAAGGATTGACGGAACATGTTGCTCAGTTTAGTATAGGAGAGCAGGGAGCTGAATGTGCGGAACTGATACAGAATCCAAAATGTTACATACTTGATGAAAATGATGCCACAGGTCGCATGGAAAGATCCCCAACTGACAAATCCTCCCCCACTAAACGATTACTTACTTTGAATTCCAGTGGTGTGGATAGACGACAAGGGAATTCTTCAAAAGAATTAGTTCAGAAAGTTGTAATGGTAAGACAGGTACAACCTCAAGATTCTCCAGTGATGGGATTAACCTCTTCATCAGTGCCAAAGCAAGCAATTGTGCCTCCTAAATTGTCCACACTACAGAAAAGTAACCCTGAATCACCACGGATGAGAAATACAAGTGGTCCAGCAAGTTATCGCTCTGGAGGAAATGCTTCAAATGGAGAGCAGACTAAAAAAGTTGTTGGACCACTATCTTCCAATCCATTACAGAATGTGTCAGAATCGCACCAACCAGGGGTTTCTATGGGTAAACAGAATAGCATGCCCTGCATGGCAACACAGGTTGAATCGGAATTGCCGGATGAGTCGGAATTACAAGCCATTGATTCTGCACGCAGTCGTCACAGTTTGTCGGACCTAAGTAGCTATGAGGAGATGAATTTCTCATCAGAAAGGAAAATGTTTGGCTCACAGCAACAGCTGCAGGGATTGGAACCAAAACAAGTTACATTGAACTATGCTTCTCTGGACTTGGGGTCCTCAGAAAATGTGGATGAAAACGGACAGCGAAAGAATCGGCACTCATCTTGCCTCGAGGATTCTGAGCCAAAGGAGAGGGTGTCTTATGCTGAAATAGATTTTCAGAAGTCTGAGAACTTGAAAAACTCCACCAATAAAAGTGCTAAATTTACCTTGTGATAAAATATTTTATCATAGAGATGATCTTTTCATCTGTACTTGGTTTAAAGTCGGATCCAGTTGTAAATTGCATTGACCCAAATCTTGATATATGCAGTTAGGAGTAAATATAATTACATTTGTTAGGTATAATTACAGTTGTTAGAAGTACTTACAGTTGTTAGGAATAATTACAGTTGTTAGGAATAATTACAGTTGTCAGGAATAATTACAGTTGTTAGGAATAATTATAGTTTTCAGGAGTAATTACAGTTGTTAGGAATAATTACAGTTGTTAGGAATAATTACAGTTGTCAGGAGTAATTTCAGTTAGGAATAATTACAGTTGTCAGGAGTAATTACAGTTGTTAGGAATAATTACATTTATTAGGAATAATTACAGTTGTTAGGAATAATTACAGTTGTTAGGAATAATTACAATTCTCAGGAGTAATTACATTTGTTAGGATTAATTACAGTTGTTAGGAATAATTACAGTTGTTAGGAGTAATTACAGTTGTCAGGAGTAATTACAGTTGTCAGGAATAATTACATTTGTTAGGAATAATTACAGTTGTTAGGAATAGTTACAGTTGTTAGGAATAATTACAGTTTGTTAGGAATAATTACAGTTGTTAGGAATAATTACAGTTGCTAGGAATAATTACAGTTATCAGGAATAATCATAGACCCTGGTCTTCTGGTACATTATCCAGCAGCAGGTCAGGGTCTATGTTTCTTTGGTAAGACTGGATGAAAATATGATTACCATAATTACCATTTAACCTTATGATTACCATATAATTTGGTATCATTTAACCTTATGATTACCATATAATTTGGTATCATTTAACCTTATGATTACCATATAATTTGGTATCATTTAACCTTATGATTACCATATAATTTGGTATCATTTAACCTTATGATTACCATATAATTTGGTATCATTTAACCTTATGATTACCATATAATTTGGTATCATTTAACCTTATGATTACCATATAATTTGGTATCATTTAACCTTTGCATGCTTGCTAGTTGTGATGCTAGTGAACTGATAATAGGTATTTAAGAGAACTTGTATCTTGCTAAAAATATATTGTATGTTGTCATTTCTTTGTCTAACTTTACCCTGGTATCATGAGCTTATTGCGAAATCTGTTATCACACAATGCAGAAGGGCTCGTTTTTTTTCTCTCTTCTTGTTTTTGCTGTGTTTTATGTATTGTGATCAAGAAAATATATTTTGCAAAATGGCATTTATATGCAAATGTCATAGGCCTAGAGCTGCAGTTGTGTAAAATGGCGGCACATCTAGGCCAGTAATTTTCACTTCATAAGTGCAACAAGCATTTTTGTGATTTTGTCTTTTATCACCATTTCAATTAAGAATGGGTGTTTAAATTTAGAAAAGCAATTATATTGACAATAAACATTGATATATAGTCTGTCTGTCATAAAATTCACCTGCAGTCCTGTCTGATGTAAATCCAATACAATTTACTGCAGTACAGAACACTAATACAGAGTATCATGTTTATCTATTTCCAGATGTTGAATTCACATTGCATGCCAAAGTGATTGCTTTGTGATCAAAGCGCTCTGGTGGCATAGTGGTTAGAGCGTCCGCCTCATATTTGGGAGACTTTGGGTTCAAAGCCCAGTCGAGTCATGCTAAAGACTTATTAAAATGCTGCTTCGTTAGGTGCTCAGTATAAAGAGGTTAGTGTTAGGGCTGGTTTGCCTGGTGTCAGGATTATGTGTCTGGGTGAGACATGATGCTACATGTCTGCAGCATGATGCCACAGTGGTAGACATCACTATAAACTGCCACACTGCAGACATCATAGCGATATAATTTAATAAGTTTTAAAGCTGTGTTAAAAATCCAAATAACACACACACTGATTATGTTTGTGTAGTCAGGATTGTGCACACATACCGCTGTGTTGGATGACAATAAATTGCGAAGTGGCAAGTTGTGTCCATTTCCAGATGTCAGTTCAGTTGTGAAAATGAATTTTAGAAAAGCTAATTTTGTATTAAAGAGATTTATTGAATAATTAAGCTAATTTAAATGGAATTTGTGAATGCGGTCAATACACATTGGTACTCAGCATTAGTACAACTCAATCATTATATGTGACCTCGACTATTCACCCATTCACATTTGTCCTTAGAATTGGTGCATTGTAGTTGATACACTTTTTGCCACACCGTTATTGCATTTTGGTCAATTCATGTTTGGTAGAAATACCAACAATGAGAAAGGCAATAGCTAGTAGAAAATTTATACAAATGATGTTTGAGTGGGCTGTAACCTAGACCTTAGCTCTTCGACAGCCACATGTCAATCAGTATGCTTTGCAAAGAAACACTAATTGCTAGTGAATAAGCATGCTACTATTGTAAAAAAAAAAATATCCTGATACAACTTTAGAATGGCATCACTATATTATACTTACCTTGATCTTACAGCACATTAATGTAGTGTTTTGTCAGACTGGGTCTATGATTCTTACCTTGATCTGGCAGCATATTAATGTATCGATTTGTCAGACTGGGTCTATGATTCATAACTTGATCTGGCAGTGCATTAATGTATCGATTTGTCAGACTGGGTCTATGAATAATACTTGCCTTGATCAGGCTGCACATTAATGTATGGTGGTGTCAGACTGGGTCTATGATTCTTACCTTGATCAGGCAGCACATTAATTTTTGGTTTTGTCAGACTGGGTCTGTGAGGCTTGTCTTGATCTGGCAGCATGTTACCATGTGGTGGTGTCTGACTGAGGCTTGTCTTAATCTTTGGAGTACATTACTATATGTTGGTGTCAGTTGGTCTGGGTCTATGGGGTGAGTACTTTGCCTTGGATTTTATAGAACAAAACACTTGTATATTATTATTAATTATTAATTAATATTACTATTATTATTGTTATTATTATTAATATTATATAATAGCAGCAAGTTATAGGAATATCCTTTTACTGAGTTTTTCTTTCTTTTCCGATTCTCTTCATTATTTTACATTTTTAAGCAAGTTTTGTGTGCTGTTCATATGTCTGCAGTCAAATCTGTACCCATCTGAGAGTGTGACATAATTCATTCATTGTTCACTTCCCATGATGTTTAATCACTGCTTTAAAATGAGCAAATAACTCAGATTGTTCTTGTGCCGATAACACTGGAAATTTAAAGCAGTTTTAATTAAGTACCAAATAGATTTGCTTACAAGAGTCCAAAAGCAAACTACATAGAATAAATTATTTAATTGCATAATGTGCCAGCAGATCAGGGTGCATTGAGTTAGTAGTCATCAGTATAGCCAGCAACAGTGACCTTGATCTGTGTGTTCATTAAGCAATAAAGGATTAGGGTCTGTGGTGACTAGTAAGCAAGTATACATGGTAAGTATGTTTATAGTTAACTGACAACAAGAATATTGATACTTTAGATTTAGGAAGAAATGTTTAACATAATGTCGTTTTTATTCACTGTATCATAATGTCAGTATTGTTAACTGTATCGAGGCCAATGTGGATAATAGATAGGTCCATGCTTAATAAGCTAGTATCCACCACCATTTAAGTTCACAAACATAAAATGAAAATTGCAAAATTGAGAAAAAGTCCCATACAGAGGATACAGGTGGAAAATTTTATATCCTAAATATGTATTTTGTATTCAAAATCAGACATCAACTACTTGAAAGCAAAAGAGTATGTTTAAATAGTGCTAATGCAGTTAATTGTAAAAATGTTGACACTTCATCAAAAGATTTAAAAGCATTTCTGATGTTTTCACTGCCATGGAAATGTCACCAGAAATGCAACATAAACTTTACAATTGCATCACTGCTGTTATGTAACGTCTTAAAGAAGTTAGCAGGAATGGGATGCATTCCAACAGTGTCATAAAGAAGTTAGCAGGAATGGGATCCATTCAAACAGTGTCATAAAGAAGTAAGCAGGAATGGGAATCATTCAAACAGTGTCATAAAGAAGTAAGCAGGAATGGGAATCATTCAAACAGTGTCATAAAGAAGTAAGCAGGAGTGGGAATCATTAATTTAAAATGAACTAGAATGGGGCCACTTTTAATTCATTTGCCTGAATTTTTATGTCATTTGTTTCATTTTATGTTTCAGTGAATGTATTATATAAGAAAGTTAGATTTTTATTTAGTTCAGAGTTTATAATGAATCTGTACCGACAAATATTCATGTTTACTGATTATTTTGGCAGGTCAACTTGCTTATTTGCCAAAATCGTTATTCCACATGAATGTTTTTCTTGTGTCGTGTACACCTCTACACTCGGCTGGGAAGACGTTTATCTGAGTTGTGACTTTTTCCGTCCAGCTGGTTTTATGTGTTATGTGATAATTAATTTTGTTAAATATTTTTATTTAATACATGGCTACTATTTTTAACAATTTGGTGTGTTTTTAATTTTAAAAAAAGCCATGTCAAACAGTAGTCTTTATTTTATATTCTTTTAGTACAGATTTACCGTATTTATCTGCATATATGTATCTAACAATGAACCATGATCTGGGACAGTCCTATCTATCAAAGAATTCTTTGTGGACAGATAAAGTCTGTGCTGCTTAATATTGTAAGATGAGTATATGGGAAGGAGCCTGATTATGTGGTATTATTTGTTTTACTTTAGTTCACATTAGAGATGGGAAAATATGGCACGTCTTGAACATTTTGTAAATGGGTGTTACATACATACCAACCATTATGCTTTTGGCGTAATCATTACGCTTTTTCCACGTCATGGGTTGGCGTTATTATGTCCACACCGCTACCAGTAGGAGTGGGGGTGGCAAATAGATCTAGATTGCCATCAAGTTTACGGTACACACAGGAAAATATGGTACATGTTGAATGTTCATATTGTCCATGTTGCTAGGGGTAAGGGTTGCAACTAGATCAGGTTTACTGTTGGGTTCATGGTACATGCAGGAAAATATGGTACATACAGGTTTAAGATTTGTATTATGCCCACGCTTACTAATGGGGGAGAGTTGGCATCAGGATCTGGACATGTCTGACCTTTGTTACATTCATCGATATGTATGTATTTATAGCATCCTAAAAGGCTTGTTTTAATTTGTTCGGCATTGCGAATGATATCAGAGCCTCAAGCTCAGTTAATTTTCAGGTTAGTGTCATCAAACGTTGCTAAAAGTAACTAATTAATTTGGTGCATGAAGTACTTCAGCATCGTTTGAATTAACATAGATCATAACACATCTTGAATAAATGATAAAACAGGGTGGTCTGTTGACATCAAAATATTTTGTTGTGCCATGATCTGTGGAAGAGTTGACTTGTTTATTTTAGGACAAGAACCACTTATTGAAGTAATGGAATTAGAAGGCATAGTTGTATTCATATCTTTATCAATTTGAAAATTTTCAGATCATTTTTAAACATTTTTAATACACTTTTTGAACTTTAAGTTATGACGTTTTTTTAAACTTAAATCTCGTTAGCACTTCTAAGCATAAAGCAAGAATTAGGAAATGAAATTTGATTTATGATGGCACTTTTCATTACAATTTTTTCTGGCATGGGACTGGGGGTGAATTATTGTGGTTGGTGTTCCCATTGGCGGGAAAGTTGTATTAAGGGATAAAGCATTTTGTTCATTTGTTGTTGGTTATTTGAATGGATTGTTGGTTTGTCTTATTTGTTATGTGTTCCATTTTTTGGATCAGGCCACCACTACACTTTTTCAGTGAGCATGTGGAAGCATTTCATAAAATGTTAATTCATTTGTTTTGAAACTAGGTCACTTTGACTTGTTTTATATTTGTGTGACATATGTATCTTTTGATGTCTTCTTTTTATTAATCATCTAAATCTAATTCCTTTTATGAATCATCTGAGCTTTCAAAGGTTGTAATACGTATACCACAATGTTGATCACTGTAACCTAGTTCAGAATGCCCCTGTTATGTAAGTACCACAATGTTGATCACTGTAACCTAGTTCAGAATGCCCCTGTTATGTAAGTACCACAATGTTGATCACTGTAACCTAGTTCAGAATACCCCTGTTATGTAAGTACCACAATGTTGATCACTGTAACCTAGTTCAGAATACCCCTGTTATGTAAGTACCACATTGCTGATCACTGTAACCTAGTTCAGAATGCCCCTGTTATGTAAGTACCACAATGTTGATCACTGTAACCTAGTTCAGAATACCCCTGTTATGTAAGTACCACATTGCTGATCACTGTAACCTAGTTCAGAATGCCCGTTATGTAAGTACCACAATGTTGATCACTGTAACCAAGTTCAGAATACCCCTGTTATGTAAGTACCACATTGCTGATCACTGTAACCTAGTTCAGAATGCCCCTGTTATGTAAGTACCACAATGTTGATCACTGTAACCAAGTTCAGAATACCCGTTATGTAAGTACCACATTGCTGATCACTGTAATCTAGTTCAGAATGCCCCTGTTATGTAAGTACCACAATGTTGATCACTGTAACCTAGTTCAGAATGCCCCTGTTATGTAAGTACCACAATGTTGATCACTGTAACCTAGTTCAGAATACCCCTGTTATGTAAGTACCACATTGCTGATCACTGTAACCTAGTTCAGAATGCCATTATGTAAGTACCACAATGTTGATCACTGTAACCTAGTTCAGAATACCCCTGTTATGTAAGTACCACATTGCTGATCACTGTAATCTAGTTCAGAATGCCCCTGTTATGTAAGTACCACAATGTTGATCACTGTAACGTAGTTCAGAATACCTCTGTTATGTAAGTACCACATTGCTGATCACTGTAAACTAGTTCAGAATACCCCTGTTATGTAAGTACCACATTGCTGATCACTGTAACTTAGTTCAGAATGCCCCTGTTATGTACGTACCACAATTTTGATCACTGTAACCTAGTTCAGAATATGCACATCTTGATTTACATGGTTGGAGGTTTTTTTTCTTAAGTAGTACATGTTTTGTTATTATACTGTATATTTCAGTGGTTGGTATGCATTAGAAGTGTAAACATATGGACATAGATCAAATTATCTGTCATGTGAAAGAAAGAAATTTGCTAATTGATTACAGAAGATTATTGAGTCTTATGCTAATGTAAATACATGTACCCTATATTAGTAGGGGTGCATGTTGGAAATTCCTGATTTGATACATAGATGTTTGTATATTTACAAGATTAGATTACTCTATTCCAGATGGGTGAGCTTACATTAAAATAATAATAATGATATTGACTGAATTAATTGAGGGTAAAACGTTGAATGTACGGTGTATGCTAATCACACATAGCTCTGTGCATGATGCAAGAGAATATATATGAATACGGCTGAATGGTACATCAGCACAAGACAGGCTTTGTTTTGGATTAATAGGCGACTTACAAAAGATAACAGTTTAAAGAGAAGCACATTTTGTATATGAAATAACTTGTGTGTATCAGTTTCACCATTTAAACAAATGAGTGGCTTGCTTAGTAGGAAGACATGAATATTTAAAATTGTATCGTATTGAAACAAATGTATGACTTCCTTATTAGGATTAGAAAAATGTGTAACTTTTTTATCATGTTGAAATAAATGTGTAACTTTTTTTATCATGTTGAAATAAATGTGTAACTTTTTTTTATCATGTTGAAAAAAATGTGTAACTTTTTTTATCATGTTGAAAAAAATGTGTAACATTTTTTATCATGTTGAAAAAAATGTGTAACTTGCTTTGTATGATGCCAAGAATTCAATTTTTTGTGTGCACCTGAATAGAGATGCTACTCTCTTTGTTTGCAGGATTTTAATTTTTTCACTCAAGGACATTGAAGTTCTTTGTTTTAAATAGTTGTTATTGTATATTTATCTGGGACTGTGTAGCACTGTTTTGAATACTTCATATATAAAATTTAATTTTGCTCTGTGTAGCACTGTTTTGAATACGTCGTATATAAAATTTAATTTTGATGCATTTATATGAGAATTTAGAATTTGCTTTTAGACGGTTATTACATTCTTTACATATGTCAGACTTCATGTTCTCTCTTTTATCAATTTTATTAAGCTGTTCATGTTTTTGAAGCGTGTAATAAAAGAGTTTAATAAAAGGGTGTAATAAAAGAGTGTAATTAAAGGGTCTATGAGTCAGTTAAGCACCATTTCATCTTGTATTAATTTTATTTTATTGGAATAATTTATTTATGGCTAAATTTATTCCTGCAGAAATAGATATTAGCTGTTATTAATTATGGTTCCTCTGTTTTTAAGGAAATTTTCAGACCCCTTTTGAAATCTTAATTTGAATCATGTTTAAGACATTAGACTCGATGTTCCCATCATTTCTCAAGATTTTTAAACTGGCTTGGCGTGTTCCTTATTTTGTAGTGTTTTTATTCCTGTTATTGTGTTTTATTAATCATCTTTATACTTTTTATCAAATCTGTAACTGATTCTGATTTCATGCTGTTTTGTTAAAAATGATGATATATAGTAAATAAGCATTATAAATGTGTTTTAATAAGATAATATTTTATTTGTGCAGAGGTACTTTTATTTCATAACTTCAGAATATGTAGAATTGTGAAGTAAAATCATGTTTATATCACGAGTCAATCACAGGTATGAGTATACTGTAGTATTTGTTAGGCATAGAAATTGTGTTTGTAAGTCATTTAAATGGTATTTATAAGCCGTGGTTACGGTATCAGTAAGCCATTTAAATAGTATTTGTAATTCATTTCAATGGTATTTATAAGTCATGGTTAATCAGTAGCGATAGAAATGGTATTTGTAATTCATTTCAATGGTATATATAAGCCATGGTTACGGTATCAGTAGCGATAGAAATTCATGGCAATGTTAATTGTAAGCCGGGGAAATAACTGTCAGTTACTTGCCATGGTTGTCATGTCAGTTTTTGCTTGTTCACAGAAAATTAATGTTATAACAGAATTAAGTACACCAAATTAGTTTTATCAAATATTAATTAAAATTATCTCATTCACCTGTCTTGCTCCATTCTTAAAAATGGTGAACATAGCAGATTGTACATAACTGGTTTAAAATGCATGTAACATTGACCCAGATCTGCAGTGTGATAAATGTGCCCTTAGATCAGATTCTATGATGTCAGTTTAAAGATCACACATCTGACAAATAGTTTACAATGGTCCTCTGGGATAGTTGGCAATAATAGACGAGGGTCTACAGTAGTGCCCCACTATAACACTGTTCATGATAGACATGAAACTGTGCAGCGTCATAAATTAGGTTATCTTATACATGAGGTGGGTTTAGTTCCACATTATGCAATGACAAATGAGGGTCTACAGTCACTGATTATAACACTTTTGACAATAGCCATGAAATTGTCTGAGTTTGGTCTACTTGCATAGTATGCAATGACAACTGAGGATCTACAGTGGTCTCTAACTATAACACTATTTCATGGCAGCCATCAAACTGAAGACTAATACCCATAAACATTAGCGTCTTCTGTATGATACACTAAAGTGGGTGGTATTATAGAACGGAAGACAGATTTAGCTCTACAATGATACCAAATAATTGGGATATTTTTGTTGGCACTACAATATACAGAGGAAAAAGAATCTAATTTTTGGAGCCGTTTTTTTCTTCACCCAAAATTCGCCCTAGGTCAGAATCCAATTTTGTGTCTGGATTTGAGATTTTTTGGCTTCAGATCTAAGGCTGACCAGTCTGATCTGCACACAGATAGGTGAACTTGTGCAAAAAGTAGGATAAGGTGGGCATTTGGAATAAAGAGTGGTCTCCATATGAAAATGAAGGGTCTGTTAAAAAAGAACTCCAACATTTCCTTTTTGTTTATGCATGAGCAAAATAACCAATGAAAACCAATGTTTTTAACACAACTAGGCATTTTGCTAATGGAAAATAGTTTGGAAGTCTACGTAATAGGATGCATTCAGAAATAGTCCCCAAAATATGTTTCCTACTCGCATTTCATGTGAAAACAGCAAAAGCCACTAGGGATTAATGTGTTTATACATAACTGATTTCGCTAATGATTCTATTCATTCAATTATTGTTTACTTTGATTGAAGAAACAGAGTTCAGTGTTTGATGCTCATTGTGAAATGTTGTCATTCAAGTTTTGAGTACAGTTCGTTCTTGTGTAAATGTCTTGACAAGCTGCAATCAGCATGGACTCGGATCTGCCACGACATAGACCATGATAAGGGTTTATTTTCCTTGTTTTTATACTTACTAATTGCAACAAAATTTCATAGACAAAGATCTACCAGCACATGTATTCTTGATCTGACTAGTGTATCTGGAACTGAAAATTTAATAGGAAAATTATCATTTGAAACAAAGAGTTGAATTTTCTTAGGATTGGATGGATTAAGAAATATTATTTGTGGAATTGTGCATAAATTATGTTGTTAGCTTTATAGAATTTAAATTAATTTAAATTTAAAACTGTTGTCATGGATATATGTCATCAGTAAAAAATGAAAGCAAAATGATCATAGAATATGTACAGTAAATGATCATAGAATATGTACAGTAAATGATCATAGAATATGTACAGTAAATGAGAAATGTATTCATGTCCAGTGTGTATACTGCAGGAAAAATTCATGTTAGCAATATTCCTGGCGATAATGAGTATTGTACATCTAAATCTACTGATGTCTATTTTTTTTTTTTTTACTTTTGTTGAACTTGCTTTAACAGAAGCTTAATATAGTGATCAATTTGGTATCCATGCGTATGTTTATCCGTACTGGTCAGTTTGGTGTACATGTGCTTGTATAACCATATTGGTCAGTTTGGTGTACATGTGCTTGTATAACCATATTGGTCATTTTGGTGTACGTGTGCTTGTATAACCATATTGGTCAGTTTGGTGTACATGTGCTTGTATAACCATATTGGTCAGTTTTTGGTGTACGTGTGCTTGTATAACCATATTGGTCAGTTTGATGTACGTGTGCTTGTATAACTATATTGGTCAATTTGGTGTACGTGTGCTTGTATAACCATATTGGTCAGTTTGGTGTACGTGTGCTTGTATAACCATATTGGTCAGTTTGGTGTACATGTGCTTGGATAACCATATTGGTCAGTTTGGTGTACATGTGCTTGTATAACCATATTGGTCAATTTGGTGTACGTGTGCTTGTATAACCATATTGGTCATTTTGGTGTATATGTGCTTGTATGACCATAGTGATCATTTTGGTGTACATGTGTATATTTGTCCATAGCCATTGCTTTGGTGTCCATGTGTATATTTAGCCATATCAGTATATTTGGTGTCCATGTGCACCTTTGATCCATAGACATTGCTTTTTGGTGTCCATGTGCATGTTTGGCCATAGTGATCTCTTTGTTGTCCATGTGCATCATTGATCCATAGTGATCACTTTGGTGTACATGAGTATGTTTATCCATAGTGATACCTTTTGTGTCCATGTTCATTCTGTCCATGTTAGTCACTCTCAGTTGAGTGCATAACATCCATCTATCCATTAATTCCATATACTAAGGGCCACTCTGGCTAAACAAAAGAATGGCAAAGAATAATGGGAGCAGCTTGTACCACATAACTGGCCTATAAGTCAAGTCCAACTATCACTGCATAAACAAAGATCTGTCATTGCATAATGCAGGTAAGAGTCTGTAAGAGTCTGACAAGTAGTATAACAAGCAACAAATGCCCTGATCTATGATGACAGATGAAGGGATCTGTTCTTTGCAGTTGAACTTTGAACCTTGAACTTAGCTTGAATGTGGGAGTAAGTGAACTTAGCTTGAATGTGTGAGTAAGTGGTAGTTGTGATTCCAAGCAAACATTCTTGACTCTTTTTTACTGGCACAGAAATCTGATGCAGCCATTATGCACTAGAAAATAGGATATATCCAATAGGAAAATTGCATGTTTTGTTTTGTTTTTAATTACTCCTCCAAATGGTTGTTACTGCCTTCAAAATGGTTGTTCTTTTTTCAATTTTGTCAATGATTCATCTTATATTTGTTGTTTGTTAGGTTGATTTACTGTTAACTGTTGCTAATTTGTTTTATATATGCTATTATGGAATTGTTTAATATCAGGATGTAAAAGAATTTGTTGTATGCATGCAAAGCTTTATTGTTTGCAAAATCATTTTAAGAATAAGGCTGATTTTTACTGTGTAAGGTAAATTGTGTTCAGACTTGCTCTAATTTGCATGATGATCATTTCCATCACCATAAAGCAGCTCATTATCACACAGTTTCTGTTATAAGGCTTTTCAATATGACAATGTTCTTGTTACATCATTATCTTGTTACATCATTGTCTTGCCCCATCATTATCACACAGTTCTAAGGTCTTTCACAATAACACAATTCCTGTTACAAGTCCTTTCACTATAGCACAGTTACTGTTATAAGTCCTTTCACTATAGTACAGTTACTGTTATAAGTCCTTTCACTATAGTACAGTTACTGTTATAAGTCATTTCACTATAGTACAGTTACTGTTATAAGTCCTTTCACTATAGCACAGTTACTGTTATAAGTCCTTTCACTATGACTCAGTTCCTGTCACATGCCCCATCATTATAACGCTGTCCTTATTACAAGGCTAATGTAGTCATAGATCCTAATACTTTATGTAGGTATAGAAATGTATACATCATGTACTTCATTGTTAGGCTTCCATTGAATGCATTATTTTCAGGTATGCTGAATTAACATCTCTTGTTACTGAACATGGTTGTGTGTAACTTTGCCCATCTGCAGACTGTGTAGAAACTAATTTGGTATCTCATGAAGTGCCAACAGGTAATAATCTACATAAATTATTGACTGGCTACTTTTAGGATGGGCGGGTTACTAAATCCAATTAGTAAATTAAATAATTAGTGTAAATTGTAACATAATAACTTGTCATGATGCCATGAAATGCAAAGTTGTAATGAACAAAGTATCAGTGTGAAGTCATGTATCTGCAGAGAGTTTGTACTAAACCCATACACAGGGAATTACAATACCTAAGAATTGGTTACATTTTAGAACATGAGCAAGTTTTTGTTTTTGCTTGTGCTCTATTGTCTTCATATATGTATTGTAAGTTTATATTTTACTGCTGCAAGTTTGTTGTGGAAAGATTTGAAAATGTTTTGTTCAGGAATAATTAAAAGCATTTTCTTATTACAATTTTTTATTGTAAATTTATGAATGTTTATATTACTGATTGATGTACAGTGCGAGTTGAATATATGACTGCAGCAGTTTAAATTAAGTTTATACTTTAATGTTGTTGCCATAGATACTTTGATTGATTCTGATTATGATTTTTAAAAAAAAAATAAGTTGAGCATACTGGGAGAAAACCCCTAGGAAAGTAGTGATAAGGATATGACTAATGTATTGGTTTTTATCTTCGATTGCGGCCACATATAAATTTGGTTTCAGTGTAATCCAGACTGCAATAAAAAAAAAAAAATTGACAATTTTTAACATTTGATGTATTTTCTTTTACACTACTTGTATCAGTTACAATATACCCACTTTGTTATTTACGATCTATATTTTCACGTATATCTAGATACATTTTTTAACTGTTCCAGTGGTCTAGTGGCTAGAGCGTCCGCCATGGGATCGGATGGTCGTGGGTTCAGTCCCCAGCTAAGTCATACCAAAGACTTACAAAAATAGTACAAACAGCTCCCCCGCTTGGTGCTCAGCGTTAAGAGGTTAGTGTTAGGACTGGTTGGCCTGGTGTCAGGATAATGTGACTGGTTGGGATATCATGCATGTCTGCAGCATGACGCCCCAGTGCTAGACATCACTTTAAACTGTCTCACTACAGACATCATAGCGATATGACTGAAAAATTGTTAAAGCTACGTTAATAATCCTAATCAAACAAACAAACAAGAGGCATTTACATCTGACTTGTCTTTTAGCCCTATTTCTACCTTTTAATCATATACATGGAGCAAAAGAAGAATGGGATTTGTATAAGAGAGAGATGCTGACAATTTGTTTGGGTCTTGTTTCAACGACAATGCCTCACCACAATTTTTTTTTTTATAATTTATAATATAAATTTATCAAAGAAACAAAATTAAAAAATAATGTAATAGTGGTTAGTGAATTCTTAAAATTCTAAAAGTAATATCAATTGCAAATAGATGAAAGTAATCTGAAAGTAGTACTGTGGGACACAATGGGGACTTAAATGCTATAAATGGGTATATCCACAATAAATGGGGACTTAAATGCTATAAATGGGTAAATCTACAATAAATGAGGACTTAAATGCTATAAATGGGTATATCCACAATAAATGAGGACTTAAATGTTATAAATGGAGACTTAAATGCTATAAATGGGTATATCCACTTTAAATGGGGACTTAAATGCTACAAATGGGTAAATCCACAATAAATGAGGACTTAAATGTTATAAATGGAGACTTAAATGCTATAAATGGGTATATCCACTATAAATGGGGACTTAAATGCTATAAATGGGTATATACACTATAAATGGGGACTTAAATGCTATAAATGGTTAAATCCACAGTAAATGGAGACTTAAATGCTATAAATGGGTATATCCGCTATAAATGGGGACTTAAATGATATAAATGGGTATATCCACTATAAATGAAGACTTAAATGCTATAAATGGGTATATCCACAATAAATGAGGACTTAAATGTTATAAATGGAGACTTAAATGCTATAAATGGGTAAATCCACAATAAATGAGAACTTAAATGCTATAAATGGGTTGGTTTCTTGGTTCGTCGGATGGATGAGCGGACGGATATACAGACAGGCAGATAGATAGATATAGAGACAGACAGATAAGATCTCACTTGATCAAGTGTGCGGCAAGAAATCTTTAATTCTAATAAATAAATAAATGCTGATACTGATATATCTTGCCAGTGTTTCGACCTTCAGTGAGAATAAAATAATCCAGATTATTATTTAACATACAATAGCTTTGTGAAATAAACTTATTGTCATTTAATACACTAAATTTCCGTTTTTATGTGTATGTGAATTTAATTAAAACCTGCTAATTACAGTAATCGTTCTCATGATTAAAGAGATTAAAGAAAAGGCACACAATCGGAGTAGTCAATCAATTTAGGGTGGGCACATATAATTGGTTCGTATTTTTTTGCATGCTAATACACCCAGTCATGTGTCATATATGTAGTTTGGAGTTTGCATTATAAAGGCAAATATGAACGATGGAGTGTCAAGGAAATAAGCGTGGTTTGATACGATTTATAATTTGGGGAAAATTTAAACGACGGAAAAGCGGTTAATAATAGAACTTGTAGTTTATTTGTTTATTTTTAAACCTATTTGTACCCATAATAGATACTTGTATATTTGTGTAGTTCTTGGCGAGAGAGATAAAACGTATTTGGTAAGTTAGGAAGAGTTTATACTTATTTTAATTTCACTTTTGCATATGATGGTTTGTACACCCACCAACACTGCAAATCTTAGGCCTATCTTAAAATGTGTAAATGCCCCCCACACGTTACGCAAGTCACTAGAACAATGGCAGTTGTTTTCACCTCGGCGGTCGTAACCATGCACTGAAAATGCCCGGATGTGAACAAGTGCCCGGATTCCCGACCCAACCTATATCACTTACCAAACAATTCAGTTATATGAATGCTAACCTAAAGTAAATTTTTATGCAAAAACAAGACACTAATACCGAACATTTGTGTTTAGAGACAAGTGTTTTTTGTTTTTGTAAAAATAAACATAAACGTACGCACACACGCACACAAATACAAATGTAAGCACGCACACAAACACGTACAAACGCTATGGCCATGTGTGACGCCATAGCAGTCGACGCTGTCCAATGGAGTTTTTCCCAGTGACACGCAATATCAGTTGACCCAATCCAGTCGAATCTTGCCCAGTGACACGTCATAGCAGTCATATAGGGTACATCCAGTCGCATTTTGTCCATTGACACGCCATAGCAGTCGACCCTATCCAGCCGCGTTTCGCCCATTGACATGCAACATCAGTCGACCCTATCCAGTCGAATCTTGGCCATTGACACGCCATAGCCATTGACCCTATCCAGCTGAATCTTGGCCATTGACACGCCATAGCAATCGACCCTATTCAGTCAAATCTTGCTCATTGACACGCCATAGCCATTGACCCTATCCAGCTGAATCTTGGCCATTGACACGCCATAGCAATCGACCCTATCCAGCCGCGTTTGGCCGATTGACACGCCATAACAGTCGAGTTCCGCGCATTGACACGCCATAGTAATCGATCAGTGGAATCTTGCCCATTGACACGCCATAGCAGTCGACAGTATCCAATCGAGTTTTGCTCATTAACACGCCATAGTAGTCGATCCTATCTAGTCGAATTTTGCCCATTGACACGCTATAGCAGTCGACCCTATCCAGTCGAATTTTGCCCATAGACACACCATAGCATTCAACCCTATCCGGACGCCTTTTGGTCATTGGCACATCATAGCAGTCGACCTTATCCAGTCAAATCTTGCTAACTGATACGCCATAGGAGTCGATCCTATTCGATCATGTCTTTGCCCACTAATTCACCATAGCAGTCAACCCTATCCTGTCGAGTCTTGCCCATTGACACGCCATGGCAATCGACCTTATCCAGTCGAGTCTTGCCTATTGACACGCCATGGCAATCGACCCTATCCAGTCGAGTCTTGACATGGGATACACCATGAGATAATCAACCCCGTCCATTTTAGTAAAGAGCCTTGCCCAGGGACACACCATGATAGCCGACCCTGTCCAAAACGGAGTCTATGGCTTCAATACTGCAAAATACCTAATAGATTTTATATCTTACACAAGTTTAATGCAAAACCGCTAAGAATTACACAGTACTGCCCTTCAAAGTACCAGAACATAACACCTCCGTCCCCAATATATATATATATATATATATATATATATATATATATATATATATATATATATATATATATATATATATATATATGTGTGTGTGTGTGTGTGTGTGTGTGTGTGTTAAATGCCACATAGATGTATATGGGAATGTCTCGAAACTAATGAAGTAATCTCTCTAGAAAAAGCAGACGAAATAAAAAGAAAACATCCTGTACATAACATTCATTTTTTTTTATTCGACAAGATGAACGCAATGTTATTTATACAGGTCACTGATAACATTTTATGTCATATGGCACTAATAAAAATGGTGAAAAATGTTGGGAATGTTCCCTTTATATTCTCGTATATACATATATTTCTCGTTTATAGAAGAAAATTAATATAAGTAGAATGAAATTGACTTAACCCAATATGATATTTTGAGCATGTTCATATACAGTACAATGACATGCAAATTATTTACATGTATTTACAAGCAATTCATACATATTTTATGCATATATTCATTCCTTTATATACAACGAGTATACTTACAGGAAATTCAAGAATTCGGATGCGAAATTAAATGATTTTATCCCATATATTTTGATAGTCCATAAATTCAGTAACCAGGCTATGAGATCAATCAATATAAATTAGAATCATCCCAAATGGAGATCATTCGTCGCTTATTTCCGTCGCTATATATGGTGTGAGTGTATACTTAGTGATTTCAGGATTAGTTCTCTTTTGAGGAGTACAATTTTGCTCAACAAATAACCAAAAATGATCGGGAATACAAATACGCCATCTGTGGCAATATCCATTCTTTCATTACTTCTGCTTAAGTACCATACTTTCTGTGTCCTTTTCAAAAATTCTTCCAAAACAAATTATTGTATTTATTTTCGCTGTATTTTTATAATTAGGCTTGAACCTAGGAAGAACAGTGGTTTGTTTTTATTCATGCAAATTTTTTATTTATGTTGTATAATAAGTTTACTAAAAGTTGATATATTTATGGGAACTATGATGTATGAAATATACGAAAAAGTATGGACATAATTACATTTAGAATGTATGACCATAATTACACTTAGAAAGAATGAACATAAGTAATATTTAGAAAGTGTGATCGTAGTTGTATTTAGAAATAATGACCATGTTATAATTTGGAAGGTATGGCCATAATTAAATATAGAAAGTATGACCATAATTACATTTAGAAAATATGGCCATGTTATAATTTAGAAAATATGGCCATAATTACAATTAGAAAGTATGGCCATAATTACATTTAGAAAGTATGGCCATAATTACATTTAGAAAGTATGGCCATAATTACAATTAGAAAATATGGCCATAATTACATTTAGAAAGTATGGCCATAATTACATTTAGAAAGTATGGCCATAATTACAATTAGAAAATATGGCCATAATTACAATTAGAAAGTATAGCCATAATTACATTTAGAAAGTATGGCCATAATTACAATTAGAAAGTATGGCCATAATTACAATTAGAAAATATGGCCATAATTACAATTAGAAAGTATGGCCATAATTACATTTAGAAAGTATGGCCATAATTACATTTAGAAAGTATGGCCATAATTACAATTAGAAAATATGGCCATAATTACATTTAGAAAGTATGGCCATGTTATAATTTAGAAAATATGGCCATAATTAAATATAGAAAAAAAGACCATACTTACATTTAGAAAATATGACCATAATTACATTTAGTATACTTATACAAATCTTAAAACTCTAAACAGAAGATACGCGACATACTAAAACTACAAGCTTCTTTTTGACCCCAAAAACCCCAATATTATGTCAACTTAATTACTCCGGATTTTAACTATGAAAGGTATGACATTGTTAGCTGAGGTAGTTTAAGATATAAGACGTTTTCATGAATAATGGGTGGATTGTGATTCATTTTCTTTTTATACAAAATGGTCTAAATTTCAAAATCACGTCTTTCCTGTTTGTCTTCCTTGATATCAATGACATCTACTACTGGCGCAGCACATGCGTATGTGTTCACAAGAGCCCTCAAATATGTGTTAACAACAGTGTTCACAACAACTATCATGTATGTTTTCACATTAAACAAGGCAACAACGTTTCTCATTAAAAGTAATACAGAAAATAAAAAAAGGCTTTTAAGAAAGAAAGAAGACATAATGAATGAGTGGATGAAGGAAGGAATGAAACTGAATAAACATAAAATTAAAAAGCACAAGCCCGGACTTCCCTTACTTTTGTCGAAGCAATTTACATGAATTATTACCAAGAGGTGTATTCAAAGTACATACACGAATTACGAGCATGAGTAAATATGGGATAATTGTAGATAATCATATGACTTTTAGTCGGATATTTTGTTGATATAATCAAGGCCGTCACATACTATTTTCATACGGTTTTTAGACCGACATTCCTCTATTTAAAATATTATTATCAATATTTGGTTATGTATGTGCACACGTTTACGTAGACGGGTGATATTAGAGAAATATTAACGCTGCAGTGTCCGACAAATTTCAAAATCATTAAAGAAAACTAGTCTAAATTCAGTAGACCAAGAAAGGCAAATAAGACGACTGAAGATGAAGTTGTTAGCTTCAACAATATCTTGGCACCGTCTAAAGTGTTATTGATACTTGTTATTTTGATTTGCTTGGAGAAAGTTATAGAACTATTTATTATATAATACTGTAGGCGACTGGGCTAATTAATTCTAATTCATTGTAGTTTAGATTCTGCATTTTGGTTGCCCATGGGCTGCGGGGACAATTCGTGTGTGGCTCTTGACCTGGATGTGCACAATGGCTATCTTAGATTAAGATGATTAGCCTAATTATTGATGTCAATTCCTACCAGCTCCTGGCACACCAGTGCTGATGGTAACCATGGGAATAGCGGGAACAAACTAAAGTGTATGACTCACAATTTGAACAGAAATAACCCCAAAAGGGACTTTAAAAAAACAACATGTTTTGAAGAAATCTCACATGAATGAAGTCAGTATTAGCATTTAAATGCATTCGGATGATATCTGAGGAACGGCATGTTAAGAATCTTTACCAATTAGTCTAGTCACGAGGAATTAAAATGTACTTACTAAGACACTACGCATTCTTTTTCAAAACTCATTCGTAAGCGGCAATGACATGTCACGTGAGATAAAAGAAATAATGTGTACCATACTGATACCATAATGATTTCTCCCTGAAGGTCGCAATTATTATTATGGTCGAGATTTATCTTCGACAGAAACAGTCAAATGCAAGGACAATATCTAGCATCACACTATAATTTGGCATCGTCAATTATTTTAACGTCATTTTTATTCAGTTCTTTGCCAAACAATATGCACGCAGTTTTTAAGTTCAAGTTGTGTATCAGAACAAATAGTCTTTGCAATCCCACCCCTACACTAAAATAAAAATATTTATTAAAACAAAAACAAAGACGAAATTCCCTGACGTAACTAACCCTAAACATGACCAAAAGGTCACTTATATTTTCAAGGTGAATCTCAAGTAGACATGTATGCGAGGATTCCATGCTGTTCCAAATTGTGTTTTCAACACGAAGCCTATCTCGTGACACACACCCTAACGTTATAATCGAGAGAAACTGTTATCAATGATGAGTTTCGTATATGTAGATACAATACAAATAACTCAGTCGAACAAGATAGTATATTTCAGAAGGGTACCGAATGATTTCGAGACTGGTTCTCTGATTTAGCTTTGTGTGTGCAATATATGCAACATGAAACCAAAAGACCCTTGGTATACAGATGTGTTCGGAACTATTCATGTATGTGGGTATATTATATTCAATTCGTTGGTTTCCTGTTTATATGAACTATCCAAAAACGAAAGCGAAGATTGTAAAATTGCAATTATTGTTGACAGGACAATGACCGTTACTGATAATCTTGCCGGATGTAACTAGACTGGTCGTTAGGAGGATTAATTTACTTATTTGTAGTAACCATATTTTCTAGAGGTCAGATATTGTTTAAAATAAAAATAAAAATACCCTGTTCTGCTCGAATGTATTGCCGCACATGAGCGAGAATATCTCGTATATTCTCTTACCAATGAGGAACAAGTGAAATAATTCAAAGTAAGATTATAATTCGTTCTGGGATGTCAGTGTCTTGAAATGTGAATGAACGAACTTTTCGGTCAGGTTTGGGACACAACCATGGCTGGTTTCAGCATAACAATATCGCTTGAGTTTTCTGTGCTGCTTTCTTCTGAGTCGGGTTCTTGTTTTATTTCCTCAGTGACTGGCACTGGAACCGCTTTTGGTGGCAATGGTTCATAAAGATCCGGTTCGGATTTCATCAGAAGGCTCGGATCGGTGATCATATTTTTATCTGAATAACCTCCTGTATAGGAAGAAAGCAAGGAACTCTGCAAAGCGTTATCGTAGGATGAATATATGGAATTGTTGAGTGAGTTGTGAATGCTATGCTGTGTCGTGGTCAGATGTGACGTCAGCGATGACGTAAGAGAGCCAACCGGAAGGAGAGCAGGGGGCGGCGAATTCAATGCTGCTAATACCGCAGAACCCTGTTTTTGGTAGAGCTGATGATAGCTCGATAATGGCTTCATCTCTGTAACTAAAAAATGTATTGAAAGTTATCTCTAAGATCGTGCTTATGAAGGTTTGTACATACGTATTAACATCTTGTTTCGTATGTATGTATGTATGTATGTATGTATGTATGTATGTATGTATGTATGTATGTATGTATGTATGTATGTGTGTGTGTGTGTGTGTGTGTGTGTGTGTGTGTGTGTGTGTGTGTGTGTGTATGTATGTATGTATGTATGTATGTATGTATGTATCTTATTCATTTTAATGACCAGCATTTGCGCATAATTTGAATAATTTTTAACAACTCTCTCTCTCTCTCTCTCTGTTATGTGTACCATATGCAAACAGTTAATTTAAGAATAAAACAATTAATTATTAATTTTAAGGAGAAGAAAGAAAAAAAAACATTAATCATTCACTTTAAGAATAAAACAATGAATTATATGAGCACTGTTAATTGAATTAATATATTCATATCATATTTTGTTCACTTAACACGATTAATATTTTCTTATGAATTCCTTACGTCATGTAAGGTTAACACGTACTGAAGCAGGATTCCACGTGTATTTCAAATTTACGTCACTGCATTAACGTTTTGTTGAATAAAATCTGTATGTTTCGTTACGTGATTAATATTAATTTACATATATTCTTATGTCAAATAATATTTATAGAGCATGATGAAATGTAGTTTGCTCGGCAAGCATCGTACGTACAAGATATTTTAAAATAAACCACCTTGCGTGAGATCATATACACATTTAATTGGATGTAATTGAATGTCTCTGTATGATGCATCTGCTTGTATCTAAAAGCGAGAAAGTCCACTTTGGATGGTGTGTTGCAAGTAAATAACGCAATTACTAGTATACTCCTAACCTAGTATCCACTGAATCATTTTTCAAGGATAGACTGTCAATCTAGTGGGATATCTACCTGAGTTCTGTGACTCATTCCTGGAAAGACTCAGGTCCAATAAAGCCGGTGGCGTTTGTGATTGGTGCTGATGTTGCTGGTGCTGATGTTGCTGGTGCTGATGTTGATTTCTATTATGCTCCTGGCTGAGCATGGAATCCGGTTTTGGTGGGGTTTTAGGCTTGGACGGTGTTTTCGGCTTCCGCTTTCGGGTTTGAATGCCATCCTTCTTCATCGACATGGGCCTGTTAACCTGTATTAAAATAATACCCTATTTAAGTCCTTTTTAAACGATCACACTATGTATTAAGTATTTAAGGTATATTTATGTCTAAATAGCTGATCAGATGGTGAAGTTTTAGGGTATGACACGGTTGTCCGCTTGAACGAGGAGGATAGTGTTACCCTCGTTACATAAGCCTGTTCAATTCATGTCATTTAACTGGAAATTACGTAATATATATTGCAAATGGTGTTTAAAACTGTATGCAATCAGATTGAAAAATATATTTCCAACATTACGGAGATCTTACAGGCATCAACAATAGTCCATGTTTTGCTGACCATTGGAAATGCCTGGTCATTTATTTTTAGAAGTCTATCTTGTAAAAAGCCTTGCGTTTCGTGGTAGGGAGAGCGATTGTTCCCAATTATATTTGTCACGTCCGGAAGTGTAAATACTGAAATTCGATGGTGAAACAAACGGGATGAATGGGGTATGACAATGGAAATGCTGCTGCGAGTGAACCTACAGGCTGACCTTTTGTTTGCACGATAATAATAACCCGACAGATGAAGGTAATGTAAAGTCAAATCAAAAGCCTAGGTTCAAAGCAAAACAACCATGACACAGTCTGTTTCTTGAGCATCAATCTTGAAAAGATAGTGGAGCTAAAACTAATGAAAATATCAGGACAAAGGTTAACGCAATACAGAAACAAAACTGGACTATATACTATCGGATGTAGCGATATATTTTTATCGTGTGAAATCGTTATGAAATCGACACTTTCGGGGATAGCGTTTTTTTTTTGTTTTTATCGAATTATCGAGTGACATGATGATGAAATCCACATTATCGGAGGAAGCGATATATTTTTGTTATCGAGTGACATGGTGATGATATTGATATTATAGTTGATACATCAACAGTTTTCAGAAATCCAGCGACTCTCATTAATTGGGTTAAACGTCACCATCTATATGGATCTAACCAGAAAAATATCCATAGATTTCACATGTAGTCTTAACAATAAATGTATTGCTGCTAGCTTAATTCAGGTTACTCCCTTCTGTCTGTTTATTTCGAGAGTCATTATTAAGTTGGTATTTAAAAATATCACGCGGAATTTTCATTTGCTTTGACATTCAAATGCGGTTTTCATCCGTGATGTAATAATATCGTGGTCTTTAATAACCATTGACAAAATTGTTCTTCATTAATATTATTTTATCTACCTTTGGAGAACCATTTAAAATAAATTGAATTATTTGAGGAGTTATACACAGAGAAGCGATACAAACATAAAAATACACATACAGACATACTCCTGCTTTTCTTGATAGGATATAATTGTTAAAATGTGTTCCAACATTTTCAATGGCTTAAATGTATTCAGTCTAATTTCTAGAAGAATCACAAGACTTGACTAATCTTCCATTTCAAAGTAATCTCCGGCTTCAGACATTTTTCGATTTTATTTATATATCTAAAATTTAAAAAGCAATTTGGAAAGAAAAAGAAAGGTTTTCGAAGACGACATTATACAATTTTACCAGGGAAGAGTTTATACAGGAATTAAACACAGACTTGCAAACGGTATATACATATAGATATACGGTCAAAACGTGACTGAAGATAGAAAAAGAAACAAAAACTTAAGCAATATTTGCAAATTCTACAACTTGAAAGAATTTCTCCATCATTTATCGTTATCTTTTTTCCCCACAGTTATATCATTGTTGGCTGTCCTGGTTTTACACCGTTATATCATTGACCGGTGTCTTCACTTTACGCCGTGATATCTTTGATCGGTGTCTTCACTTTACACCGTGATATCATTGATCGGTGTCTTCACTTGACACCGTAATATCATTGATCGGTATCATCACTTGACACCGTGATATCATTGTTTGGTATCTTCACTTTACACCGTGATTACATTGATCGGTGTCTCCACTTTACACCGTGATATCATTGATCGGTGTCTTCACTTTACACCGTAATATCACTGATCGGTGACTTCACTTGACACCGTGATATCATTGTTCGGTGTCTTCAATTTATACCCTGACATCATTGATCGGTGATTCCATTTTACACCGTGCTATCACTGAACGTTGTCTTAATTTTATAGAAAGAGAGATATATGTCTTGATTTTATTGATCGGTATTTTGATTTTCATTGATCAGTGTTTGGATTGATCACGGTGACATAATTTATCGGTACTTTGACTGTATGCCCTGATATCATTGATAGGTGACTTGATTGTATACAATGACATCATTGTTCGGTAAGCTGAGTACAAGTTTCATAGACCGGAGACATCGATCTCAGGACAACTTACAGATAAAATACATGCCGTCCAAGACCTCGCACTGTGCAGTGTGTGATATCTGTAGTGAAAAAGTTAAAAATTTTGAACAATATTATTTTACGGTATTTTTCCATCTTTTTAATTGAAGGCATTTTGCCACCGTTGGATCTGCGTTCAAAAGCAAACACGTGACTCATGTTTGTCTAGGTAAAGCATGCGTTGTTGATTTAGAACATACACATCACAAGAGGCGCACAGTATGACACAAACGATGTCATCCCCATCTTGATTGCACCTTTAGTCTGCAAGATTTAGTCACCTCCTGTAGAAATTATTATATATTTAAACCTGATACTTTTAAATCGTATCCCTTTTATATTATTTCTTGTCAAATGGTATATCCAGCATTTTGCATCATTGAGTTATATCATTGTTCACCTCTCTCTCTCTCTCTCTCTCTCATCACATTTTCAATTACGTTTTGCAATGCTGTTTATCACCAACCTATTTTCGTTCGAACTCTCATTTGCATGGATTACAATTATTTTAGGTTTACTCAGACTGTGCCATGTTTTCATCTACTCCATATTCTGGTCATGAAAACTTAAATTGCTTCACAGTCTCTCTATAACATAGGGCGATGCATCCTGGAGTGACAACAATACACAGTGGTAAAGGATGTTGAAAGTAATAACATTCAACAATCAAACCACAACGGCAGAACCTGTACAAATTACAACATATTTTAGCATTGATTTACAACCCAATGTCAGAAATATTTTAATATAATTTAAATATGTTAACTGTCCTCCATTAAAAACAACATTTTAACTGAACAAAACAAAAAAGGATATTAATTGTGTTTATCATGCAGCTGTATACAACGTTCTTTTGAAGAAGCAGTTTAATACTTCATTCAGTTCACCATCAAATTTAAAAAAGGAGAAATCACAAAGCTAATTATCCTCTTTGTACTAAGTCAGTTCAGAAATAAACGACTGGTAGCAAACGTACTTTTAGCAGACAAACCTGCAACACGGTGCAATTAAGTGTCAACTCGTGCACATTTTACCAGGTAATAAATAAAAACATGTCAACCTAATCACAACTCATTACCAGCACATTTTAATATGCGACAATAAAACTCTCCCCCATTGTTACCTACAACATGTATTTGTACAAGCTTTAGAAGACAAACACTTGAGCCATCATAAACAAACGACATGGAATAAATTTTCAAGCTTATTATTCAAGTATATATTGCCAAATTACAACCAATAACCTGATTGAAAGATGATTGTTATCTGGAAGCTAAATTTGCTGACAATATCATCGCAGACAATATTTAAAGTGATGGTAAGTTGAAACAGAGCAAAGAAAAAGGAAACCGATGAATGAGACTAGTTTCAGTTTCAAGTCAAGATATTTACGTGAGCACAAGGTAATCTGTTTATGTTGTAAGTAAAAAAGCATTTACAATTAGCACGGTTACTTTGTTTAGTGTGTAGATATTTCATAATATGCATGACTAAAAAAGCAATGCTAGTAAGTGTCACATTCCAGTTTTGTTCGTTAACACTTTTCGTCTTTTGAAAACATTTATCTCAGCGAGGTCACTGTGAAATCAATGAAATGGTTATCTTAAATCAACAAACTCTCTTATTGGAAAGACATAAAGTTCAATTTCAGACTTCCTTGTAATTTTCAATTAGCGTATGGAATGTAATAACTATTCTCTTTAGGATGGTATTATACAAGATGATATTATGTTTCATGCAAAGTTACTAAGGTAGAACGAGTCTCATATATTAAATGTATTTGGCTTTCATTTCACGGTATTATATCTCGTACATCAACTAGATTACTGTTAGCATTGTGAATCCTCTTTATTTATGTTTTTGTTAGCTTGGTCATTTTGTTTTATCTCTAACCATTAGTAAGCCATCGTGAAGCATATGTCTGTCTGCAAATAAAATATCGCTTGCCATTTGAAATATTTATTTTGATTCGCAGATATGTTTAACCTGGTCCTTTTCGTCAAAATGCTCGTATTGTTTCCCAAACATATTGGGAAGCCATTATTAACCTGGTCCTTTTCGTCAAAATGCTCGTATTGTTTCCCAAACATATTGGGAAGCCATTATTAACCTGGTCCCTTTCGTCAAAATGCTCGTTTTGTTTCCCAAGCCAAAATAAGTCTTATTTTAAGTCTTTAGTAGTATTTTGCCTAACTAAAACTTGATGTACATTTTAACAGAACCGCTCCGGTGGTCTACTGGTTAGACCGTCCGCCGCGGGAGCAGGAGGTGGTGGATTCGATCCTAGGCCAAGTCATACCAAAGACTTACAAAAATGGCACTAACAGCTGCCCCGCTTGGCGTTCAGCATTAATAAGTTAGTGTTAGGACTGGTCGAACTGGTATCAGGATAACGTGATAAGGTGGTACATCATGCTACATGTCAACATGTTAAAATTCTAAAAAAAAAAATAAACATTTTAGCCAACGAATCATGATACAAACTAATCACTCTGTGAATCTTTTTCAACTTAACATCCATCTGCTTCTTCAGTTTCGCATATTGTTGTTGATCAACATTCTTTATTTTGTCCTCTAACACTGGTCAACAGTGAAATCATTACTGACTTGAAAAGGCCCTAATCTGTAGTATTTTGGTGTGCCGAACACGAATATAACCGTGAATTTTTTTTATTGGCTCTCGTTTTGAAGATATTCATATACCTCATTTTCTATGTTTCACTGTGTAAATTTCTCCAGTAGGACTGCAGCAACATCCGGAATAATGATGTAACATTGCATAATACCATCATGCTCACATCATCCACAGTTGATTGCATCATTTTCTGATGCAATGCAATACTAATGCCATGCGGCTGCTGAAGTAAGTTGACGTCAGCTGTGTACTATACATGTGTAGGCCTATTATACTAATGTCAGGCGGCTGCTGAAGTAAGTTGACGTCAGCTGTGTACTATACATGTGTAGGCCTATTATACTAATGCCAGGCGGCTGCTGAAGCTGACGTAAGCAGTGTACTATATAAAGCCCAATCAGATAGGTTCAGCATTTAAAATATTTTAGACGTTGTGCGAGACAGTTCAAGCTACTGTTACATAAAACTTATTATTTTATCCATTTACGTACTATAAAGAACAGTAATGCCTCGAAAGTGTGTTAATACCGCGGACAATTTTTTGCTATATTTGTGGGGAAGTGACATTTGCCAACCAGAAGAAAAGTATCAATTCTCAAGTGAAGAAGGCATATCATCTTTACTTCGGATGCAAGGTTGGTGACGAAGACAAGCCTTGGGCTCCGCATATATGCTGTGCTACATGTACAACACAGCTTTCACAGTGGTTGAATTGCAAAAGGTCATCAATGCCGTTTGCAGTCCCAATGGTGTGGAGAGAGCCAAGCAACCACTTAAATGACTGTTACTTCTGCTTGGTTCCTCCTCTTTCCGGCGGAATAACGAAGCGAAAGAAGTCGAGAATAGTCTACCCAAACATTCCGTCTGCACTGAGACCAGTTCCACATGGTGAGGGACTTCCTATTCCAGAACCTCCAGCAGAATATTCTCTTGATTCATCTGACGAAGACAAAGGTGAGTCGACCTGTTCTTCTCCTGGTCCATCAGCATGCAGTGATCCAGATTTTCACTGTGGTGCATCATCAACCCCACACAGAATAACACAGGAAGAACTAAATGACCTGATTCGTGATTTGGACTTATCAAAGAACATGGCAGAATTGCTAGGATCAAGACTCCAACAATGGAATCTTCTAGAAGAAGATGTCACAATTACTGCATATCGAAAGCGCCACCAGCAATTGGAGCCTTTCTTCAGAAAGGAAAGTAATCTGATATTCTGTTCCGATATTGAGGGCCTCATGAATGCTTTAAAAATCACTCATGACCCACAAGAATGGAGACTATTTGTGGACTCTTCGAAACTGAGTCTCAAGGCTGTGCTTTTGCACAATGGAAACATTCTTCCATCTATTCCAGTAGCGTATGCTGTCCACATGAAAGAGACATACGATAACTTAAGGCAGCTACTGAATTCCATTGAGTAAAACAAGTACAGCTGGCACCTCTGTAGTGATTTGAAGGTAGTTGCCCTTTTAATGGGACTGCAGCAAGGATATACAAAATACATGTGTTTCTTATGCGAGTGGGATAGCCGAGCAAGGGAAATGCACTAGATGAGGAAGGAATGGACCCACAGGCAGCATGTAGCCATTGGAGAGAAGAATATCCAACACCCAGCTCTGGTTGAGGCTCAGAAAATCTTGCTACCACCCCTTCACATCAAACTAGGTTTGATGAAGAACTTCGTGAAAGCCATTGACCGGACTTTGCCAGCATTCCGATACCTGCATGAAAAATTCCCTCGACTCAGCGAAGCAAAGATTAAAGAAGGAGTTTTTGTGGGTCCTCAGATTCGAGAGCTTTTCAAAGATGACCGGTTCAACAACTTGCTGGAAGGTGACGCGAAACAAGCATGGAATGCTTTTCGCCTAGTTTCTACAAACTTCCTCGGAAATGTTAGGGCAGAAAACTATAAGGAACTAGTAGAAGACATGTTGATGAAGTATAAGAAACTTGGCTGCAATATGTCTCTAAAGATTCACTTCCTTCATTCCCATTTGGATTTCTTTCCTAACAACTGTGGTATTGTTAGTGATGAACACGGCGAACGTTTTCATCAAGATATCGCAACAATGGAACAAAGATACCAAGGAAAATGTTCCACTACAATGCTGGCTGACTACTGCTGGACACTCCTCAGAGATGCTCCCGAACAGCTATACAAGAGACAGGCGAAGAAACCTAAGATGTAGTCAATGACTTGATTTTTTATAGGTAGGCTATTACAGTTGACCTTTTACTATTTGAATGCATTTCGTTATGTAAACATTAATTTCTTGCAGATTACAAAAAAACTAGAGCCAATTTTGCAATTTGACGGTCATATTCGTGTTCATCACATAAAAATTGATAAGAATTGACTAATTTTATTTCAGTAACATGACTTTTGTAAAAATTTGTTGTCCAGTGTAATGTACATAGTAAATTTGAATACATTTGGTTATGTTTGGTTAAGTAGCATGTCATCTACATGGAATGGAAAGGGAGATAACTTGTGTCCTGTGTGATTGTGTGTGTGTGTGTGTGTGTGTGTGTGTGTGTGTGTGGTTTGGATTTGTAACTCAGTTTTAACAATTGTTCAGTCATATCGCTTACGATATCTGCAGTGTGGCAGTTTCTAGTGATGTCTATCACTGGGATATCATGATGCAGACATGTAGCATGATGTCCCACCCGGTCACCTTATCCTGACACCAGGCAGACCAGTCCTAACATTAACCTCTTAATGGTGAGCACCTAGAGAAGCATCTGCACGTACCACTTTTATAAGTCATTGGTATGATTCGGCCGGGTGGTTCCAACCTGCCACCTCCCTCATCCAAAGGCGGATACTATAATCACTAGACCACCACAGCGGTTAACTTCTGCCTTAGCCGACTTCTCCGGTGACCAAGTGGTAAGAGCGACCGCCGTGGAAGCGGGATATCGTGGGTTCGATCCCCGGCCGAGTCATGCCAAAGACTTACAAAAATGGTACTGCCAGAAGGTAATCCTTAAACATAGTCACAGTTTTTTTTAAGGTATTTCCAATTCATCTTCAGTGTGCTGTTGTTGTCTGCATTTCAGAATAAATTTTCCTCTAACCACGTACGGCCTTTCTCACTCGCCTATTCCAAATTTTGGGACGAAATCTTGACCCATCGGTCAGCCATATAAATCGTTAAACCCAAACTACATAATTAGTGTTTTGGTTTCTCGTATTCGCCATCTCTTTAATCTGTCAATCAGGGTAATATGCACCGTACACGTTACGAATCATGCTAATGCATCCCCTTATATGGCACTCACACATGAAAACGATAAGTTCTAACTTAAGATCGAAATCTTTACCATGTAGTAGTATCAATCACATAGTGAACTTAGTTTTATCGATTACATCTTTCTCGTATTGATAGTCATTCAGTTTGCAGTAACGGATCAAATTTCTATCTGTTAGGTATATTGGTAGCATTAAATCTATCAACACGTTTCGCCTACATTGAAAGGTACACAAAATTACATAGATTCACGGTTTTCATCACTACTAGGTGTTTAGTTTCTTCAACGGATTTGCCATCAGCCATATTTTCGTCATCTGATCTTGACATGTTCCCACGAACCTAAAACTGTCTACAGACCTA
Source organism: Unio pictorum (assembly GCA_030141615.1). Taxonomy (NCBI): domain Eukaryota; kingdom Metazoa; phylum Mollusca; class Bivalvia; order Unionida; family Unionidae; genus Unio; species Unio pictorum. Next base: position 5,695,679 of record JARLTB010000297.1, read on the forward strand.
ATTGTTTTCCTTTCGGGCATTTACGAAACAATTCTTGTTTGGTATGATTTGCAACTCATTCAAGGCTCTTGTTTAACCAGTTATGTGCTGAATTATTTGTTATGATTTATCATAGCCTGGTAAGTTGTGAATGATGACTCCGATGAATTTTATGTATATGAAGTTACATTGCTCTTCTGAGCAGCGCCTTCGTACCTTCCCAATAAGTGGCAATGATCTGTCAATTTATATTTCTAAATTTTAAAGTTGCATTTATGACTTGTGCTTGTGGACTGAAAATGATTTTTTTTTTAAAAATCTGGACTAATTTGAGATTCAAATTGATGAAGGTTGATGTCTTGTTTTTTTTTTCCACTCCATAACTTTGTTATTGTTGATTCAACCACAGTAATACTATGCAACGTGTTTTGTAATCTTCAATATATTTAGAAAATTAGCATAATTGACAGGTGGCATTTTGAGATAACGAGTGGTGGTTTTCATTTCAATTTAGATAGTTTCTCTGGCATGATTTGAATTGCCATTGTTAACCTTTCCTACGTTTTGTACGAAATAAACTATGTCTCCTTTATTTTTGTCACTTTCACCGGTCTAATGACTTTGTTTTTATAACTTTTGCAATAATTGTACCTGTCGGTCTAATAACTTTGCAACATTTTTACAAGTCTAGTTTATTTTCTTAATTAGTTCATACACGTGTCCTTATAATACTCATACAGTAGTGTCAGTGTACTACACTGTCATATACTTATTTCAAATAGGCGAGAAACCAGAAAGAGAAAACTTAGGTTAGCAGACATTTTCAAGTTCATGGGATTATCACTAGATTTATATATTGGTTTGTGTTGCCCTGTCAACACGATCCCAAGGAGCGTTTGGTATTGATTATCACGGCATATAAAAACATCTCTTGTCCATATTGTTAAAATTGATGAAAGCTTTTTTTTTTCTCACCAGTTTCGGCTATACCATGAACATTCTGCTCTTTAGTGAGATTTGTAAATATCCGCATTCAAAAAAGGAACCTCGCTTGTATCAACCCTATATTCGTAGTAACTACGACATTTTGAAAGAAATGGATGTTGAGGTTGTGGAATTGTGGAATTGGTAAACTGCGAATGATATCCGCAAATTTAGTCAAATTGGTAAATAATAGGTAAATTACATCGTTTCTTTTATTTTCTCTTGGACAGTTGACAGAAGTCTATTAGAGTGATTCGTAATTGACATTGGATATTGACAAATTTGAAATGTATCTGCATATCGTTTTAATGCTGTTTGGTTCAACCTGATTTTTAAAAACCCGGATTAAATATTTATGGCTTTCACCACTAAATTTATGTTTTATGGTTGTATAATGCTTTTGGTTTTCTGCTACTTTTTCTTTGAATAGTTTTGGTCCTTATGAATTTCGTATTTTTCTACTTTTCTGCCCTCGTTTTTTCTACGTCTATAGGGTTTTTTTGGACACGGTATACTAACTTTTTTACGTAGTGAAGGAGATAACAAAACCGCTGCTAATAGCATATCGCGTTAGCCACCGTCATCTTCAACTAATAGAACTAACAAGAAATCTAAGAGAAACGTAACAATTTACTGCAAACAGAACATTGTATCATATTACAGCTCCATGAAGGTCTTAAATCAGTACGGTGACAATGGCCTGATGTTTGTAAGTAACGCCAATAAAAAATAAGGAGCATCAATGATATAAATTGAGAAAATACTATCGTCCATGGAAGGACCTTTCAAAATGTGGAACTATACATGGAGAAAACAAAATAAAGGCAATCAAACTGAAACAGGAAGGAAACGAAGAAGTATAAGACATAATGAAAATGCAAAATTAACACGTAAAGTTGTGGTGGTATCTGATTCAAGCACATATAATTTTAGCAAGCAGGGGCCGTTAACTCTGATGTTGTCAAGTCAGAAAGACGTTTGTCATAGAGCCAGTTGATTTGGTACATTAGCCATATGTTGTACTATTTGGACCAAATGTCCACGGTTAATGCTTATCGCATGATGTCAGCTTCGTATGGCTTGCTATCAAATGCATATATATCTTTTAATTATATTAATTATATCAACGCTAAAATCAAATTCTTTGACTTTAAATTTGTCTCACTTATTTTCCCATGTTTTTACATACATACATACATACATACATACATACATACAGACAGACAGACAGACAGACAGACAGATAGACAGTCAATCAATCAATACAAGCACCTAGTGGGGAATGGGGCAAAATGTGGTTATTTTACAGATGCAAAATGTTAACATATGTAATACTAACATTTTTAATGTTTCGTGTTTTGTTAAAAATAGCAATACTTTCAGTTTGACAACACTGATGATATGATTATATATATATATATATATATATATATATATATATATATATATATATATATATATATATATATATCAACAAAACTGAGAAGCAATAAGATATTTCCAAAAAAGGTACGGGTGTTGATTATGATGTCTCTCTTCCCAGGGCGTTTGTTAATTTGCAACATTTACAGCAGACATCCCGAACTTTGTACAGTTTAAATGTCTACCGCTTGACGGCAATATTTCAATGCATAATACATAATCGTTATTTTCTACAGACGAAGTTACCAACCAATTTGTCATTCTCCTTACAAACTATGAGCGACTTGATGACAAACACTTCAAGTCGGTTTGTCGCTCTCATTAAATCAGTTTCGTTTTCAGAATCTTGACTTTGGAATTTTTATTCTGAAAAGTGCTCCAAGATGTTGGTCGGAAGATCAAAGGACGTTTTATAAGCCTCCACAATCGCCTTGGTAACCAAGACGATTGATGCTGGTGCACAAGTGTCTTAGTTATTGATTCTGTGCACATATTGTGAGAAATATGCATATGTGACGGAGATTGAGGAAGGCCGTTGTGTTTAGTTTCAAAAAGAGGTAGATAAAGCAGCATGTTGTCAATAAAACAGACGAACACACGGAAAAAATGAATACACGCTAACGTGGCGAATTCAATAATGTTCTTTGATAAAATATTTCTAGGACGTATGGTTGCTTTAAACTAACAAATAAACAATCTAATGAACAATAATTATTTGTGGATATAATAGAATCTCATCTCTTTTTCCATGAATTAAAGTTTTAGAAAAATGTCTATGACAATGTTTATCACTGAATAATATGGTATATGACAATGTTTGTCACTATATCGCCTTAAGAAAATGAATACCAGTATCAATGGCAACGTGTGTCATTGTATGGCCTTGAGAAATTAATTTTGATCAATGACAATGTTTGCCACTGTATTGCCTTGAGTAAATGAATACTATTATCAATGGCAATGTTTGTCACTGTATTGCCTTGAGTAAATGAATACTATTATCTATGACAATGTTTGTCACCATATAGTCTTAAAAACATGAATACTTTGATCGCATTATATGTGGAAAGAAAGAAACCATGAAGTTTAAAGGAAGAAATATTTGAATCTAACCTTTAGTCTTTCATTACTAAGGGTCAAAATGTCAAGAATTTAAATGGGTTACAGCGAAGTAAACGTGCTTTATCAAACTAAAGACATTTAAGTTATTTTCATCAGAAACAACCTCAAGTTGATGGCGTACTTTACCTGATGTAACTTGTAGTATAGTCCGCATGCGTTACAGACTGGTTCGCCTTCACTATTTCTTCTCCACAATGTAGTTGTTGATGTGTTACAGTTAGCACAGGTTAGTCCAACACGGGTTCTGTTACTGGTCTGAGGAAACAAAAATATTTAGGAATTCAACCTGGTATTCAACAGCATACAAAAAAGGGTGTGGCGATGAGAAGGTTGTACAAATAGCGTGTAATCAACAACAGCAGATATGAAAGGCCGTAGCGAAGTAGAAAATTCTTGCATATATCGCTGACATTTTGTAGATTACAATGGCGAATAGAGAAAAATACAAGGGATTATACATTAAAACTTTAACTTAAAAATAATAGTTTTCTTTTTGATGAAAAGGGTTTTTGAGGATCTCGGTGATTACTCATATATAGTAATTATATTTGTATGTGGTACGTACCTTGTACAAAACTAATTTAGTAAAAATTGCGCGTGGGAGCTCTGATAACATATCAGAAATCAATTATAAAAATATGGATATCAAATAGTCGTTTTTACAGTTCTAAGATGGTGGAAATATATTTTACTCGGCTTCTTTTGATGCCTTCACGCTGCTGATGAGGTCATTCTTGTTAATTATAAGTTGACTATAATATAAATATACCAGCTGGTAGCTAATGGGTTTGAAGCTACAATCTATAAAAGGATTCCAATTCTTGTTGAAAATGTCATGGATAATTCTGAGGTAGGTAATTGACCCATGTATATGTAGTATACTATATGACACTAGTCATATGACTCTGTGTGTGTGTGTGTGTGTGTGTGTGTGAGAGAGAGAGAGAGAGAGAGAGAGAGAGAGAGAGAGAGAGAGAGAGAGAGAGATCTGGAATTGTATCGTAACTTTTACAATTTTACAGTCTAATTGCTGCAATGTCTGAAGTGTGATAGTTAATAGTGATGTCTAGCACTGGGGCATCATGCCGCAGACATTTTGCATGATGTCCCACCCAGTCACATTATACTGACCCCAGGCCAACCAGTCCTAACACTAACCTCTTAATGCTGAACGCCATGCGAGACAGTTGTTAGTGCCATTTTTGTAAGTCTTTGGTATGACTCAGTCGGGGATCGAACCCATGAAATCCCGCACCCAAGGCGAACAGTCTAACCACTAGGCCACCGGAGCGGTCTCAAACGTTTGAATGTACAAATATTTAGTAAAAAACCTAATACCAACGTTAATGTGTGAACAGCTCAAATGTAAATAACAACATCTGTAGTATACGACTCAATATGACTGTTAGTATAGATATATGTGTATCACAATCATCGTTAGACTATAATCTTCTGTAGTATTAGACTCAGTATTACAGTTAGACTATGCATATCGGTAGTATTAGACTCAGTATTACAGTTAGACTATGCATATCGGTAGTATTAGACTCAGTATTACAGTTAGACTACGTATATCTGCAGTATTAGACTCAGTATTACAGTTAGACTATGCATATATAAGTATTAGACTCATTATTACAGTTACACTATGAATATCTGCAGTATTAGACTCATTATTACAGTTAGACTATGCATATCTGCAGTATTAGACTCAGTATTACAGTTAGACTACGCATATCTGTAGTATTATACTCATTATTACAGTAAGACTATGCATATCTGTAGTATTAGACTCAGTATTACAGTTAGACTATGCATATCTGTAGTATTAGACTCAGTATTACAGTTAGACTATGCATATCGGTAGTATTAGACTCAGTATTACAGTTAGACTATGCATATCGGTAGTATTAGACTCAGTATTACAGTTAGACTATGCATATCGGTAGTATTAGATTCAGTATTACAGTTACACTATGCATATCTGTAGTACTAGACTCAGTATTACAGTTAGACTATGCATATCGGTAGTATTAGACTCAGTATTACAGTTAGACTATGCATATCGGTAGTATTAGACTCAGTATTACAGTTAGACTATGCATATCGGTAGTATTAGACTCAGTATTACAGTTAGACTATGCATATCGGTAGTATTAGATTCAGTATTACAGTTACACTATGCATATCTGTAGTATTAGACTCAGTATTACGATCAAAATATAATACCTGCAGTGTAAATCTCAACGTTACCGTTGGACGGAACAAATCTACAGTATTGGACTCAAATTCGCCTTGAAACTATATTTGTATAGTTTTCACAGACGGTGTGAAACTATTACGGTTCTTTCACCAAATTGAATTTGATAATATACTTATTCTTAGTAACATAATATATTAATTCTTACAATATTTATTCACATTTGATACTATCTTATAAAAGACCAATACCTTTTTTAAAATTTAAATACAGACTGATGTCAACGTTATACTTGCAACTGTAGTACTTTAAATTTTTTTTATTGACCTTTGAATATAGTAATTTTACGTATTTCCTTTTGATGTGTCCAGTGGCAATAGTTGATGTTCTAATGGGGTGGGTGGTGTGCATTTTTGGCGGTTCTGCAAATGCTTACTTACCTTTTCAAATTTGTTATCAAATTTTCTTGGTTTTTCTTCGGGAGTATCATCATTCTGAAATCAAAATGAGATTGGCTCTGACTACAGTGTGAGAACAGTCATAATAGTTGGAAGCAATCCGAAGAGTACATTGCTAGTCATTCATTAATGAAAAAAGAGAGGAAAATAAAAGACCCATCCTACAAGGAAGGGCAGATGAAAGACCCATCTAGCTAATAAAGGAGCCATCCCCGCAAAGAACGGCAGATTAACTACCCTCCCCACGAAGAAATGCAGATAAAAGACCCACCCCACAACGAAAGACAGATAAAAGACCCACCCCACAAAGAAAAACATATAAGCAACCCACCCCACAAAGATAATTACAAGACGTATCCCACAACGAAAGGCAGATGAAAGAGCCAAACGCAACAAAAGGCTGATAACAGACCCATCATCAAGGTAAATCAGATAAAAGACGCTTCCCATTAAGAAAAAGAAATAAATAAAAAGATTTAAAAAAAAAGAAAAACAAATACAGGGAAAAAAGTATTTAAATCACACTATTATCGATTAGTTTTGTCTTTGTCTTTTGATAACAAGTTATATGAGTATGGGTGTAAAAATAAATTCGCCCTCAGAATTAGTTAACCAATGAAAGCGATTCCAAAACCAGATAAATCAACAACTTCCGGAAAAGAATGAAAACAGCTGCTAACATTCGGAACAGAACTATAAATGTAAGACTGCTGCATAGATCTTCTCAGAAACTGTGCTACAATCCATGTATAATTATTTGAATACACCATGGGCTCCCGCACATCGGGGCGAGTGAGAGCACTGACTGCTAAACACGTTTTGGCGTTCATTTGCTAACTTAATTGTTGACTACTACATGTTTGACCCTCACCACCATCCCAGAATAATTTCTCCGGGAGTCCTTGCTATACACGCTTTCAGAGTTATCATTATACAACCAAAGCACTTGTCTTGTTGATTGCTGTACTTACACATATAATTACACATAGACACCAAGGGCTTCCGCACGTAGGGACAAATGGGAGCACTGACAACCAAACATATTTTGCCATACATTTGTTAATTTAATATTTGACCACTATATGTTTCAGCTTACCACCAACCCAGAAACATGTCTCCGGGCGCCCTTGCTTTACACACTCGGAGAGTTTACTCAATACAATTAAAGCGCTTGCATTGATGATTGCTGTACTTGATAAAGGGATTTTCACTACCGCTTTACTGGAAAATTTCAAAACTCTGTCATGATACCTACGAGTCCACTTAGTTGCGGTTCCTTGGCGGGCTGTCGATTAAGACCATTTGTCTTATGATACAGTCCACATGCATTACAGAGATAGTGTCCTGTACCGTCTCTCCTCCATAAAGGCGTTGAGATGGCGCCACAGTTCACACACTCCCTCCCTTCCGAATAAAAGTCTTCATCTGAAAGTAATAAAAATTGTATGTATGTATGTATGTATGTATGTATGTATGTATGTATGTATGTATGTATGTATGTATGTATGTATGTATGTATGTATGTATGTGTGTGTGTGTGTGTGTGTGTGTGTGTGTGTGTGTGTGTGTGTGTGTGTGTATGACTGTATGTATGACTGTATGTTGTTGTTGTTGTTACGCCATTTTTCAGTACACGACAACGTTCCCTCTAAGCCAATGGTAGATATGCACACAGTGCTCGCTGCACTGCGCAAGCATTACGGAGACGAGCAAAATTTAACGTTGGATTGAGCAAAAATTGACAATTCAGCTACGCGGGCATGCCTGAGCAGAGGGAACGTTGGTACACGATAGGCTTAACATGGCAGCCATGGGGGAGGAAGAACCCTGGGGAAAAAATCCCAGAAAGGACCTGCGGCCCACGAGAAGCTACTGGCAAGCTTTCTCACATATCCACATTGGCCGAATCTGAGTCTAGAACCCACACAGACAGAGGTGAGATGGCAGTGATCCGTAACGGAGAGCGCTTTAAACCACTCGGCCACTCTAGGCCCTGGTATGTATGTATGTATGTATGTATGTATGTATGTATGTATGTATGTATGTATGTATGTATGTAATGCAATAAGAGCTTTTTGTCTATATTGATCGTCAATAATAATAATAATAATAATAATAATAATAATAATAATGATAATAGAATACTACTACTAATAATAATAATAAATATAATACTAATAATACTATCATTTTTATTATTATTATTATTATTATTATTATTATTATTATTATTATTATTGATATTATTTCTATGATTATTATTAAGTTATAGTAATATTATTATTATTATTATTATTATTATTATTATTATCCCTTAAAGACGTGTTTAAATGTCCCATCTGTTTTTGTTATTATTATTATTATTATTATTATTATTATTATTATTATTATTATTATCCCTTAAAGACGTGTTTAAATGTCCCATCTGTTTGCTAGTTTACGTTATTACACCCAAGATGAGATCCATCCGCATACCGGAACTAGTTCATATCTTAGTACATTTATCTCGAATCCTTCATTAGCACATTTATCTCGAATCCTTCATTAGTACATTTATCTCGAATCCTTCATTAGGACATTTATCTCGAATCCTTCAAGCAAGAACTAAATATATTTTATAATAGACTTAGGCCAAAACCACTGTTGTGTCACAAGACTTGCATGATATCTTTACGACATCATAGAAATGCCGCTACGAATCCTGTCCTTTGATAAAACAATGAATGTGTCAACTTACAGTCAATTAAAACAGCTGATGGTTTCCTGAGGTATTTGTCCTAAAATTGCAAAAACAGTTTCAAGGTATTCCATTCTCGACATATTTCGCTTAAACTAAAAGACATGCTTTTTAGAAACATCCTGTTAGTTTGGCTTGAATTTGTTAGAACTATCTATGTTACATTTGCAAATTGATCGCTGCTAATTAATATGTCTCAAAGAATGTCTGATATCTTTAGCACCCATAGTTCTATTCTTGGTCAAATGTGATGGTATCTATTCAATGATCGCCACCCAAAATCCAACCCCTACTCACCCCTATTAGTAATTCTTCCCGATGATCACACACATATCCCGAACCTACTCACCCCTATTAGAACTTCTACTCAATGATCGCCACCCAAAATCCAAACCCTACTCACCCCATATTAGTAATTCTTCTCGATGATCACACACATATCCTGAACCTACTATACTTCTACTATACGATCGCCACCCATATCCCAACCCTACAACCCTATACCTAATTCTACTATATGATCGCTACCCATATCCCAACCCAACAACCCTATACGTAACTCTAATATTTGATCTACACCCATATCCCAAACCTAGAACCCTATACGAAATTCAACTATATGATCGCCACCCATATCCCAACCCTACAACCCTATATGTAATTCTACTATATGATCGCCACACATATCCCAACTAAAATTAATCCATATTAGTAATTGTACTAGATGATCACACACATATCCCGAACCTACACACCCCTATTAGTATTCGATGATCGCCACACCTATCCCAACCTTCATATCCTATTAGTAATTTAACTCTATAAACGCCACACATAACACAACCCTACATATCATATTAATAATTCTACTCAATATTCGCAACCATTATCCAAACCATACTCACCCCTATTAATAATTATAATCGATTATCGCCACACATATCCCAACCCTACTCACCCCACTAGTATTAAAAAGTGTAATTTGATTTGCATATCAATAAAGTGATTCGATTCGCCTATCAATCAACAAACAGCCAATCATATACCGATAGGAAGCGCTGGGCATTGTTACGTTTCGTAGCTCTTTGAAGAATTCCTCTCACGTTTTATTATTCATTCTATTAACTCCATCGAATGGGAATGTGCAATTTAAAACAATTCTTTAAAAATACAAATAAGCACACATATTTCACGTGGGCACTAATAGTGTAAGAATGAATTTTTATAACATTTTAAATTGTATATGAATAGCTCAATAAGGATCAAAAGAGGTGAGACATTTTTTGTGATCATTACTTCTGTCTTCAAAAGACAAATAAAATAAAGATTATTTATGACAGATTGAAATAGTACGCGATGGTTCGACATGATAACAAAGAGATTTCTTGCATTATTAGACACATCCTCTGATCCTCAGCAATGACAAAAACTTACTTATGAAAGATGACACACACATACATGCAAACAAAAGGGCGAATATGTAGGTTAACAAAATTGAAAAAGTTTTCTTCCAATTGGAACATCGACCTACGTCAGGTAAAACAAACATGTCATTAGTTTTATAATCGTTTCACGTGTCATTCTTTTAGAGCTTAAAATGACTTTTCCTCGTCAGAGATGAAAATGTGATAAAAGATGACAATAACTACATTTTAGGAAAAAGAATTCGATGACTCATTTTCTTATCAACATGGCATGGTGTTAGTTTACGGATGTCCACGAATAAATAACGAGGAAGTTTTCTTTTTACTAGGTTTTGTGATCACCTTTGAGTTTAAATTATGCATTCTAGCTACGTAAACAAAGACGTTGACGACGAAATAAATTTACTCTGGTTTTTGCTGAACGTCTACAACGAGAACGTCCTCATTGTCCTGGAATTCAATATATTGATCCACAGTGCGAACGCGACACATTTTCCATGGTTGTAAATTCATTTTGAATGGGTTTCTCACGTCATGTTCTCGCTGATGTAAAACTTCGTATATAAATGTCGTGTTCAATTAAAACCAAAATCTTAAAAGAAATAAAAGACGCGAAATAAATAAATTATAAACAAACAGTCCTGTCTAATAACAGCTCCGCATTTTGCTTCGATTTTCCATGCTGAGTGCACACTCGCAACCCTTGTTTCAGTTTGGTGTGTTTACCAACCTGTTGAATAAAATGACAAATGGTTTTGTTGATAAGGCCAGGCAAATGGAATACCATTCCGACTCTAAAACGTCTACAACACACTATAAACCTCCATACACCTAAACCGCTGTATCTAGCTTGTAATAGATTGCATTATGGGTCAAATAAACTATCAAAATATGTTGAATTACCCAGCTGGGGCATGCTACGAAATACGAGCACCTTACATTAACAGACATGCTGTTATAAGCCTTAGATGTTGTGCAGAACGTGTACGTGGCTAAGTAATGTAATTGGTTCGACACATTTGATTCATTTATAGCCAGACCAGAGGCTTGATAAACCGGCAATAGATGGAGCATCAAGGGAAAATGTAATATCATTGATTCATGGTGTCAGGATGTGAGCAAGCAAAGCTTCTGAAAACTCTAAGCGCAATAAAAGCTTCACAATCCCTTTCAGAAATTACATGTTTATAAATTACGCACAACACTTTGGTATTAAAATGGTTGTGTATGTCTGTGTGATTTGGATTTTTAATGTAGCTTTAACAATTTTTCAGTAATATCGCTATACAGTATGGTAGTTTATAGTGATGTCTAGCACTGGGATATCATGCTGCAGACATGTATCATGATGTCCCACCCAGCCACATTATCCTGACACCAGGTCGACCATTACTAACACAACCTCTTAATGCAGAGCGCCTAGCAAAGCAGCTGCTAGTATAATTTCTTTTTAAAAAATTGTCATTGGTATGACTCGGCCGTGCTAGGTATTAAAATCGGCATGGACTATTCAATATTGAGTTCTACAATAAGGAAGTGATGCTATTTGGATTTTTAACGTAGCTTTAACAATTTTTCAGTCATATCGCTATACAGCATGGCAGTTTGTTTGCTTGTTTGATTGATTAGGATTTTTAACGTAGCTTTAACAATTGTTCAGTCATATCGCTACGATGTCTGCAGTCAGGCAGTTTAAAATGGTGTTTAGCACTGGGTCATCATGCCGCAGACATGTAACATGATGTTCCACCCAATCACAATATCGTGACACCAGGTAGACCAGACCCTAACACTAACCTCTTAACACATTAACCCCTGGAGGGTTTTGCTGTTTTCGCTGGGACTAGTTCTGAATATATTCTAATAAATCGACTTCCAAGCAATTTTTCATTAGTCCAATGCTATATGAAAACAAAACAACGTTTCCCATTGGCTATCTTGCTCGCGCATGAGCAGAAGGTGAAAAGTTGGATATAGAAACAACAATTTTGCGTAACGGACCCATAATTTTCGTACGACTCTTTATTAAAACTGTCCACCTTATCCTACTGATTGCACAGGTTCTCATGTATGTGTGCACTTTAGACCGGACCGCTCTGCATTAGATCTGAGGCCATAAAGTCTAAAATATGGACACAAAATCGGAGTCCGACCACGGGCGAATTCTGAGTGGGAAAAAAAACGGGTGCAAAGAATTCGGTTTTTCCTTCTGTATTTTGTAGTGCAGCTAAAATGCCAAGATTATTGGTATCATTGTAGAGCTACATCTGTCTACCTTTCTATAATACCACCCACTTTAGTGTATCATGCATGACCTCGACGCTTCAATGCTTGACAGTAGGCTAATACCTCCTGCCCCGTAAACGAGGCGCAAGGGTATAATGTATTAATGCCGAGCGCCTAGTGATGCAGCTGTTAGTACCATTTTTATCTTTAGTATGACTCGGCCGGGGATCGAACCTACGACCTCCTGCATCAGAAGCTGACCGTCTAACCACTAGCCAACCGGAGCGGTTCCTAAAAACCTACAACAAGGAACTATTAAAATCAAAATGATTTTTGTAGTTTTGTTTCTGGATTGATAAGCATGTTGTGTTTGTTTTCAATATATTTTAAAACTTTACAGCACAAATAATTGTGTAATGCAAATAGAGAGAGTCATTAGACCATAACAAGACACCAAGTGAGTCTTTTAGAGCTCGTCTGGCTGACATAAGCCTAATAGCCCAACGGAAAAACGACGGCAGAGACATATGGGTCATGGGAATGCTTTCTGAAGAAAGTCTTGCAATGCCGATGTTTGCATATACAATGAAAACAGTTTTTTCAAGGTTTCTGAAGTTCAGTATTTTGACCATCCTTGAAAACACCAAAGCATAATTGGCCCAATATTTAAGGATGTTGTCTCTTTAGTAGATAATTCGACCAAGTAATTGTTGACAAAATCACTATGGAAAGACAACGAAGGGGGAAGTTATCATTGACCTTATATTCAAAAAAGCTAAGAATCAGTAATTTTTATTTTCATTACATTACACTTAATTTCAAAACTATAGTCAAGGTTTCTGCTTGACCCGTATGGCGACTCCCCGACTCTCAGAGACGTGCAAAGCAGACCTACACTTCACTGCACAGAATCAGAGACGCTTTAATGCTTGTAGTACTGTCATGGTAACTTCTTACGATGCAATAATGCTTGTCATGTATTTTGTCAGAGATGGCCGTGCTTGTTTCATTCCTCAGCTTAATTCTTTACTTCGTTTCTCTACCAGGTATATATTCATTGGGTTAGATCCCTACATTTTTCCATCACCAGGCGGAGTGGGGCTAATAAAGCATTCCATCGAGTGAAGAGTTCAAGACACATATAACGGAGAACAACAGGTGGTTTGTACTTGGAATATATTTGACGAAACGTATCGATTTTTATGTACATGGTCTTCAATGAGGCTAATTTTTAAAGGCTTTATCTAACAAGTGGTTTTCTGCCAGAGAATAGATAAACTAAGGAAAAATATCGCCAGACAAGGAAACGAATCTTTCATTTACAACATAGTATAACATTGTACTTGTATATAAGAAATCATCCAGTCTCTTGCATTATGTAATTGGTTGTTGATTTTTTACCTTCTAAGCACGTTTATTGTGATGGTGCTGGGAAAACGACCATAAGACAATTCCCCTTTAACGTTGTAGTTGATGAGCATGCAATTGTAAATCATAGCGTAACCCTTCATATGTATACGCTTGGGCAAAAGCATACGTGGCCTACTTTTTTCTTCTTCAAATTAGGGAAATAAACATTCTACTCTGATACTATCTTCTTAAAGCACAGACATGTCCATGATTTAATCAACACAGGACTGTTTTCGAAAACTCAAAACAAGAAAGTCGTTATGCTACGTGGCTGCTGCACTGTTTAAGTCTATGTATATTACCGTCTATACTCGCTTATACGCCCAATCAAGCAACACAGACTCTGATCTGCCGTAGCATAACGAGCCTTCAGATTAGGGTATATGGTGTTTGTTCTATTGATTATTCCTAACAAACTGCACGGACCCAGATCTGCCAACCCATCATGCATCCTTTAGGTCGGGTCGGCATGACGTCACAAGCATAGCGACCTGCTTTCCGTCATATTGTGGAGGTGAAACCAATCGCATAGTAACAGTACGGTAACAGTACGGTAACAGTACGGTAACAGTACGGTAACAGTACGGTAACAGTATGGTAACAGTACGGTAACAGTACGGTAACAGTATGGTAACAGTACGGTAACAGTACGGTAACAGTACGGTAACAGTTCGATATGAGAAACCGTTTTGGTTTACCTATATTTTGTTTCTTATTTCTGTTTTCTGTTCAGAAGTGATGCATGGTCGTCTATACAAGCATGATATAAAAGCACGAATATGTGTCTGTCGAATATTATCGTAATATATTTTACGTTGATAAGGGTGGCAGTAGTCTCTGTGTGTGTGTGTGTGTGTGTGTACGTTTCACGTACATGTCTACACTACAGTATACATGTCTATTGGTGTCAAGACAGTTTGAATGCCGTGTTTGTTATAAAGTTTGTATATTATACACTTTTCATTTCTAAAAATGACCAATATAAATGCAAGGATCATAAAATCAATTGACCATTCTCGCAATGTCACCAAGAGACGCTGGATAGCGATGCTAATGCACGATATTTACAGAAACTTAAAGTTGTGGAAATAAATAATTGTCCTTATAAATTTCCAGCAAATATTTAGGTAAATAACCCAACAAAAAGGCCTTAAGTGATATGGCTTTATGTTAGCAACTATCTTACAGATACACCTGGTTAGTTTTAATAAACAATGTTTTTTTTATTTATTGTATACCTTTGTTTTTCAACCTTATTTTTATTTAATTAAACTTTAAAATATATCTGAAGTTTTCAGTCGGTAATACTGTGATCATAATTATTTTTTTTATAGTTCTCATATATTTATATTTTTTCATTATTGTTATTATTGTTAATAATAATAATAATAATAATAATAATAATAATAATAATAATAATAATATTATTATTATTATTAATTAATTAATTAATTTATTTATTTATTTATTTATTTATTTATTTATTTATTTATTAATTTATTTATTTATTTATTTATTTATTTATTTGCCCTGTTAAACATTGATTATTAATCACTATATCACTTGTGTATTTTCCAACCTATGTACCTTTATCAACACTGCGTTTATAATAACTTTCCTTTTACATTTGATGCTTTGTGCACCCACGAGAACATCAAATCTTAGGCATATCTTAAATGTAAAAATGTGTCCCACACGTTACTGAAGTCACTAGAACAATGGCGGTTGTTTTCATCTCTGCGTTCGTAACTATGCATTGAAAATGCCCGGATGTGAAAAAGTGCTCGTATTCCCGACTCGACCTATAAGCGAGTACATACGATAGGTCACATTTGCTCTCTATCTGGCGTGTTTGTTTGTGATGATTGCATCATTCAAGTATTTGAATCAATTTGTTGCCTTTATTCTATTTACATGTATCCATATTTTTAAGTAGAACCTTTTGTTTTGTTGTGAGTAAAGGTGTTTTAACATCTTCATATTTTGTCTGTATTTTTGCTTTAATATGTTCATATTTTGTGTGAATCTTTGTTCTAACATGTGAAAATATTTGTATTTAATCATTCTACCACATGAATATTTCATTCTTCCTGCATGTGAAATTATCATTATGTCCCTATCTACAAACTGCCTTTTCAGTATGCAATTTAAAAAAATGTACTTTGCGTTTTGATTTCTTATTTCATTTATTGTTTATTGGCCTCACAACTGTAATATTTTATCCTGACTTTTATTATCTAAGATTTCGAACTATTCATGACTGGCAGATTTCGAAGTATTCATGACTGGCAGATTTCGAACTATTCATGACTGGCATATTTCGAACTATTCATAACTGGCCAAGTGACTTTAAAGATAAGATGTAAACACCATTAAAAATAGTTGTGTAGTGAGTTACTATACTTACATTTATTCAGACAATAACGGGGCAAATCATTATCATGGTTTTCATTTACAATTTTAAATTCAACTGTTTATCTGAGATGGTTTAGTAATTTTTAAATTACGCCGATTCTCAAAAATCTACTGCATAATATAACACAAAAACAGGAATGGTCCAGCACAACTGTAGCATATTATTGTCTCTATTTTAAAAAAAAATTGTACCAGTCATTTTAAAAACCAATAAAAAAGATAAAGTTAAATACTAGGTAAAGATAGAGTGTGCATAAATTAAAATGAGAATCCAATAAAAAAAATATAGTATTATTTCAATGTTATATTATTATCCTGCTCTCTCCGTTTTATCCACTTGCAGACTACAAGACTGACCAACAGACAGTTGGAGTCTCTAAGAATAAAATTAAAATAAAATAAAACTGAATTTTGCCAAACATGTAATGGAACAAAAGTCTCCTTTGCTAACACCAAATGTAACTTACACATCCTTAGCTCTACCGGAAAACATTTCAAATGAGGTTTTTTACGGAGTGCCACATGTTTGTCTCGCCTGTTAACAGCATGAATTGCATTAGGATGGAAGCATTATGATTTTCATAAAACCATTACATAAGATTTTGTTATTGTTGGCATCGGGAACTAGAATACTACATATAAGATTTTGCTATATACTGATATAGACAATGAATAAATCATATTTAAAAAAATTCACACTAATTAATAAGTGTAATATAGCATTGTGATCCACGCTCATTTTCGGTACGTAAAAAACATTCAGTTTACTCGCTTACTCATTCCTTATCCTTTATCCAATCTTAAAATTAAAAAATTCAGTTGTAACAGAATTTCGCAAAAAATAAAGCAAATAAGAATAAAGACGACCACCTACACGAGTTAGATTGCCGTTTGTGATTTGTCGACTGCACTTGATGACGTCATACTTAAATTATGGGTAACTATACGATTACCTGCATTTGTATAACGTGAAAGTTTGAGATACTTCTTCTTCTTCTTCTTCTTCTTCTTCTTCTTCTTCTTCTTCTTCTTAATATTATTATTATTACTATTATTATTATTATTATTATTATTATTATTATTATTATTATTATTATTATTATTATTATTAATTCATTTTAGGGTGGGTGGGTAGGTTGCACCAATAATTGTAGTTTAAATATTGACTAATTTTCTTAAAAATCTATAAATGGCAGATTCTTTTGTTTTATAAAAAGATTTATATGAAAACAAGAGTATATTACAATATATAACTGATCTATGTGGAGTGGAAGTGCATTAAAATTGGAGGGTTTAAATAAATTGCAGAGAGTATAATATACCTTTAATAATCAGTGCTATGTGACTAATTAGCGGGATTTTAATTAGCCTTCTTATTCATTACTAGTTTAGTCAAGCTGATGCTGACTTATCAGTGGAGGTGGTTGGGGTTGGCAGGTGGCGGGCGAACTAGGATGCCACCACCATCCTAAATTAATGCAAATTAACCAGAACGTTTCCTATTGAAAATTTCATGACATTGTTGTCTTTTTTTAGATGGTTAAAATATGCCCTGGAGACGCATATCTCTCCCTCCTCCGTGTCCCCTACATGATCTCTCAATGGATTCCATCACAGCATTCATATTTCCATTGTTTCAGCCTACAAGCCTGGAATTGTTAATATTGTTAAGGCTTCGACCCTCAACAACGTATACTTTCGTACGATGCAGTATACATTATATCGCTACCAAGCCTTAACAATGTCAACAATTCCAGGCTTAAGGCTGAAACAATGGAGATCATAGAGTACTCTTTCATTCCATAAACCTACAACACCCACTACCAACGGATTATTTCCGGATCGGACCCTACTTACGTAGAAAATACATTTTGCTTTTTTATATTTGAACGTTGCTATAGATACCGGTCAACTGGTCTCTTAACAGTTTTGACAATGATAAAACATGCACTATGACAATATTTGTTTGTTTGTTTGATTAGGATTTTTAACGTATCTTTAACAATTTTTCAGTCATATCGCTACGATGTCTGCTGTGAGGCAGTTTATAGTGATGTCTAGCACTGGGGCATCCTGCCGCAGACATTTAACATGATATCTCACCCAGTCACATTATCCCGACACCAGGTCGACCAGTTCTAACACTAACCTCTTAATGCTGAGCACCATTTTTGCAAGTCTTTGGTATGGCTCGGCCGTGGATCGAACCCACGACCACCCGCTTCCGCTGCGGACGCTCTAACCACTGGGCCGCCGGAGCGGTGACAAACCATGCATTATGACAATCAAACATACTTTCCAACATGAATGTTTATAATATGTACTGTAATGTTTATTTAATTCCTAGATTAATGAATAAAAAGGGGTTTAAAGTGACTTTCTTAATGGATTTCTCGGCAAAGGAACTAGGCAATATAATTTTACGGCATATCAGCATAAATGAAGCTACGCAGTACCTTATGTTAAAGAATAGGAAGAATAATTTTTTCAAACAACGATACGGAATATATCCCTCCCCATAAACAAAGAAAAACAAAAGACACAACCAGACAAAAAATAAACAACAAAAATAAACAATATAATAACAAAACAAAGTACCCAAGCAAACAAAAAAAAGGCCCAGAAAAAAGCCCAACAAAATTAAATAAATAATTGATTAGATAACAATCATCAACTAATTTAGACAACAAAGTACAACTTATAAAATAAATTGAGGGAAAAAACACCAGCATTGCTGCACGTAACGCTGCTTGTAAGAGTCCAAGTTAAAATGTATCATTTAGCGCGCAAAACACCGTGTCACACTGTAACTAGTTCTCTCCTCAAAATCGGAGCAACGTGCTGCGTTCGAGGTTAGATCTGAGCGTGATACAGACCTCACGGCAACAAAACAAGCACATTAATTACCCACTACTTCCCGGCCACATATTGTCAAGTGTAAATAAAGTCCAACGTTAAGTAATTCGGGTATAGATGAAACTTCCTTTATCCAGTCCAACTAATGTTACCTTATAGTGGACCTGTTTTATGTCAGGAAATTTATTGATTTAATAAACTGGAAGAAATATTGCTAAATAGCTGGCTTGACTCTCGGTGATATAAACGATCTCAAATCAAAGAACTACAGAACAAAACATGTTTAACAAAATCCACCAAAAAGGATTTGAAAAAAACGATAAATCTAATATTGAGGCAGTTTTAAAACGTTGTTAATTAGAAAAAGATGTAAATATCAATGATATATGTAATTCGGAAAGATCAGAAAAGAAAATGGTTTGTAAGACATGTTTTATTACCTTTGAACAATCTGCTTAGGTAGAAATAAATAACTCATGAAGACTTGAAGTTGTTATGTTCCTGTTTTAAGCAAGAGCCCAACAGACCTTTTATCCTCATTAAAAGCCACCTTATTAAAAACTATACTTTTCTACCTGTGTTAAGGGATCCGTGGTAGTTGGTGGTTTTGATATGAAATACCTACTCAGTTGTACAGAGAGAGAGAGAGAGAGAGAGAGAGAGAGAGAGAGAGAGAGAGAGAGAGAGAGAGAGAGAGAGAGTATTATTCGTGTAATGAAGTTTGTTTAATAGTCAAATGTTCCATATACAGTAATATATAAAACTCGAACACCCGTTTCATTCTCAAAGACTGCGCTAAAATTTCACTCGATCTTCAGTGAGATTACATTTTTATGAACAAGTCCGTGAAATATTAATATTATGTCTATGATAAAAAGATGATGATTTTGATGCCAATATATACAGATACTTTTTTGTGTATGAATGACACATGTAATAACACCTAGTAATATCACTAACGACGCCACAATATCACGTGAGACAGCCAAGTAATGGCAGAAGCAATGGAATGTTTTTTTTTGTTTTTTTTTTAAAGTTATTTTGCATGGATATTTTGCTCTTGGGTCAAGTTAAGTCAGTTGTTCTGCCATGTAATAAATAAAATTTTGTATTTTTCAATCAAAATTAAATTCATCAAACAGATTCATTTATTTGAAGTTCATGCTCTCCAGGGTTCACAAACACATCATGTTCTTTTTTTGAATTTAATTTATGCCTTCCTATATGCACCATAAAAAATGATTTTAAAATTAATTAAATGCTGCTAATTTTTCCAACAAATTATAATGAGCTTAGCCATAAAAACAAATTAGATTTATCTCACGGAAATCCAAATTAATTTACTAACTACAGTCGATTTACATATGTTACGTAGAACCGTTTCTACTTTTTAAAGTCATTAATATCATCATCGTCGTCGTCATCGTATTTAACGAAAATATAAATTCAGGTTGGTTTACTAATGGAAGAGTGTTTGAGCCGTTTAAACTTCCAAACATACAAGAGGAGTGAAAAATTAAACATATGGAGATTCCGCCTGCCTTATCAGAGCTTTCCCAACGTCTTGAATACGCAGCTGACTTTACTTGACAACTTCTATCCAAGTGTTTAAAAGACTACGCATTTTGGCCAAGTGCCAACAAGAATTCATGTCGATTCACAACTCCGTCTAACGCTTGACCTCTGACGTCACCAATGTCAACCAGCATGTTTAATGTGATACGGCTGTGGTTGTTCACAAACTTGCTAGACATCACATTAGTGTAGCTTGTGACTGTTCTCACCCCAACCCACAAATCTGCACAATTCCCTGATTAATAATTCACAGCTTATTGCTGTTGTCTATTTTATTTAAACAGCACATTTAACCAATTATTGGCTATACTGTATCGTGCCAAGTAGGTGGGAGGTAAGAGATTTCAAGGACACACAGAAAAAGCTAACCGGGGTCGACCTGATCTGCTCTCTGTCTGTCTCAGTCTCTCTCTCTCTCTCTCTCTCTCTCTCTCTCTCTCTCTCTCTCTCTCTATATATATATATATATATATATATATATCCTTATATCTATATATCTATATATATATATATATATATATATATATATATATATATATATATATATATATATATATATATATATATATATATATATATATATATATATATATATATATATATATAATGCTTCTTCAATTCTGCAATGTCTGTCAGATTTTTAAGAGATGAATACCATTTTTGTCAAGGTAAATGTTTTCGACAAAGAAATAATGTTCGAAGGCCATTATTAATTAACATCGCATCGACTATAGTCAAATTTATGAGAACTTTGATGTAAAAATCCTATATAATCGCAATGTTTTCTCAACCGTGGCACATTGATGATATGTACAGTTTACTGATGAAGAATAATTACAAGTTCCTGCATGAAGGGTTGATAATTTAGGTAGCCATGCATTTACACAGCTGCTGAAAGCTGAAATCTCTCTCTCTCTCTCTCTCTCTCTCTCTCTCTCTCTCTCTCTCTCTCTCTCTCTCAATATTTACTGTTGCATAATAATGAAGTCCTCACTATTATTATTATTATTATTATTATTATTATTATTATTATTAGTAGTAGTAGTAGTAGTAGTAGTAGTAGTAGTAAGGTATGGGTACAGAACACCACGCTAATATAGTATCGTCGCTCGAAGGCAAACAGTTGAAACACATTCTTTTATTTAGAAAGTTTTAACGAATATTTACCTATCTACATCCTCCTTTTCCTAATCAGAAGCGTCGTATAAAATTATAGTCAGTATTTACTGTCTCCTTGTTTTGAAGGGAATTCCCCAGTTTGATATTTCCTTGTTTTAGAGGATGATTCCCAGGTTTTATATTTCCTTGTTTTAGAGGAAAATTCCCCAGTTTGATGCTTCCTTGTTTAAGAAATGAATTCTCAAGTTTTTGTAACTATTTACTGATAACTGTATTGAAAGTTTTAAGTAATTAAAATGGAATAAATGGCTGTCATTAAGTCTCACACCGGCATAGCTGAAACAATATAGGCATTGCCTATATATTGCTAGCTGCACAATTTGGTTTACCTGCTAATAATTCAATCTTGCTTAGGATAATGAGTCACGTTTTCTGAAACCATATTATTTACCATAAAAGTGTGAAAAAAAATTCACATTGTTAATAATTGGCTATTTTCCCATCCTATTTCAGCTACATTTTCACTAGTTAACGAATGAGTTAACTATGCTTGCAAGTTTGGGTGAGAAACTCTTGAATTGTGTACAGGCTGATACTGGTAAGCGGAACATAGGAGATAGCTCAGTTACCCAAATACAAATCCTACGGAGGCAAGTCAAAATTACGTTATCCCAAAAATTATTTGATTTTTTTTTCTACGAGGATACTAGCATACATATCAGAGGCGTAGCTATGATATTTTGCGCCCGGGGACGAACTATAAAATTGGCGCCCCCTCCCCCTCCCCGTTTAATCACATTGATCTTGTCACCGATTTATTACCCTTGCTTACTTATTATAATGTAACGTTGTAAGCCTCATTTTGGCGCCCCTGTACCTTGGCGCCCGGGGACATATGTACCCCCCTGCCCTCCCCTTGCTACGCCTCTGATACATATATGGGTAAAGGATATGCATTTTGTGTCACCGAAACACCAGTTACAAATTTTGTCAGGAAAAAAAGAAAAAAAAAATAATGTCCCTAAAGGAAAAGTAGTTGCTGAATCAGCAATATTTCCCGATGTTAGAAGAAGATAAAACCTTAAGATATAAAACAATGTAATAATTGTAATATTGATTACTTTTTCTTTATCCGGTCAGAAGAGTTTCTTTAACTGAATAACCCACATAAGAGTCAGTATCTACATTTATTGCTGTGATACCAATGTCGGTAATGCCTGAGATTAATACGAACTGAAAATTAAATGAAGGTTTTATTACAAAAAAGACTAAAACTTTAAACTTTTTCTGCAACATAGAATTTTATGATATTTTTCATATTGGACTACTTTGTGTCTCATGATGTTATGTTTAAGTCTGACAATTACGACACTAAAACAATGCCTTGAATTCCATGTGTTTCCTGTACGCACCAGTCTATTACAACCATTTTGCACGTTCCCAGAAAGCCTGGTCTTTACCTGAAATTGTTCTGTTTGTCGCTGTCCATAAGATTTGTGTTGCGTGATTAATGTTGAAATATGTGTAACGTCGAATCAGTTATTGATATATTTCTTCACAAAATCCTCGATACTTCATATTTTTTCAACGAAATCTTCCTACGATTTCGAAAATTTGCATGAACTATTAAACTCAACGTCAAAAAAAAAATAGTATATATAGTTGAATATCGTTGCAGTTGTAAGTGAATATCATTGCAACGTTGCAGCTGTAAGCGAATATTGTTGTTGTTGTTGAAAGATTTAACGCCATTTTTCAGCACACAATAGGCTATACATGGCGGCCAGTATTAATGGTGGAGGAAGAACCCTGGAAAACCCCAAAAAGAACGACCGACCCACTAGAAGCTACTGGCAAGCTTTATCACATATCCACATTGGCCGAATCTGAGACTCGAGACCACGCAGAGGTGAGATGTAAGTGATCCATAACGTAGAGCGCTTTAGACCATTCGGCCACTCGGGGCCCCGAATATCAATGCAACGTTGCAGCTGTAAGCGACTATCATTACAACGGAATCTGGTTCCGTTTACAAAAAAAGAACAACTTTAAAATCAATTCAAACAACAATGTTAAAAAAAGGTTGCAACTATATGTTGTATCATTGCATCGTAAACAGTTAAAACTGAGAAAACGTTTGACTGTTACCTGTAATATTGACTGTTTTGGTTACCAACTTTTTTCGCCTCAACACTAAAATTTAGTTTACCTGAGCCTGACAAAAAGTGACAACCCCTTGCCACATTTTGATAAGTCTTACCACGGTCAAAAAGAAGATCTCGCGACCCACCATAACGTCCTCGCGACCCTGATCGGGGTTGCCACTTGTGGGATGGAAACTACCGTTAAAATGCGTGAGTTTTATTTTTCCAACGCGTCCTGATATCAATACACGAGAAATCGGCGTCATGGTTTCATTTTCATTGGTAGATAATTTCATCTCGAACAAAAGACAATAATAAATGTAACGTCAGCACATGATTAGAAAGAGAATGATAATAAAGAAGAAAATAATAACATACGTTCAAGGCCCATCACTCTTAAAGGTTAACCTTTTCTAGGAACAAACCAAAAAATATGATTTATGAATGAAAATGTTATTCCATTAAATTGTTGGATTCAATACAAAATCAGTTTTGGCCTACGTGTTACAGGTCAGCAGCAATCGTATTTAAATTTAACTATTTCAAATGCAATTATTTAATCTATTTATATACTTGTAAACTAATTTGTTCGTTTTCTTTATGTGACTTACTAGGGTATAAACTCAGAGAACACTGATCTCTTTTTACATCTTCGTAGACACAGTAAACAATAAAATAAAATCAAATCACTTTAAGATCGTACGTATTTATCATTTTAGGAGCGGAGGGGGACGTTCGGGAGGGGTGTGGTAGCGGGTATTTCACAATAATCTAAGTACACCATCCATCCAAGAAGGCGATACAATAAAGATACGATGTGAATCACGCCTAGCATATTGTGTACTTTACAAATTTTAAAATAATCCCTACATGCGATTATTTTCAGGACAGTTAGATTTACAAATTTTCATGTCTAATGTACTTGAACATGCACAATCTCCCTGAATCCTTATGACACTTGTAGACTGGTCTATAGCCTATTACAATGTTCAATTTATTTAAACGGAAAACTAATTGACTGAAGGTCATTTGGTCGTCATCTGTTCTTATGTGGTAAGGGTACAAATTTTGAAAGAGTACGCCACTTATTTAACGGAACAAATTGATAAACAAGGACTTGTATCGGAGTTTTTATCTACAGCGTGTTTAATTACCGATATCAATGGACTCTACCCCGATATAGTAGCAGACTTTGGGATAATTTATCTCGTTTGGAGATGACGCTAAGCAGAATTTTCTCATGTGCTGGGAGAGCACTACTGATAACGGTTATATGGAGTGTTTAAGTACTTAGTCAAATTTATAAAACTAGAGCACATGTATGTACAGGTATGCTTTATGTTAGCTTCTGTTTCCCCTAAATTGTACAGAGTGCATATTAAACCCGTTTATGGTCCGTGGGTTGAATGCCTTTTGTCACACAAGATACGCTATGTGGCGTCTTTAGTATATTTGGTGGAGGAAGAGTATAAGAAAAAACCCCGGAAGAACCACCAAACCACTGACAAGCATTCTCACACATCCACATTAGCCGATGAGGATGTTTATGACCTGTAAAGCCGATCACCTCAGTCAAATCGGCCACTTGGGACAAACAAATTTGTTTATTTGCGCGCGAGCACACACACACACACACACACACACATACACGAGCGAAGACAAGAAAATTGACCAAAGAAGTAGGCATGAAATATAAAAGGTATAACCTAGACCATTATCATTCTGAGTAGTGTGTTGGTAGTTTATGTAGTGTGTTGGTATTCTGAGTAGTGTGTTGGTATTTTATGTAGTGTGTTGGTATTCTGAGTAGTGTGTTGGTATTTTATGTAGGTCAGATAACGAACCAAAAGTTCAGTTCAAAACGTTTAGTAACAATTTTATTACTATTATACATTATATCAGAACACACTTCCACCACGTGGACGGTTTAATATGAAAGGAATTGCTAAATTAGGAGGCTTGTCCTTTTTCTTTGCCCGAAATAATTTGATGATTACTTATATGATATTAAGTGTTTAACTGTTTAACAATATCTAGCATTAATAACTTATATGATCCCTCATGTGTTTAGCATGAATACCATATAAATCTGATCCCTTATGTGTTTAGCATGAATACCATATAAATCTGATCCCTTATGTGTTTAGCATGAAAACCATATAAATCTGATCCCTCATGTGTTTAGCATGAATACCATATAAATCTGATCCCTTATGTGTTTAGCATGAATACCATATAAATCTGATCCCTTATGTGTTTAGCATTAATACCATATAAATCTGATCCCTCATGTGTTTAGCATTAATACCATATAAATCTGATTCCTCGTGTGTTTCCCTTTGATTTAATGTTCATAATCAACAGAACGGGGCTCATGAAACTTAAATAGTAACATCTTACTTAAGCCGCATGCATTATATATATATATATATATATATATATATATATATATATATATATATATATATATATATATATATATATATATATATATATATATATATATTCCTCCATGCACTTATAACAATCGATCAGAATAAAGTCAAGAATGTTAATGAAAATAAAATGAACTGTAACAGCAATGACCAATGAACTAATAGTACGTGGCCAAACTATTTCAAGGTATTATTTAGAAAAGACAAAAGTTAAAGTTTGAGAGAAGTTAAAGGAATGACCTATGATTATGATTATAAATTAATAGAGATCAAATGAAGTTGTCGGCAAAAAGCATTACGCACAAAAAGAAAACTTAGACTTTTCCCTGCATGGGAAATGACAGATTAGAGTACCACTTTACTTAGCCTTACCAATTCTGTATGCAATCATTTTAGGAAATTGTTTAGGCAGATTTAAATCCCTGGATCAATGGGTCTCATTTAAATACTTTTCTCAATTTATTTTATTTATGAGCAAGTTACATGCAGATTAGAACGAAGCGATTGATGTCCCTCTCCCACTGCAATTTTATCATAATGCTATGAAAAGCCAAGAATAATGGCAACTAGTATGGATTTTATGTCTGCAAAAAATTTCTAGAAGTTTTTCGGAATTTATCTATGACCTTTCATTATTGAGGCTTTAAAATATAAAAATGAAAAACATTCTAACATTGATATATAAACAAGGAGATTTATTCTCTAAGAATAAAATCAAAAGCATATCGAAAATATGCAAACAAGTCTCTCTCTCTCTCTCTCTCTCTCTCTCTCTCTCTCTCTCTCTCTCTCTCTCTCTCATACATTTAGTTTGAAAATTGCATCATTACCCATTGATTACATAACATATGTCGTACGTGCCACAGATAATACGTAAAACACAATCAGATTTTGTTAAAGGTCGATATGTTTGGTGTAAGCATGTTTGTTGATTAAAATGAAAACAAAAAATGAAGAAGAAACCATTCGAGTTTTTTAAAACTTTCTTGAGTTCTACAAGCTTTGTGATTCACTACAATGGTCCGTTTCTAACGCGACTTAGAATTTATGGATATCTTTAAATGCCTGACTTTAGAATTTATGGATATCTTTAAATGCTTGACTTTAGAATTTATGGATATCTTTAAATGCTTGTGGGCATTCTATTGCAAGGATATACATCTCGCTTATATTTATTTACAATAGTGTGTATCATGGTCGCCATATCTATTCATACGAACAATATAATTATTATTTACTGATCTGAAGAAACAATTCATATATACATGTTGTACATATTATCACTTATGAATACTAAATTATTTAATATGTTTATGTACATGACATCAGTTCTGAATACTAGATTATTCAATATGTTGATGTACATAACATCAGTTCTGAATACTAGATTATTTAATATGTTTATGTACATGACATCAGTTCTGAATACTAGATTATTTAATATGTTGATGTACATAACATCAGTTCTGAATACTAGATTATTTAATATGTTGATGTACATAACATCAGTTCTGAATTCTAGATTATTTAATATGTTTATGTACATGACATCAGTTCTGAATACTAGATTATTTAATATGTTGATGTACATAACATCAGTTCTGAATACTAGATTATTTAATATGTTGATGTACATAACATCAGTTCTGAATTCTAGATTATTTAATATGTTTATGTACATGACATCAGTTCTGAATTCTAGATTATTTAATATGTTGATGTACATAACATCAGTTCTGAATACTAGATTAGTTAATATGTTGATGTACATAACATCAGTTCTGAATTCTAGATTATTTAATATGTTTATGTACATGACATCAGTTCTGAATTCTAGATTATTTAATATGTTTATGGACATGACATCAGTTCTGAATACTAAATTATTTAATATGTTTATGTACATGACATCAGTTCTGAATACTAGATTATTTAATATGTTTATGTACATGACATCAGTTCTGAATTCTAGATTATTTAATATGTTTATGTACATGACATCAGTTCTGAATACTAAATTATTTAATATGTTTATGTACATAACATCAGTTCTGAATACTAGATTATTTAATATGTTTATGTACATGACATCAGTTCTGAATTCTAGATTATTTAATATGTTTATGTAGATGACATCAGTTCTGAATACTAGATTATTTAATATGTTTATGTACATGACATCAGTTCTGAATTCTAGGTTATTTAATATGTTTATTTACATGACATCGGTTCTGAATACTAGGTTATTTAATATGTTGATGTACATGACATCAGTTCTGAATTCTAGATTATTTAATATGTTTATGTACATGACATCAGTTCTGAATACTAGATTATTTAATATGTTTATGTACATGACATCAGTTCTGAATACTAGATTATTTAATATGTTGATGTACATGACATCAGTTCTGAATTCTAGATTATTTAATATGTTTATGTACATGACATCAGTTCTGAATACTAAATTATTTAATATGTTTATGTACATGACATCAGTTCAGAATACTAGATTGTTTAATATGTTTATGTACATGACATCAGTTAAGAATACTAAATTATTTAATATGTTGATGTACATGACATCAGTTCTGAATACTAGATTATTTAATATGTTTATGTACATGACATAGCTCAGAATACTAGATTGGTTAATATGTTGATATACATTAATATAAGTTCTGAATACTAGATTGGTTAATATGTTGATATACATTAATATAAGTTTTGAATACTAGATTGGTTAATATTTTGATGTATATAACATCAGTTCTGAATACTAGATTGGTTAATATGTTGATATACATTAATATAAGTTTTTGAATACTAGATTGGTTAATATGTTAATGTACATATCATCCCTTATGAATACTAGATTGGTTAATATTTTGATGTACATAAAATCAGTTCTGAATACTAGATTGGTTAATATGTTGATATACATTAATATAAGTTTTGAATACTATATTGGTTAATATTTTGATGTACATAACATCAGTTCTGAATACTAGATTGGTTAATATGTTAATATACATAACATCAGTTCTAAATACTCGCTTAGTCAATTATTTAATGTTTAATTCCTGATATCAACTGATGATGTCACTTTCCTCAACACTGCTTTAAATTTTTTGATTCGTAAAAATGTGAAAATATCTGAAGTTCTATCTTTGCTAATTCATTGTTCAAATTCCTGTTAAACAGAAATAAAATCATACAACATTTTCAAAAGTAGTCTTTTAACTTTTGGGGAGTCAAAAAAGCGGCACTATTAAAAGATGCATCGTATGACTGTGTGTGTGTGTGTGTGTGTGTGTGTGTGTGTGTGTGTGTGACGTAATTTTGGAATGTATAGTCATCAAGATTCTAAAAGCAAAGCCGGCAATAAATGAAATATTGAGTAGCAAACTTACAATCATTCAACCCTCTATCGTGAACAAACAACAAATGTTTTCATTTTGCTAATACTGTAATCTTTGTTGTCATGACAATATGCACGGTTTCTCGTATTTTTCAAATATGCATGCAATGTTTTCAATGTTAACTCATTTGCGACACTTTCAAATATCAGATAATATGCACAGACATCCTCATTTAAAGTATTACAAAAAACGCCGAATGGTTCCGACTGACATAAAAAAATGTTTGCTTATATATATTATTTGATCATCATGCAATGAAATCTAGGGTTTAAAATATTGTTGTCTTCATACGCGAAGATATAGATTCAAAAACATACATATATCACGTATTGAATATTCCCATACTGAATGGTATAAACCCTTGAATGCGACTGATTAGCAGCCACTAACACTTTACAAAATGAATGTCAATAACTAAACCCTAGATCAGGAGTGCACAATTCTTGGCTCGTGGACCAGATCTGGGCCGCGAACCTGTTCTGTCCGGCCCTCAGGGGAAATTAAAACAACACAGAAACCTGGCCCTTGAATAATGGTTATATTAAAGAACTTAGTAGTTTGCGACCTTCGAGTGGTCTTAGAAAATTCAATCTGAGCATTATACATACAAGGTTGTGCACCCCTGCACTAGAATGCAATACTTTTGTTTTCCCACTTCACTGACTGACCGTTAAAATTCATTTCTAGCAAAGTCCTGGATACAACTAAATCAAATTCGGACGAGGTTACTGATGAATACGAATAGGCATCAAGGCTCTTGCTGCTATATTTAGAAGGAGACTCCAATATTTTGTTTATAATTATCTTCGATTCTTTCATCATCTGTAAATCTATCATCGACAAATGTGTCCATATCGAAAATTTTGTTTGAATTTGTGAAAGAAAGAAAGAAAGAAAGAAAGAAAGAAAGAAAGAAAGAATGAAGAAACGAAAAAGAAAAAAGAAAAGTCTTGATACACATGTATGATGATTAAGCATTGGATGACTGAATGAAATGTGAGTGTGTTTGATAAAATATAGAGTTAGAGTTTCATTTCTAATTTTTATTTCAATTTTAAAAACTCTACGATCGGAAAAAACGAGTGTCAGATTATTTTTGATTTCTAATGTATTTGTTGCTTATTAATAAAACTATTAAATTTGAAGCTTTTTTTTAGTATTTTATAAAACGCGGTAATATGGCGTTTTTATAAAACTATGCAATATTGCTTTTTTTATGAACTACGCATGGGGTGTTTTTATAAACTGCAGTTTGATGTTTATATAAACTATTTAATGTGTCGATTTTATAAAACTATAGAATGTGACGTTTTTGTTTTATCAAACTATGTAATGTAACTTTAGTAAAATGTGCAGTATGGCTTTGTTATATATAAACTATACAATATGACTTTTT
This sequence comes from Unio pictorum, assembly GCA_030141615.1. Lineage (NCBI taxonomy): Eukaryota > Metazoa > Mollusca > Bivalvia > Unionida > Unionidae > Unio > Unio pictorum. Next base: position 5,727,003 of record JARLTB010000297.1, read on the forward strand.
ATAAATATGACTTTTTATAAATATAAGTTTTTATAAACTATACAATGTGGCGTTTTATGGTAAAGCAATTTACATGTATTTAAAAGTAATTTGTTTTAATTCAGCTTTATTTGTCAAATGTTTTTAATTTGACAAATCCTGTTAAATGTTCGTAAAATATTTTTAAAAAAATTATAATATACAAATTAAAGTTTTAAAATAAGACTGAACTTGACTAACAAATCTTATCTAAATACATTTATGTTATAAGAATAAAGCATACACTATCCATTTTGAGTTATTAAAACATTAGATATATAGATTTGTGTTTTCTTTATAAAGTCTCATGGAAACAGCTAAATCGGTCGTCTTAAAGTGTTCTTATGGTGACTAGAGACATACAAATACATCATATCAAATGGTACAAGATATCATATAATTACTGCAGCTTATAATTATCAGTTAAAACCGATCTAAATGTATCTCTATCCTAACCTCCCCTCCATTGGGTAAAATCAATGCAAGGAACCAGTTAAAATAATTGGATGTCCTCGGATGAACATCCTAGAGTAGAATAATATCTATGTAGGCTGTGGAGACATTATTTTCATTTGTTTTCGTTCATTTTAGTAACTATAGCTAACATAATAGAATGCAATACATTTTATAAACTAAACAATTTCAATTTTTGTCCGGGGGTGGGTGGGTAATGTGTGGGCAAAACTTGACGGGTTTGTTAATTTTCGTATTTAGGCTCCAGCAATTATACAACACATGCAAAATCAGCGTGTGGCTAAATTCCCCACCCCCTCGCCCATGACGCTACTGCCTTTGTGGCTTATAATTTATTATAAAAGATGAAGTTTCTCTTTGGTGTCAAATGTTCCATCAAAGATAATTTGCGAATTTCCGATTTACGTATAGTGTTTTGCAAACTACATCAATGTTTATAACTGTATTAATGTTCTACCTAATTTTGCTCGTTGCTGTGCCATATGTTTTTACATGTACGTGATTGGTAGCCTATGATATTACTTTAATACAGAGTATTATTATTATCATTTTTAATTTTTATTATTAGTATTATTATTATTATTATTAGTATTATTACTATTAATTTTTATTATTAGTACTACTATTATTATTATTATTATTTTTATTATTATTATTAATTTTTAATATTAGTACTATTATTATTATTATTTTTATTACTATTATTAATTTTTATTATTAGTGCTATTATTATTATTATTATTATTATTATTATTATTAATTTTTATTATTAATTTTTATTATTAATTTTTATTATATCCGCATGTTGTGGTAATTCATGTCCGTATAATAGGAACGTATCTAAACCGATGGAGTGAATGATCTGAATCGTACGATATTTTATGTGAAGATGAATATGTAACAACAAAGATTTCGCATCCTTGATGCAGACATTATGTATCAGAATTAAATTTTTTCCAAACTTTTCATTTCAGTATAAGTTCTATCATCACCCAACGATGGAGGGTGACTATTTTTGGTATGGGTTTGTTGGAGGATGAATTTATGAAAATGCAGTTTTGAAATATTGAATACAGACGGGTTGGTTAAAAATCTGAGAATATTTCTGATGTCTTTCATTTTCAGCTGACTGAATTATTATTATTATTATTATTATTATTATTATTATTATTATTATTATTATTATTCATGTATTTATATCAAACAAATCCGGATAAGCTGAATGAAGAAATGGCTCATATATTTTGTATTATTATTATTATTATTATTATTATTATTATTATTATTATTATTATTATTATTAATGCATTTATTTTATCTTTTATAATTGATGATCTTTACTGATTAGGAATAGATTAGATATATTCAAGAATTAAACGTAAAGACAAACTGCATTGTATCGACCACACCGTCAATTAAAACCTTAAAAAAACACAAATGTAAATGTACTAACAGATATATCGTCAGGTTTACAAAACTGTCGAATATTGAAATAAAAAATATTGTGATCTGATTCACTCTCCTTGAAACTTGAATTGAAATGTGGGTTTAATTTGAACATTGCAAAACTGAACGTAATCCAGAAAGCGATATATTTGAATTCGGTAGTTTTATTGCTTCTGTCGCAAATATAGGAACGCTCGTAATGCTCTGACTTAGACTGGTAAACAAACCTAGCAGAGACCGTAGATTTGGATCGTAAGAAATGTAAGGATCTGAGTGTTTGAACAAGAGAGAACAAAGACCATTCTTCTGAATCGTGTAAATTAGTCCCCTCACAGACTAATACCTGGTTCTGCACTTGGCAGATTTATTACAACGGATGTGAAGGGTTCACTTGCTTCTTCAAGACTTGTCCGGGATATGAGAACTGTGAGCGTTTTGAAAACTGAATTAATGTGATTGATGAATGACTAAAAGTTAGATGAGGGAAATAATAATAATCATAATAATGATACTGTTATTATTATTAAAGTGATAGCGTTTAAGGATAAAGACATCGTGATGATGATATTTGCTTTTGTGTCCGTTTTATTTGTATGTGTGTGTGTGTGTGAGAGAGAGAGAGAGAGAGAGAGAGAGAGAGAGAGAGAGAGAGAGAGAGAGTCTTGGAATGAATAATGATTTGATGAGGACAAATGTTGAGAGAAATACTTGAGAACTTTTTAATAACAATTTTTATGACTATTTGAAGTTCGGTCAGAACAAACTAACACCACATGGAAACATTGATATGAATGCCACTGGCAGGAAAAGAGGTGTGTTTTTATCCTCTGCGCTCTGTTTTCGATGTTAGGGTTTATAAGTACACATGGAGTGTCTATATACAAATTATTGCCCTCCTCAAAGTAAAGCATGTCAACATGTGGCTATAATAAACCTATTTTAAGGACACGTCAAAATTCTTTGGTAAAATTGACGAGCGTCAGCTTTTGTCAAGGAGTCCATAAGTATACCTTTCCGAAACGAGTAAAAAAAAAAAACGAAGAAAAAGAAGAAAAATGTATTTTTTTCCTTCACTTTAACGACATTTCAAGAAATGATTATTTGCGGTTGTGAGCAATGAATTAGGCAAGATCGTAAGACATGAATTAGGACGGCTACTTCAAAAAAACCATTACGACACACGTGCTACCTTTTTTCATATTTAAAATATAAACTGGTACATGTATATATAAAAACGAGACAAGAATTGGTCTGCTATATCGAAAGCTAGTTAGTTACCCGTTCTATTGTAATCTATATTCCCCTCTGCCCGTCATTCTCTCTGTTCCCAGCCATCATGAAAGAAACATTACTCCTAACAAATCCTTTTCTATACCCGGCATTCTATTTTTTGAATCATTCATTTATTATCACATTAAATTTGAAATTGCGAAAGCACACAATTTAATGAGCAACATTTCAACTATTTACCATATACTCAAATAGGCGCTTTTCGTTCATTTTAACAGGATGGGATATTTCTAATACCTTAAACACATATTCTTTATTAATATAGTGCTTCTTTACGACGAGATAAGGCATGTTTTATTTTTAAATAATACACGCATGACGGTTAAGTACCAAGACTGTATAAAATGTCAAAAGAGTAATCACATGTATAAACATAATTACAAATGTCTTCATTAATATCGTTGTGTACTGGATAACAACTCCACTGAGGCATCTCTCTCTCTCTCTCTCTCTCTCTCTCTCTCTCTCTCTCTCTCTCTCTCTCTATATATATATATATATATATATGTGTGTGTGTGTGTGTGTGTCACGCAATCAATAATAATAATAATAATAATAATAATAATACAGAAGAAGAAGAAGAAGAAGAAGAAGAAGAAGAAGAAGAAGAAGAAGAAGAAGAAGAAGAAGAAGAAAATGAAGAAGAACGATAATTATAATACTAAACATCTTAACCACTTCCATCGCTCTTCATCCGTTTAGTATCTAACGAATAAGAATACAAGAATGAAAACTACGAATAAGACATTCGCCTCATTTTTAGTAATTTTCTATACTGTGATAAACAGTCCAAGCAGGAAATCATATGTGACTTTATCAGATGTCAATCTATACCATATTTTATCATTGATTTATGTGTTTTGATTTTTGACTGCCATTATTTATACAAAGAATATATTTTCAATCTTGTTTTACCTTGATCACGATTATCGTTTTTAAACGAAAGGTAATAGCCCTTTGGTAAATAATAATAATAATAATAATAATAATAATAATAATAATAATAATAATAATAATAATAATAATAAATGAAGTTACCTTGAGGTTTGACATCATTGGCCATGGAGCTTCCCAAATTATACAAATTCCAGTTCCCTGAATTAATATCCTGAGACATGTACCCTGTGTTGTATACCGTCCCGAGGGTTAGCCCGGGGTTACGGGAATAATGTCCAGATATGGACGAGTCAGACAGACTAGAGGCCTGAGGTGTCGGGCTGTCATTTAGAGTTGTATAGGAAGAAAACTTCTGAGAGCCATGTGTCCCTTGTGGGGATGATGATCCTACAGTATAAAGGGAATCAGAATTCACGTTCCAAGCAGCAGATGAAACTGGGGGTGGTGATGAGTTGCCCCCACCCCCTGTGGAAGAAGAGTTCAAGTACTGCCCCGGTGACATGGATGAACGCACTGAGGACATGTAAAGAGGTGGCATTCCCGGGTTAAGGTACATTGAGCTGTGACTGTCCGTATAACTAGGTGGTTGCATTGTCAAGAGTCCACTGGACACGGGTGATGGGACGCTATGGTACATACTATGTGAGAGATGCCCAGATAAACCGGCCAGAGGGGAATTGGTCAGCGTGGTTAAGTGGCTACTTCCACTCTGTGTCATATAGTTGCCACTCAGTGTAACACTTGTAGCCATAGGTCGCTCCATATTGTTAAAAAACGCCTCCACGTCTTCTTGCGGCAAAAGATGGCTGGCTTGTTCAAACTGTGTTAGCGGGGTGTTGACCGAGTAGTGGCTTGAGCCGAGATGTGCCGCGAGAAGTTGAGATGATCTGTTACCCAGTGGAGTTAGTACTTGATGTTGGACTTGGTACCCGTCAGCCCCTGTCGACATCTCAACTTCTCCATTCATCGTAACTACTTCTGCATTCACGGAATCGTCATAGTTTTCGCCCGAATCTTGACTGGGGTCGTTGTCAGAGCCAAATTCTGTAGCTGAATAGTCTTGAGGGTCCTCTGAAGAATGTAGCTCGTCATTATTCAGTGATGTATCAACACAAGGCCCATTTTCAGAAGTTACAACAGCGGCTTCTGTATGACTTTCTGACATTTCCAACATGGCGCGTTTTTGACTGTTTTCCAATTCCAGAAGAGCTCTGGAACTCTCATTGTCCTCTTCACACTGAGCAATCGAATTTCCAGGACTGAGCGACTGCAGGTTAACATACATCCTTTCTCTGTCATTGCCGACATGTCCCTCTGAACGGGGGCTCGGGGTATATGTGGTGGAACGTGGAGACGTAGGTCCCCTCCAATGTTTTTCCACCTCACCTTGCGACATTTTTTCATCAGAACATCCCTTTCGCCTAGAATTTGCGAAGCTGAAGTTATTTTTCCGTAAGAAGTATTTTCACAAACTCCAAGACCAATCCACACCGGCCCTAACTGTAGCATGCACCTGTAACAAAACATAAGGTAGCACATTGTTAATTTCCCACAATTCCTGAAGTTGTAGTGGAGAGCGTTGCAACGTAATTCTAGTACTTTATCATGAACTATTGATCATAATTTTAAATGGTGATTTACAAAATATTTCACATACAGGTTACTGGAAATATTTACGAAGGACATAGGCTTTATCTACATATTTTACAAACTGAAGGTATTGTCATATACCGGACTTTATGATTTTGATATCAAATACAAAGACATACAATTTAAATTAACAAGCCGACAAATAAAGATTTGAACTAAACTGGATCTTCACCTCATCGAATTCATTATACTTTTAACATCGTTAAAATTTATTATTCACTTACCTTAAGCTTATTATTAGAGACAGCCAAATGAGTAAAGAATCGATGACAACTTTTGATACAAACCCAAGGAAAAGATCTTAGACTAATACTTGTGTGCAGGATATGGTTATGCTGAAAATAGGCAAAATGGCGGGCGAGTCACCTGCGCTATGGCTGCCATACTGTCTAACGATTAGTAACTTACCGTCCAGGTAACATCATTGGTAGGCTACCACAGGCTAAGTCACTGAATTTCATAAAGCAACGCCCAGTTTAGAAATAAATCCTTGCTGAGAGACAAACCCCAACTTTACTAAAGAGCGAAAAAAGCCAGTGAGAAAATTATTTTCGATGCCATGAAGAACACTGGAAACGGTTAAGCCGAGCTATCTCGACCTATGCGACCGTGCTGGAATAAAAATCTGATCTAAGAATGATAAAATTTTATCGCAGCTAGTTTGTGCAATGGAGGACCTATGTTTGTCTGGAGAATGTGATAGCGAATTATAGGCCATATTGACAAGGTGGCCATAAACGCGATAAATCAACACGTCGCTCTTGAATTACCATAGTCACTTTCAGATAAAGTCCCACAAACCCCGAGATATGCTGTCCTTCAGTTCCACATCTAGATGGCTCTTTGCAAAAATTACAACGTAAGATAGCGAAGGAAAGCAAATAGGTGCGCTAACCTTTAACCCACATTTAATTTGCATATTTTATGCTCGTATATTGCCACTTAGGTCAACGCTGTAAAATGGTTATGTAGCGAATTCCATAGTCTCTCATAGTTTAATTTCCAAAGTGACAATATAGATCCGATTGTAAATATTACTCTTTCAGACAACTTTACCTGCCGCTTCAGATAAGATTTGATGAGATAGAACAGAGAGAATTAACTCCCGTAGATTGAGCTGGGAAACAACTCGATAAATTCAGAGCGGGTCCGCCAATCCCAGGCAGGTGGCCTACCAGCCCAGAAGGACAAGATACATTGCTGATATGACACAAAGACGTTGTACAAACCTGCGAGAACGGACGCATCTGTTGGATCAGAACTATGACCGGGCTAGTAGCTGAGGTACCATACACTCGTGTCAAACCAACGTGGAATCGAAATTTTGGTGGATCTCTTTTCACCTGGACACTAGCTTTGCGCAATAACACAGTCGAATCACAGATCTTGCGGATTAATATTACAAATGTTTGTGTTCGACGGCTGCCGGGTGCTTTGTCCTGCAATAGGTCTTTCGCCAGCTACCGGGGAATGTAAGAGAGCAGTTATATTCTTCATGAGCTGTGGCCATTTTGTCGATGCTCTGTGACTCTCTCTGACTCTATGCAGTATGGAATTTACGTGATTTTGACACGTACTTACAGACCCTAGCTAATTAAACACGACTTCGCCCTATCCTATTTCCAAGGTCTCGGTCCCAAAATAATTAATAACTTTATCGATGAAAATAGAAGTGAGTGGCATTTGGTAGACAAATTGGTTAACTAAATAGTGAGGGATCGCATCAAAGGCGTGCATGTTAAGACATTTCTGAATCGTAAATCAGTTTCTAAACAAATATAAGATTTATTTGGGAGGTATCAAAAAGAGACATATATTTCCTACCATATATATATGTGTGTTATCAATGCTCATTTGAGTCCCAAAGTTTTACTTTTACAAAATTACTGCCAGCTTTATTGTGGTTATGGTAATTTACATATCATGTTGGACAGTGTTCCAAATATAAATGTGACTGGTGATTTACATGTTTTGTATATACGCGGCTGTAAATAGCAGTGCTTGGACTGTATCTTGGGTACACTTAGAAAGAATTTATGGCACTCAACTGGTTTTGTAATATCGGTATCTGTCAACACCGGTGAGTCTTAGATTGCGCGCGCGGGTCAAAGTTTAGTGTCACGTGATCACCATGGCGATGAAGGATGTCGTCAACCTGCTATGAAGTGTGCTTACTACACATGTTTTCAAGTCAAATATTATTTTTTTTAATAAAAAATATCAACCGTGACTAGCAGTTGAATGTTACAAAATTAGCAATCCGAAACAGATGTAGATGCAGAGACAACTCCACACTTTTATATGCCAATTGTCTTTAATTGCATATTTACATAAAACACTGCTGCAGCCTTCAAAATGTCTTCAAGCTCTTTGAAAGAGTTTCTACTAATTAATTGAATGTTTCCACCTAAATTTTTATTTATAAGAATATTCTCTTTTGAGAATTTGTTCTTTAGAAATTTACTAGAAAGGGCCAATTGAAAATACAAAATCTTACTGCACATCTTCACAACCCGTGACTTCAGGGCACACGGTTCTAATGACAAGGAAAATTGGGAAGAACATGAAAATGGCTGAACATAAAATAGAGTATATATGGGTTTGGCTGACCAGGATTTGTTAATAATGTATGATATGTTTTAGGAAAAATAATGTTTTGAGAACTTATTGTAGTTGTAAGTGAAAACAAATAGTGACATTGTTTTATTGATGTAATTTCAGTCCTTCAACAGTCTTGCGTTTGGAACACTCGTTATTAAAATTACCACATGACTCTTTTGTGCGGAATTAAAAGCACATGGTTCAATCACATGCCAGAAAATACCGCGGCTCATATAGTTTCCTCTAAACAGAAGATGGCAGCCTAGTTTCATCTAATCTGATAAATATAGGTTTGACCATGGGCACTAAAACATAAGTTATTTACTTTTTAATATCATGGTGTTTGTTTAGGTTTAGTATGGAACTGAATTAGTACCGTGAGGCCTTCAGCCTGCATAAATCCACCTAAATACCCACGTTTTAGCCAATTCCGATAATATTTGGAAAAAAATGATTTTGATGAAAGAAATTTAAAACCTCAATTGCACATCTGTATCAAACCGTAAAACAATATATTTGACGAGTACTTCTAGATGTTTAGAAAAGAAGTGATGAAAACAATGATTTCTCAAAATATCCAAGATTTTGACAACGTTTTAGGAAATATCCAAAAAACATGAGCGTGAGGAATACAAATTAGACACCTCATTGCACATCTGCCACACCACTAGGTGAAGAAATTAAATAAATTCCAACAAGTAGATTAGGAAAGTAAGCGATAAGAAACTTCTATCGAAAATGTAACTACAACATGTCAATAAAATCCTTCAGTATGTGTTATAAGAAAACATGAGTTGATTTGACACGGATCAATCACAGTATCCCCGTTCACTGCTTACGAGCGGGGAAATTTGCCGAACGTTTTTAAGTATATGCGATACATCAGTCTCCTGAATGAACACATACTAAAGTGATGTTACACTATATATATATATATATATATATATATATATATATATATATATATATATATATATATATATATATATATACGTTTCTGAGGTAATGTGCTATGTGTTTCCGGGTGGATGGGTTTCGGATAGGCACGTGTGGGTATGTGAGAAAGCTTGTCAGTTTCCCTGGGAAGGGTGTCTGGTTTATCCGCGGTTTTCCTTGGGTTCTTCCTCCACCTGATATTTTGTCCGCCATCTGTGCCTATTATGTAGTGAACACTGGTATTGAAACTACACAACCAGAAACCTGTATGAACGCATGTATTTAGGAGATAACATTATTATCTAATATCTTGTATTTGGAAAGGGCTATGGCAGTGATAAGGGCCGAATGGGGTGGGTGGATGAATGATTTGTAAAGGGACCATCGAATAATCAATTTGGTGACCAACCGTAGGTCTTCCAAGGTTATCTATACAGATACAGGCGATTTTTCATCAGTTATCATACGTATAATTAGACCTAAATCAAGCTATAAGTAGATGTTTGAACGAATAACACTATGTTATCATTAATTACACTGATATGTATCGTTTTCCGTCCCATTTATTGACGCCATATCATGTTCACTTCGTATTCGTGAACTTCATATTCGCTTATGAACAACAGGTGAAGGGATGGGATCTGTATTCATTTCAAAGCTAAACATTATTACACTGAAATGTAGATTACAACGTTATGCATTGTTGATCTTGCATCACTGAAACTTTCACAATTTCATCATTGCTTTTCTTGTCTGGAGATTAACTATGAAGTAAAGAAGACCCGAAAGAAAAATAAATATGAAGATAAAGATGAAATGGATTTACATTAAGCTGTCTTGTGAAATTGGTTTTTGCTCTCACTCCCTCCCGGTAAGTGTGCGTACACACATACAGACACGCGGAATGGTATATTTGATGGAGATAGTTAATGTGATGCTTCATGGTAAAAACAGTCATGTTATCTAACATTGAAGGATATTTTAATGGCATTTGTTTATTTGAGAAAAAATTCAAGTTGAGGCCCAAGCGGACGGCATAATTTTTTTCATAGTGGTAGGCCTATGGAAACAATATTTTTAATATGGTGTTGTTCTTTGTCTTAAATAGTCCTCTCACCACCCCTAAAAAGATCATCAGGATTAATTTTAATTAATTCATTCAATTGCTCGTTTGTTGAAATAAAAAATTAAAGAACAATAATTGTTGTTGTAGGGTTTAACGCCATTTTTCAGCACACGACTATACATGGCGGCCAGTATTATTGGTGGAGGAAGAACCCAGGAAAACCCCCGGAAAGAACCACGAGAAGCTACTGGCAAGCTTTCTCACATACCCACATTGGCCGAATCCGAGACTCGAACCCACGCAGACAGAGCTGAGATGGCAGTGATCCGTAACGGAGAGCGCTTTAGACCATTCAGCCACTCGGGGCTCCAAAGAACAATAGTAGTTTCATTTATGGAGGTAACGTTTCTGATAATACATCGAAATGACCTTTACTGTCAAGTCCACTCAATTTTATCTTCCAAGATTGTTCCAAATAAAATATTGAACATGCTTGAGTGTATCTCAGATTTTGGGTATAGTGGTCGATATTTTTTTTTTGCCAACACTAACAATGTATAAAGAATCTAACAATACAACTTAGGAGACATTCCTTAGTCATTTGTTAAAAAATTATATTTACGTGTGGAATTTTACGTGCAAATGTGGAATTAAAAAAGCTTTAATTTGGATATGAACCTACAATCTACGTATATTGTAAATTATATTTATGAGTTATGTGCATTTCAAAGTACATGTATGTTTATGGAGTTATGCATATTTCAAAGTGTGTTCATTGAGTTATGTACATTTAAAAGTATGTTCATCGGGTCCTGTACATCTCAAAGTATGTTGAGTTATGTACATTTCAATGTATGTTCATTGAGTTATGTAAGTTTTAAATTATGTTTATGAAGTTATGTAAATTTCAAGGTATGTTGAGCTATATACATTCAAAAGTATGTTCATTGAGGTATGTACAATTCAAAAGTATGTTCATGGAGTCATATACATTTCAAAGTGTGTTTATAGAGTTATGTACATTTCAAAGTAAGTTTATTGAGTTATGTACATTTCAAAGTATGTTCACGGAGTTATGTACATGTCAAAGTATGTTTATAATTCTTGCAGATATTGCAAATGTTATGATATTTCCAAGTGTATTAGCATCTCTGAAGGTAAAATAACCAATAGTCTAAAGGAGATAAGAGGCGCAATGTTCAAACATATCCACTCTCTCACCTGTAGCAGGTGTACCAAGTTTATTCATGGGCAATTAGCGTACATGACCACCACATCTGACAGATAACCACGGGGTTTAAAGGAAAAGTCTATTCAGATATTGAGGACCAATATTAGCGGGAAGCGAGATATATTAGGAGTATTAAAAAAGGTTCTGAATGTGCGTTGGCTCTACAAAATGGTGCTTTCACTCAAGTTAATACCCATGTACCTCTATAGAGTTTCTTAGTCTGATTATCCCGCAATTAAATACTTTTTCAATAATCATAATCATAATCATACTATTGCTACTACTACTACTACTACTACTACTACTACTACTACTACTCATAAACATAAACCAAGTTATCTACCGATAGTTCTCAATTTTTATTGGAGTGTGATCCTCAATTATTCACTTGTTCCCATGTTGTATTATAAACCGGAAAACTCATTTTAACAGCACTTCGGCTTTCAAATTATTTGCCCCTCAGCGAATCTTTGGCGACTGGTTTCAACTAAAACTTACTTGGGGATAAATCAGGTCTGTTTGGAGGATGTGGCATAGCTAAATTAGGGTTGTAATGAAAATGTGGCATAGCTAAATTAGGGTAGTAATGAAAATGTGGCATAGCTATGATAGGTTGTAATGAAAATGTGGCAAAGCTAAATTAAGATTGCAATGAAAAATGTGGCATATCTAAATTAGGGTTGTAATAAAAATGTTGCATAGCTAAGATAGGGTTGCAATGAAAATGTTTCAAAGCTACATTAGGGTTGTAATGAAAATGTGGCATAGTTAAATTAGGGTTGTAATGAAAATGTGGCATAGCTAAATTAGGGTTGTAATGAAAATGTGGCATAGCTAAGATAGGGTTGTAATGAAAATGTGGCATAGCTAAATTAGGGTTGTAATTAAAATGTGGCATAGCTAAATTAGGGTTGTAATTAAAATGTGGCATAGATAAATTAGGGTTGTAATGAAAATGTGGCATAGCTAAATTAGGGTTGTAATGAAAATGTGGCATAGCTAAATTAGGGTTGTAATGAAAATGTGGCATAGCTAAATTAGGGTAGTAATGAAAATGTGGCAAAGCTAAATTAGGGTTGTAATGAAAATGTGGCATAGCTAAGACAGGGTTGTAATGAAAATGTGGCATAGATAAATTAGGGTTGTAATTAAAATGTGGCATAGCTAAATTAGGGTTGTAATGAAAATGTGGCATATATAAATTAGGGTTTTAATGAAAATGTAGCATAGCTACATTAGGGTTGTAATGAAAATGTGACATAGTTAAATTAGGGTTGTAATGAAAATGTGGCATAGCTAAATTAGGGTTTTAATGAAAATGTGGCAGAGCTAAAATAGGGTTGTAATGAAAATGTGGCATAGCTAAATTAGGGTTGTAATGAAAATGTGGCATAGTTAAATTAGGGTTGTAATGAAAATGTGGCATAGCTAAGTTAGGATTGTAATGAAAATGTGGCATAGTTAAATCAGTGCTGTATGGAGAAAATGGCAAAGCTAAACCAGGGCTGTACTGAGGATGTGCCAAAACTACACCGGGGCCTTGAAACGATGAAAGCAATTAATTGTTGTCGGATTTAACATACATGTAGTTTATCTACCGTCTTCATAGTCGGTCTTGATATCAGACAAAGGGTACTTCACGTAAGGCTGCAGATCATTTTATACACGTTATATTGCCCATCGATCGGCATTCAATTCACTGACACTTTCAAGCAATAGAAAAAGATTATCACAAAACATTATAAAAATCAAATACCAGTTTTCCGACGGCAATGGTGGTTTTGAAACCAAATAAAAAATTGTCAACGAAAAATTTATTTCCCATTTGCTTATGATACTACTGTACTCGATAAAACAAATCAGCTCGTAAAATATATTTTTCTGCGTGTTTAATTGTAAAATTATGTGTGGGGTGCCAAAGGATGGATCTACCCCCGCGTGCCATAAATAATATCACAACAGGAATTTAAAGCAGCAACATGAAGACTTCGAGTATTAAAGTGTTTATATTTAGAAGTCTGCATGTATCATGGAAACTCCGAGACGGAACTACATGATATTTTGCAATATGTCACATATATTATACCTGTACTATTATTCGACAATCTCTATGCATTTTTAATGAAACGAATATCGTAAGTAAATATGGTAAAAACATTTGTATATAGCAATTTTAACTCAAAACCGTATTTGAAAACAATACATAAATTAGGTATTAATCAGTGTTGATTGCCGACAGTCACGTGACAATCGAACATTGGACGTAGTGTCTGCTGCCTGCTAGTAAGGTGACGCTGAAGATCATCTTGAACAGATTGAAGCCACAAGCAGAAGAACTAATCACTGAAGAACAGGCAGGGTTTCGGAGTGGAAGAAGCACAACAGAACAAATATTCAGTCTTAGGGTTCTGTGTGAAAAGTACTCACAACATCAAGACATCTATCATGTGTTCATATATTTCAAAAAGGCTTTGACAGAGTGTGGCATGAGGCATTGGGGGCCACAATGAAGAAGTACAACATGGGTCAAAAGTTGACCAACACCATCAAGCAGCTGTACGCTAAGGCTACTAGTGCAGTAACGGCTCAAGGTTCTGTGGCAGACAGGTTCAAGACAATAGTTGGAATGCGGCAAGGCTGTCTCCTGTCACCCAGGCTTTTCAACATCTACTTAGAGCGAAGCCATGAGAAACCACTTTGGGACAGTCAGCATTGGAGGGCGTAATATCACCAACCTCCTCTTTGCAGACGATATTGATGGGGTGGCAGGCAGTGAAGATGAGCTTGCCACCTTAGTGAAGAACCTGGATGAAACATCTTCCAGATCTGACATGGAGATAAGTGCCGAGAAGACAAAGCTGATGACAAATAGTGGTAAACAAATGTCAACCAAGATTAAAGGCAGACAACAATAACTTGAAATAGAGGGCCAATTAAAATATCTTGGTTCCATAATCACAGAAGAGGGATCAACCGCAGACTTTTTGTCACGAGCAGTACAAACAACGGCAGCTATGACAAAGCTTAGACCCATCTGGAGAGACAAGAATATCTGTCTGAACACTAAAATCAGACTATTGAGAGCACTAGTCATCTCAATCTTTCTGTATTCATGTGAGGCGTGGACCCTGACAGCAGAATTACAACGAAGAATCTAGGGACTTGAAATGAGATGCTACAGAACCATCCGTGGCATCTCTTACATGGACCACAACACAAAGGAAGAAGTGCGCAACACAATCAGGCACAAAGTAGGTCATTATGAAGACCTCACTGTCAAAAAGAGAAAGTTGAAATGGTATGATCATGTCAATAGAGCCGACAATACTGCAGGGTAGTATCTAAGGTGGGAGAATGAGAGGTAGATTGAGAAAACAGTGACAACATTACAAAATGGACTAGGAACAGTTTTGCGGAGACACAGGCATTGGCACATGATTGAGACAAGTGGATAGAACTGGTCAGATGTTCAACAACACAGTGCCTCAACGACCATACTAGGTCAAGAGACTGATGATGATCATGATGATAATGATGATGATCATGATGTCTGCTACCGAACTGCATTCTTGTCAAGTCCAAACAAAATTTGCTATTGAATTCGCAAAATAAATAAATAAATAAATAAATAAATAAATAAATAAATAAATAAATAAATAATAAACATAAACATTAACAAGTAAACTGAAACTAATTAAAATCGTTTCTTTGAAGATGTAAGTTTTCACGTATGTCAGATAAAGCCACTATGTGATTATGATATTTATACATACCCACCCCAACACCATCAATCCGCCCATGAAATATATTAAAAATAATCTATCATATCGATTATATATATACACGTCTGTATACTATCCATGATGTACGTCTGTTTTATAGCAAACGAATCTCATATGCTTGATTTACATGTCTATTCTATAACATGGAATCTATTATATCCTTGATGTACATGTCCATTCTATAACATGGAATCTATTATATCCTTGATGTACATGTCTATTCTATAACAAGGAATCTACTATATCCTTGATGTACATGTCCATTCTATAACAAGGAATCTATTATATCCTTGATGTACATGTCCATTCTATAACAAGGAATCTATTATATCCTTGATGTACATGTCCATTCTATAACATGGAATCTATTATATCCTTGATGTACATGTCCATTCTATAACATGGAATCTATTATATCCTTGATGTACATGTCCATTCTATAACATGGAATCTATTTTATCCGTGATGTACATGTCCATTCTATAACATGGAATCTATTATATCCTTGATGTACATGTCTATTCTATAACATGGAATCTTTTTTATCCGTGATGTACATGTCCATTCTATAACAAGGAATCTATTATATCCTTGATGTACATGTCCATTCTATAACAAGGAATCTATTATATCCTTGATGTACATGTCCATTCTATAACATGGAATCTATTATATCCTTGGTGTACATGTCCATTCTATAACATGGAATCTATTATATCCTTGATGTACATGTCCATTCTATAACATGGAAACTATTTTATCCGTGATGTACATGTCCATTCTATAACATGGAATCTATTATATCCTTGATGTACATGTCTATTCTATAACATGGAATCTTTTTTATCCGTGATGTACATGTCCATTCTATAACATGGAATCTATTATATCCTTGATGTACATGTCCATTCTTAAACATGGAATCTATTTTGTCCTTGATGTACATGTCCATTCTATAACATGGAATCTATTTTATCCGTGATGTACATGTTCATTCTATAACATGGTATCTATTATATCCTTGATGTACATGTCTATTCCATAACATGGAATCTATTATATCCTTGATGTACATGTCCATTCCATAACATTGAATCTATTTTATCCGTGATGTACATGTCCATTCTATAACAAAGAATCTATTATATCCTTGATGTACATGTCCATTCTATAACACGGAATCTATTATATCCTTGATGTACATGTCTATTCTATAACATGGAATCTATTTTATCCGTGATGTAGATGTCCATTATATAACATGGAATCTATTATATCCTTGATGTACATGTCTATTCTTTAACATGGAATCTATTTTATCCTTGATGTACATTTCCATTCTATAACATGGAATCTATTTTATCCGTGATGTACATGTCCATTCTATAACATGGAATCTATTATATCCTTGATGTACATGTCCATTCTATAACATGGAATCTATTATATCCTTGATGTACATGTCCATTCTATAACATGGAATCTATTTTATCCGCGATGTACATGTCCATTCTATAACAAAGAATCTATTATATCCTTGATGTACATGTCCATTCTATAACATGGAATCTATTTTATCCGCGATGTACATGTCCATTCTATAGCATGGAATCTATTATATCCTTGATGTACATGTCTATTCTATAACAAGGAATCTATTATATCCTTGATGTACATGTCCATTCTATAACAAGGAATCTATTATATCCTTGATGTACATGTCCATTCTATAACAAGGAATCTATTATATCCTTGATGTACATGTCCATTCTATAACATGGAATCTATTTTATCCTTGATGTACATGTCCATTCTATAACATGGAATCTATTTTATCCGTGATGTACATGTCCATTCTATAACATGGAATCTATTATATCCTTGATGTACATGTCTATTCTATAACATGGAATCTTTTTTATCCGTGATGTACATGTCCATTCTATAACAAGGAATCTATTATATCCTTGATGTACATGTCCATTCTATAACAAGGAATCTATTATATCCTTGATGTACATGTCCATTCTATAACATGGAATCTATTATATCCGTGATGTACATGTCCATTCTATAACATGGAATCTATTATATCCTTGATGTACATGTCCATTCTATAACATGGAATCTATTTTATCCGTGATGTACATGTCCATTGTATAACATGGAATCTATTATATCCTTCATGTACATGTCTATTCTATAACATGGAATCTTTTTTATCCGTGATGTACATGTCCATTCTATAAAATGGAATCTATTATATCCTTGATGTACATGTCCATTCTTAACCATGGAATCTATTTTATCCTTGATGTACATGTCCATTCTATAACATGGAATCTATTTTATCCGTGATGTACATGTTCATTCTATAACATGGTATCTATTATATCCTTGATGTACATGTCTATTCCATAACATGGAATCTATTATATCCTTGATGTACATGTCCATTCCATAACATTGAATCTATTTTATCCGTGATGTACATGTCCATTCTATAACAAAGAATCTATTATATCCTTGATGTACATGTCTATTCTATAACATGGAATCTTTTTTATCCGCGATGTACATGTCCATTCTATAACAAAGAATCTATTATATCCTTGACGTACATGTCCATTCTATAACATGGAATCTATTTTATCCGCGATGTACATGTCCATTCTATAACAAAGAATCTATTATATCCTTGATGTACATGTCCATTCTATAACATGGAATCTATTTTATCCGTGATGTAGATGTCCATTCTATAACAAAGAATCTATTATATCCTTGATGTACATGTCCATTCTATAACACGGAATCTGTTATATCCGTGATTGACATGTCCATTCTATAACACGGAATCTATTATATCCGTGATGTACATGTCCATTCTATAACACGGAATCTATTATATTCGTATATCCGTGATGTACATGTTTGTTATATAGCAAGGAAAGTATTCTGTGCATGATGGTCTTGTCTTATAAAGCAAGGTATATATAATATTCGTATTGTACATGTCTGTTATATAGCTACATGTCTATTAAATGGCACGGAAACTACATTATGCATGATGTACATGTTTGTTATGTAGCACGGAAACTACTATGCAAGATGTACATGTCTGTTGTATAGCAAGGAAACTATGCTATGCATGATGTACATGTATCTTATATAGCAAGGAAACTATGCTATGCATGATGAACGTGTCAGTTTTATAGCAAGAAAACTATGCTATGCATGATTTACATGTCTGATGTATAGCGAGGAAACTATACTATGCATGATGTAGATGTCTGTTGTATGGCGAGGAAACTGTACTATGCATGATGTACGTGTCTGTTGTATAGCAAGGAAACTATACTATGCCGGATGCACATGTACGTTGTTTAGCAAGGAAACTATGCTATGCATGATATACATGTCTGTTGTATAGCAAAGAAACTATACTATGCATGATGTACATGTCTGTTGTATAGCAAGGAAACTATACTATGCATGATGTACATGTCTGTTGTATAGCAAGGAAACTATACTATGCATGATATACATGTCTGTTGTATAGCAAGGAAACTATACTATGCATGATGTACATGTCTGTTGTATAGCAAGGAAACTATGCTATGCATTATATACATGTCTGTTGTATCGCAAGGAAACTATACTATGCATGATGTACATGTCTGTTGTATAGCAAGGAAACTGTATTATGCATGATATACATGTCTGTTGTATAGCAAGGAAACTATACTATGCATGATATACATGTCTGTTGTATAGCAAGGAAACTATGCTATGCATGATGTAGATGTCTGATGTATAACAAGGAAAATTCTATGCAAGTTGTACATGCACGTTGTATAGCATCGAAACTATAATCTGCATGATGATGTACATGTGTGTTGTATAACACGGAAACTACTATGCAAGATGTACATGTCTGTTGTATAGCAAGGAAACTATGCTATGCATGATGTACATGTATCTTGTATAGCAAGGAAACTATGCCATGCATGATGTACGTGTCTGTTTTATAGCAAGAAAAATATGCTATGCATGAATTACATTTCTGATGTATAGCGAGGAAACTATACTATGCATGATGTAGATGTCTGTTGTATGGCGAGGAAACTGTACTATGCATGATGTACGTGTCTGTTGTATAGCAAGGAAACTATACTATGTATGATGTACATGTCTGTTGTATAGCGAGGAAACTATACTATGCAGGATGCACATGTACGTTGTATAGCAAGGAAATTATGCTATGCATGATGTACATGTCTGTTGTATAGCAAGGAAACTATACTATGCATGATGTACATGTCTGTTGCATAGCATGGAAACTATACTATGCATGATGTACATGTCTGTTGTATAGCAAGGAAACTATACTATGCATGATATACATGTATGTTGTATAGCAAGGAAACTATGCTATGCATGATATACATGTCTGTTGTATAGCAAGGAAACTATGCTATGCATGATATACATATCTGTTGTATAGCAAGGAAACTATACTATGCATGATGCACATGTCTGTTGAATAGCAAGGAAACTATGCTATGCATTATATACATGTCTGTTGTATAGCAAGGAAACTATACTATGCATGATATACATGTCTGTTGTATAGCAAGGAAACTATGCTATGCATGATATACATATCTGTTGTATAGCAAGGAAACTATACTATGCATGATGCACATGTCTGTTGAATAGCAAGGAAACTATGCTATGCATTATATACATGTCTGTTGTATAGCAAGGAAACTATACTATGCATGATGTACATGTCTGTTGTATAGCAAGGAAACTATACTATGCAAGATGTACATGTTTGTTATGTAGCAAGGAAACTACACTATGCAATATGTAACTGCTATTCTAGAAACTAATAAAATGCATATGAATATGAGTAAATTAATGTATGGTTTCGAACAGAATAGCCTTGCGATAAGAACAAGAAAATAAAGAGAAAAAAAAGAATGATAAGGGTTTACACCATTTAACGTTGTTTGTCTATTCATTTAGATCAAATCTAGAACCTAATATGTATGTATGTATGTATGTATGTATGTATGTATGTATGTATGTATGTATGTATGTATGCACACTATCGCAAAATAACATCGATCGGGATTGCTGGACGCGCGCGTGTTTGTGTGAGTATTTGTGTATGCGTGTGTGTGTGTGTGTGTGTGAGAGAGAGAGAGAGAGAGAGAGAGAGAGAGAGAGAGAGAGAGAGAGAGAGAGAGAGAGAGAGAGAGAGAGAGTTAGTGAAGCACACCATCTGCTATAGCTGCTCGTTTTCACAGAATAGTCATATATTCCGCCACACACCTCTCGAGAGAGGGCAAGGGGCAATAAAGCGTGGTGTTAAGTTCACATGAAATAAGACAGGCAGTCTAGGTACTTCTGATTTTATTGCGAAATTTTACAGAATGACAGCGAATAATCGTGACATACAGGAATTATTCGCAATTGTCCGAATCAATAATTTTGGTCTCACAATATTGTTACCTCTCTCACATCGTTTATTGTTTGATTTTAGATGATCTATGAGCATGTCTTCTTCATCTAATTTATTGTTTTAAAAAATATCAAAACAATAAGTGTTCAACATATCATTTTGGAAAATCTTATGCAAAACTAAATTCGTACATTAAAATGTTAGTCAAGCATTTCTATGTCTATATAGGAAAATCTATCTAACGATCACATACGACATCCGTATCAATTAAAACAATAGTACGATATATTTTTATAATTTAAATTGTGAAATGTTTGAAAAAAATCGTAAAGTTGAACATAAAAATTGCCATATTTTGACAAAGAATACCCCTTCGTCATCCACCAATGTGTTGCGATAAATCGTTTTAATCGATAAAGATATATTAACATATATTTGATTATCGGGTACTATTTTTAGGTAATCGATAATCTGAGAAAGACTACTCACTCTATATCAGCTGCTTTATGCTTTAAATGTTTATGTGGCGCAGAATTTCTTGATGGGTAATTTTCTGCAATCACGTGAAAATATTTTATATTTTATTTCTTTCTTAATATTCATTCGGAATGACATATGATACTCTTGTTAGCTCATTATATGCATAAATCTGTCGAGAAGAGTTATTATCAATTATATTTAATAATTATGCACGATATAGCAATGATAAAGACCATTGTTAGACTTACATATTCACTTCCATACATAAACAGACACACACCAATTATGTATATTTGTTCTGTACATATGACACATATAGTGCAATGCTATAGATGATTTGCATAAATTAACGATGCATTACTTTCGGAACTAGGAACGACTGGGAAAACTGTATATCCACAGTTAAAACCGTTCCATGAAAATTCATTAAAAAATATTTTTGTCCTTCAATTTACAGGTAAACTGTATGAGGGGTGAAGGACGGTCAAATCTAAATCTGTCGGCAAAAGGGCACTTCACGCATATTTATACAATTTGCTTCATATAGCATTGGATGAGCGTGCTCTGTAGTATCCTACAAATCCAATATTTAAAATGACATATATAAATAATAAATGACCGATGATAGAAATAATAAATGGCCGATGACAGACAGAAATAATAAAAGGCCTATGAAAAAAAAGAGCGATGGCATATATAAATAATAAATGACCGATGATAAATATAAATAATAAATGGCCGATGACATATAATAAATGGCCGATGACAGAAATAATAAATGGCCGACGATAGACAGAAATAATACATGGCCGAGGTTATATAGAAATATTAAATGAGCAATGTCAGATATAAATAAAAAATGACCGTTGATAAATGGAAATAATACATGTGCGATGGCATAACTAATAAATGGCCTATGACAAGTATAATAAATGGCCGATGATAGAAATAATAAATGGCAGATGACATACATAAATAATAAAAGGCCGACCAGAGATATAATAAATAGCCGATGACAGACAGAAATAATAAATGGCCGATGACAGACAGAAATAATAAATGGCCAATGATATATAGAAATAATAAATGACCGAAGGCAGATATAAATTGTAAATTATCGATGATAAATAGAAATCATAAATGAGCTATGGTAGAAGTAATAAATGGCCGATGACAGATATAATAATTGGCCAATAATCGAAATAATAAGTGGCCGATGATAGACATAAATTATAAATGGCCCATGTCAGACAAAAAAAATAAATGGCCGATGACAGATATAATAAATGGCCGATGATAGAAATAATATATGGTCGATGACAGACGGAAATAATAAAATGGCTAATGATAGACTGAATTAATAAATGGCCAAACACTTAATACGCTAAAGATAAATTTTTAATCCCTGTAAAACTTCCTTCACATAGTGCCATTTTTCACAAAACTGGTAACTAAAACTGAGCATTTGCGATTACCAATAAAGAGGAATAATTAAGTCAGCTGGTGAAAATTATGTAACAACGTTGTTTCGTGGCAATTTCAAAGGAATTCCTAATAATCACCTTTATCAGTTGTTACAACTCAGGGTCCTAAATTATATAATAGGAAGAAGAAAAACCAACACGTTAGTAAAATCAACGAATTTTGTCTTTCTCTAAGTTACAACGTGACAATAGGGACATTATAATACTATGAATTACATTCGAGATAATCCTAATGTCCTATCACATATCCAAACGATTATAATGTTCTGAAATAATCCAGTAGTCTGGAATGTGTGATTTGGATTTGTAGCTTAAAAAATATTCAGTCTTATTTTTACAATATCTGCAGTGTTTCAGTTTATAGTGATGTCTAGCACTGGGCATCATGCTGCAGACATGTAGCATGATGTCCCACCCAGTCACTTTAACCTGACACCAGGCCGAACAGTCCTAACACTAACCCGTTAATGCTGAGCTCCTAGCGAGGCAGCCTTTAGTACGATTTTTGTAAGTATTTAGTATGACTCGACCGAGGTTCGAACCCACCACCTCCCGCGTCTGTTATATATAAACATCCAAAAATATAGATTATAATATGTAAACATCATACATGGATAGTTGAATATATATGTACCCTACATGTAGATTGTAATATATAAACATGATACATATTTATTGTAATATATAAAATCATAATGTGGATTGTATTATATACCAATCCTACATGAAGACTATAATATTTAAACACCCTAAATGTCATTGTGATAGATGAACATCATACATGTACATTATAATATGTATAAACATCCTACATGTAGATTGTAATGTATAAACATCCTACATGTAGATTGTGATATCTAACAACCTACATGTATATTTTAATAGACAGACATCCTACCTGTAGATTTTAATAGATATACATCCTAGATGTAGATTATAATATGTAAACATCATACATGCAGATTTGAATAAATATGGATCCCTCATATATATTGTAATATATAAACAGCATACCTGAAGATTTTAATAGATAGACATCCTTCATGTAGGTTGTAATATATAAATTCCTACAAGAATTCTGTGATGTATAACATGGCAATTGTCAGAATAGAAGTCAGATGATATATATGTAATCATTCAAACTTGTCTATGCCGTACATAAATTTAAGAAACATTTAAATTTTTAAATTTCAAAAGCGCGTGTTATTTTATCACTTTTATGATATTTATTTCTTATAGGGAGGAGGAAAGTAAGTTGATTTAAATGTTATTAATTGTGAAGTGATATAAAGATATGAAAGTTATTTCGAATATATTTTTATTTGACAGTAGTCATGGTTGCGTTGGGCACTGCTAGTCATTTTACACTGATGCAAAAATCATATATTGTGTAATGATATTTATGATAAAACGTTTGTGTATCTAGGTAAGTAAAGTAGTGTAACTACGGCATTTATATTTGTTAAAAAGCTGGTTTGAAATTAAAATAGTTAAAATGAATGTTAGTTTGAAGCATCATGGTCAACAAAAGTGAAACAGAAAACCGAACATTATTAGCAATGAAATAAAGTACACAAACAACAATAAAATAAACACAACGAACGACAGCAAAAACAAAAATTTACGGTTAGTTCAATTTTGTGCATTGCCCTTATTATAGGTCTAATACAAATGTTGTAGCTAAATGTTTGGTTGATATTCTACACGTATCTTAAACGTGACCCACTCTGAGTGGTCAATCACCTTTTCTTTCTTTAGCTTACGGAAGGGTCAAGCCATGAACACATACTGAAGAAGATGATGATGGTGATGAAGATAACGTGTTTATCTCCATACTCCATTATATCACAATACGTCAATATCTGAAACATTTAAAGTACATGCCCAAATATAAGGAATTGATTTTTTTTTCAGTTTTGGAACTTGATTAAAAAGCAGATACGTTTCTATAAAACAGAAAAAGCAGTGCTTTAAATAGCGTGCATCAGGACGAACAGAAAAAAGCAGTGCTTTAAATAGCGTGCATCAGGACGAACAGAAAAAGCAGCGCTTTAAATAGCGTGCCAGAAAAAGCAGTGCTTTAAATAGTGTGCAACACGACGGACAGAAAAAGCAGTGCTTTAAATAGTGTGCATCAGGACGGACAGAAAAAGCAGTGCTTTAAATAGTCTGCATCAGGACGAACAGAAAAAAGCAGTGCTTTAAATAGTGTGCATCAGGACGAACAGACAAAGCAGCGCTTTAAATAGTGTGCATCACGACGGACAGAAAAAGCAGTGCTTTAAATAGTGTGCAACACGACGGACAGAAAAAGCAGTGCTTTAAATAGTGTGCATCACGACGGACAGAAAAAAGCAGTGCTTTAAATAGTGTGCATCAGGACGAACAGAAAAAAGCAGTGCTTTAAATAGTGTGCAACACGACGAACAGAAAAAGCAGTGCTTTAAATAGTGTGCATCACGACGGACAGAAAAAAGCAGTGCTTTAAATAGTGTGCATCACGACGAACAGAAAAAAGCAGTGCTTTAAATAGTGTGCAACACGACGAACAGAAAAAGCAGTGCTTTGAATAGTGTGCAACACGACGAACAGAAAAAGCAGTGCTTTAAATAGTGTGCAACACGACGGACAGAAAAAAAGCAGTGCTTTAAATAGTGTGCATCACGACGGACAGAAAAAGCAGTGCTTTAAATAGTGTGCAACACGACGAACAGAAAAAGCAGTGCTTTAAATAGTGAAGCTAACAATACATTATGTATGTAGCCTGTTTAAAGCTGAGTGGAACTGGATCTTAAGAAAACACATTGGCAAAAGAAAATAATATAGTTTCCAAACGGAACCGATAAAAACATGGCAATTCACACACACACACACACACACACACACACATGGATATATATGGTCTATCAATAAGTATAAATAATATCACTTATATATGGTAGATTATCAAGTACGATGGCTATATACATGTAAATTGATTTGCAAACAAATAGTGACATTAAATAAGATTTTTTTAAACGCAGTTATCGATATTGAATTAGATACAAAATTGTGTAATTTCGTGGCATCCAGTCAACGACCACAGTATATTTCCAAGTACACAGCTCCCGTCCAGTTGTGATGGGACAACTTCACGTAGTCCGTTCATCCAATCATCCCGATGAATCCAGCGATAACCTCCTTTTCCTCATATAAACCATTGGTCGCTTACTCGGAGGAGACCTGACACGTCTTTCAAACAAACGTCACCATCGTTCATATTATTCAGTTACAGGAAACACATAGATCCCAACGATAACCCGTTAACAGTAAAATACTATGATATCAGTGTAATACACCAGGGTCAAATAAATAAGAATACAATGAATTATTTTAGACTAAATTCTTAATCAGGCGATATATAAAATTATTGTATCACATAAAACGATAGCAAGACACGATACATTTTCAGTTAGGATACATTTTCATTTTTATGTTGAACCAACTCAGATCGGCTTTATTGATTATAATGGACAGGAAGATTTCAGTTGGAGATGTACTCGAAATACATGTGCAGTTTCGTTGTGTATCAGGTTTTAAAAGACTTGTCGTTTTGGATTTGCAGAACTAACTACAAGAACTACATTTTGAGGAAATTCAAATCGTCTGCTAGAGTATACACGGTTGTTTACAAAGTAGTTCGTTATACACTATATTATTTTGTCGTACACGTGCGTGTAATATCAAGGTGTCCAGTATCGTAAAATACTACACCATTTTGACAATGTAAAGTTAACAGAGACAAGAATGAGCATATACTATTTATTAGTGTTCCTTCTAACCCCGAATACATTAATTATACGATAATTAGTGCTGTATTGTGAGTTGTATTGATATCAAAGGTATTGATGATTTAAATTCCGTAGTAAAATTTTGGCTTACACAATACGTTGTATTATAAGAATCTAAAGTAATACCGTTTCAGATATTATTGTTAGATACTATAATTATACATTTTTTTTACGGAGAAGTTAACAATATTTTTTTACCTTCATTCTTATTTATTAACAATTCGGTACATTAACAGTTTTGTAATGAATAGGTGTGCTTTTTTCTATATTTTACAATCATAAATATGCTGATTGGTTTATCTTTTTATAGTATTGTACATTGACGTTTTGTTTTATGCCTTTCATTTTAAAGCTTTTATGTTTCTTACTAAACATGGAATGTTACAATTATTTAAAATTGTTTAATGATTTGTCCTTTTGTTATTCCTTCTTTTCATTTCCTTGTATATATTGATAAAGCATTGTCTATCAACTTCACCAGAACAATAGGCATCTGAAATGTTGTGTATTGCAATAGTCATCTTAAATGTTGTGTATTCCATTTATTAATAAAATCAATTATAATAGAATCACATTCGTTTGTTTTCCAGCTTTTGTATTTGACATGTCGAAATAGGGCTGATTTCAATATAAGTTGAATACAACTCATGCTAAATTATATTACAAGTATATTCATATTAATATGGTCGATTTTTTTTCATCAAACAAGAATATTAAATTTAGTTTGCTATTTCAAATGTGAGATAGGAACAGTTTTATTGTCACGTGTTGGGGTGCGGAACTTTTTTCATTAGAATTTGTAATACCGCTTGTTTGTTTTAAGTAACGTTTATTATGTAAGTTTGAATAAAAAGCAAAACACTGTAATTTAATTTACTTACATCCCTAGTTATCGTTCTAACTTGAAAAGTACACGACTGTATATTGTTATGT
Organism: Unio pictorum; assembly: GCA_030141615.1. Lineage (NCBI taxonomy): Eukaryota > Metazoa > Mollusca > Bivalvia > Unionida > Unionidae > Unio > Unio pictorum. Next base: position 5,754,594 of record JARLTB010000297.1, read on the forward strand.
ACATTTCAATTTAAAATATTAACAGGGTTAGTAAGTATAATTAAATTAAGGAGGACTATCACAACAACTCCTACGCATTTTGGATATATATTTGTCAAATTCTGAAATGCCTTCTAACACATTTTGTTTCTAACAAGGTATACATTTCTGGGTTTCTTGATACGACTTTATTTGTATGTGTAGGTGCCAGGAAATAGAATAAAGTTAGAATGACCCCAGTCTAGATTTTCCACTGTACATATTATTGACAGTTGTTTCTTAATCAACAGTTAAGACGATCCCAGTCTAGATGTTCCACTGTACATAGTATTGATATTTGCCTTTAATGTAAATTAAAAAAGATTCCAGTCTAGATTTTCCAGTGTATATAGTTTTGATATTGGCCTTTTCATGTAAAGTTAAAATGATCCACGCCAGATTTTCCACTCTGTATAGTAATGATATTTACCGTTTAATGAAAAGTTAAGACGATCCCAGTCTAGATTTTTCACTGTTCATATTATTGATATTTGCCCTTTAATTTTAAAGTTACAATGATCCCAGTCTAGATTTTCCACTGTACATAGTATTGACATTTGCCCTTTAATTTTAAAGTTACAATGAACCCGGTCTAGAGTTTCCACTGTACACAGTATTGATATTTGCCTTTAATGTAAATTAGAAAAGAGCCCAGTCTAGATTTTCCACTGTACATAGTATTGATATTTGACTTTAATGTAAATTAGAAAAGAGCCCAGTCTAGATTTTCCACTATACATAGTATTGATATTTGCCTTTAATGTAAATTAAAAAAGATCCCGGTCTAGAGCTTCCACTGTACATAGTGGTGATATTTGAATTGATTTTTCTTTTCGAGCCTCGAGGTCTCGGCTCAATAAAACAGAGGGTATTGTTAGGAATTGATTTTTATTGTTAGGAATTGATCTTTTAGTAAAATTAATAAGATTGCTATTTTCTTTAAATCATATTAAAGTAATGTTTTATTTGTTTATATTCTAAAAGATATTAAAGGTAATTTCATTTGTTTTTGTAACACAACTATATAGAATAGAAATGGTTGCTGAGCAAGTGGAAAAAAGGCAATGTATATAACAATACTCCATAACATCAGTAAAAATATCTATAATCTGCTAATGTACAGTGTTGTGTGAGATTGTACAACATAATACATGCGTTTGCCGACTCAGTTACAGTTTCTAGGTTCCATCAGTAAAAATATGTTTCGTAATCTAGTCATTGGCTTCAGTCCAATTCGTTTAATAAAGGTGGAGTAAGATTTCTCTAAGAAACTTCTAGACGACACAGAAACAAAATGGCTTCCAACTAATGGATATCCATATTTGGTCTGACGTCGTCAAACGAATATAAATAACTACAAAATTAAGTCTTATGACGTAAGATAAAGTGGTTTTCACCTAAAGGAAACCGGTTGTTTCTTGGGAGAGAGAGTCAGCGTTTTTCTGACTGATACGTGGAGCGTATGACCTTGTCTAACCCTGAATCTGGCCGAGTGTGTATCAATACAGATCAGCAAATCAAGTCAGATTCAGTTTTCCGTATCAGCAGAAAAAAGATTCTGACTTCTTTATTACAGGTAAACAAACTATATATGTCGTAACTTCTTTAAGGAATAAGTATTTTTAATGTTTGAGATTTTAATTGTAAAATTGTTTTGTGTGCAACATTGCTATTGAATTCTTTTATTTATAATATATTGTAATGGAATGTTTAAATGTTCTAAAGAATTATTATTTAATTATATTTATGTAATTTTTATTGTAAAGATTGAATTCGCTACCAACTTCATGTTTTGATTTAATGATTGAAATAAAGTATTCTTTAAGCAAGAAAGAGTAATATCTAGCAATATATTCTAATCAATATTCTACTTTAAAATAAGTAAAATGTATTCTTTAAATTAATTGTTGCATTAATTACAATTATTATATTTCATACTTTGACTATCTTGAAATTGATTGAGAATTAACTATTGTATAATATTCTAAGGTGCAGAAGTTATATGAATAAAATGAAGTTGGAAAGCTTAATAGGAAAATGTAATATGTATTTCATGAATTTTTATTATAAAGCTTTTAGATGTGTTTCTAGAATGTAGTGATATATATGTGTGATTATTTAAATAAAGTTTTCCGTATCAGCAGAAAAAAAATTCTGACTTCTTTATTCCAGATGTAGCTGTTTTATCATCGTGGCGACACGCTTTTAAGAGAGCTTGAACTCCTTCTTCTCTCTCTCTCTCCCTCACAATGGATATTGACGCTCCTTAACTTACGAGTAATTCCTTCTCATAGCAAGAAATGAGAAGAAGGTTATGACAAGCTAATCACAACCCACATAACAGAAAACTGTCATAACATTTGCCTTTAGTGTAAATTAGAAAAAGATCCCAGTCTAGATTTTCCACTGTACATAGTATTGATATTTGCCTTTAATGTAAATTAGAAAAGATCCCAGTCTAGATTTTCCACTGTACATAGTATTGATATTTACGTTTTGATGTAGTAACGTTTTCTTCACTTAATCCTGACTTCTTCCATCGCAACAACTATGGTCTCCACAAGACTAAATTTTACGGCTTTTCGTATTAAACAATGATTTAAAAAACTTATGATTTAAATTTAAATTTATGATTCCTCATATTCAATGTGACGCCTTTTCATTACAAAGTTGTTGTTTTTTTAAAAATAGAAATTGCCATCACTGATATCAACATTATTTGCATTCGAATCATTGTCTGCCTCTTGGTCAGTTGTTGAATTTTTCTGATTTGTTATAATTTTTAAACCTGTATTTACATGAGGGTAGACAAAATGTTGCAGTACTATCCCAACTTAACTACGGATTTTTTTCCGTGTAAATATCCACGTTACTAAATTACGTGTATTTGACCTCTAACCATAACTCCGTCAAAATCATCATAAATTGCATCTGAATTCTGTATTTGTTTGGGAACTGTATATCCGAAATATTGTTATAATCAACAATACAATCTGAATACACACAGCTCATTTGTAATGTATTTTAAAATTTTCATAATGATGCCAACAAAGATCATACAAGAAACGTATCAACAATAAGAATGGTCAGCGTGTGCATGTGCGTGTGTGCGCTATTTACATCTGCATTGTTGCATTTCTAGTGATATCTAGCACTAGCCCGTTAACGCCGAGTGCCAAGCTAGGCAGCTGATTGTACGTCTTTTATATTACTTGACTGGGGTTCGAATAATTTCAGAAGGAGACAACCATGATGTGTATGAAATCGAACAGCATAATAATCAATTTCGTAAACATGCAGGATGTTGCATAACAAAATGGACATAACGCATGTATTTTACGGGAATATGAAGGCTAGTTACATTTGTCACTACCTTTGTATCGAGAGACTGTAATAAGAGATCTTAAAGTCTGCTTCTGATGTTGTTCACTAACGTATCATGCTATTTTAAATTCTATTTGACCTTCTGTAAACACACACACACACACACACACACACACACACACACACACACACACAAACACACACATATATATATATATATATATATATAAAGAAAAGGTAGCATTCAGAAAATCATTTACTCATTGATACCTGGAATATCGAATACAAATTAACATCATGCACAAAATGTTCGGGAAACGTGCAAAATAAAGAGTTTTGTTGAATATAATGAATTATAGCAACCAACCAATGTTCTTGTGTTTTTCAAAACATTTTGAATTCGGCCATCAAGCGGTAAGTGTTAGATCATACTCATTATTGTATTAACGTACATGACAAGAATTAAGATAAGCTTAATGTCGGTGGTTTTTAAATAAATAAATAATGAACTTTACAATAGAAAGGTTCTTTGAGATGAAGCATGGTATTGCAAATAATATCATGATCTAACCGGATTATATAAGCAATAAAATAAGCAAAACTAGGAATATACCATTAACTTATTTTTTACCTCTGTTATAAAATAATATGAACAACTGATTTTGAAAGTCATTGCAAATTCTAGATTCAGTTATTACAATCAGATGAATATTATAAAAGTTACCGTCCTGTTAAAACACTATAAACATAGAATGTTAACCTTGAAAACACTGTAAACAGGGCTTGTTAGAGTTTTGAAAACACTGTACATAGGGCGTGTTAGAGTCTTGAAAAGACTGTACACAGGTCGCGTTAGAGCCTTGAAATCCCTGTACATAGGGCGTGTTAGAGTCTTGAAAAGACTGTACACAGGTCGCGTTAGAGCCTTGAAATCCCTGTACATAGGGCGTGTTAGAATCTGGAAAACACTGTACACGGGGCGCATTAGAGCCTTGAAAACACCGTAAACAGGGCGCGTTAGATATATGAAAACACTGTACACAGGGCGCTTTATAGTCTTCAAAACACTATAAACACATCATTTTGCAGTTTTTACACCCCATTGTGGGTATAGCCTTCGCACGAGTCGTCCTGAACGGGTCATACTAAACACCGCAAAGTCAGACAAAGGCAGACAAAGGCAGGCAAAGGCAGACAAAGTCAGACAAAGGCAGGCAAAGTCTGTTTAATTTTGTTTTATTTGTACATATTCGTATATATTATACTAGATTAACTTTGTTTTGAGATAAAAAAATATTTAAAAAGCTTGATTTAATGTTTTTTGTATGTTTAATTGGTACCTACGTACATTTAATAGAACAAAGTCAGACAGACTGCAGATGCTTGCTGACAAGAGTGTATCCATCATAGTCGCAGTGAAGGTATCGCATATAGAAGTCTATAATATACTTTATCGTCTCCGTCAGGCGACTGCAGAACAATGGCAGAGAACAACACAAACCCCTCTTCCTGGCCTTCATAGACCTCACCAAGGCGTTAGAACTTATCAGCAGAGACGGATTCTTTATAATCTTGGCGAAGATTGGATGCCCTCCAAAGTTGCTAAGCATGATCCATTCATTCCAGGATGACATGAAAGGGACAGTGCAATACGATGGCCCACGATCTTCAGCATCTTCATCGCTGTCATGCACAATCATGCCTTTGCGACGTCAACTAAAGGAATCTTTCTACTCATGTGATCAGCTGGCAAACTGTTCAACCTGGGGCTACTAAAGGCAAAGAGAAAAGTGGATGAAGCAAACATTATGGACATGCTCTTCGCAGGCGATGCTGCCCTAGGCACTCACACAGAAGCTGAGTTACAGCGCCTGGTGAGACGCTTTGCTAAATCATGCTGTGAGTTTGGGCTGAACATCATCATAAAGAAAACAAACGTGATGGCTCAGAACGTAGACCTTCCCCCAAGCATCATCATCAACAAGTACGAAGATGAGGTACTCAGTCATTTAACGTATCTCGGCTCTACCATCACCAACAACATATCGCTCGATGATGAGCCCAG